>CM075879.1:21145327-21745327 GCA_038021265.1 Cyprinella venusta
TTTCGACCAGCGCGCAAAAATGGAGGCTCTAGACCCTTCCAGAGCCGAGATATCGAAGGTCAAAATTTGGACCTGAAAAAAAACATAAGGGGTAACACTGTCATTTTTTTTTTTGGCCGAAATTTTGACCCCCTCCGATCTTCTTGAAACTCTGGATTCTGACAGAGGGCCACGAGACTTCGACCAGCGCGCAAAAATGGAGGCTCTAGACCCTTCCAGAGCCGAGATATCGAAGGTCAAAATTTGGACCTGAAAAAAAAACATAAGGGGTAACACTGTCATTTTTTTTTTTGGCCGAAATTTTGACCCCCTCCGATCTTCTTGAAACTCTGGATTCTGACAGAGGGCCACGAGACTTCGACCAACGCGCAAAAATGGAGGCTCTAGACCCTTCCAGAGCCGAGATATCGAAGGTCAAAATTTGGACCTGAAAAAAAAAACATAAGGGGTAACACTGTCATTTTTTTTTTTGGCCGAAATTTTGACCCCCTCCGATCTTCTTGAAACTCTGGATTCTGACAGAGGGCCACGAGACTTCGACCAACGCGCAAAAATTGAGGCTCTAGACCCTTCCAGAGCCGAGATATCGAAGGTCAAAATTTGGACCTGAAAAAAAAACATAAGGGGTAACACTGTCATTTTTTTTTTGGCCGAAATTTTGACCCCCTCCGATCTTCTTGAAACTCTGGATTCTGACAGAGGGCCACGAGACTTCGACCAGCGCGCAAAAATGGAGGCTCTAGACCCTTCCAGAGCCGAGATATCGAAGGTCAAAATTTGGACCTGAAAAAAAAACATAAGGGGTAACACTGTCATTTTTTTTTTTTGGCCGAAATTTTGACCCCCTCCGATCTTCTTGAAACTCTGGATTCTGACAGAGGGCCACGAGACTTCGACCAGCGCGCAAAAATGGAGGCTCTAGACCCTTCCAGAGCCGAGATATCGAAGGTCAAAATTTGGACCTGAAAAAAAAACATAAGGGGTAACACTGTCATTTTTTTTTTTGGCCGAAATTTTGACCCCCTCCGATCTTCTTGAAACTCTGGATTCTGACAGAGGGCCACGAGACTTCGACCAACGCGCAAAAATTGAGGCTCTAGACCCTTCCAGAGCCGAGATATCGAAGGTCAAAATTTGGACCTGAAAAAAAACATAAGGGGTAACACTGTCATTTTTTTTTTTGGCCGAAATTTTGACCCCCTCCGATCTTCTTGAAACTCTGGATTCTGACAGAGGGCCACGAAACTTCGACCAGTGCGCAAAAATGGAGGCTCTAGACCCTTCCAGAGCCGAGATATCGAAGGTCAAAATTTGGACCTGAAAAAAAAACATAAGGGGTAACACTGTCATTTTTTTTTTTTGGCCGAAATTTTGACCCCCTCCGATCTTCTTGAAACTCTGGATTCTGACAGAGGGCCACGAGACTTCGACCAGCGCGCAAAAATGGAGGCTCTAGACCCTTCCAGAGCCGAGATATCGAAGGTCAAAATTTGGACCTGAAAAAAAAACATAAGGGGTAACACTGTCATTTTTTTTTTGGCTGAAATTTTGACCCCCTCCGATCTTCTTGAAACTCTGGATTCTGACAGAGGGCCACGAGACCTCGACCAACGCGCAAAAATTGATGCTCTAGACCCTTCCAGAGCCGAGATATCGAAGGTCAAAATTTGGACCTGAAAAAAAAAACATAAGGGGTAACACTGTCATTTTTTTTTTGGCCGAAATTTTGACCCCCTCCGATCTTCTTGAAACTCTGGATTCTGACAGAGGGCCACGAGACTTCGACCAGCGCGCAAAAATGGAGGCTCTAGACCCTTCCAGAGCCGAGATATCGAAGGTCAAAATTTGGACCTGAAAAAAAAACATAAGGGGTAACACTGTCATTTTTTTTTTTTGGCCGAAATTTCGACCCCCTCCGATCTTCTTGAAACTCTGGATTCTGACAGAGGGCCACGAGACTTCGACCAGCGCGCAAAAATGGAGGCTCTAGACCCTTCCAGAGCCGAGATATCGAAGGTCAAAATTTGGACCTGAAAAAAAAACATAAGGGGTAACACTGTCATTTTTTTTTTTGGCCGAAATTTTGACCCCCTCCGATCTTCTTGAAACTCTGGATTCTGACAGAGGGCCACGAGACTTCGACCAACGCGCAAAAATTGATGCTCTAGACCCTTCCAGAGCCGAGATATCGAAGGTCAAAATTTGGACCTGAAAAAAAAAAACATAAGGGGTAACACTGTCATTTTTTTTTGGCCGAAATTTTGACCCCCTCCGATCTTCTTGAAACTCTGGATTCTGACAGAGGGCCACGAGACTTCGACCAGCGCGCAAAAATGGAGGCTCTAGACCCTTCCAGAGCCGAGATATCGAAGGTCAAAATTTGGACCTGAAAAAAAAACATAAGGGGTAACACTGTCATTTTTTTTTTGGCCGAAATTTTGACCCGCTCCGATCTTCTTGAAACTCTGGATTCTGACAGAGGGCCACGAGACTTCGACCAGCGCGCAAAAATGGAGGCTCTAGACCCTTCCAGAGCCGAGATATCGAAGGTCAAAATTTGGACCTGAAAAAAAAAAACATAAGGGGTAACACTGTCATTTTTTTTTTTGGCCGAAATTTTGACCCCCTCCGATCTTCTTGAAACTCTGGATTCTGACAGAGGGCCACGAGACTTCGACCAACGCGCAAAAATTGAGGCTCTAGACCCTTCCAGAGCCGAGATATCGAAGGTCAAAATTTGGACCTGAAAAAAAAACATAAGGGGTAACACTGTCATTTTTTTTTTTGGCCGAAATTTTGACCCCCTCCGATCTTCTTGAAACTCTGGATTCTGACAGAGGGCCACGAGACTTCGACCAACGCGCAAAAATGGAGGCTCTAGACCCTTCCAGAGCCGAGATATCGAAGGTCAAAATTTGGACCTGAAAAAAAAACATAAGGGGTAACACTGTCATTTTTTTTTTTTGGCCGAAATTTTGACCCCCTCCGATCTTCTTGAAACTCTGGATTCTGACAGAGGGCCACGAGACTTCGACCAACGCGCAAAAATTGATGCTCTAGACCCTTCCAGAGCCGAGATATCGAAGGTCAAAATTTGGACCTGAAAAAAAAACATAAGGGGTAACACTGTCATTTTTTTTTTGGCCGAAATTTTGACCCCCTCCGATCTTCTTGAAACTCTGGATTCTGACAGAGGGCCACGAGACTTCGACCAGCGCGCAAAAATGGAGGCTCTAGACCCTTCCAGAGCCGAGATATCGAAGGTCAAAATTTGGACCTGAAAAAAAACATAAGGGGTAACACTGTCATTTTTTTTTTTTTGGCCGAAATTTTGACCCCCTCCGATCTTCTTGAAACTCTGGATTCTGACAGAGGGCCACGAGACTTCGACCAGCGCGCAAAAATGGAGGCTCTAGACCCTTCCAGAGCCGAGATATCGAAGGTCAAAATTTGGACCTGAAAAAAAAACATAAGGGGTAACACTGTCATTTTTTTTTTTGGCCGAAATTTTGACCCCCTCCGATCTTCTTGAAACTCTGGATTCTGACAGAGGGCCACGAGACTTCGACCAACGCGCAAAAATGGAGGCTCTAGACCCTTCCAGAGCCGAGATATCGAAGGTCAAAATTTGGACCTGAAAAAAAAAACATAAGGGGTAACACTGTCATTTTTTTTTTTGGCCGAAATTTTGACCCCCTCCGATCTTCTTGAAACTCTGGATTCTGACAGAGGGCCACGAGACTTCGACCAACGCGCAAAAATTGAGGCTCTAGACCCTTCCAGAGCCGAGATATCGAAGGTCAAAATTTGGACCTGAAAAAAAAACATAAGGGGTAACACTGTCATTTTTTTTTTTGGCCGAAATTTTGACCCCCTCCGATCTTCTTGAAACTCTGGATTCTGACAGAGGGCCACGAGACTTCGACCAGCGCGCAAAAATGGAGGCTCTAGACCCTTCCAGAGCCGAGATATCGAAGGTCAAAATTTGGACCTGAAAAAAAAACATAAGGGGTAACACTGTCATTTTTTTTTTTTGGCCGAAATTTTGACCCCCTCCGATCTTCTTGAAACTCTGGATTCTGACAGAGGGCCACGAGACTTCGACCAGCGCGCAAAAATGGAGGCTCTAGACCCTTCCAGAGCCGAGATATCGAAGGTCAAAATTTGGACCTGAAAAAAAAACATAAGGGGTAACACTGTCATTTTTTTTTTTTGGCCGAAATTTTGACCCCCTCCGATCTTCTTGAAACTCTGGATTCTGACAGAGGGCCACGAGACTTCGACCAACGCGCAAAAATTGAGGCTCTAGACCCTTCCAGAGCCGAGATATCGAAGGTCAAAATTTGGACCTGAAAAAAAACATAAGGGGTAACACTGTCATTTTTTTTTTTGGCCGAAATTTTGACCCCCTCCGATCTTCTTGAAACTCTGGATTCTGACAGAGGGCCACGAAACTTCGACCAGTGCGCAAAAATGGAGGCTCTAGACCCTTCCAGAGCCGAGATATCGAAGGTCAAAATTTGGACCTGAAAAAAAACATAAGGGGTAACACTGTCATTTTTTTTTTTTGGCCGAAATTTTGACCCCCTCCGATCTTCTTGAAACTCTGGATTCTGACAGAGGGCCACGAGACTTCGACCAGCGCGCAAAAATGGAGGCTCTAGACCCTTCCAGAGCCGAGATATCGAAGGTCAAAATTTGGACCTGAAAAAAAAACATAAGGGGTAACACTGTCATTTTTTTTTTTGGCTGAAATTTTGACCCCCTCCGATCTTCTTGAAACTCTGGATTCTGACAGAGGGCCACGAGACCTCGACCAACGCGCAAAAATTGATGCTCTAGACCCTTCCAGAGCCGAGATATCGAAGGTCAAAATTTGGACCTGAAAAAAAAAACATAAGGGGTAACACTGTCATTTTTTTTTTGGCCGAAATTTTGACCCCCTCCGATCTTCTTGAAACTCTGGATTCTGACAGAGGGCCACGAGACTTCGACCAGCGCGCAAAAATGGAGGCTCTAGACCCTTCCAGAGCCGAGATATCGAAGGTCAAAATTTGGACCTGAAAAAAAAACATAAGGGGTAACACTGTCATTTTTTTTTTTTTGCCGAAATTTCGACCCCCTCCGATCTTCTTGAAACTCTGGATTCTGACAGAGGGCCACGAGACTTCGACCAGCGCGCAAAAATGGAGGCTCTAGACCCTTCCAGAGCCGAGATATCGAAGGTCAAAATTTGGACCTGAAAAAAAAACATAAGGGTTAACACTGTCATTTTTTTTTTTGGCCGAAATTTTGACCCCCTCCGATCTTCTTGAAACTCTGGATTCTGACAGAGGGCCACAAGACTTCGACCAACGCGCAAAAATGGAGGCTCTAGACCCTTCCAGAGCCGAGATATCGAAGGTCAAAATTTGGACCTGAAAAAAAAACATAAGGGGTAACACTGTCATTTTTTTTTTTTGGCCGAAATTTTGACCCCCTCCGATCTTCTTGAAACTCTGGATTCTGACAGAGGGCCACGAGACTTCGACCAACGCGCAAAAATTGAGGCTCTAGACCCTTCCAGAGCCGAGATATCGAAGGTCAAAATTTGGACCTGAAAAAAAAAACATAAGGGGTAACACTGTCATTTTTTTTTTGGCCGAAATTTTGACCCCCTCAGATCTTCTTGAAACTCTGGATTCTGACAGAGGGCCACGAGACTTCGACCAGCGCGCAAAAATGGAGGCTCTAGACCCTTCCAGAGCCGAGATATCGAAGGTCAAAATTTGGACCTGAAAAAAAAAAACATAAGGGGTAACACTGTCATTTTTTTTTGGCCGAAATTTTGACCCCCTCCGATCTTCTTGAAACTCTGGATTCTGACAGAGGGCCACGAGACTTCGACCAACGCGCAAAAATTGAGGCTCTAGACCCTTCCAGAGCCGAGATATCGAAGGTCAAAATTTGGACCTGAAAAAAAAACATAAGGGGTAACACTGTCATTTTTTTTTTGGCCGAAATTTTGACCCCCTCCGATCTTCTTGAAACTCTGGACTCTGACAGAGGGCCACGAGACTTCGACCAGCGCACAAAAATGGAGGCTCTAGACCCTTCCAGAGCCGAGATATCGAAGGTCAAAATTTGGACCTGAAAAAAAAACATAAGGGGTAACACTGTCATTTTTTTTTTGGCCGAAATTTTGACCCCCTCCGATCTTCTTGAAACTCTGGATTCTGACAGAGGGCCACGAGACTTCGACCAACGCGCAAAAATTGAGGCTCTAGACCCTTCCAGAGCCGAGATATCGAAGGTCAAAATTTGGACCTGAAAAAAAAACATAAGGGGTAACACTGTCATTTTTTTTTTTGGCCGAAATTTTGACCCCCTCCGATCTTCTTGAAACTCTGGATTCTGACAGAGGGCCACGAGACTTCGACCAGCGCGCAAAAATGGAGGCTCTAGACCCTTCCAGAGCCGAGATATCGAAGGTCAAAATTTGGACCTGAAAAAAAAAAACATAAGGGGTAACACTGTCATTTTTTTTTTGGCCGAAATTTTGACCCCCTCCGATCTTCTTGAAACTCTGGATTCTGACAGAGGGCCACGAGACTTCGACCAACGCGCAAAAATTGAGGCTCTAGACCCTTCCAGAGCCGAGATATCGAAGGTCAAAATTTGGACCTGAAAAAAAAAAACATAAGGGGTAACACTGTCATTTTTTTTTGGCCGAAATTTTGACCCCCTCCGATCTTCTTGAAACTCTGGACTCTGACAGAGGGCCACGAGACTTCGACCAGCACACAAAAATGGAGGCTCTAGACCCTTCCAGAGCCGAGATATCGAAGGTCAAAATTTGGACCTGAAAAAAAAAACATAAGGGGTAACACTGTCATTTTTTTTTTGGCCGAAATTTTGACCCCCTCCGATCTTCTTGAAACTCTGGATTCTGACAGAGGGCCACGAGACTTCGACCAACGCGCAAAAATTGAGGCTCTAGACCCTTCCAGAGCCGAGATATCGAAGGTCAAAATTTGGACCTGAAAAAAAAACATAAGGGGTAACACTGTCATTTTTTTTTTTGGCCGAAATTTTGACCCCCTCCGGTCTTCTTGAAACTCTGGATTCTGACAGAGGGCCACGAGACTTCGACCAACGCGCAAAAATTGAGGCTCTAGACCCTTCCAGAGCCGAGATATCGAAGGTCAAAATTTGGACCTGAAAAAAAAACATAAGGGGTAACACTGTCATTTTTTTTTTGGCCGAAATTTTGACCCCCTCAGATCTTCTTGAAACTCTGGATTCTGACAGAGGGCCACGAGACTTCGACCAGCGCGCAAAAATGGAGGCTCTAGACCCTTCCAGAGCCGAGATATCGAAGGTCAAAATTTGGACCTGAAAAAAAAAACATAAGGGGTAACACTGTCATTTTTTTTTTGGCCGAAATTTTGACCCCCTCCGATCTTCTTGAAACTCTGGATTCTGACAGAGGGCCACGAGACTTCGACCAACGCGCAAAAATTGAGGCTCTAGACCCTTCCAGAGCCGAGATATCGAAGGTCAAAATTTGGACCTGAAAAAAAAACATAAGGGGTAACACTGTCATTTTTTTTTTGGCCGAAATTTTGACCCCCTCCGATCTTCTTGAAACTCTGGACTCTGACAGAGGGCCACGAGACTTCGACCAGCGCACAAAAATGGAGGCTCTAGACCCTTCCAGAGCCGAGATATCGAAGGTCAAAATTTGGACCTGAAAAAAAAAACATAAGGGGTAACACTGTCATTTTTTTTTTGGCCGAAATTTTGACCCCCTCCGATCTTCTTGAAACTCTGGATTCTGACAGAGGGCCACGAGACTTCGACCAACGCGCAAAAATTGAGGCTCTAGACCCTTCCAGAGCCGAGATATCGAAGGTCAAAATTTGGACCTGAAAAAAAAACATAAGGGGTAACACTGTCATTTTTTTTTTTGGCCGAAATTTTGACCCCCTCCGATCTTCTTGAAACTCTGGTTTCTGACAGAGGGCCACGAGACTTCGACCAGCGCGCAAAAATGGAGGCTCTAGACCCTTCCAGAGCCGAGATATCGAAGGTCAAAATTTGGACCTGAAAAAAAAAAACATAAGGGGTAACACTGTCATTTTTTTTTTGGCCGAAATTTTGACCCCCTCCGATCTTCTTGAAACTCTGGATTCTGACAGAGGGCCACGAGACTTCGACCAACGCGCAAAAATTGAGGCTCTAGACCCTTCCAGAGCCGAGATATCGAAGGTCAAAATTTGGACCTGAAAAAAAAAACATAAGGGGTAACACTGTCATTTTTTTTTGGCCGAAATTTTGACCCCCTCCGATCTTCTTGAAACTCTGGACTCTGACAGAGGGCCACGAGACTTCGACCAGCACACAAAAATGGAGGCTCTAGACCCTTCCAGAGCCGAGATATCGAAGGTCAAAATTTGGACCTGAAAAAAAAAACATAAGGGGTAACACTGTCATTTTTTTTTTGGACGAAATTTTGACCCCCTCCGATCTTCTTGAAACTCTGGATTCTGACAGAGGGCCACGAGACTTCGACCAGCGCGCATAAATGGAGGCTCTAGACCCTTCCAGAGCCGAGATATCGAAGGTCAAAATTTGGACCTGAAAAAAAAACATAAGGGGTAACACTGTCATTTTTTTTTTTTGGCCGAAATTTTGACCCCCTCCGATCTTCTTGAAACTCTGGATTCTGACAGAGGGCCACGAGACTTCGACCAACGCGCAAAAATTGAGGCTCTAGACCCTTCCAGAGCCGAGATATCGAAGGTCAAAATTTGGACCTGAAAAAAAAACATAAGGGGTAACACTGTCATTTTTTTTTTTTTGGCCGAAATTTTGACCCCCTCCGATCTTCTTGAAACTCTGGATTCTGACAGAGGGCCACGAGACTTCGACCAGCAAAAATGGAGGCTCTAGACCCTTCCAGAGCCGAGATATCGAAGGTCAAAATTTGGACCTGAAAAAAAAACATAAGGGGTAACACTGTCATTTTTTTTTTTTGGCCGAAATTTTGACCCCCTCCGATCTTCTTGAAACTCTGGATTCTGACAGAGGGCCACGAGACTTCGACCAACGCGCAAAAATTGAGCCTCTAGACCCTTCCAGAGCCGAGATATCGAAGGTCAAAATTTGGACCTGAAAAAAAAACATAAGGGATAACACTGTCATTTTTTTTTTTTTGGCCGAAATTTTGACCCCCTCCGATCTTCTTGAAACTCTGGATTCTGACAGAGGGCCACGAGACTTCGACCAACGCGCAAAAATCGAGGCTCTAGACCCTTCCAGAGCCGAGATATCGAAGGTCAAAATTTGGACCTGAAAAAAAAACATAAGGGGTAACACTGTCATTTTTTTTTTTGGCCGAAATTTTGACCCCCTCAGATCTTCTTGAAACTCTGGATTCTGACAGAGGGCCAAGAGACTTCGACCAGCACTCAAAAATGGAGGCTCTAGACCCTTCCAGAGCCGAGATATCGAAGGTCAAAATTTTGACCCGAAAAAAAAAACATAAGGGGTAACACTGTGTTTTTTTTTTTGGCCGAAATTTTGACCCCCTCCAATCTTCTTGAAACTTTGGATTCTGACAGAGGGCCACGAGACTTCGACCAGTGCACAAAAATGGAGGCTCTAGACCCTTCCAGAGCCGAGATATCGAAGGTCAAAATTTTGACCCGAAAAAAAAAACATAAGGGGTAACACTGTGGGGTTTTTTTTGGCCGAAATTTTGACCCCCTCCGATCTTCTTGAAACTCTGGATTCTGAGAGAGGGCCACGAGACTTCGACCAGCGTGCAAAAATGGAGGCTCCAGACCCTTCCAGAGCCGAGATATCGAAGGTCAAAATTTTGACCCGAAAAAAAAAACATAAGGTGTAAAACTGTGGGGGGTTTTTTTGGCCGAAATTTTGACCCCCTCCGATCTTCTTGAAACTCTAGATTCTGACAGAGGGCCACGAGACTTCGACCAGTGCGCAAAAATGGAGGCTCTAGACCCTTCCAGAGCCGAGATATCGAAGGTCAAAATTTTGACCCGAAAAAAAAACATAAGGGGTAACACTGTGTTTTTTTTTTTGCCGAAATTTTGACCCCCTCCGATCTTTTTGAAACTCTGGATTCTGACAGAGGGCCACGAGACTTCGACCAGTGCGCAAAAATGGAGGCTCTAGACCCTTCCAGAGCCGAGATATCGAAGGTCAAAATTTGGACCCGAAAAAAAAAACCATAAGGGGTAACACTGTGTTTTGTTTTTTTTTTGGCCGAAATTTTGACCCCCTCCGATCTTCTTGAAACTCTGGATTCTGACAGAGGGCCACAAGACTTCGACCAGTGCGCAAAAATGGAGGCTCTAGACCCTTCCAGAGCCGAGATATCGAAGGTCAAAATTTTGACCCGAAAAAAAAACATAAGGGGTAACACTGTGGTTTTTTTTTTGGCCGAAATTTTGACCCCCTCCGATCTTCTTGAAACTCTGGATTCTGACAGAGGGCCACGAGACTTCGACCAGTGCGCAAAAATGGAGGCTCTAGACCCTTCCAGAGCCGAGATATCGAAGGTCAAAATTTTGACCCGAAAAAAAAACATAAGGGGTAACACTGTGGGTTTTTTTTTGGCCGAAATTTTGACCCCCTCCGATCTTCTTGAAACTCTGGATTCTGACAGAGGGCCACGAGACTTCGACCAGTGCGCAAAAATGGAGGCTCTAGACCCTTCCAGAGACGAGATATCGAAGGTCAAAATTTTGACCCGAAAAAAAAAACATAAGGGGTAACACTGTGTTTTTTTTTTTTTTTTTGGCCGAAATTTTGACCCCCTCCGATCTTCTTGAAACTCTGGATTCTGACAGAGGGCCAGAGGGCCACGAGACTTCGACCAACACGCAAAAATGAAGGCTCTAGACCCTTCCAGAGCTGAGTAATCGAAACTCAAAATTTCGACCAGAAAAAAAAACGACAGTCTTACCCCTTGTTTTTTTTTTTTTTTTTTTGGCGGAAAATTAAGTATCCCCAATCTTCTCAAAACTCTGGATTCTGATAGAGGGCCATGAGACTTAGACTTGAGTGCAAAAATGGAGGCTCTAGACCCTTCCAGAGCTGAGATATCGAAACTCAAAATTTCGACCAGAAAAAAAAACGACAGTGTTACCCCTTGCGTTTTTTTTTTGTTTTTTTTTGGCGATAAATTAAGTATCCCCAATCTTCTCAAAACTCTTGATTCTGATAGAGGGCCATGAGACTGAGACCTGAGTGTTGTGCTGAATGTAGGCTCTAGACCCTTCCAGAGCTGAGATATCGAAACTCAAAATTTCAACCAGAAAAAAAAACGACAGTGTTACCCCTTGCGTTTTTTTGTTTTTTTTTTTTAGAAAAATTAAGTATCCCCAATCTTCTCAAAACTCTTGATTCTGATAGAGGGCCATGAGACTTAGACATGAGTGCAAAAATGGAGGCTCTAGACCCTTCCAGAGCTGAGATATCGAAACTCAAAATTTCAACCAGAAACAGTGTTACCCCTTACGTTTTTTTTTTGTTTGTTTTTTTTTTTGGGCGAAAAATAAAGTCTCCACAATCTTCTCAAAACTCTAGATTTTGATAGAGGGTCATGAGACTGAGTAGTATACTTGTAGTATACTTTTTTGAACTATATTAAAATTATGCTTGTATTTAGCATATTTCTCAAAAATGTAATTAAGCTTATTACCAACGTACTTATAGTATATTTGTTAGAAATATATGAAGAGCTCTTTTCCAAAACGCTATAAATCCATTTCAATAGTTTTCAGAAAACTACATTTTTTACCTAGACCCACACATTTTGTGAATATTCAAATTATCCTGTTGAAATGTTTTATTGGTTCAGTCTGAACATTTTGAACAATGATTATTAAATCAAACAACAATATTGTTAGGCCTAATGATAAATTAAAAGTTAATTTTATTTTTTTTCAAAACGCTATAAATCCATTTTTTGTCTCATTTTTAGTAAAGTCGTTTTTAGTAAAGTGTCAAACATCAAACAAATAGTACCAATTTCAACATATGCATGAAAAAACTAATTATTAAAAAATGATCAATAATGATAACGATATATTCAAAAAAAGGGATGGGCACCCCTCCAGCATGCACACACGGCTACATAGCATGTGAGCAAAGCGGTGACGCTTAAATTTAAGTAAAAAATAAATAAATAAATAAACATAAAATAAACATAGGCTATACGTTTCACATTTGTGTTTAATAATATTACGTTACTTATTTTTATTATTTCATCTGTGTTGAGTAGGCTATGAAAAGGGAACCGCATGAGATGTATCAAAATTCAAAAGCTGCCCAATATCGGAAAATATTTGGAGTGGGTCAGACACGATTTTGACCACTTATTCAGTTTTGTTTTGTGAAAGCTTGTAAATTTCGTTTGATATAAATTGTATATTCATTTTAATAAATGTTTCATCAACAAATTGACTGGATTAAAACATTAGAAGCAAATATCAGACAATATAATCAAGACACAGAGGCGCGCAGGTGAACCGGAGCGCGTCTCATGAACCGAAACACCGCGATGCTTGCCTCACAGACCAAGAACTAAGCTACAGAAAGCTTTAAATGTCTTCTTTTAAACAAAACAAACTAAACGAAAATAAATTGGCAACTCTCTGCGTATGTAGGCTAACTCGAAGTAGGCCTATGCGTTTCTATAGGCCTATGCGCGTTCACTGCGAAGATGGCAAGATAAGTAAGCATCATCAACTTTATCTTTGCTGCTGACACTGACAGAAAACACTTTATTAATAAACGATTCAAATGTTTCATGCATAATCATTACTTTTGCCGTTTTTGTGTGGCAAGCTTTATGCATGCGGAATAGGCAATTAAATACGCTCATGGTTTCTCTCCGATTTAATTAAATCAATATATGTGATTAGCCTACTGATTAGACAAATGGCTTAATGATCTACTTCTAGTCGACTAGAAAACTAGGACTCATTTTGAGGAATGAATGAACATAAACAAACCTCTGTTCAGAGTGCCACCGTGATGGATTGCATAGAACGCTCATCGAATTCGAGGATTTATCGCGTTTTGGCTAAAAACAGGGCTGGCGCTTATCGCGTTTTGGAAAGAAACTGTATCTTGCAGTACATTTTAAACAAGGAAATATAGCGATTTGGCATGAAACGTTGATGGAGCAGCGAAAGGGTTATGTCCACAGCAGAATGACACGACAAACTCATTTTTTTTTTTAAATGGCGTTTATCGCGTTTTGGAAAAGAGCTCTTCATATCATAGAAGTGGCTTTTTGTAGATTTTCTTTATGGATCCACATATCATAGAAGTGGCTTTTTGTAGATTTTCTTTATGGATCCACATATCATAGAAGTGGCTTTTTGTAGATTTTCTTTATGGATCCACATATCATAGAAGTGGCTTTTTGTAGATTTTCTTTATGGATCCATCATAGAAGTGGCTTTTTGTAGATTTTCTTTATGGATCCACATATCATAGAAGTGGCTTTTTGTAGATTTTCTTTATGGATCCACATATCATAGAAGTGGCTTTTTGTAGATTTTCTTTATGGATCCACATCATAGAAGTAGCTTTTTGTAGATTTTCTTTATGGATCCACATATCATAGAAGTGGCTTTTTGTAGATTTTCTTTATGGATCCACATATCATAGAAGTGGCTTTTTGTAGATTTTCTTTATGGATCCACATATAATAGAAGTGGCTTTTTGTAGATTTTCTTTATGGATCCACATATCATAGAAGTGGCTTTTTGTAGATTTTCTTTATGGATCCACATAGAAGTGGCTTTTTGTAGATTTTCTTTATGGATCCATCATAGAAGTGGCTTTTTGTAGATTTTCTTTATGGATCCACATATCATAGAAGTGGCTTTTTGTAGATTTTCTTTATGGATCCACATATGAAGAGCTCTTTTCCAAAACGCTATAAATCCATTTCAATAGTTTTCAGAAAAAAATACATTTTTTTACCTAGACCCACACATTTTGTGAATATTCAAATTATCCTGTTGAAATGTTTTATTGGTTCAGTCTGAACATTTTGAACAATGATTATTAAATCAAACAACAATATTGTTAATGATAAATTAAAAGTTAATTTTATTTTTTTTTTCAAAACGCTATCCATTTTTTGTCTCATTCTTAGTAAAATCATTTTTAGTAAAGTGTCAAACCTCAAACAAATAGTACCAATTTCAACATATGCATGAAAAAAATAATTATTAAAAAATGATCAATTATGATAACGATATATTCAAAAAAAAGGGATGGGCACCCCTCCAGCACATGCACACACGGCTACATAGCATGTGAGCAAAGCGGTGACGCTTAAATATAAGTAAAAAAAATAAACATAAAATAAACATACGTTTCACATTTGTGTTTAATAATATTACGTTACTTATTTTTATTATTTCATCTGTGTTGAGTAGGCTATGAAAAGGGAACCGCATGAGATGGTAAGATAGGATCAAAATTCAAAAGCTGCCCAATATCGGAAAATATTTGGAGTGGGTCAGACACGATTTTGACTATTTATTCAGTTTTGTTTTGTGAAAGCTCGTAAATTTCGTTTGATATAAATTGTATATTCATTTTAATAAATGTTTCATCAACAAATTGACTGGATTAAAACATTAGAAGCAAATTTCAGACAATATAATCAGGACACAGAGGCGCGCAGGTGAACAGGAGCGCGTCTCATATTATGAACCGAAACTCCGCGATGCTTGCCTCACAGACCAAGAACTAAGCTACAGAAAGCTTTAAATGTCTTCTTTTAAACAAAACAAACTAAACGAAAATAAATTGGCAACTCTCTGCGTATGTAGGCTAACTCGAAGTGGGCCTATGCGTTTCTAGGCCTATGCGCGTTCACTGCGAAGATGGCAAGATAAGTAAGCATCATCAACTTTATCTTTGCTGCTGACACTGACAGAAAACACTAGTTTATTAATAAACTATTCAAATGTTTCATGCATAATCATTACTTTTGCCGGTTCTTTGTGGCAAGCTTTATGCATGCGGAATAGGCAATTAAATACGCTCATGGTTTCTCTCCGATTTAATTAAATCAATATATGTGATTAGCCTACTGATTAGACAAATGGCTTAATGATCTACTTCTAGTCGACTAGAAAACTAGGACTCATTTTGAGGAATGAATGAACATAAACAAACCTCTGTTCAGAGTGCCGCCGTGATGGATTGCATAGAACGCTCATCGAATTCGAGGATTTATCGCGTTTTGGCTAAAAACAGGGCTGGCGCTTATCGCGTTTTGGAAAGAAACTGTATCTTGCAGTACATTTTAAACAAGGAAATATAGCGATTTGTCATGAAACGTTGATGGAGCAGCGAAAGGGTTATGTCCACAGCAGAATGACACGACAAACTCATTTTTTTTTTAAATGGCGTTTATCGCGTTTTGGAAAAGAGCTCTTCATATTGAAATGCAAAAAATTGCACTAAAAATATATTTAAAATATCAAATATCAATGCATTTAATATACTTTTGCAGTTACACTTAAGTACTACTCAAGTAAAAATATATTTTTAATTAGTGTATTAATAGTGTATAATTTTTACAGTTTTATTTAGCACAAAAAGTAAGAATGTACTACAAATATACTTCATTGTATTTAAGTGTTTTTTTAGTGCACTCAAGTACATTTTTTTTCACCTGGGCTTACAGTTAATTTAAAATATTACATTGTTAATATATTTTAAACAAAATTAATTTATTTAAACTTTACAAAGTCACTATTTAGTATATTTATATAGAGTACTTAAATAGCACATTTCTGAATACATTTAAAACATATTTCTTGCGTAATCCATTTTATTTCTTGTGAAATGTAACTATGTTACCAATGGACTTGTAGCATAGGCCTACTTTTTAGCAATACATTAAAATTATGCTTGTGTTCAGCATATTTCTTAAAAGTATAATTAAGCATATATTTATTGCCAATGTAATTATAGTGAATTTGTTAGAAATATATTAAAAATATGCGTGTGTTTAACATATTTCTTTCTTTCTTTCTTTCTTTTTTTTAATTTTCCAACTAGTCCATATATTGTGTGCTGGCTTCGGCTGATTGTTGAGTGCCGGACAGATCCACCTACTGTGGGCTGGCTTAAGCTTGTCATTGAATGCCTGACTAGTCCCCAGTTTGCAAGCTGGCTTGGGCTGGTTGTTAGGTGCCAGACTGGTCCGCAAGCTGTAAGCTGACTTTGGCTTATTTAACATATTTCTTAAAAGTATAATTAAGCATATATTTATTACCAATGTACTTAGTGAATTTGTTAGAAATATATTAAAAATATGCATGTGTTTAACATATTTCTTAAAAGTATAATTAAGTATATATCTATTACCAATGCACATATACTTTTTAGAAATATATTAAAATTATGTTTGTGTTTAGCATATTTCATAAAAGTATAATTAACCATATATTTATTACTAATGTACTTTTAGTAGGCTATATACTTTTTAGAAATATATTAAAATTATATGCTTGTGTTTAGCATATTTCATAAAAGTATAATTAAGCATATATTTATTACCAATGTATACTTTTTAGAAATATATTAAAATTATATGCTTGTGTGTAGCATATTTCATAAAAGTATAATTAAGCATATACTACCAATGTAGCCTACTTATAGTGCATTTGTTAGAAATATATTAAAAATATGCTTGTGTTTAACACATTTCTTAAAAGTATAATTAAGCATATATTTATTACCAATGTAATACTTTTTAGAAATATATTAAAATTATGCTTGTGTTTAGCATATTTCATAAAAGTATAATTAACCATATATTTATTACAAATGTACTTTTAGTATACTTTTTAGAAATATATTAAAATGATATGTTTGTGTGTAGCATATTTTATAAAAGTATAATTAAGCATATATTTATTACCAATGTTCTTTTAATATACTTTTTAGAAATATAAAAAAATATGTGCTTGTGTGTAGCATATTTCATAAAAGTATAATTGAGCATATATTTATTACAAATGTACTTTTAGTATACTTTTTAGAAATATAAAAATATATATATGGTTGTGTTTAGCATATTTCATAAAAGTATAATTAAGCATATATTTATTACTAATGTACTTTTAGTATACTTTTTAGAAATATATTAAAATTATATGCTTGTGTGTAGCATATTTTATAAAAGTATAATTAAGCATATATTTATTACCAATGTACTTTTAATATACTTTTTAGAAATATATTAAAATTATATGCTTGTGTAGCATATTTTATAAAAGTATAATTAAGCATATATTTATTACCAATGTACTTTTAGTATACTCTTTAGAAATATATTAAAATTATAAGCTTGTGTGTAGCATATTTTATAAAAGTATAATTAAGCATATATTTATTACCAATGTACTTTTAATATAGTTTTTAGAAATATAAAAAATATATGCTTGTGTAGCATATTTTATAAAAGTATAATTAAGCATATATTTATTACCAATGTACTTTTAGTATACTTAATAGAAATATATTAAAATGATATGCTTGTGTGTAGCATATTTCATAAAAGTATAATTAAGCATATATTTATTACCACTGCACTTTTAGTATACTTTTTAGAAATATATTAAAACTATATGCTTGTTTGTAGCATATTTCATAAAAGTAAAATTAAGTAGGCTATATATTTATTGCCAACATTGGCAATAAATATATAGGCTACTTACTTTTACTTTTACAGTGCATTTGTTTGAAATATATTAAAATTATGCTTGTGTTTAGCATATTTCTTAAAAGTGTAATTAAGCATATATTTATTACCAATGTACTATAATATATACTTTTTAGAAATATATTAAAATTACGCTTGTGTTTAGCATATTTCATAAAAGTATAATTAAGCATATATTTATTACTAATGTACTTTTAGTATACTTTTTAGAAATATATTAAAATTATATGCTTGTGTGTAGCATATTTTATAAAAGTATAATTAAGCATATATTTATTACCAATGTACTTTTAATATAGGCCTACTTTTTAGAAATATATTAAAATTATGTGTTTGTGTAGCATATTTTATAAAAGTATAATAAAGCATATATTTATTACTAATGTACTTTTAGTATACTTTTTAGAAATATAAAAAAATATATGCTTGTGTAGCATATTTTATAAAAGTATAATTAAGCATATATTATTACAAATGTACTTTTAGTATACTTTTTAGAAATATATTTCACACGTAAGTTTAAAATACTCTAACTGACCCCCCAGCGTGAGTTTTTCAAGACGACCGTTATTTAGAACTTGCCACTTTAATGTTTCCATGGTGACGCGTCATTGCTTGTCACGTGACACAGCACACCCAGAACAGAGCGCGGAATGAATGGTGATCTGCTTTTATGGCATTTTTCCTTTTTTATTAAAAACATTTAAAAATCTATTAGCTATATCATAAAACAATGATATTCCGATTGTCAAATATGTGCAAGTGGATGGGTTTTGTGGTTTAGACATCTTTATAACGATCGCGTTAGTTGAGCTGTATGCGCAATGGGCGGCGCCATTTTAGTTTCATTTTCAGTTCAGAGAATCGGATCTGTTGGTTTATAACGTCAATTCCTCCACTTCTCACGAAATACATGAAAGTAAGTGGCTGGTGAACTGGGAGAAGAATAGGGTCAAATGTTAAGCTACTTACACAATGTGTTTTTGATATGAATAAAACGTGTCGATTATTATTGCCGCTTCCATAGACAGCTGTGTGTATTTTACAAACTCAGAATCATTGTTTTGCTAGTACATATGTGTATTTAAATGTCTGCAACGTAAAATAAACATTATGTGGTTGAAAACACTCAATAGTTGTGATATATGACAGCACTGAGTGCGTCTGTCTCTGGCTGAGCGCCAGTCAACGCGGGAGAGCAAGTTTGAATTTAGCAGTTGATCACGTGACGCACTAAACGTTCTAATCACACCGGTGTGATCGTACGCTCCAGGGACCAGCCAAGACTGATCACACCGGTGTGATCGTACGCGTGAAAGGGTTAAAATGATATGCTTGTGTGTAGCATATTTCATAAAAGTATAATTAAGCATATATTTATTACCAATGCACTTTTATACTTTTTAGAAATATATTACAACTATGCTTGTTTGCAGCATATTTCATAAATGTAAAATTAAGTATATATTTATTGCCAATGTACTTACAGTGCATTTGTTTGAAATATATTAAAATTATGCTTGTGTTTAGCATATTTCTTAAAAGTGTAATTAAGCATATATTTATTGCCAATGTATTTCTAATATACTTGTTAGAAATATATTAAAATACTAAAAAAATCCACTAAAAATACATTTAAAATATCAATGGTATTTAATATACTTAAGCAATTACGCTTAAGTAAAAGCATACTTTAAATTAATGTATTTATAATGTATATTTTTTTACACTTTTATTTAGCACAAAAAGAAAGAATGTACTACAAATATATTTTCTTGTATTTAAGGTTTTTTTTAGTGCACTTTCTTTTTTTACCCGGGGACCTAGCCTGTTTGTCTTGGAAGAACGGCCTGTATGATGTATTAGCCAAGCTGCAGTCTTAGGCAAGGTTTCATTCCTTTTGAAAAGTGCACCGGGGACCTCTCTGTGACTCTTGTGCTCCGCAAAGTATTCAAATCATTTGTTCCCTTGGTTTCTTCTTCCCTGATGACTTCTACCGCTTCGATGTTAATGAAACTGACTGAAGCAGCAGTGTTGAGCATTTCAAGCGGCAATTAACGTAAATCCTAGCGAATTTGCATTACTATTGGAACATTTGCTGGAATAGAACTTTGCCCAAGTCATTGTGTGAAACTTTCAAAATGCACTCAAGACGCCAGTTCTTAAATTTGACATTCTCCATTTATTACCAAAAGATTTGTAATGTGTAGAAAGGATAACACTCCAGTGCACTGTGTTTCTTTTAGACAGACCTGCACAATGGAAACGGACGGGAAGGTAATACTGTTAAGTCCAGATATTATCTTTACGTGTTAACTTTTAAAAGAGAAACCACGTTCGATACAAATGCAAATAATAAGGGATGGAAAGCACCTGTTATTCATTTTGGATGTTTCTGAACTTAGCAGCATATAAATGATGCATAATGTGTGTGAATATATACTATATATATTTATGTCGTAGCCCAACTCAAAACACAGGGAATATCCAGTTAGCAGAGCACTTGATTTGACTGTCTGTGAGAACCCTCAGATTGTAAGCACAACATTTTAAACTTTCTCCACCATAAATTAACATTTCTTCTTTTTCTTTTTTAAGCTTTTCACATATATAAGTCTTGCTAATGCTTATTTAAAAAAACAAAAAACACCTCCGAAGATATAGCAGCAGTTCTGTTGGGATTTCAAACCCCCAATTTATACACACATCAACACAGTTGCTAAAAAGCTTGTTTGTGCAGCCAGTCATAGAAATAGAAAGGTGACGTTTAAGGCAATGTCTGGCCAATTGGTTGTGTGTGCAGAGACAGACACCACTAAAGCGAGTTATAGTGCATGATTTGTCACTAACTGCTCGATGCTGTGCGGAAAAATAAGCCATGGAGAACTTATTTGATGTGGACATGAAGAAAAACTGGTTGGAATATCCCAACAAATATTATAAAACCCAAGGCATTGCAGAAGTGCTGATCATCTGACAAATTACAAAGTATCACAATATCTAACTGACATTCCTAACGTCCAGTACACCCTCGATAGTGCAGTTTCAAGCATATACATCATAGTTTCCTACACAGAATTTACCTAAATCAAATCAGACCTACATTTGGAGCGGCTACTCTCCGGATTGGCCGTCTTCCAAAAACTCAAGTCCATTGACCATCACAAATGTTACAATCTCATCTGCTGTCATATTTAAAGAAAACAAAAAATGTAATGTTCAGGATGAACATGGGATCCTCTGCCTTGACATCTTGCGGAGTGAAGTCCTTAAACTTTCAGAAGCTCTCCTCTCAGACAGTCCCTGTAGGGGGAAAGAAAAATGTGTAAGACCAGCCCAAACACAACGAACAGCATCACACCATGAACTCCACAAGAGCAGAGATTCTAGCACTTTGCTACACACAATTTTCATTATTTATGCACGTTAAGACACACTTTGAGTAACTCAATAATTCATGAGCTCTGCCTTCACTCACACCAAAAATAGCCTTTTAAATAAAGCACATAAAGGTTCGTGCCAGCGACTAATTCCAAAATACGGTTGATCAAAACGCCAAATGCTGTTAATATGCACATAATTTAATTCACGTTTCCCAATTAAACTAATTTTAAAATTTGTGCTACTTTGATTACCTTAATCAAAGTAATGTGATGTCAAGTAATGTGACAATCCAAGAGTAGTACACAGCAGTTGAAGACTCAGTCAGTCTCAACAAGTCAGCTGCTAGAAAAACTACAATAGGTCTCTCGGGAAAATGCTCAAAATTAGCTTTTCTTATTTTTCTTAAATAAACTGATTAATGGTCCATCAATAGTCTGCAGCTATTACCTTGATTGACTGTCTTGCGCTTGATGCCCCCTCAAACTCTGGTTGCCCAATGGTTGCTGATGCTCCTCATCCTTTATCTCCCAGTAATCTTGTTCTCCCACTGTTGATTTGTCTAATTCCGCCAAAGCCTCTTTTGATTTTTTCTTAATCGGCAGCATTGGAGTTTCAGAGTCTAGACTCTGAAAAATACTTTTCTGCTCCGAGCGCAGATCAAGTTTAACTTGCTCTGTTTCAAGCCCCACAAGGATATCTGGTTGATGTGGTTCGGTGTCACCTATATCAGATATAGGCCCTTCAGCCTCCACCGGTATGTGCCGATAGCTTTCGTGCCATTTTGAAGAGTCATTCTTATGGCTGGGACCACTGTCATTGATCAAGTTTTCCAACGGCTTGCTGATTAGCTGCTTGCTGTTGGCCTTGTACAAACTATCTTCATTGTTCAACGCTATTACTTTTATCTTCATAGGGCTCACGCTTGACTCTTCAGGATAGTCACCGCTGCTTTCCCATTGGTCCACTTCTTGTATGTATTGACGTAACAGTGGCATGCCTTGTTTAGCCTTGTTAGTGTTATCGTTTGTGAAGCTATGTAGTGTTTTAACAAGGTTGTTCTGCTTGTTCTCGTCAGACTTGTAAAATGTATTTGTAAGTCCGCTGTGCTGTTCAGAAACCCTTCCTTCATTTTCTTTTTGTGTTATGTTTCTGTTCCTTTCTTTATCAAAATTTGATTGCTCTGAGTCTTTGTCTAAGGCAGGTAAGTGCTTGGGGTCCTGTTCCTTGTAGTGAACGGCAGTAACATCTGTGGAGTGGACCTGAGGTGCTCCCAGCAGGATTTTTGGAGGATGTTGCCCCGGAGGAGCAGAAACGGATGGAGAGGAGTGCTGATTCTGTTCCTCCAGAAGATGCGAACTTGCTGCAGGGTTAGTTTGCAGGGAGCTCTGGGGCAAGTTACTAAACAGTCCCCCCAAAGCAGACTGGGAGTCTGTAAAAGTACGTACATGGTATGGTTGACCTTGGGGAGCGAGAAACTGCTTTTGTTCTGGGAATGAGTTTTGGATAAAGCTTTTTCTCAGAGTTCCTGGTTGCTCAGGTGATACCTTGCCCTTTCCAAGGGATGGATCTATGAGACTTCCAGACTTTGGGACCAGGCTATGGGTAAGGGGTGGTATGAACTCATTAGTTTGCATGTTGCTGCTGCTACAAATGGCACTAGTGTCAGAGTTGCTTTTGCTGGTGTGATCTAAGATGTTTCCCTCCCTTTTAGTGCAAATAGTACTGTGGCTGGTGCTTTTATAAGTGCTTCCATTATTATATTTGCTGGTGGTGGCAAAGCTGCTGTTACTGCTTTCTTTCGCATTACTGGATGCTTTCTGTTGACCATAAATGGAAGTTGGACTGAAGTGAGATTTGCTGGTGCAATTTGTGTTCCTGTCATTGACTTGACAGTCAATTTTCCTGACTATGTTCGTCAGATTCATAATGCTGCCCTCACTGTAACAGCTGTTTTGACTCTTGGGGGTGCCAGGCAAGCAGCTAATGCTAGTCTTCGTGGACGAGCTGAAGCCAGTCTCAACTTTTCCAGTGTGTCCAAGATTGCTCACGCTACCTCCTCGGCTTGCAATGTTGCAGTTCTCAGCTGTCCGACAAGATAATTCATTTCCAGTTTCCTTAGTGATGACAGGATGATGGATATTTACCTGTGGTGCCTGGACCACTGGATGCTGTTGCTGCTGCTTAAGGGATGTGGCCTGGGTCACACTAGGTTGGCTGACTATGACCCCTCCTTTCCAACCCATTACACTTCCCTTTGGTATCTGTTGTATATAGTTAGAACTCAAAGAAGCGGACTGGACAGAAACACAGTGATTCTGATTCTGTGACGTTTTCGGTGTGGCCTGGAATACAGTGTTGAACATTTTTCTACGTGTGTCCTCGATTTCCTCAGGAGACCAACTGATCCCTTGCTTTAGCCTTTGGGCTGTGAACCAGAGCTTTATCTGCTCCTCTGGGAATCCAGAGACTACTGTCAAGTAACAGAGCTCTGCTTTGGTAGGGTAAGGAAACTTACCAAAGGATGTCTTAAGAAAACTGCTTAAATCCATGGCTGGATCATAGGTGGGGATGCTACTTAGAGGAATCATGACCTTTGGGAGATCATTGTTTGAATCAGGTGACGACGGACTAGAGTTCCACAGAGGACCATATTTATGCATCCCTGGTATTCCATGTGTGTTTGGGATTTTATGGACCGGAGGGGCAATAGTGCCACAGATGATATTTGATGTCGTTAGGGGTAAGGTCCTTACGGAAGTGCCATTGGTTACAGTTGCGGGCTTTTCGCTGCTAGGGACGGCCCGCTGTACCTCAACAGTATGGGAGACGACAATTTTTTTGTGCCCCCCTTTGGTCATTTTCATTATGGGTGTCTTGGTAATGGATATTCCAGATTCACTGAAATCCTCTTCTGTAAACAGGGTTTGTTCCACTGTGATAGCCCCCTCTCTTTTGGTGACCTGCAAGGATACTCTCTTGTGCGTGGTATAGAGTTCTGGATGTGATTTTGCATTATGTAAAGCAAGACCTTCAAACTTCACTGCTGAAACCTTGCAAGACAGGCAGTAAAAGTTTGGTTGAGCATGAAAGTCCAAGTGACAGTTGTCCATGTGGTGAAGAAACAGGTTCAAGTCTCCGGACTCAAAGCAGCACAAAGGGCAGCTATATGTTCCCCTTTCCCAGCATGAAGTCTTCGGTTCGGTTTTCAAGAGATCATGGAATCGTTGTGTATCCTCATCTTTCGAAGAGATACTGAGAATGCTGTCTTCGGGAATTGTAGGTAAGAGCTCAGGTAAGCATCCTAGTATGATGTCCTCCCGCAAGTGCTTGTTTTTTGATGGAATCATACAGGGAACGGTGGATTTCCTCTTGCTGGCCATAGTGTAGGATTGTGCAGATGAGTAAAGAGTCAGAAACAAATACTGGAATTGTATGAAGTTGAGGTGTCATCAGCCAGCCGTGATGAACCAGCAATTGGTAAAATCTTCAGCTATCAGGACTTCCCATTGTAAAAGGGAGCGAAGTAACAACTCCCTGTGAACCTAAGGAGAGAAAACATGACATTTTTTGAAAAAAACACTGATACAAAATAGAAATTAATGTCAGCATGGAATATGCATCACAATCTTTGTCCTAAATGAGAGAGTTTATTGAAACGCTCTCACCAACCACTGTTAAATGATTATTATAATAAAATCACTAATATGAAGTGAAAAAACTATTTTTCTCTTTGCCTAGTAGAGCTAAATACAGTTCCTTATTAAGAGCAGAAACATTGTACTGACGCGCTGAAATAAAATCTGTTTTTTATGAGCAAAGAAAATGAACAAAATTTACTTTTAAGAAGTTTTCATTATAAAGGATCTAAAATAAACAAATAGCAAGATACAATGTTTTAAATATACTCCAAAAACGTGAGTTTATATTCCTGCATAGCAAATCATACCCAGTTCTACATAATGGAACATTTTCAGAATTTCAGGATAAAGTTCATATGTGGTTCACATTTTTCCAACAGCTTTTAAAAATAAATAGATATCTTGTAAAGATTCTTAGATCCACCATATGTAGTTGACTTTGAAACTTAAAATATAGAACATTTTAAACATCAAAATAAATTAATGTGCGTTACTTTAAACCTATAAAAATGGCGCTATAGATTGATGAAAGTATGTGTTGTCTCTATCTTGGAATCCAGGAGGGCACACAAATTAGTTTATCTTGTTTGAGCAGTTTCAATACTTCAGCTAAATACTAGCTGCTGAATCAAATCTAAAGGCTAATATAATACTTGATTTTCCATGCGTTATGCATCTGCAAAAGATTCTAATTAAGCCACCCAAGACTTCTGTTTGGTGTTAGCTCTAAATTTCCTTGACCTTCTCTTTCATCAAACTACAAATACATTTTGGATGAAAACAGTGTGGTGTCCATGCGTATATATATATATATATATATATATATATATTCAATATGGCCAGCTGTCTTTAAAAACAGAAGGGTAAAACCATTCAGAAGTAAAAACATTGCCCAAAATACACAGTGCTCCCAGACATGGCAGTGACGTACTATTTTGCAACTGACTCTTTTATTTCACATGAAGGCTGCCTTCCTGCCAGAAAAAAAAAATAAAAAAATAAATACAAATAAAACTAGGTCACCAGCAACTTATGCTGTAATCCTGGTTCCCTGCATCCAGACGTGGGCATTTACTGTATGTTCAGCCTGCTTATGAGTGCATGATACTCAGATTTCATCAATGGATGTTAACCCCTGACACGAATCAGGGTTACTGAAATTGCACCAGACGGCTCTGAAAAGAAACTTTATAAGAAGTTGTGTAATAATATTAACAATGTTCATAAATGTGTGTGTAATTTGTTTTGTGAAAAAAGCTATCTTACATATAACAAAAATCTGTTCCCCAGATTCTCCTATTATAAACCATAAAATGCTACAACAACAGACATGATGATATCTAGATGAAGCTTTGAATGACTAGCCTGATTAGCACCGGACAAGTAGGAGATGGTTCAAAAATGTTACATAAAAAAACAGGTCACCCTTCAAAGAATGGGATGCTTTATCTGGCAACCGAGACGTGCGATTAGACACAGGACAAGAGGTTTCCAGACAGTGAGCTATTGAAAAGGGAACTCAGAAATAGAGGCCTCGTGTTTCAGCACCGGGGTGAACCAGTCTCACACAAAACAGTCTATCCTGCTACTGTGCGTCTCAGTACTTTCGTAGCTTTAGCGGCGAAACCGGAGGCCTTTTTATCCCGGCAACCTGTGGAGTCAATGCATGCAGTAGATTTGGTTGAAAATTAGCACAACAACACTGACCTACATTTATGTCTTTGAACCGTTTGAAACTAAAATATTACATCATGTTACATGTTTCACATTTAATAAGTCTGGCTCTGCTTCACAGTATTAAATGCAATGTGAGGGCAAAGGCCTGGCAATACGGGCCTTACATAATAAAGATCCTCTCTCTCATTATTGATTAAAGACCGAAGCATCCCAGACTGGACGTCCTTTATTACATAG
Organism: Cyprinella venusta; assembly: GCA_038021265.1. NCBI lineage: Eukaryota > Metazoa > Chordata > Actinopteri > Cypriniformes > Leuciscidae > Cyprinella > Cyprinella venusta. The sequence goes on from CM075879.1 coordinate 21,172,043, forward strand.
GACGACGCTGAAAAAGCCTGCAAAGATGTCAATAGATTCTCAGCATGAACATCTTTTGTAAGGCAGCTGTAATAAAATCTCAATTTTTCTGCGCAGCAACAAAAATCATTTTTTCATGATTAGGGGTCTAAAATAAACAGAATGTTATAAACAGTCAAATTAATTAAAGCTCCGAGTGTGTTTGTATTCTTGCATGCAATATTGCACCCAGTTCGCTTTTATTTGATCATTTGCTCACACACCCACCCACCCACACCCCCCTAAATCCTCTTCTTTTTGGTGCACTCCTCCACACACACTTCAGGCAGTACGGGAGCATTTTAGGATAAAGTTCATCTGCGGTTCACATTTTTCCTCCAGTTCTGCTTTAACAATTATGTAAATATCTTGCATTGACTGTGTGTCGACAATGTAGTAAAGTCATTTCTGTGTATATTATGTCCTAATATCCTTCTTCAAATTTAATGAAAATATTGGCAGAAGATTTGTGCGAGTAACGTGCACTGATTAAACCTCTCTGAATTTTCGTGAGCTTCTCTTTCATCAGACTATAAATACATTTTGGGTAAAAACAATGTGGTGTCCATGTGTATATATTTTTTTCCAATGGTTCCAGCTGTCTTTTAAATAAAGGAGGAAACCATTCAGGAATTAGAAAAAAAAAAAAAAAATACACAGTGCTCCCAGACACGGCCATGACGTCCTCTTTTATTTCTTAGACTGGATCTGCTTTATGAGGCTGATCTGAATAAGCCCATAAAGATTTCAGTCAATTTTAGCATGAACATCTTTCATAAGTGCTGCATGAATGTGACTTTTGTTTAATGCCAAAAAGCCATAACAAAGGTCAGTGAGCACATGCTGTAATAATTATATTTCTATAAGTACAAGAAAAAAATAGGGTCATCATGAGAGTCTGTCGTGACCATTTTTCTTCATTCTACACAATGGCGCTCCCATTTACGAGGGAAATATGACACTGAGCCGGAAGCCATATGCAGTGCCCTCAATGCTTGCATGCCATTGAAATATTTCCTGAATGTGTGTGCCAGTACTTAAGATGGGCATGTGACTACATGCCATCATAGTCCAATGCTGTTTGCGAGATATATCAGTGACGGCGTCAAACATGTCCATATTAATTATGTAGGGACTGAAGTGCCGCTGAGGCATCCTACAGTTCACCTTCATTATAGGATGCGACTCATTAGCAAAATGCCACCAACACAGGCGTTTTTACCATCAGCTATTTCTAGGCTGCCCGTGTTTATGTTTAAATCCAGTCAATGAACCTTATGCGAGTAGTACTACTACAGAAAGCTGGGTGCCATTAGAAGTGCCCGCTTTGCCCCCCTTACCTCGGTGACTGCTGCACGGACTCTTGGGAGGCCAGTCTGCGCTGCCACTCATGTGTTAACATTGCCATAGCAACCCCTCTCCTTTCCCTTTCCTTGCCCACAACACACAGAGGGGACTAAATCCTCTATTCTTCACCAAAAAAAAAAACACACACTTGGGGGACATTTTTTTGTAGCTCTCCAACCCAAGAGAAACAAAACTCCAAATATTTTATTTGACTGTGCTATTTGTTTATGCCAATATACAAATTGGAAACAAATGAGGATCCATCCCTTTTTCCGCTCTGTGATCATGGCAGTTTTTTCCCCCACTAAAGGAGCACCCCAGAATTTTACAAAAGGCGGTATTTGCGAATTCAGAATTACTTTGCCAGTCTTGTGACACAAAAATCTGTCATTAAACGCACCGAAAAGATTCAGAAATCCGCATGTGAAGTAAGTACTTTGTACTCCTTCAAATAGGAGAGAAATAATCATTGATGTGATGTGCTGAGTTTGATCACCGGTGCGACACACTCATTAGTTACAGAAAAGAAAGATGGCGGAGCACCATGAATTGTACTGAGTCAAGTGCCAGGTCTCGGCGAATGCCAGACTCCTCCATACAAAACCGCGCTGGAACAGCTGAAATACTTGTATGGCCGACACTCCACCGCTAAGCCAAAAGTTTGTCTCAAAAACTACTGAGGTTAATACAGGCTTTACGGGGAGGTTTTTGGGGATATACTCCTATTGTGAAGCTCATTTCTGTCTGTAACTCCACGGCATTCATCCACTCTTTATATTTACAAATTTAATAAGGTAATGTGAGATATCACAGAAGGGCATTTTTTGTTATTACATGCACAGTGAGCTTTTCATTATAAATAATTTAATCATTTTGACTGCTTTTATAGCACGGATAGCCTCCATAATTATAATTCTGCTTAGAAATATCCAGTTGGCATTAGACAGACAATTCTCTTCTCTTAATTCAAAGAATATTACATAAACCGGCAGCTTTTACTGGAAAACAACATACAATAAAGAGCACACACAAGCGACTTAACATTTAGTCCTTCATTTTGTGCCGTCTTGCTGTTCTAACTGGACACAATAATAACAGAGCAAAGTGTGCATGTATGTACAAATCACATTTTTCTTTGAGTATTTTTTATTTTTTTTATTTGTACAAATTCTCTGGGAAGGTTTCCTAAATGGCTTCCTGTTCTAATTGCTCAAAATCAGGATGAAAGGCAATATTGCTATGCCTGATTAGACCAGAACACAAGTCCCACAAGGGAACAGACGTTCGCCCAAAAATACAAGGAAGGACCTACAGATGCATGCATACCTAATTGAAATACATTTATAATACATACATGTTATTCTGCATGCTAACTTTAAAAAGTGTACTTCAGCAGAAAGTAGAACAGATGCTTGCGAAAGAGAGTTCAGATGTAATGCCCTAAGTCAGAGCATATCATTCTAAATAATGATTTATTGTGGTATCTGCGCGGTTATGGTCTGGAGTTAAATCTGAGTTTGAGTACATTCTGTACCCATTAACAGTTGATAGCGCGTGCTTATCCAGATCTGCGCCAGCTTTAAACTACAGGAACCCCCCCCCCCCCCCCCCCCCCGTTCGTCACAGTAAAGATCACTTTTGGAAATCGATTATGTGCCAATATTTCCGTGCTCCTCGCCGGTGATCAATCCGAGTTTGAAGTAGGAATCTGACGCTTGACGCTCCGAAATGGACAGACTATAGTAACATCACACAGGCACGTTGTAGCGTGCGAATAATTAAATTGAAAGCAGACGAGAACACTGAGTAACAAACTGTAACAAACTGGTAGGCTAAGTTAACCCTTTCGCTTCATATTGAGGCAGTAACCTCCATCCGGCTAGACGTTTTTATCCGGAGTTTGAGTGTATAGCGCGGCGCAATATTTTGGCTATTACCAAAATTTTTAACTAAGCACTCCCATCTACTGTCGCCATTTTATACATAGAGGCGACTTCACGCGCCGCATATGAGTAGAATAACAAGGCACGCTTCTCTATACTAGAACTACTTTTGAGGACTGTTCGCGTCACCTAAATAATTCGCTTTCACTACTTTGAAAAGTCAAAGTTCCATACCTTTTCGTCGGCTCTGGTGACTGCGAATGGAAATCCGTTATTGATACAGAAATGAATAACATTTAGGATTCGCTCCGCTCCGGTCTCGGGGGAACAGGAGGGGCCGAGACCTCTCCTCAGATGAACCCTGTGAACTAACGTGAACCCGTCGGGTCACCGCGATAAGGAGCATCTACTGCTTTATGGCACAGTGATTATGTGCCCGGCTGACATGGGCGCTGCTGGAGTGGCGAGAAGGGAAAGAAATGCACGCCAGGCGCTCTCAAATAAGGGCACGTGATTAAAGCGCGTCACCCAAACCCAAAATCCTGATCCTACCCCTCTCTGTTCTAGGACGGGCTGAGCAGACACACTGAAGGGAGTGACTCATGCGCAAATGTCTAATATAGCCAGAAATATGGAGCAGCGCTTTCGGTCAGTAGGTCGTATAAGGACGAGGGGGGAAACAACCTAGTATACAGATCATCAGCATGTGCCTACTACATATAGGTTACTACAAACGCATGTTTGGAATAACCGTAGAACATGCGAAATGTTGCGTGCAGTATTACAATAGAACAAGAAGAAAAAAACAGAATAGATTAGAATCTAGCCACACGACCAAACTACAAAGTATTGCGCTACATGTAATGTAGATTAAATGTTTATATATTATTAGAATGGAATAGAATCTATATAGCCACAAAACCAAACTGGAAATTATTGTTGTCCAACATCAAAATACATGTTAGAATGGACTATTATAGGCTATACATTGCCACATAACCTAGCTCCATTCAAATGTGTCCTTGGTTCTGCCAGATTTACCACTAAAACTATTAATAGTTTCAGAAACATTGATTACAATATATTTTGACAGGGTCATATTAGGTGAAAGTAAATCTGACAGTTCCCATGTACTGCTCTCTGAACTGATAACCTATTGTCAACCATGAGTGCAACAAACACCAGCCTGTCTATTATCAACAGGTTGTGCAAAACTCAGTCCTTGTATGAGGGCACAGAAAATACGTATAATGTTTCAAAGTCTCTACTTTTTCTTTTCTAGGACTTGGTGGTAGACCTGCTATCCAGGGGCTCCCCCTCACGCCACACTGGCAATTACACCTTCAGACGTGCAGCTTTTTTGACAGTACAGGCAGAGATGAATCTGATTGGATAAAGCACGAAAACACCTACTGTCCATTACGAGACGGTTGCCATGCGGTTTGGGCTTTTCCTTCATTAAGGTCTCGGCTCGAACTTTTTTTTCAGTGTGAATGCATGGTGGACATAGTAGCTTTATATATATTATATATAATATAGAGAACACTGGGGTTAGTTGTCACAATTAGCCTACTACTCAGTAATAAAAAATGTTTTTGCTATAAATGTGTTTTTATCTAGCACTGGTTTTGTTTGTTGATTTTAAACACTAGTTCAACAAAATCTTAAATTATTTTTTCATGAATTTTGTCAACAAAAAAAACACTATTTGTCATATCTGTTGCTATATCTGTTGAATAATCAAGTGAACATGAAATCACAATACAATAAAGAAAGGGTCAACTATATTATGAAATAAACTATTGAAAGGCATGCAGTGATAAACTGTTCTAAGGACTAGTTTCATAAGTGTCAAGTTGGGACGAGTCATGTATTTTAAATGCTTCAAAATTAAATATTAATTTTTTTCCCAGAATTTCTTTACAATTTTAATTTTGCTCAAAAGCCTGTTTATTATCAGACTGACAACTTCCTCAATAGTGATAACCCTTGGCAATATTACACACCAACTGTTATATTGTAGGTTTATATTTTTAAAAAATAAACGAACATTGTATTATTATTTATTTATAACATTAATATTGTTAAAATGTATAATAAAGCATGCATATTCAATAAAATCAGTGCTGAATAACCTATCTAATTTTTAAAGTTAAAATAACGAGTTAATTTAACAATGGGAATTATGGGATGAGGGCTAGTTTAGACATGCTGCCATAATCTAAGCTGATTTTATATTATCTGTTTATATGGAGTATCATTACCTGTATTTTATGAGGCCATACGTTTCCGAACACCACACCCTCGTGAATATTTCACATTTGACAAGGAGAATCACACACACGCCCCCTTTGTTTGCCTCCGAATTCAAACTCTTGGCCAATAGGCGCAGGGCAGATTGTCCAATGGCGTTCTTACTTGGTGGACATGTGACGCAACAACTCGACTGGCAACAATGTAGCGACCAATGGCTGCCTGGCGGTGGGATGGGATTGGTCCTCTCTGAAAGTAAAGAATACAGGTATCCGAGCCAGAGAGTATTATTCAATTTAGGAAACGTTCGTGATTAATAAACTTTCAGTTATGGCTCTATCCCAGTGTCTTGAAGATTCGCCGGGCTGGCGTACACCAAGACGACCAAGCCAGGATATAAACGTTAAAGAACTTTACAATGAGAGACACCGACTCGCTCTGGAGGAGCTGGTCGCTGGCGGAGTCGATTCCTTTATGGGATTCCTGCAGAAAGAGAGAATCCCTAACTTTCTCTCCGACGAAGAGATCGGGCGGATTTCACGCGCTTCTGTTGTGCCCAAATCACTCTCTTCGATCGGAGACGATTCTCATTTGGACCAATCTGGCACACTGGACTGCTCCTCTGTCACTTATTTCCCCGAGGTCTCTGACATTGAGCCCCCAGTTTTAGAGAATGGATGGCCAGCGTTCACTACAGGGTCGTTCCGGGGAGTAACGCGTGCAGTCGCCTATTTCCAACCGTGTTATGGAGACTGCATTTATAGCTGCAAAGAAGCGGCCAGGAGGATGATAAAAAATGCAAAGGAGGTATTGCTTGGCCCGTACTGTTAAAAAAAGTTGTATATGAGCCACCAAGATACTGTTACTTAAGTCACCTGTAGCAATAATTAATTTGTTCTTCCTTGTGCTATGACAAGGTTTAACATTTAACCATTAAAAGTAGCCTATATTTGTTACTAGAAGGCCTATTCATTCGGAAATGACTATAATCAAATAGTTACTATCTAAATGTACTTATTACAAAATATTTTTTTTTTACTAGGCTACTAGTAATATCCCAATAGTGACAAGTAACTATTCCAATGTAACTGGTAACATGTTTAAATTTACAAAAATCTGTTTTGCACATATAAACTTTTGCAACTCTTATGTGTTCCAATTGTTCCTGGGACCTATTTTATACTATTCAATTTTTCTTAGTTCTTATTGAATATGCACTGTACTAGTAGTGTACTTACTAAAACAATTATTATTATTTTATTACAATTATTATTATTATTGTTATTATTTTCATAATAACATTTACTTTTATTTATTGTAAATAATATGGGAAATGTATTTGTTCTCAGATTTCCCTGCTTAAACTTAAGAGGGTTATATATATATATATATATATATATATATATATATATATATATATATATAAACAATCCATCTTGGGGGAAAAAAACTTATTTCAGTTGTTTTAGTCAAAGATTAGGTTTTCAGGTGATGGAAGGGTAAGTTTGTGCTCTGGATCTTAAGTGTGGAATGGCAAGAATGTGCTGAAGCGTCTATCGCACAGAACTGTTACCTCTGAAAGGGTCTGAACTTGGAGGTGCCACAACAGGCTCTTCAGTCCTTGAACTGGGGGGGGGGGGATACATGAGCTGAATGTATTGAGGTTATACCTCCAGGCAGTCTGGATCTGTTCCAGCTTGCATGTACTTAAAGGCCAAATGTAATAAAAATCATCAAGGTGTGTTAGCCAGCAGCTGTTCAGTCATGACAGTCCTACGAATGAGCTAGAACATCGAGTTCAGTGATGCCGAAGCTCTAAGCTGTAATTTCGGTCTATGTTTAGCCAAAAAGAATTGTAATGCTTTGTTAAATATCTGATCAATCATCAAAGTGATTTTTATCCTTAGGTGATTGCCATCGTGACAGACTCCTTGACAGACCTGGATATCTTCCATGACCTGCAGGAAGCATGCACACGCCGCAGAGTTCCTGTCTATATACTTTTAGACCAGTCTTCTGTCCAACCATTCTTACAGATGTGTAAAAACCTTTGTGTACAGCTTGATGAACTGCTGGTATGAGTTTACAGCTTAAAGCTATTCCAATTTGAAATGTCATTATTATCTGTTAAATATTAATATTGTTTTCATATTTAAATATATCAATTTTTTTTTTATTAGCAAATGAAAGTACGGACCATAACAGGCTCTACCTACTACATGAGATCAGGTGCTCGGATCACTGGAAAAGTTCATGAACGTTTCATGCTGATTGATGGGAACAGAGTGGCTACAGGTTCATATAGGTATTAAGACCCCTTTTCCACAAATCTTGAACATCTTAAATGGATAGTTCACCTAAATATGAAAACGCATGTATGGCTTTCTTTCTTCTGTGCAACACAAAACAATATAATTCTAATATATTCATAAGTAAATATATTTGACTTACTTTGTGTTGTTCAAAATGATTTCTGTTTTCATTTTGTGTGTGGGTGTGACATTGTACAATCAATGATTGAAAAGAAATGACCATGAAATATTTTGCAGAAAATTAATACAGTTTATCTTTGCAAATGTCAGACAATCAGTACATAATAGTCTTGGCTAAATGGCACTTTCTTTTATCAACAGGTTTAACTGGACAGATGGCAAACTCAACAGCAGCAACCTTATTGAGTTATCTGGCCAGATAACGGAGAAATTTGATGAAGAGTTCCGCATCCTCTATGCTCAGTCCCTACCGCTGCCACCGAATACAAGAGCTCCCTCTAGTGCCAGAAGCAGCGTTTTATATGACCATCTTGTCCTCAAACCACCTGGAACGCCTCCCTCCTTCTTGGCACGAACAACAAAGCCTCAACCAGAATGTCTGACGAGCACTCCAGCCAGACTTCATACCCCAGAGATCCAACAGATGAATAAAGACACTGAAGATCGAGACAGAAAAAGTAACCCAGTTTCTGATACTTCCACTGTAGGTGAAGATTGGATTGAGCAAGAACTCAGAGAGGAAGCGCTCACCTCGGATGACCGCTCTTGTTTGCCGGCAACGAATGTTACTACTCCGACTCAGACAGACGATGTGATGATCTCTCTCCCTGTACCTTCCTGCCACATCTCAACACAAACAACCTGCCACACCGTAGACACGAGTGTGCAAACGTGCGCCGACAACAACAAGCCTAAGAGCTCAAGCCCCAAATCGCATACCTCGTCCAGCAGCAACCAGGTCAACCTCAGTGCATCGTCCGCTTGCAACTTTCAGGAGGTGGACTGTCACCCACCTGTCTGTCTTGCCCCTCAAGACGCCAACCTGAGGGAATGTTTCCTCAAGATCACTAAAGAACGACAGCACCACTACAGCTCCATTCGCTCCAAACTCGACCACATGGTGACACTGCTCTCTCACAAGAGGGAACTAGTGGACCTCACCAACCTGACGCTGATGCCCGGCCTGCACAGAGGACGCAAAGGTCAGCAGGAGGGCAGGCAGGTTCACGGGACACATGACAATGTTATTATGGGAACATGGCCCAGGTCGAGATGTCTGCAGTAACATGAGCGCTGCTCGCTGGTGGTGGGTGTATTGGTGTTCATCTGCTGTTTTAGTACTGCACTTTTAAAAAAATCAGAACAAAACTTATAGATTAATCAGAAAACATATTTTGAATGATGTTATGTGAGAATGCAGTGTAAAAGTGGCAAATGTGCAAAGATACTACTTAATTCTACTTATTTTTTAGGATGAGGGAATTGTTAGCAGTCTTTAAATACTGTAGTCAAAAAAAACAATGTACTTTTGTTTTCAGTGCTATTTTGAAATCCAGTTTGTAAATGTCTTTATTTAGTTGTTTCTGTTTCTTTCTTCATTGTTTGTTTAAAGTTGTGAAGTTCTGAAAACGACTTTTTTGAACACTATTACTGTAATATTCATATTAAAAAACAGTCACCCATGGGCATATGTGTTTGATGTGTTTTGACTCTTGGATGATGTTGGCGTATGACTGAATCAAAGCAGTTTTGCTGAATTAGAGACTTGATACTTTTACTTTGCTGGAGGCAGTTCAATATTTATTTCACCAAGGATGCAGATAAAGCAAAAGCTAAATTATTTATGATTGCCTCATTTTAATAAAACAACAAATTAATTGTTTATTGTATATTTTTGTGGGGTTGTGGAACTAAAGCTCGATTTAGACTTCTCCCTCTCGCCATAGCTTCGTCGTAGGCTGTGTGTTGTGGCCGTACCCTGACGTGCACCTCTCCAAGAATGTAACAACGTATCAATTCTACACGGACGCAAGCGCAAAACAGTAATATTGTGAAATATTATTACAATTTTAAACAGTGATTTCTATGTGAATATATAGTGAAGTGTAATTTATTCCTGTGATCAAAGCTGAATTTACAGCATCATTACTCCAGTCTTCAGTGTCACATGATCCTACAGAAATTATTATAATATGATGCTCAAGAAACATTTATGATTATTATCCATGTTGAAAACAGTTTTTTACATTTTTATTTCAGGATTCTTTGATGGATAGAAAGGTCAAAAGAACAGAATTGATCTGAAATGGAAAGCTTTTGTAACATTAATCACTACCATTCAAAAGTTTGGGGTCAGTGAGAATTTATGTTTTATTTTTGGGGGAAAGAAATTAGAGAATACTTTCATTAGTCAAGGATGGGTTAAATTGATCAAAATTTACAGTAAAGACATTTATAATGTTAGTAAAGATTATATTCTAAATAAATGCTGTTCTTTTGAACTTTCCATTTGTCATAGAATTTTTTTTTGGGGGGGGGGGGGGGGGGGGGGGGGGAATGGTACACGACTGTTTTCAACATTGAAAATAATAATTTATGTTTTTTGAGCATAAAATCAGCATATTAGAATGATTTCTGAAGGATCATGTGACACTGAAAACTGACGTTTAATCAGCAACAGTAATAATGTTGAAAATTCAGCTTTCAAATTACATTTTAAAATATATTAAAATAGGAAACAGTCATTTTAAATTGTCATAATATTGCACAATATTACTGTTTGTCATTTTTTTTCATCAAATAAAGCAGCCTTGGTGAGCAGAAGAGACTTAATTTAAAAAAAAAATTAAAAAATCATACTGATCTAAAACTTTTGACTGGTAGTATATATATATATATATATATATATATATATATATATATATATATATATATATATATATATATAGATAGATAGATAGATATATAGTGAGGAAAATAAATATTTGAACACCCTATTTTGCAAGTTCTCCGACTTAAAAATTATGGAGGGGTAATTGTCATCGTAGGTGCATGTCTACTGTGAGAGCCATAATCAAAAAAAAAAAAAAAAAAATCAAGAAATCACAATATATGAATTTTTTTTTTTTTTTTTTTTTTTTACTATTTATTAGTATGATACAGCTGCAAAAAAAGTATTTGAACACCTGAGAAAATCAATGTTAATATTTGGTACAGTAGCCTTTGTTTGCAATTACAGAGGTCAAACATTTCCTGCAGTTTTTCACCAGGGTTTGCACATGATTTCTAAGTGGGAGAACTTGCAAAATTGCAGGGTGTTCAAATAATTATTTTCCTCACTGTATATAATTTAAATATGTACATTCTAATATATATCATTTATAATAAAGATTTTGTTTAAGAAATTAAAGGGGTCCTATATGTATAAGTCTCTGATCTCGCATAAAAGGTTTTCATTCTGACTCCTTTGCAAGAGTTATTTAGGCAGATATAAACAGAACAAATATGGGGTATAAAAAACAGTGGAATATCAAGAGGAATTCTGTGAAGTCTGTCATGTAATACCAGCAATAGTCCTCTGCTAACTGAAGAGGGCACTATCATCTTGCACCTTGCCAGTATACTTCACGAGCTTGGTGTATTGTGGGAAAATGTACACAATATAAAATCTAAGTCACACTCTAAAATCACTTTGGATGCAAGACGATGGTTTACTGATAAACAAATTAGATGATAAAAGGTTTGGTTATTTTACAAATAAGGCACATATACACACACACAACTGTTCAAAAGTTTCTAAAATAGATTTTTTTCAACAGAAATTGATATTTATTCTGTTTTTACTACACTTTTATTGAATTAAACTGATAAAGTCATTAGATCGATATATTTACAATGTTACAAATGATTTCTGTTTCAAATTATTGCTGTTCTTTTAAACTGTCTAATCTTACTGGCCTCAACTTTCGAATGGTCCTTTATATTTGTGTTTTTCCCACACAAGACCAGACTCTTATTGATTACTGGATCATTTGGAAGATTTATGCATACTGCCTCATAGCCTAAGTGCCAACATATTGACGGATGACCCTCTTAGATATGTGTTGTTTACTGTACATCTGCAGTGATTGTATATAATGGATTGTTTATGTAAATTGTAATGACATTTTAGCATGTAAAAGTGCATTTTAAAAATGAATAAATGGGACATAAATATTTTCAAAATGAAATTCAAGCAACAAAGGCCTGAATTAATACTCAGAACAAATTAACATTCAGATCCTGTTTAGTACCTTCAATTATCATACTTTCAAAAGTCACCCCTGAGGTTTACTATTGATAGCTTGATTAAACAGAACAACAAGTGATTGTTGGCGGTTAATTATTTATCTTGTTTTCATGAGTGTTTTGAGCCACATCCACCCCCTCAGGTACCGCTCAACGACTGTCCAATGATAGCAGCCTTAATCACTCCTCTTGAGTAATGAAACCTCCTTGTGTTTTTCAAAGCAGTTGTTATACAGTTCACGCGTAATCAGAACACTTACAGTCTTTTTCTCTGTCTAAACCCAACCATGCATGTAGGCCCATAATTTAATAACTGTTCAAAATGAGATGCATCTGTGCATTACAATGACATCTAAAGTTCCTACTTGTATATGTATGATCTTTATTTGAACATAGTTCAACCAAAAATTAATTTACATGTACCAAAATGGTATGACTTGCCCTTTTTATAAAAGAAGATATTTTCAAGAACAGTTTTTTTTTTCCATATAATGAAAGTCAAAATAACATTGGACCCCATTGACTTTCATTGTGGAGACAAAAAAAAGACATTTTTCAAAATATAATTTTCTTTGTATTAAGAAATAAAGCCAGCCAGAACAACATGAGGGTGAATGGTAACACTTTACAATAAGGTCTCATTTGTTACCATTAATGCATTAACTAACATGAACTGACAATGAGCAGTCCATTTTTACAGCATTAATTCAACTTTGTTAATGTTTGTTAATAAAAATGTTCATGTTCATGTTAGTGCATTAACTAATGTTAACAGACACATCTTTTGATCATGATAATGTATTAGTAAATGTATTCCATTAACTAAGATTAAGAAGTATTGTTCATGTTGTAGTTAACTAATGAAACCTTGTAAAGTGTTACCGGGTGAATAAATGGTTTTTTTGCCCACAGAAATGGATGCAAGGAACTCATGGCAAGATTTTTGCTTGGTGGAAAACTTTACCCAAGACAAGTGTTGAAAGTGTTGTATGCTATTGCCAATTCTCGTACCATTCTAAGGGGATGTGGCGCTAATTTGGCAACACATGGGTGTAAATCCATCCCAAATACAGGCATGTGTCATCCCAATTAAACTAGACTCGCAGGTGGAGACCTTTTGTTACCAGTCTGCCCTTGTCAGCTCTTCTGCCCCCTCATTGGGCTCTGGTAAACATCTGACTTTCCATCAAGAGGAGACTAGAACAGTCACCATCTGGAGGAGGGTGTTTGGCCCGAGGATACAAAACAATGACATGAAAATACAAGTCAGGGGAAAACAATGTGATGACGCGTGCCAAAACGGCCCGGCCACGTCTTTTTGTAGTTTACAGGAGAGATTTCGGTTTCAGCGCCCCCGCTCCTATTTTCGTCCTTCAAATGATGATGACACACGGTTGTTTTCAATCCCCGCGGATCGCAGCATGTTCAAGTTGTTGACGGCCTGTGTAAACTTTTCTGCTCATTCCCTGGTGTGACATGTTCTTGCCCTTCGTTTCGTATCTGCTCCTAGTACTTTTAGGTTCATTTCAGACTGTTCCTTTGGCCAAAAAGACCAGACAAATAATAATACGAGAGCTATTCGTCAGTGTTTAGCTTTATGACCTTGATTCACACACTCTCAGCACATGAGTAATACAAGCCACATTATAGTAACTGCTGTCAGTGAAGGTAACCACTGCTACTTCTAGATGTGTGTGTCAGCACCACTGCCGAACCGTGCTATTAATAGAAGGCACAGTGTGTGTCTCAGGTGAAAGCAGTCTTTGTGTCCTGTGGTCTTTGCTGTGTGTGGCTAGGGGAAGGTGACAGGTGCAGATCTGTGTTGTGGCCAGCTCATCTGTTTTACACTTTTGTCCTTTTAATGCAGAAACAGTGCAGAGAGTATCTTGGCTAAAACAGCAGGACAAGTATATAGGGATGCACAATATATGCACAATATCAGTCAATATTAAAGATCTTTCCCTTTATTCATCTCACACTCATATACCAACAATATGGATTCATACAAAACAGATGAAAGAAACACGCAATCTAAAAGTATCATTTTTTCAATTTATCGGTCTCAGCTTATTTCCCCTATTCTTAGGCTATTCAGATGGCCTATTTGTATTTCTAATAAATCTGATGCCTTCATACAAAAAAGTATGTTCAATATCATGGTATCGTACTGCTTATTGGTCAATATTACTTTTTTCAGTGCCAGACAATATTTATTTGTGGATGTTTAATATCCATGTGCTCCTATTTTTACATTTAGTTTACCTCTCCATGTCATTTAATGCTGAATTAAAGTACAGAAAACAATAAAAATAAAAAATAAAACTGTTAAATATAATCTTAGGCATGAAACAGAGATATATTCTCTTATTACATATTTTTTAAAATCATTATATTATCTATTTTTTCTAATTAAATATAATCTTTAGCTAATCTCAAAATGAATACCCATCTGTATATGGTATATTACAATGTCATGATGCAAAAATTCCCTGATTTTACTTTTTATTTGTAATTTAATTTTTACTTTCAGAGTATATATTTCAAATTACTAGTCTATTTACATTTTTTCTTTAATTTTAAGCATAAATGGTCCTGTCTTGTGTTTAAAAAATTTGCCAATAGGGTGAAACTAAGATATATTCTCTTATTATCTTTTAAAAATCATTATATTATCTATTTTTTCTAATTAAATGTAATATTTAGCTAGTTTCAAAATGAATACCCGTCTGTAATGGTATATTACAATGTCACGATGCTAAAATTCCCTGATTTTACTTTTTATTTTTAATTAAATTTTTATTCTTAATTAATTTAGAATAGGAGTCATTTATTATTATATGCCTAAACATGAATATAATTCTTGGCTTATTGTATCAGACAGATATTTTTATATCTGAGCATCCCTAATAAAATACAGAAAAATGGTATTAGTATTATTAAAAGGTTAAATAGTGAATTACAAAACTGCATTACTGAAACACTAGCCCCATTATGGCTCATGACCACAAGTTCGGTTTAAATTTCAAGGTGTTTAAGGTAAATCCTGAATCTTTTATCTTTTTAAAATATATTAAGATGAAACAATCTGATTGTATGCGGTTACAGAGATGCCTGAGAGGAGAGCGCTGTTCAAAACAGATAAGGCCCCTCTCTGCTTCACTAACTCACCCTCATCCAACGTTTCCTGCTGCCTCATAGAGTCTTTATCTCAACCCATCTCCCAACTCGGATACACCGCAAACCCTCTCACTCTCACGGTTTAACCAGTCGCGGCCGAGAAGGCGTGCTTGCTCTACCAGCTCTCTTTCCATCTGTCTCATCAGTTTAATACAGAGTGTGAAGTTACTGCTGATCCTAAGAGCTGTTAACGCTTTTCTAAAACATCCACTAGCTGTGACCGAATATAAACAGTTGACATAAAAATTCACTTTCAAGATAAGGAAAATCCGTATAAGTTCATCACAAGACAACTTACTAAAATGAAAGTAGTTGCTGGTGCTTGGCTAGCTGTTAAATAACATGTGTTGCCTACTCTTGGTCATTGATCATCACCTTCTCAGTGCCTGTTTCACAGACTCACCATCCACTCATTGATTCATGCAAATTGATTTCATATGGATTTTGTGATGTAATCTATTAGCTCCTCATGTGTCTGCTAAAGGCTTTTAAATGATCAGACGAATTGAGCTGTTGGCCGAATGAGGTCAAGAATAATGACTTGTGATTAACTGCGAAAGAGACTGAAAATGAAACAAAGAAGGTTAGGAAAAAAAATATTAATGGAAGCATTATGAAATTACTGAGAAAGGAAATGGGGAAGGTCTTGTTGATTTAGATGATTTATCTTGCATAAAATACATTTTTCTTTCATTTTAAGCATAAATGGTCTTGTCTTGTGTTTAAAAACAATTTGCCAATATGTGAAACTAAGATATATTCTCTTAAATCATTATATTATCTATTTTTCATCTATATTTATATGATCATTTTTGTTGAATTTTGTGTAACACTTCATTTTGATAGTCCTGTATTGCTTTGGGCCTTATAAGTCTTTTCGGTAACACTTTTCAATAAGGTTCATTAGTTAACAACATCGGTTAATATTAACAATACTTCCTCAACATTTGTTAACCTTTTTTAATGTTAATTTCAACATTCACTAATATTTTATTAAAATCTTGTTAACATTAGTTTATGCACTGTGAACTAACATGAACAAACAATGAACAGCTGGATTTGTATTAACTAACATTAACAAACGTTAACAAAAAAATAACAAATGTATTGCTCATGGTTAGTTCATGTTAGTTAATACATTAACTAATGTTTAATTAATGAACCTTATTGTAAAGTGTTGCCCAGGTAGCATGGGTATTTAATGTTTTATATTTAAAAAAATGATATACAGATTCCTTATGTAAAATTGTAATATTGTTATATAACATCAAAGAAGCAGCAACTGCAATCACATTGTTAAACAACCAACAGCAAAATTGTTTTTATTCTGGCTGACCTTTTGCAAAATATATATTTAATCTCTAAGCTCAAAATCAGTTTCAAATCACACTTTGGATTATTCGGACAGAAAGCTGTATGATTAAAGCAGACAACTATGCATTTATAAACATCGACTGTCCCTTTAACAGCCCAGGGGGATACGTTGCATGTTTAAAAGATTGAGAACTTAATGCAATCATGAAACAATTAGTCAAAAGCACTTGTGTGAACGTTGTCTGAATTATGCAGATGGTGCAGATCTGTATTTCTCCAGTGAGGAGCTATGAACTTGAATTAAAACTCAAGGGTATGGCCTGCTCTCCAAACTGGCTGGCCAAAAGAACAAAACAAATCAGGGAGACGTCTTCTACGCGTGCTGGCGTTTATCATGCTACGTTCACTGGCAGTAATGTGTTTAGACGCATGTCAGGACCACTGTTGTTGGGATGGCGACGGGGGATGGGAGACTTATCTAGTACTGCTAGATCAGCACAACTTTGATTTCATTGATTGAGTCGACTGCAGAGGACATCTTAACAGTCATATTACACAAAGAAAGGAATGTAGCCTGCTTTTTCTGCTGTATGTCTGTATAAACATCACGCTTTTCTTAAATAACAATACATTTAAAGCACGTGTTTAATATTAAATTACCTTAAATTAAAAAAAAATTAGACCAAATGTAAGATTTATGTTTGAATTAATATAACATTTTGATTACAGTTTTAACATAAACTAATAAAATGAATGTGATTAATATTTGACAGTCATATATAATGAAAATCTGGCAATATTACTAATAAACTTTATGTTTTAAATACACAATAACCAGGTTTATATATTTATCATCAACAAATCTAATTTGTTTCAATCTCATACATTTTAATACGTGAATATTGCTTGTCCCAAAGCATGTTCATACTTTTTCAAATAATATTGTTTTCACAGTGAACAGATTTATGCTGATTCTAAACCATTTGGGAAAAAATGCATTTTTAAAATATCATTATTATTTAAAAAACAAAACAAATATGCAAATAGTTAATGATAAATTATACCACAATTTTTTTTTTGAGTGCAGAAATCGTCCCTGTTTCATTTGTATTTGGCAAATATGCATCACATTAAGTTTATTAGTTTGTTTAAGTTTAAAACTGTTAAAAATATTTTATTTGCAATTCAAAAGATTACATAACATAACATAATTTATGAACATTTGATACCATTTTCAAATAATCAATTCTAAATTTTATAAAGTAATTTAAAAACAAAAGTTTTCGTTTTGGGTATTTTTTTATTTTTATTTTAGCATAGTATTTATTTTAGTTTCTTTTTTCAAAGCATCTCATTATTATTACCTTAAAAAAATATTGTTGTTTTAACTTAAAAAAAAGTTTTAACTTAAAATTTTAAGTTGATTGAACTGGAAAAAGTGAGTTAATACAATGGAGATTAATTTAATCATAAGAAACTCAAAATAATAAGTTATCTAAACTAAATAAATTATTTAATTTGATTTAACAAAAAATGTTGTGATAACAAATCTTGATAAATATTTTTTTTAACATTGTGATGACATGCATTTAATATGAATTAAATCTGAGTAAATGCCTAAAAGTCTGTTGATATTTCCCTAAATTTAATAGGCCGATAAAAACGAATCTTAAAAATCCTGGTACTGTGTTATATTAGGAGACGACTTCCATGGAACATCCTGTTGGCCAATGTCAAGCAGTTTTGTAATGACTTCTGACTCATTATGGAAGCATCGATAAAAAAAGACTGTGTATGTGTAGTTTCGAGAGAGTTTTAAGTGCTCATTTGATTTCTATCAGACCAGTACGAGTTATTATGTATACAACAACAGACATCACAGAACATCCTAATCCTGTGACTGACAAACTTGCAGTTTTCTCACACCACAGAAAGACTTTCTGCAGACTCAGTGCTTTGTTTATCGGCGGTATTTATACACTTCTTCTTTATGGTGGCTTGACAGCAGGGAGTGGCACGCTACTCTTCTCACTATGGCTGTTTGGTGTGGAGGACGTGACGGAGTGGATCTTTTCCCATACTTGTATATTTCTTTCTGTCTCCATAACAGAAAGAACTAAATGCTTGTTTACACTGTACATCCAGTGATGGATATTTGCATAATTTTGGTAGTAAAACCACCAGCAGTTACAATGAAAGGGGTCTGTTTTTTTATCATGTTGTCTGTCTTCACATATCCACAGACAAAAAAAAAAGAAAAAAAAAAGAAGAAGAAACAAAAAGGCACAAATGTGTCAAATGTAATAGAGGTTTCCCTGGTAGACCATGAAGTTCTGAGTGCATCTATAAGAGGTTCCCTGCCAAAAGATTTCAAAAGCAGTCTCATTGCATTGTACAACCTGGTTTATAAAGCGCTGATTCATAAATAGATAAACTAGCTTGTCACTGAAGGCTGGGGGCCGAGATGCCAGATCCACTCTCTCTTGCTCCTGCGAGAAGGTGGGTTTCTTCACATTTCCA
Organism: Cyprinella venusta; assembly: GCA_038021265.1. NCBI lineage: Eukaryota > Metazoa > Chordata > Actinopteri > Cypriniformes > Leuciscidae > Cyprinella > Cyprinella venusta. Next base: position 21,191,115 of record CM075879.1, read on the forward strand.
TATGAAAACAAGGTCAGAGAGCAAGGAAGAGGAGAAACACTGACTGTATGACTGCATGAGGACGGAGCTTTTGCCAGTTTGCTTCTTCAACTATGGGCACTTTTGGCTCAGTGGACTTTTTAAGAATTAAAATTTCATAAAGTAAGGACACATTCAATTGATCTAAAGAGACATTAAAGACTTTTAGACTGTTGCAAAATTATTTCTGTTTGACTTTTTTTGCACTTTCTATTCATCAAAGAATCCTAAAAAATGTTATCATAGTTGCCACAAAAAAAAAATCAACATTAATAAGAATAAAAATATTTCTTTAAGCAATAAATCAGCATATAGAATGATTTCTGAAGGATCATGCGACACTGAGGACTGGAGTAATGATGCTTCAGTTTTGCCATCAAATTATATTTACAGTTATTATAAATTATATTATAATTTCACACTTCATTTTTTTTAAATGACAGCATAAACATTTAAAATACTGCAAAAACATCATAAAAATCTTAGTTTAATATTTTTACTTTCCGTTTGATTTTAAATTTAGTTATGTCTATATTTTTGAAAATATTTTTTATTTCAGTTTGAGTTATTACATCACGTTAAACTAAATACATATTAGCCTAATATTTGGCAGCTAGTTAAAATAAAGTAAGTTTAGGTTTTTGTACTTTTTATTTTATTGTAAGTAATGAAAATGTTTTTTTAAGGTTTTAGTTAACTAATAACCCTACTATATCATTTACATCTCATATTTGATTGTCATGCATGCTTATTGCTGACCGAGTGCTCAATTAAAAACAAATAGTACAATAAACCATTCAAATTTTATTGTTAATTTTTTGTATACAATCCTACACAATAAATATTGAATGGTTTATTGTACTATTTGATAAGATTATCATAGTTTTAATTAAAATAAAAATAGATATAAATAACAATCAAATCTATGCAGGTATTTAGAATTTAGCAAAAAATGAAAAACCTTTCCAAGGGAGTTTTAATATAACAGAAAATAAGAGAAATTAGCCTGTAGTTGAAGAAACACCCATCAAAAACTTGGATTTTGGTTTTGAGTATTGTGGAATCTATTACAAAAAACGTGTACATCATGAAGTCTGCATGCAGTCGAGAAACAATAACGGAGATAAATGTTTGTGGTTCCCATTCGTAGCTGTGAAATGTTACCTCAAATTAACACATTACTTCCCCATTCTGTTGAAGCACATAAGCCCGAGTGTGAGCGTCAAATGCCCTTGGTGGTGAAAGTGCTGACAAGCCAGTTTAACATGAGATGGCGAGGCCTGATAACACCTTTTGAAGCCTGATCCCTATTTGCCACCTGTGGGAAAGCTCGTCTTCTCTGTCCTCCATGTTCTTTTGCCATCATGCTCCTGTCACATTACACGAGCTGGGTTCAAAATCAGCAGACAATCATGATATTAAGGAGACAACAAGCCAAACGCTGAGCTGATTCATTATTTTGCTGGGTTAATATCATATGAAAATCATATGAAAATCCATTATTTGAAATAAAACTAAAATTAACTAATTTTTAAAAAAAACTTACTAAAGTTTTAGTATGAAACAACTAAAAATACGACATTCATTTTTTTTAAAAAAAAAAATTACAAATTAAAATGAAAACTGAAAATAAAAAAAATCTAATTCAAAATATTTACTAAAACTATAAAAGTACACTGATTAAAATGATTATATGGTGAAGTAAATAAATTAGTGTAAATATCAATGTTAGAAATACCTACTCAACTTTCTGATACTAGTGTTCCCATCATGCACTGGGGCAGTAATAATTAATAAGGTTGCATTTTTTCACTATCATTGTTTATGACATCTGGAGTTCATTGTACTCAAAATGGCATGTTCATACTGATCCATGATCCAACGAATGTTACCGTTGTTGTGTTTTGTGTACACAATACTGTTACCGTTATTGTGTATTGTATACACTTTGGATGTGCCAGTTTTAGACAATACAATTAAGAAGATTATTGCTATATCTGTATATACCCATTTGCTTTATGGCATACGATTTATTCCATTACACTATGAATTACTCCATGTTATCCTGCTACATTTGACCTACATTACGTTAAAATAGTTGTTCACTTTTAAAAAAAACTTATGCTGAGAATTTACTCACCCCCATGTCATCCAAGATGTCCATGTCATTCAAAAAAAAATAATTGTTTTTTGATTGTTTGATTGAAAATTGCTTTTGATGAAAACATTCCAGGATTTTTCTCCATATAGTGGACTTCAATGGGAACCAAACGGTTCAAGGTCCAAAAAACAGTTTCAGTGCAAACTGTTCAAAGGGCTTTAAACGATTCAATGAATAAGGGTCTTATCAAGCGAAACGATCGCTCATTTAAGGAAAAAAAGATAAAGTTTAAGTTTTATAAGCTCAAATGGTCGCCTTGCTCTGTTCTGTGATGCGCGTTTGTGACTCTCCTGTTTGAACTCGTTCATCAAGATGAACGAATCTTTTTCGTGTCATTTGGTTCATTCAACGAACGAAATGAACAAGTTGACTCGGGAAAAGACTCTTTCATATTGATGAATGAGTTTGAACAGGAGAGTCACGAACACGCATCACGCATCAGAAAAGAGCAAGGCGACAATTTGAGCATATAAAACTTAAACTTTGTTATTTTATTTTTTTTAAATGAGCGATGTTTTTACTTGATAAAACTCTTATTCATCGTCTGAAATCATTTAAAGCCCTTTGAACAGTTTGCAGTTTGCACTGAAACTGTCTTATGGACCTTGAACCGTTTGGTTCCCATTGAAGTCCATTATATGGAGAAAAATCCTGGAATGTTTTCATCAAAAACCTTAATTTCTTTTCGACTGAAGAAAAAATGACATGGATATCTTGGATGACATAGGGGTGAGTAAATATCAGCAAAAGTTTTTTTTTAAAAAAAGTGAACTACTCCTTTAAGATGAAGACATGTTGAAAGTCTGTATTCTATGAAAAACTTTTTTCTTTAATTCCATGGACCATCATGACACATTTCAGAGCTGATTGGGTAATTTAACTGTTTGGCGAAGCACTGCAAATCTATAAAAGCTGTAAACTTTTAGCATCTAGTTTGGCTCCAGGTTTAGAAACAAATCTTCTTCAGAAGAGATCAGCTGGACACGTCTATATCACAGTTTTGTGTGCTGAAATATTCAGGATGCAGTCTTTGCGGCTCCAGACTTACAGCCTTGAACTTTTTGTCAACTCTGTACTCATGAAATGTTCAGCCTTCGAGTTTGTGGCTTTAAAGTAAAAGAGTGCATATGAGGCTTTAACAAAAGCATGACCCACTGAGTTTTTATGGCCGGTTTAATCCTGTACTTTAGCCAGGCTAAAAGGCAAGTGTATCAGTGACAGAGGTTTGAGAGGGAGAAGGAAGTGACAGTGTGGGAGGAAGCCAGAATTCTCCTAGTGGGTCATGTGTGTGTTGTGTGCTCATGAAGTGCTTTCATCAATTCTGACGCACAAGAGACCAGCCAGCATCTGCTTATCTGAGGTTTTCTTTTTAGAAATGTGCAAAAAATCTAAGCTTCCACTTGTAAACTTATTGCAAAATTTTTTTTTTTCATTTTAAAAAATTAGAATGCATGCAGTAAAATACTAAAAATAATGGTCTAGCTCACCCAAAAATTATTATTTCAGCCTCATGTCATTCCAAAAGTGTATGACACACTTGTTTTTGTCCTCACCGTGAAAGTTAGGGGTTCTAAAACCACAGTGGACCCCATTGACTTTTATCAAAAAACATACTTCAAAATATCTTTTTTTATTCCACTGACAAACAAAAAACTCATACATGTGTGGAACGACCATGTAAAAAATAATCCTGTAAAAAAATGGTAAACTGGCAGCTGTGGATGCCAGCAGCATACCGTAACTATACGGTCTGTTACTGTTTTTGTGTTAGAGCATATCTGTTAAATTAAAGTTTAATACTGTAGCTGACAATACAGTATTTAGCCGTTAGTTTCAAAAACAGTAACACACCGTAATTTTACAGTATGATGCTGCCTGCCTGTAGTTTACCTTTTTGTTTTACAGGATCATTTTTTACAGTATGTTAATTAAAACTATCCCTTTAATCTTCAGGGTTTTACTTTAATATTCAGCACTACACTGCTGCATATTGTGGTAGTAAAATCAGTTCCTAGAACTTATCGAAATTGAGATGATTCATTGATTTAAAGTGTTTGTGGACGGTAAATCATAATGAATCACAACACCCCCACTAGCTGTCATTGCTCCAAACGCAGAAACAAGTGGACATCCTGAACGGAAACCACTAACCCCACCGCCGCATTGCATTCCTTCACTTCATCTCCCCTCACTCTTGAACAAAGTCACTTGACCAGACCCCTATTTAGGAAGTGAAAGAGGAAGCTCCATATATCCCCATCCATCCTCACTGCCACACGGCTGCTGCTGTTCACGTGAGGGGTGAGAGAGATAGAGGACACTGGTATTATCCACAGTAAAAAACAGCCTGAAAGCAGGAACAGACCAGTTCTGACCAGCCAAGTTCTGCTTGAGAGATCAGGCACTTTTGACTCAGCGTTCGGCCAGAGGATGTTACTTGGGTACTGTACTATAACTGCAGGTGGACGAGTGTACAAAACAAAAACAAAAAGAAATGCTGGAATCAAAATGTTCTACATGGCACTACGTATAGTTCTCATTTTAATATGATTAAAAAAAATTATTACATGTATCGTTTTAATATAAAACAGAAATGTAAATTATATAAAAACGTTTAATAATGCATCTTAATTTAAAATGATAATTGAAATAAATATGCTACATTATACAGTTGTAATTCAAAATATAAATGAATATTACATAAAATGTTCAAATATATTTATTACATTTTTACATCTTATATAATATGCATTTATATTATTATTTATAATTGTATAATATATATTTATTTCATTTATAATTGTAATATTATATACATTATATTGAAATTAAGTAAAAATGAATCATTTAAATGCAAAATTAAAAAATGCTAGAATGTAAAAATGTTCTACGAGGCACAATGTAATTATAATTTTAATATAATTAATCAATATCATTAAATATGAGTCATTATCAAATACATTATACAGTTGTAAATCAAAATATAAATGTATATTACATAAAATGTTAAAATATATTTATTACATTTTTACATAATATAATATGCATTTATATTATTATTTATAATTGTAAAATATATATTTATTTAATTTATTATTGTAATATATACATTATAATTTATATGATAGTAAAATTAAGTAAAAATGAATCATGTAAATGCTAAAATTAAAAAAACCTAGAATGTGAAAATGTTCTACGAGGCACAAATTAATTCTAATTTTAATATAATTAATCAATATCATTAAATATGATTCATTATTATATATTTTATCAATAATATATATATATATATATATATATATATATATATATATAATTAAATGTTCACTATATTACCATTACATTATATTTAATATATATATTGTAAATGTAAAAAATGTAAATGTAAAAACAATGTATATTACATTAAAATTATAAAGGAAATAAATATATATTTATTTTATCATGTCGCTGTAACAGAAAATTGATAACATACATAGAACTATAAATGATATTATTATAAATGATAAAATTATGTAAAAATAATCAATTAAAAAATAAACCATAATATAGTTTCAAACTTGTAAACTTTAAAGTTGTTTACAGTCCCGTAGCAAGCAGACAAATGTATACACTATGATAATGGTCAGGTGGGCGTTTATGTGCACGGCTCATCCGATCACAACCTGTTTCACAACCATAAAATGTTTACAAGTAAAATGTTAAAAAGCCACCGTTACTGTTATCAACTTTTTTGCGCTTTTGCTTGTTCTTGGTCTCTTCCTGCCTCAGTATTTCAGTGACCCTGTGATGCCACAGAGAAGCAGACACCTTGGGTAGAGTGCTGACTCAATGGAGCGAAGGCAGAGTGGGGGAAGGAGGGGACTGGAGGGTTCAGACATTAGTCACAATATCTCAAGCGTAGAGAGAGAGGTTGTTAGTGACTTTTACAACTGCACTGCGTATGCCGTGATAAAACACAGAACATCGAGTCATTTCTCACTACGAGAAGAGCACCAATGATATTATATAGAATTACCAACATTAAAAAAGTGCTCATCATAAATACAACCCGAGGAGTGATTACTGTGAAAAATCCACAACAGACATGCAGCAAACAGAACCAAAAACTGATTTAAGTGAATGTCAGTCATTATGAGTGAATCGCTAAAATCACATTATTCACATTTCTATTGACAATGCTTTCAATCATTCTTGCTAATGAAAGACAAGCTCACCCTAAATGGGATGAGAAAGTCGAGAACATAAATCTGTTGCTTCGTGAAAAACTGCTTTTGCACCTGTGACCCTGTATTGCACAGGTGGCACGTCATTACAAAAAGGTCAATCTTGCACTAACTGTTAAGGAGCAGTTGACAACAAGGTCGAGGGTTAAAGGCTGTTTTGCCACACATGTTGTTTGGATCCCGAGAAAAGGAGAGTTGTGTAAACCAAAAATAACAATCTATTTGTGTCAGCGTTGTGAAAGTGCATGAGCACAGCTGCTTTGCTTATTTCATTTACTTTTATTAACAAAGTGTGCAATCCGTATTTGCCTAGTTAGGTTTGCATAATAAAATCCTTTTAATTCTTTACCGCAAATATTCTAAAGCCACACGTTGTTCGTGATTTGGGGTTTAGATTACTCATTGTTCTTGTAAAGCTTGTCATGGGCTGGCTGTTATTGGAGTTATATAGTACAATTACGTACGAGAGAAATGAAGTGACAGTTCGGATGGATGGCCTTTGCTTTCCTCTTAAGGAGAGGGCAGAGGGCTAAACTTATTTCCACCTTGGTACAATCAGTGCCGTGCAGCTCTTCTCCGAGTCTCTCGAGTCATTAGAAACACAGTTGTCTCAGGAAACAGCCGCTAAGCAAGGTCAAAGGTTGCTCCAAGTAGACATACCTGCGTTGTTTTTTTTATGCTCACATGATATTTTATGTGTGTGCTGTGCGCTGATGCATTTGTGTGCGTTTCAGGTCAATCTGTGTTGACTTTTTATGAACAATGTGGTTGATGGGTTACATATAAAACATCCCTGCGTATAAGATAGGCCTACATACAAAAGTAAAAAAAGATTAGGGAACTCGAAAACTTTTTGCTTCAAAAATTTATTCTGGAGGTACAAAGCAAATCACAATCATTTACTCTTCAAAAGTTTCAAGGAACAATTCTTGAAAATAGTACAACTGATTAATGAAACAAAATGAAAGATACAGAAATGCCCAAACAAACAAAAATATCAATGCAATGCATCAATTGCCAAAAGGGTCAAATGTCATTTGCATAGCTGAGATGGCTGTTGTGAAAACTCAAAGATAAAAGATACATTATCAAAACCAGCTTGACATGTCAGAGATAAGGTAGAGTGCAAATATAAAATACTGAATAAGAGAAGTAAAACTTTCTCCTCCGCTGACAAACAAACAAAGAAACAACAATAAGATTGATTGCTGGTCTTTTAACTGGTTTTAGAGGGGTTTGGGGTATCAGACCAGCAAACAATCTTATTCTAACTTATTTATAGAAACTTCCGAAATACATGTTGAACTACCGCAAAAACTCGGGCGATGATGGATTTTCACAAGAGGGTCCGTTACTCTGGCAGTTCATTCCGACAACTAGCCTCTCGCATTTGAGTTTGTATGCGTCCCTCTCGCGCACCAGCCGACTCAGCTCGTGCTTCAGCTGCTCCACTTGAGTCGCGAGGCTCGTCTTCTCGTGCTCCAGAGTGTGTTTCTGCTGAACGCGTTTGTGCCGGCACGACTGAGCGTACCCGCGGTTCTTCAAGGTACGACGTTTCTGCTTCAGGCGGATAATATCGTCCTTGCTCATGCCGCGGAGGTGTCGGTTGAGCTCGCGCACAGACATGGACACCAACTGCTGGTCGGAGAAGCGGCTCTCCGCGCGCTCGCTGCGCCTGTGGTGCGTCTGATGGTGGGACTTCAGGTGAGTCGCGCCTTGAGATGAGCAGTCGATATGCTGCATTAACTGGTCCATGCTTTTGCCGTGCGCAAAGCCAGGATTGTGGCCGAGCTCCGTGTACTGCTGCTGCTGATGATACTGATGCACACTCGGCGCGTGGAACTGACCCATGCTCCTGTATCCCTCCATCTCTGCCTGGTGGAGCTGGGACGGGTGCGCATGCATGAGATTCGCACTTAAGGCTTCCCGGACATCCTCGGGTGTTAGTTCAAGACAGTGTGGATCCGCGTGCTGTGGATAAGTCCCCGTGCTTAGGGTCCAGTAGAGATCGTCAGCACTGCTTCTCTGTCCACTCGGGCTGAAGCTCGGTGATGAAGGCACGGAGCTGCACGGGGTGCTCACGGGTGTGCTGGACACTGAGCCTGGCACGTGTAGACCGCACTGCTGGATAAAAGAGCGATCTGGTCCCAAAGCAGCAGTCTCCTTCTTCACGTCAAACCTCATGTCAAAGTCACTGTAGTCCATATTCAGCTGATTTTTTGCCAGCTCCAGAAGACCATGATGCTCCGCCGTCATGATTTCTGCAGATGTTTCGATGAAGTGAACAACTTATTATTGTGGTTTAGGTTGCATTAAGGTTCTGAAAACACCACTTAGGCTATACAATCGAGCTGAATGTGAAGACGCCGCTTTCAACCACCCTCCTGGACAATTTAGCCAAAGGAAAGTGAGCAGGTTTCGGTCTCAGATGGTCTCTCGTTGACAAGAGAAGGATGTATGTTGAAAAGAAAGTAAATCACGCTGCTTTAAAAAGGATCCGCGCAGCGAGACCACGCCCTATTTCCTATCACAGCTGTCACTCTCATAAACTCATGTCCAAGTTACTTTTACCTCAAATAAAAAAAATAAAAAAAAAACAAGAAGTTGTATTTTATACAAGGAAAAAGAAACCTATTAATATGGTTAGTGTACTTGTTATTTTCAAGTTTTTCAGGGTTGATTCAGAGTAAGCTATATAATTCTCACTGTAGCCTATTGTTTTTTTTATTATATTTAAATAAGTAGGATACGTCAAAGGCAATGCAATAAACAAGCTACTACCACAATACACTTTCCAGTATAATGATCTGACAGTCACAAGCATCACAGTATTGTTAGGCCTACAGTTTTGGTGACTGTACATCTATATTTCACAGTTCCTATTATTGTTATTTTAGCCTACATAGGTCTAATGTTAATAATCCTAAATTTGAGCTAACATCTGATTGTCATTGTAAAACGTGGCTGGGCCACACAATCCCTTAAAGTTGGCCTCTCCAGCAACTGTCTGTGACCAATAATAATAAAGAGAGAACAGTCAACACAAGACCATCAGATCAGGGTGGCACATGACATCACACTAAATTAAGGCTATATACGCATGAACTATATATAAAACGCAACATAAAAATGTAGGAGCTGCTACTCCAATGTACATGACAGATAACAAAAATTTAAATATATACATAGCCTATATAAAAAAATATTTTCTTAAATAAAACCTAAACATCTAAAAAGTCTGGGAATGCCATTTCCACTATTCATGGCAGCTTAGAATAAAAGACAAAGACAAAACAAGAGTATTACATTTGTATTGCTATGTGTTTAATTACATTTTTTTTGACAGTTATATTAAAAAAAAAAATCTGCATTGCAGTAATGAGAATGTATAAAAAAGTATGATGACAAAGCGTGAGATACCTCGACTTGTTTCAGTTTCGTGATGTTCACGCTGCCAGTGAAAAACTGAAAATAAAGTTTAAACACCGAACTGGAAGCAATTTTAAGATGAGCCAATACAAGTTAAGATAGTATTTTGACAATGATTTTCCCAGGTTAGAAGTCACAAAACGCATGCAGTATGATGGCGTATGTTTCTCTGATAGCTCTTTTACTGACACCATGTGGCCATTTTGTGAAACGGCTGATTTGTTTTCCAAAATGGGATAAGGTAGGTAATTTTTACATTTACAAATGAACAGTTAAGACAACTACAGTCCGTGCATCTCCTTTTAGATGTATTATCTGAAGAAGGTTGGCTGTAAAACCAACTATTTTCCTAAACTTGATATTTAAAAAATATTTTAAAATATTTAAAGTTCTTGTAACAAGGATGTGTAGAGAGAGAGAGAGAGAGAGAGAGAGAGAGAGAGAGAGAGAGAGAGAGAGAGAGAGAGAGAGAGAGAGAGAGAGTGTATATTTGTATACACAACATTTCAAAGCATTGAAAAACTGGTGCCTCGGTTCACTGTATATTTAGTAAACACAAAAGCACCAATAAAGTGAAGAAAACAAGTGCACAAAAGCAGAGCCTTGACAGAACATTCATGGAGCTACCGGGAAACATTCAAAGTACAATGATGACAAGACACCAAAAAGCTGAGCTAATGATTGCCGGAGAACAGCTAAGGTACGCTATATTCACAAAGCTTAGTCCCAGGACGACACTTACAAAGTTAAAAATCTCACCTACTCACACTTGCAAGACTTTATTATATATTGTATTATTTGTTGGATATAAACATTATTCTGTTATACAGTGCAGGTGATATTCTTATTTTTATTTTTTTTTTATTTTTTTGAAGATTACGACTACATGATAGCAAGTTGATTAAGGACCACAGACACCATTTGCGAACGTACCCGAATTGTTTTGTGGCTCAGGTGTTAATTGATTGGCTGATTGCTCATAAAGAAGTATCTGATCGAGAGACTGCTGTCCAGCTCATGCAGTACCTCATGGAACATGATATCATTCATCATGGTAGAACATTATTTACTGTACACTAAATAACAAAGAATATGATACAACAAGGTCATTTCTGTGTTGTCTCATATTTGGACCCATTTATTTGACTCATTGTGTTTGAATGAACAGGTTGTATCAATTTATATTTTACCATTTTTCTCATCTTAATATAGTGTGTGATAAGTGGCCCGTGTTCAAAGATGCCAAATACTTGTACAGATTCAGAAAAGATGATGGCACATTTCCTTTCAACATAGAAGTTAAGATCTTCATGCGTGGACAGAGGCTATATGAACAGTAAGACATTTTCACAGGAAGTTACAATTTTTTTTAAATGTTAATTTAGTTTTAACATGCAGTCATTCCTCATTAATAATTTCCAACCATTATGTTGTCCTAGAGTATTCATGACCTTCAGTCTGTTCTGAATTGGTATTTTTTTAATCCTTTTTTTTTTTTTGGTAGCACTTTACAAAGAACATTTGTTAATACATTAGTGTACTTAGTCAATATAAATGTTAAAAAGTTTGGGGTCAGTATGTTTTTTTTTAAAGAAAATAACACTTTTATATATTAGCAAGGATGATTAAATTGCTCCAAATGGACAGTTAAGACATTAATAATGAAATAATATATTTCTATTTCAATTAAATTCTTTTTAAAACTTTCTATTCATCAAAGAATCCTGATATCACTGCTTACCAAAACTATTAAGCAGCGCAATTGTTTCTTGAGCACCAAATCAACATATTAATGATTCCTGTAAATTCAGCTTTGCCATCACAGAAATAAAATACAAATTATATTAAAAAAGAATTATAGAGTTATTTTAATTTGTAATAATATCTCACAATATGACTCTTTTATGGTATTTTAGATCAAATAAATGGACCATTGGTGGCCGTAGATCTCACCGACCCCAAACGTTTGAATGGTTGTGTAGAAGTAAATGTAAAAATTAACATTAACCTATTTTAATAGGTAAAAGTATTTTTATTATTAGTCTCTTTTTCAAGTTCATCTGTTGCTTTTTACAGCCTGATCACAAGTAAAGACTCCATCTTACAACAGAGACAGGAAAAGGGAGTGGCTTATGAACGGTCTTTCCCTGGTTACATGTTAATTGATTGGCTGCTACAGAATGGTGAAATAGAGAGTCGGCGGCAAGGTCTAGATCTCTGCAAGGCCCTTCTGGAGCATGATATCATTCAGCATGGTAAGAAGTATTATGATAGTGTGTGTATTATTTCCCCATTAAGCCAAAATGCACTGTCTGTGAAGTTAATATAATGCAACATACCTGAGAACATAGCAATAACTTCTTCAAGCTTGCCTCGCTGAATCACTCCACTCTTCATTTCACTCTGCAGTCTCTCTGAAGCACCACTTTTTTGACAGCGGGTTGCTGTATCAATTCTGCATTAACTTCCGCCGGCGGCGCTGTCTCTCTGAACTGCTGCATGAGACAGACAATGAAGAGATTGAATATAAAACACAGCATGACCAAGACAGTCCCTTCACACTGCGCAAAACATCTCCATCTGAGAGCAAAAGTGACTTCTTGTCTGGTATAAAAAATATATATTAAAAAATACTACAAATATATGTCCGCATAGATGGAGAGTTAGGGCTTGAGATGTGGTAGGCCTACTTAAGCAAATAGCTCAATTTATTCAGAGTGACTTTCGGCACAATAATTGCTGGGTCAGCCCCCTCCGGAGCAATATAGCAATATGAAGCTAAGTACCTCGCTCAAGGGCACAGCTGAGATATCAAAGCATAATGAGCACAGTAACTCAACATTTCCGTGCACATCCATATGCAACCTGCAACCTTTGTGTCAGCAAGCTAGCTCCTTAACCTAGGGTTTCTCATTATTTTATTTTACACTAAAGGCCACTTTTCATAACCCCAAACTATTCATGGACCCCCAGACACACAATGGGCAATAAAACAATATGAGTAAATTACTGAAGAAAATAATAATTATAATAATATATAGGCCTATACTGTGTATTACTCTGTATTTTTGATTTAATATGCAGCCTTGATGAACATAACATATTTCGTGAACAAACTTTTCTAATTTATAATTCTGATTTCTAATTCCAGTTGAACCTGCTACGGATGTGCTTACAGATGGACACTGTGGAAGTTTGACCCACCAGCAGCACAGTTCATGTGGATACCCACGAAATGTTTCTATTCCCACTGCTCTTGCAGTACGATCCAATCCCACATCAGGTTATAGAACAGCATGTCCATGCTTTTGAAAATGTGTTAGAGACATAATTGTTATATTTTAATTTTTTTTAGGTGAAAGATTGCCAAAAAATAAAACTAGTGACATTTTTCTGTCTGTTGCCAAATTCTGAGCACAACATAAGTGTTTTATTGTTATTGACAGTGCTGAAAAGACATGTAACCTGTGAGGAGCTGTTATCTCCAGGTGCTCCTTATATAAAAAGAGTTATTACGGTAGGTCTTGCATATTATGCTCAGCTAGCCATGAAAAGAACCTTGAACTACAGGTTTTATTAATGTGAGATTTATCATTAAAGATCCTTGGTGATGACCTAGGCTGGGGCATTGTAGTACGGGGAAAATCACCTTGTTATGTTCAGGCGGTGGATCCTGGAAGCCCTGCTGCGGCAGCAGGAGTTAAGGTGATCATAACACGTTAACACATTGCTTACACCATAAAAAATTAGAATCCATCATCAGCTGGACTCCAATCTTATATATATATATATTTTTTTTTTTACTTAGGTACGCCAGTTTGTGTGCCGAGTGAATGGATGCAGTGTGCTTCACCTGGACTATCGTAGCCTCTCTAAGCTGGTAATGACTGGACCCCGTTTTGTTACTTTGGAAGTGATGCAACCACTGGATTAATTCAGCATAGATGGAATAAAATAAAAAATTATACATTTTGAAATGAGTTACTATGTGTAGTGTTGTGAAAGATGTGCAATAGTTTTTCCTCCTTACATCATGTAAATTTTCCAATATATTAATATAATATAATGCGAAAAAAATATTATTTGTTGGTTATAATAAAGAAATCATTACAAAAAATCAAAACAATCTGGTTCCATGTGTGCTTGAAGTTTTGGTTTTACACAGAGGCGACGTTTGCAATTTAGAACACAGAGGCGACGTTTGCAATTTAGAGGCCCGTTACAAAGAAACAATAGGGCCCCATCATTCAGTCAAACAATTCATTCAAAATGCAGATTCATTAAAAAATATACTAAAATGAAAGTCATCATTTTATAAACTATAACAGTAATATTACCTTTGTGTTTGTTGAACTGTTGTATGAAATCAATAGACTATCGCATTTTAAATTGTGCTGATATTTGGTAAAACAGCACTCTTGTTATAAATATTAAAAACAAGAACTCATACAAGGATATTTTTGCACCATATCTCTAACTTTGGGGGCCTTTTTAAAAATGTTGGGTGCATTTTTGCTCCAGCTCTCATTCATTAGTTAAGTTATGTTGTTATAAATGTGAGCTTGCAGTCGATTGTGGAAGGGTGGTTGTTTTTTTCCAGGTTTAGTTATAAATGAAGTTTTATTAACTAAGTTCGGGAGGAGCACGTCAGATAATTGACACGAGTGGACAGCAATCAGCAGTCAATGATAAGAGGGTACAAATAGACTCAGCAGTCTTACCTTGATCCATTGACAGTTTGCAGCATCCCTCCTTCACCCCTTCTCCACACTACTAGTTCTCAACACTCCTCTTTCTAAAAATCACTTGCATACGGGGGGGGAGTACTCTGGGTTCGGGCAGAATTCCGAGCTCGGAGCCCTCCCTCCGGATAGCACGCCAAATACGCATTGAATCTTACTCACTCAAAATTATATAAGTGTGAACTCGTGAATGACATTTTGATAAATACTTTATACTTTTTGAATTAAAACATATTCATGGATAAAACATTCACAAGATCTATAACATGAATTTAGAAAATAGCAAACACTTTGGTTCAATCTTAGGCTGGCAGATTGGACTTTACATGACTACCATGTTGTTGACATTGAACCAGTCATATCACTAACATATTTAAGTTTAGAATGGTTCATTTTTTCACATTTTTTCAAACACTAGTGAAAAAATGAACCATTCTAAACTTAAATATAACGTTAGTAGCCAACTGTAATATGGTAGCCTATTTTAGCAGAAACTATTTACCAAGGTGTTAGGCTATAGTTCATCTTAATTTCATCTCGACTGATGCATAAACCCAAGCAAATATCAAGAACAAAAGCTAAACTTTGTGCAATTCTTTTGCGAATCAACTAATTAAAACCTACTTGGTCAGTCTTGTGTGTGGCGTTGATGAATGACGACCAGACATCAGCGTGGCGTGGCCCCTTCTGAACTTTACACAAATATATGTCATTTCCGCTTGCAACCGTCCGCCATTTTGAACAGGCTGGGCTGGTGTGTGGTACAGTCTCGAAGAGAAGAAAAAAAGTATTTTTTTATGCCCAGTGTTTGTATTGAATTGACACAACAGACTATCCAAATCGAGAAATAAAGAACAAGTTCATAGGACCAATATAGAAACTTCCTAGTAGTCTGTGTTGTAAATCCAGTTCAGGACACATGGTGCGGATTCTCAGGATGAGTTGCCTAAATCCACCGGCGGCAGCAGCGGCGCGAAAGACTGCAGCATCTGCCCGGGCCGAATAAACCATAATCTGCCTCTGTCCTCTCAACCCAACCATTAATTTGGTCCGAAAACGAAACTCTCGAAAGGAATTCGATGCGAGACCGTGAAGAAAAGCAGGTAATATGTCATTAATAAACGCTTGTTTTTCTTTCTCTGGCGTCAGTGCTTTTGTGTGGAGTTCAGTGTGCACATCAAACATCCCGTCGCTAAGCTAATGTGCTAACTGCATATCATATGTGTGCATGCAGTAAGAATTGACATGTTATCGCAAAAGTAAAACAAATAAATAAAAAAAATATTTATAAAGTAGATACGCTTTACTGTAATTGCGAAGTTTGTACATGCGGGTGAGGGCAACGCAAACGTAGTCTGTCAAAATAAATGAGGTATTATTTTGCTGAGCCCATCAAAAAGGCCTGCTGTGGCCTGTATTGTCTAGTGGAGTTGCATTCATAGGAGCAACTGTCCCATTTGCAGGGCTGTTTTTTGCATTTAACGTTATTAATTAGGTTTATTTAAAGGGATTTGTTTACATTATGCAACATCTACCAAAACAGTGACTGTATATAGGCACGTACGTTTAGTTTGATTCGTTTCCCAGATGAAAAAAAAGAACACCTAGTGAAATTATCATTCATTCTTGTGTATTCAAGAAGATGCATTAACAATATGCAAGCAGATACTAATACTTTAGTTGTTGTTGTTCAAACAAAACATTAGCAACTGTTTACTGTTTTTTCTACATTCAAAAGTTTAACATGATTGAATTGTTTACATGAATAGTACTTAAATCGTTACTTAAATCCTGTCATCATTTACTCAGTCATTCCAAACCCCTAACCTTTGTTCATGTTTTTTTTTTTTTTTTTTTTTTTTTTTTTTCATGAAACCTGAGAGATTTCTGTTCCTTCATTGAAAGTCAATTCACTAAAAAACTTGAGTCTTGAGTCAAAAACACTTGCTAAACACATGAGAACAAATGTCACTGGTTCTTGTGGAAGCTAAAATGTGCTTGTGACACAGAACAAACCTCATTGGTTCATGGTTTTCAGAATACTTGGTTTAAACTGCTTGATTCATGGAAGTGTCACAGTTTTGCCACAATGGATTTTCAATGGAGGGGCTGTAATATTTCAGGTGTAATTAAAATACCTTAATGAGGAGCGAAAGCCTTAATAGTTTTGGAGCAATGATGAGTGAGTAATTGGATCAAATTTCCATTTTTAGGTGGACCATTCCTTTAAATTAAAATTGTTTGTCACATACACTGTCATGAGGCAAATAAAAGGTGGGGCCAACATGTAGAAACAGATCACATGAACAGCAAAAAAAATACTAACTTTTGTCCCTGTTGCCTTCTGTTGAACACTTTTGGAATAAGTTAATCATGACTGACTGCAAATAAACTGTTTCTACAATGAAAATAGCAACTGAAAACCATTGCTTTTGCATGATGCTGCTTCCATAACATTAAATGCATAACTAGTATTGGTTTGCTCAACATAAAGATAGCTGACTGCATCTTTAATTATTGAGAGCTTGACTAACATTCTTCTTTCTTTTTTATACACAGAAGAGATGTTTCAGCTTCCAGTGAATAACCTCACTCGGTTGAGGAAGGCCAGGAAAAAAGTCAAGAGGCTGCTCAGTGATATTGGCCTTGACTACTGCAAAGAGCATGTTGAGGTGATAATTTTTGACTTTGCAAATGTGTTTCGCAAGTCTTATTGAACATCAAATTTAACAAACACACATCGACTCTGTTAATGAGACCTTCACTGATGGTATTTCCTGTCGATTTTCCTGTAGGACTACAAAGATGTTACGACCAGTGATTCTCACATGAAACAATTTTACCTTGACATTTGTACGTGGGATTCATCCTGGACAAAGTCACAGGTATGTCCGCCACTGCAACAGAAGTCCTCTAAGCAAAAAATGTTTTCACATTACATAAACATTTTGTAATTCTGTTTTGTCTCTGAAATTTTGCAGGACTACAGAACAAAGCAGTTTTGCTGCTCTGATTGCCCGTTTGCCTCCAAGTATTTCTCTGCCTACAAAAACCACTTCCGCAATGTTCACAGAGAAGACTTCGAGAGCCGAATCCTTCTTAACTGCTCATATTGCACATACAGTGGGAACAAGAGGACTCTGGAAACTCATGTCAGGCTCTTCCATATGCCTCACAATATGGTCCGCCAGGGTGCGGCTGGCTCTCACGGCGCTCCAGTAGCTGTTAGGGACGGAATGCGGGTAGACAAGCCCTTGCTAGGCGACCGAAAGGAGCTCCCAGTGTACTACTGCAAGAAGTGCACCTATCGAGATAGACTGTACAATGTGGTGCGCAGGCATATCTACAGGGAACACTTCCAGCATGTGACCACACCTTACTTGGGAAAAAACTCAGAGAAGCAAGAAAACAGTGTAGAGAGCCCTGGCAACAGTCATGGAATTCACTGCAAGAGCTGCCACTTTACGCCTCGTTCTTATGAAGCACTGGTGCAGCACGTCATTGAGTTCCATGAGCGCATTGGCCATCAAGTTACCGCTATGATCGGGCACACCAATGTCATAGTGCCGAGGCCCCAGGCCAACCTAATCCAAAGGGGTGTTGCGATCACTCCTGGTGTGCGTCCTCAGACACCTCAATTAAATCGCTTCAGTATGCCTAAAATGGTAGGGTTACCTGTCGGCAACCATTTCAAGCAAAGCCTTGCGGGCAACTCAATGCCTGGTCAACCAGTGCGTGTTACACTACCTGATAAAGCTTTTGTGTCTGGTGCAGTCTCCCAGTCACACACGGGAAAGCAACTTAGTAGCTTTGCGGTCCATGGTGCTGCTGGACACTTTAATGCACATTCAGCTTCTTTTTCCCCCTCACTGAAGAGCCTACCTCTCTCTTCATCAGTGCATGCTGCTACAGCCACATTGACGTCACTGCAGGCCAAGAAAGCCGCAGCCAATGCTCTGAACACCTCACAAACACAGAAGTGGAAGATTTGCACCATCTGCAATGAACTTTTCCCTGAAGGCACATATAGTGCTCACTTTGAAAAGGAACACCAGGCAGAGAAGGTCAGGGCAATGGCTAAGTACATCATGAAGATCCACAATTTTACTAGCAAGTGTCTGTACTGTAATCGTTACCTACCCAGCGACTCTTTGTTGAACCATATGCTAGTGCATGGGTTATCATGCCCTCATTGTCATTCCACATTTCACGAAGTTGAGAAAATTGTAGCACACAAGCGGCTGGTTCACCCTAATGAGCCAGGGATTCCCTCAACTGGTTCTCCTCTCACATTTGATCTCACGCTTCAACAAGGAAGTCCCAAAAATGTTCAGCTTATTATAACCACCTATAACATGAAGGAGAACCCAGAAGCCTCTTCAGCTGGCAATCAACAGCCACAAAACAGCACCATGGCTAAGCCTGCAAAGATAGCTGCCAAGCAGCCAGATTCCCAGAGTGATTCTGTGGTCCGAAACATGTCCCAGTCTTTGGTGTCGCAAAAGAAAGAAGTTGGTAAAACTCTCTGCCCACTATGCTTCACTATTCTCAAAGGTCCCATCTCGGACGCCCTAGCCCATCATTTACGGGATCGTCATCAGGTACTCCAAACACTGCATCCTGTTGAGAAAAAGCTAACCTACAAGTGCATCCACTGCCTGGGAGTGTACACTAGCAACATGACTGCTTCGACCATCACGCTCCATTTGGTGCACTGCCGAGGTGTTTGCCAGACCCCCAAAGGCACCAAACCCATCACGTGCGGACTGCGTTCACCTGGAGCCGGGGCTCTCAAACGTGAGTTAGTTACCCCGGATCCATCTGACCCCAAGAGAAGAAAGATTGTAGACCAGTCTAGGTATTACCCTACAGTCTTTGTTGAGAAGCCAGGAGACCCGGTCGTGCTGGCCTTAGATCCGAAAGGCTATGGTGACAAGTCCTACGAAGCACGGAAAGCTTTCCTTTCAGCGTATTTCAATCGGCATCCCTACCCTTCCCAACGAGAGATCGAAAAACTTGCTGCAAGCCTCTGGTTGTGGAAGTCAGATGTCGCAAGCCATTTTGCCAATCATCGGCGCTCATGTGATCGAGACTTGGTAACCCGCAAACCTGTTGTGTTACTAGGCTTTAACATGCGGGCAGTGAGCCAGCTTAAGCATGACATGAGCTTTGACGCCAACTGTCTGTTTAAAGTCAACGACGATGAAAAAAGCGGATTCTCAAGGACCTCAAAATTTAGGCTGAAGTCTCCTGTTGGTTTCTCTGCAGACTTAAAGGGGGAGAAGCAGCCATTAAACACTGGACAAAGTAGTCAAAGCAACTGTGCCTTCAAGCCATGCCCTGGATCATCCTCAGAACCTATTGCCATTGACTCTGACAGTGATTCAGAGCCAGACGTGATGCTTACTGAAAATGTAAATCAACAAACTGCGGTGTTAAGGCCTTCGGTAGTTCAGTCCCACACCAAAGGGGCATTGCCGCGAGAGCGCTTCCGTTGCGAAAGAGCTGTCAGGGGGAGCAGAAGTTCTCCCAGAGTTGGGCCAAAAAGTCTAGATGGCTCTGTTTCTGGTTCTAGTCCTGATGAAGCTACCTGGTCAGGCACCATGTCTTCTGAAGAGACCCATTACAGACCAGCGGGGCGATTCGAAGTGAAAGGGAAGAAGGTGGGGTTGCTTGGTAGATGATGGCTTGTGGTGATGGTCCCTTTTCTCTCTAACTCTCCAGGCCCAGATTTGTAGGTCAGAGCTTTTACCTCACATTTGGGTGACAGTTTAACGTTTTGATGTGAACAAATACGAGTTGTAACATGTAAAGCCGGAGGAGTTACACACTTTTACTGAAAGTACTGTTTACTCTTAAATAATTCTGCTGTCAAAGAGCGGAAAACTATTATACTGTATACTTTTTTTCCCAACCGACCCATTGTCTTTGGAGTTTTTTTTTTTCTTTTCTTCTTTTTTTGTATACTGTTCTCTGTATTTAATCATACACTTGTTGAAATTGTAACAATATTGATAGGTCTATTGTTTTTTCCTGATCAAATAAAAGGACCGTGTAATTTACAATCAAGTACTTGAATCTTTTTTTTTTTTGTTGTTGTAAAATATGCTGAATTCAATTCTATTACTAACAAAAAGCGAAAATTCCCATTTGAGCCAAATATCTGATTTTTTTCAGTATAACCTGTTTTGTCATGTACATTTTAGTTAGTTTACTTAGTTTTAATAATATTGTAATAGGCAGACCACTATTTCAGTGCAATGTGAAGCAGGTGTTGTAATATTTAATTGAACTTAAGAGCATTTGGTCGTGCTAAATGTTTTCTACTGGAATCACTCAATAAAGGTAACTTGTCTGATTATTACACATGAGTATTATCTCAACAAATAAACATCATTCCTTTTATAGTAATTTTTCAAATTCTTGCCAAGCAACTTTACAGTAGACATTTATCTTGACTATTGTATTGACACCACATTCCCCTTAGAGGTCACTGTCTAATAAGATCAATGTCATTCAATAATACAGATTTTAATTTACATAACACGTTAATGGCAGCTGCATTTTGCCAATTCAGCAGTCCTAAAATCTCTTGGTCATGTTAGCTTGACTAATGTCTGTGGAAAAAAAAACTTTGCATGGACTCTTATTACATCATTAGTATGATTTTTTTTTTTTCTCGAAATATGCCACATTTGCACTCTGCCGTTTCATCCATAAAAGGTATGTATTTGGGTGTCTCTGCATGTTGCAGTTTGTGCTCTGCAAATGCGCGCTGATTCAGTAGACATGATAAAATATTTACAAGTGGACAAGTATCATATGTGGTTCGTATAAGCAAGTATTTGTGAGGGAAGAGAGGCTGAGACTGAAGGACTGTAACGGATGTTGTTTTGAATTTGCTCTGCTGGTCGTGTGGTTGCTAATCTCATACAGTCATTTGTCACCATTTCCCCAATATATGGCTGGCCGTCCCAGCAGATAAACTCAGTGAGGACAAAACAGAAAAAATAGATACCCACCTGCCACTCAGAATTTGCTTGTTTAACGTTTCAAACGGGGACAAACCATATATCTTGTTAACCTGTTAAGAATTTTCTGAAAGCATTTCTGAATGAGTCAGCTATGGGGTTTATGATTAGTTGACATCCACAGATGTTCATGGTTCCACTTGAGATGTAATCTGTTCTTCACGTTTTCACACGATTAATGACCAATCATGCAATGATTTGACCTCAGTATATGCAAGTATGCAAATAACCATGTATTTCTGGAATTGCTCAATCCTCCATGAGGTATACTAATTTATTTTAAGGCCTTGCTGAGGAACAAAACTCACAGGTGCTTGAGTTGCTTTTACATTTTTCTTATGAGTTAGAAAAACCCCTCTTTAAACCCAACTACTATGTTAAAGCCAAACCGTTCAATGTGTATTGAATTAATGTTTATTTAAATAAGAGTAAGAGATGCTTTAAGGATTTGTAATTTGGAAGCTGATACTGTTAAAGGAGACATATCATGCAAAATCCACTTTTTTAGCCCTTAAATGCATTTTGTTGTATATTTGGAGTGTTTATAAGTACAGAAAAGATGAAATTATTCTCTTCAGGTGCTTCGTTTATATCTTTATATTCTGTTTTGGTCATATTTTTCAACCTGTTCGGATTTTCCTGTTGTCTAGAACACTTCGAGCAATCCGCCATTATTATTTCTCGCTCCGATTTTGTAGTCCAAGCTCAATGATGCAGAAGTTACGGGAGGGCAAGTCAAAATGTTCGGTTGTTGGATGTAGTGACCTGAAGCACTTCAAGGAACCCCAATCCAACAACCTCCGCCAGTATACAGAAGGGTTTGCCGATCGACTTCGTTTGAATGAGGTGTAAAATCATTTAGCTGCTATGTTTTCTGACGCTTTCTAAACGCAAGTTATCATATTATTATCATACAGATTTTTAGTGGTAAGATCAGACCGCAGTCATTTATCTTGTCAGAGTGCTTGTTTTAACAAGAGAAATAGTCGACTTTCACTAATAACACAACATAGTTAACTTAACTTTACATACCACTGCATCCATATGAAGACGTTGTTCTGCAGGTTTGTCGTCGTCTTTTTCAAATCGCTCGCTCTGGCTCGAATACGTAACGCTTGATGGACAAGTCTTCCGTTGTTGACATTTTGTTAACGTGTGAATAAAAATGTTCTTTGAAACTATAGTAATCGTATATCTCTTATCAAACTACAATAATGGCTGAACGCGGGGAGTTGAACCGACCGTGAACTCAGCGACCTGGAGAGCGGGCGGGGAAAGACGCAACTTCTTTTTATTTAAAGGAGACGCTTCGGTTGCTCACAGAAGCACATCAGAAAAGGGGTAGAAAAGGGGCCTGTTGAGCTATAATAATGAGGAATTCAGACCCAAGCATTGCAGTTATGCTTTATATAGACCACAAATGTATGATTTATAAGTAAAAATGAATGATTTAAAAGCACGATATGTACCCTTTAAGAACAGGAAATTATTTCTGGTGATGCTGCAGAGGTGGCTGAGTACATCTGAGTAAATCTGAGTAAATTACTTTTTCAAGTTTTTGCATATGTGGTCACAGAACACATGCGTCAAAGGTCAATGTCAATGGATGTAGTATGTCTGTGAATGTATTCATACTAAACACCTGCATACCTACAGAACATTTGAATTTAGTATATGAGAGTATGTGTGTCAGACCAATTGTTTTTCATGGATTTGTTCTCATATTCTATCTGTGAGAGTTTCAGTGCAGGTGCATCTATTTTGCCAGCATGACCTGCAGTTGCATTGTGTACACAGACATAACAGTTTTTCCATGTGAGCTAAATTTAGGACCTGGCACAAGTGGAAGCTTGGTAAAATGTTTTGTCACCCCCCCACACCGCCAGCTTTATGGAAAGTGTTTCATTTGCATGTTCATGCTCCAAAAGCAGATCAATTGTTAAAGCCTCTCCTGAGTGGATGAATGAACAATGACACTATTATTGCATAGCTGTGTGACATGAAGTCCAAATAGTGTGCTTCAAACCACACGGTCTAAAACAGTTTGCGAAATTTAAATACCATCACCACACTGAAAGTGCTCACCTTTGAAAGTCACACAAATGTATAAAATTACACGCACCATTTAATTTGCTTTCCTTAAACGAAACTCATAGCGGTTTGTGTGCATATACATATATTTTCTGTACATTTTTAGGAAATAAAGCAAAATTGTATGCACGTTTTATTTATTTCTGTAAAACCATTTGTATTTTTATTTTTTAAGTGGATAACATTTTGGTTTGGTGTCAGTGAGGGGTTACTTCAGCCTTACTGGTGGTGTTATCCACCTTATTTTGCAATGCATATTCAATTTTCCATGATGTGCGATCAATGATTTGACCTCAGTATATGCAAGTATTCAAATAACCATGTATTTCTGAAATTGCTCCATCCTCCATGAGGTATATTAGTTTATTTTAAGGCCTTGTTGTGGAACAAAATTGCAGGTGCTTGAGTTGTGGTTTGGTGTCAATGAGGGGTTACTTGAGCCTGATGATGAATGTGCGAGACTTCTGATTCATTTGCCAATAAAGGGATAGGCCTACTCCACCGTTTTTTCATATTAAACTATGTTATTCCATTTACTAAGACGTGTTGATACATACCTCTGTCGTCTCAGTGCGTGCACTCAATCGCTCGAGACACTTTGATAGCACTTAACTAGCCCAGTTCATTCAATATGGGCCAAGCAGAGAAGCGACCAAACATCTCCTATTTAAATACAGTTACTTGAGCAGTGTAAATCGGCCAAGAATGGTGAGACAAAATAAAACATAGCTCTTTTTTAACCGTGTAAAATGGATAACTATATTGTACAGCAAGTGCTTGGGAGCACTTCGACTCGGCGCAGTAATATCATCACTCGTGAAAAGTCCCCTCACTCTCCGGAGTGATGATATTACAGCGCCGACGAAAAAAATGGTGGAGTATCCCTTTAAGGTACATAGCAAGAAGAATAACAAAGTACAGTAACACTACTTGGGCTATAGACCTTATGCACCAGAGAAACGTGGGCGCCGTCATCTTTAGAAAATTGTCTTTGAACTTCCGGTTCTGTATATTTCTATGGCATCTCTGTTAGCTGGTGAAGTGGATTTACTTATTGTAGAGTTAACAAAAGTTATCATGAGCATTGTAATGTTTATCATAAGCATTCTAAAGCAGATGTCTTAACAAACATCGAATGGGAATTTTTTTACGAGCAGTTCATTCGTACCTATGGAAGATCGCTGTGGAAATACAGACCGGAAGTCAAAAGACAACGAGCGCAATGTTGAAAAGGGGTGGGGCGACATAAGGTCTATAAAACCAGTGTGTTTATGATGACAATAATGAATGTAAATTATAGGACAACAAGTACCATTTTGCAATTTCAAGCAGCATAACAATGTTTTTGAAATGCTAAAATAACAAAGCAGATGACACAGGAATAATACAAATGGCTGCTCCTGCTCTTATGTTAAAAATTAGGTGGATATAAGACAAAAAACACTGTTATACCTCAAAACATTTAAGACATTTATTGAACATCTCAAAATAAATCCAAATAAGGCCTAAAATCATAAATATTTACTCGTCATTATGATATAGGTGAGAGTTTCAGCTACCAAGTTTTTGTGTTCCAATATTTAAACTACATAACTGCTCCAAAACTGCCACTGTTATGGAGTTGCTTTTACGCATTTTGTCTTTATTTAAAAATGTGATGTGATGCGTTTATGCAAGAAGTGTTTACTATCTACAACGTAATGTACGTGCCTCATGGTCCAACGGACATTTCCTTCACACAAGTGTGGGCATCATGCCAGAGTTTGGGTGGTGGCTGTAGGACAGAGAGGGAGAGGAGTGCAAGGTGGAAGGGGGCAGTAGATGAGGGGTGTGGCTATAAGACAGGAGCGGTCCTGGGTTCAGAGAGTAGGGTCCTACATGCTCATCGGGGGGTGCGATGTGAGACATGTCAGGGTAAACCTCTGACACCGTGCTCTTTTTTCCCTTCTTGTTTCTGTTAGACACCTTGCGATTCCGTGTCTGTATTCCATCCTTCTTCATAGTTAAGGGCCTGTTGACCTGCAAAAAGGCACAGCAGAGATGTTAAATTTGGCAGTTACTCATTTTTCCTTTTGGTAAATAGAGTATAAATGTGTATACTCACATTGTGCAGTTTAAAATAGAGGCCGCAGGCATTACAGACAGGCTCTCCACTGGCATTGCGTCTCCATAGTGTCGTAGTGCTTGTGTGGCAGTTGGCACACTGCGTTCCAGCGCGTTTGCTGACAATCTGACACACAAGATGAACTTATTGTCAAGAAGTTGATATAATCACCACATAATGAATGATTTAATTAATATATAACCCTAACTACAACTACAAACCTACACACGGTACACTCATGTAAAACAGAATATACTACATACTGTACCACAATATAGCAAATCTTAAACGCTTAAAGAGATACTCCACTTTTTTTGGAAATAGGCTCATTTTTGCTCAAACATGCTTGTGTTGGGCGATAGCAAATCTCAAATACTTGATTGCTTGTGTTATAGCAAGATGTAAATCTACTACTACACTGTAAAAAATATTGTTGGTTTAACATAAAAAAGTAAGTAACCTGGTTGCCTTAAAATTGTAAGTTGATTGAATTGGAAAAAGTGAGTTAATACAATGAAGGAGATTAATTTAATCATCAGAAACTCAAAATAATAAGTTATCTCAACTAAATAAATTGTTTAAGTTGATTTGACAAAAGAAAAAATGTTGTGATAACAAATCTTGAAAATATTTTTTTACAGTGATATTATAAGTATTAACTGCTTTGAACCAATGAGAATTGTGAAAAGTGCTGCATAAATAAATGTAACTTGATAAAATCACAAACTATCATCTGTTTTTTTTTTTTTTTTTCAATCATTTTACATACCAGCCTCTTTTTTGGTCTGATGAGGGGTCTGTTCTGGCCATTCATCTTATGATACAGTCCACAAGCATTACAGAGGTA
The DNA here is from genome assembly GCA_038021265.1 of Cyprinella venusta. Taxonomy (NCBI): domain Eukaryota; kingdom Metazoa; phylum Chordata; class Actinopteri; order Cypriniformes; family Leuciscidae; genus Cyprinella; species Cyprinella venusta. Next base: position 21,217,764 of record CM075879.1, read on the forward strand.
GTGGCCTGTCCCATCTCGACGCCACAGCGGGGTAGCAGTGGCACCACAATTTACACATTCACGAGCCTCTGTCAAATTCAAAAGTTATATTCAGCATCATGCAGGATTTGAACTTTCTCAATCATTTCCAGAGGAAATTTACTTACCTGGTGGCGAAAGTCTCATCTTGTTGCGAAGTTTGGGTGAGTATGACGAAGGGCTCATCCAGGGTCCAGCACTAGAATAGAGTGCTGCTGAACTATAGTCCTGTGACGTGGTCATGTACGATCCGTATGGACTCAGCATGTGTGGAGAAGGACCATACACACCTCCAGCGGCTGAACTCAGATTGAGAAAGCTGCTTCCCCCTCCACCCATGGGACTCAGGCGCTCAGCTTTTAGGACTTCCTGGAGCCTGGGACTTTCCTTCCCATCATGACTCGGGGAAGGGAATCCCTCTTTGGGGGATGTGAAAGATGGGGTCGCACTGTTCGGGTAGATGGACGTGGTGGTGTGAGGGTGGAGAGGTGTCTTTGTGAATGGGTTGCTTGCCCAGACAGTGGATGTGGGGTTATAGGAAGAGTTTAAAGAGTGGCCTACAGAGTTGTCCAGCCACTGGATGTTTCCCAGAAGTGATGGAGAAGAGTAGACTTGGCGAACTATATCAATGGAATAAATAAGAACACATTTTGATTGTAATGTATCTCAATATTGAGAGTTTTGAAGTATGTTTCAACTGTTTTTGTCTAAGCAGTGACAATGGGGTTCAAAACAACTTTCATTATGGACTAAACAATTAAGTCATTGTGTTTAAGAGAAGGTCATACAAGTTTGAAACAACATTAGGCTGAGTAAATAATAGAAATTTCATTTTTGTGTGAACTATTGATTTATGGGGGTGTGGAAACCAGTGAAACAACGGTTGCATGTCTTCATACAACTACTGATCTCTTATTATAATTGGATTACCATTTGGTGATACAGAAATGGCACATTTCACTTGAACTACAGCAGTGAGGGCCTCACCTGGACTGTGTCTGTAAGAAGACGAGGCTCGACTCTGGACACTAGAGGAATAATAAGATGGGAGTAAGTCAGCCTCAGAGCTGGAGTAGAAGGGCTCATCCTCTTCACCGGGGGGCAGTAAACCAGGCTCTGTGGTGTAGTTTGCTAATGGGTCGGGACTGATCAGGCTGGGGGACACCCAACGAGACTGCTCAGATGAGTTCTCCATCTTTCAAGTGGGAGAAATAATGCTCAGACAATCGTTTTGAAAGAATTGTGAATTTAATCATTTCTAAAGTTAAAATATTTTTTTTCACTGCCATCAAGATGAATGGGAAAGCTAAGAGATGGTCTGACAGGTAATATAGACCTTGGTCCATATTTTATGAAGCTATCTAGACAGTACGGCCTGTCACACTTCCCTTTAAAATGGTCCTCATTTGACTGTGGCAAAAAGTCAGCACTAAAAATACAGTATGTCTGAATTTCTCACAGGCATTCATAACAGTTAGCATTAGCTCACAACAACGTTCAATCCCTTAGGGGAATTGACTATTAAAAGATTAACAGAAAGACCAGCCATAGCTCAGAATGTTGAACAAAATTTGCGGGTAGCTACATATCTGTAAGCCTATATTGCTGTGTAAAAGAATTTGATAATTAGATAATTAGATACTAGACATTATCACTATCAGAACCATATTCATCTCGGAGCTAGTTTTTAATGCATTGATAGTGCATTAAGGTAATTTTTGTTTTGTTTGGTTAATAGCAAGGTGCCTATTTAAGTTAAATTAAACTCAACAACAAACAGACATAATTTCACAGAACAATTTAGTTAAATTGAACTTAATATAATTGCACTGTAAAAATATATTTTCAAGATTTGTAATCACAACATTTTTTTCTTTTGTCAAATCAACTTTATAATTTATGTGGTTCAGACAACATAATATTTCAAGTTTCTGGTGATTAAATTAATCTCCTTCATTGTATTAACTCAATTTTTTTCCATTTCAATGAACTTAACATTTTAAGGCAACCAGGTTACTTATTTTTTTAAGTTAAACCAACAATATTTTTTTACAGCGTGGATTTATGGACATAATTAACATAATTATTGGAACATGTTTTCTTGTAATTTCCGTCAGTCGATCATGTTATCACAGAAAGCCCGTCAATCTTGAGTGATCATGAATAGCATCGCATATTCTCCTAATAACTGTTTTATCATTATCAGTCTAAATGATTGCTGAATGTGTCAGACAAAATTCAACCCATTTGATGTGTTGCCTATATTAGCATAATGCTTGTGCGATCAATGGGAAATTACTGAACGAATCTTGAATCAAAACAATCTATTTTACACAAATATATTTACACATATATAAATTAGAAATAAATTCTTTAGAAACATAGTTGGCCTATATTGATACTATTAAAATATCTTATACATAAAAAGTTTTTAAAACAGTATGATATTATGTTAATAGCACATACAGTATTTTAGTTGGCCTAATGTTAAAATAAATCAGTTACAAATGATATTTTTGTTTAAATCGAAATTTAGATAATAGTAACAATAATTAAAACAATTTGAATAAAATGAGGGGAAAAATGACATTTGACTAATAATTAACACCTATTTTTGGCTCATTATTGTTACAAGCACTTAAATACAGAATTGTAATATATACAAGTTTAAAGGCATACTCCACCCAAAAATGAAAATTCTGTCATCATTTTGCAAAAAAAAAAAAAAAAAAAATGCAAACAGCACACATTTATTAATTGCTTTATATGTTCACTGATTAATTAAACTGCTTATTTTTTAAGTCTAGACTGTAATGTCAGAACAAAGTATATCATATATTTGGCAAATATTAAAAGATGTATTATATAAATAAGAAAAATCTCACTCCCATATCTAAACGCAAAATCATTTTGTCGAGTAATGTTGAGACACTTTCACTGGCGATGCATAGGAGAACTTACCTGCAAGTGATGTATTGAGTATCTTTGTTTATCAGGTGAGTAGATTCACACCACTGCACAGATCATGGAGGACGGCTTGAGAGTCTACTGGTTCTCTGCTCGCTTGCTTATCTCCTTCAGCCTTTAGGAACTAGCAACTTCATTTAAAATTGTAGGGCACCAATGGGTGGGGTTGGGGTACGTTTTGGACACTCCTACCATAAGGCCATGCTTAGAGTTTTGAATATTCAATGGCAGATCTCCGGCTGACACTGCAACTAAGTATAGATCACTTTAACAATGGTGGTTTGTATCAAATATTCTTGACCATTATGATTGTCATCGGCTATATGATTTTGAACACACAATATTCAGATATCACACTCAAACGTCAATCAGTTATTGAGCTTTTTGGTTGACCAAAACAGACACAATGCTAAATTATACCAGTTATTCCAAATGTTCTCACAAACCAGAGGTTATATAAAAAGGCTTGGTGTATAAATAAAGATAAAGAGAGAAATCTAACAACACATTGACTGAGAAAATCCCACAGAGATTATGAGAAACCTTAGTTTACAACAACCATAAATGTATCGTACATATGATTCAAGCACAGCAATGATAAAGGAGAAAAAATCATAGAGGATATAAATATGCCTTGGCACATATACACAATAAAAGGAATTAAAATGGCACAAAGTAACAAAGACCAGTCCAAAATGGAAACGGTGACTGTGAACAAAGCAAATGAAAATGCAAAAGCACTTTTCCCTGGTGCAGCTCAGCAAAGAACAGTAATGCAAATAAACTCAAATGCTGCAATCATGGGCAGAGATATGGACGCAGCGTGCCCTAACTGAGCACAGGACTTAGACTGTCACTGTCATTTGACAGTCAAAACACCTTCAACTTCCCTCCACCATTGTGCATTTATAATTTTCAGGGAAACTGGGATGAGATCCAGAGAAGCAAATCCTTAAACAAGGGCCAGGTTATTGATTTACATAAGGACCTATTTTAGAACATTCATATAGGCTAACATATTGTTACATTAGGATATAGTTAAACCAAAATTTCATTTACTCACCCTCCTGTCATTCCAAACCTGTAAAACTTTCTTCAGTGGAACACAAAAGGAGATGTTTTCCATTTAATGAAAGTGGATGTTGACCAGGGGGCTGTCAAAAACACACATAAGAACAAGATAAAGCATCGTAAAAGTAGACCATAGGACATGTGAACTATAGTCAGAGTTTCCTGAAGCCATATGATAGTTTAGTGCGAGCAACAGGCCCAAATTTAAATCATTACTTTTTCAAATGTAGCTTTCTTGACATCCATGACGGACCACATTCAGTTTCATTCAGTGGAAGAGTCATTGAGTATTCTGCTATAAAAAGATTTATGAGTGAACTATCATTTTAAAAACATGGCTTAGTTTCTGTCCTAAATATTTTAAGTTACAAGATAATTCATGATTGGTTTTGTAAAGATTTAAAACTGCCGGTAAATGTATTTATTTATTGTTTATTTTATTTTCATTTGTAGAATGTAAAATACGTGTATACTGTAAGCGGTTCCCCTCACAAAAGACTGCCAAATAAAAAGAAGACTTTATAGACTAGAAGGGGGGGCGGGGGGTTGTAGCGTTGAGGGATGTGGCTGGTGGCTCTGTGTGTGTGCTGGCTGCTGAACTGTGATAAGAGGTTATCAAGATTACAGTGGGACGCTGGGGAATCGTAAGACTGGCCATGACACTAAATGAACAAACTCACAGGAACAGTGACAGTGGTAGTAAGACAACCTACTCTTTAACACACACACACACACACACACACACACACACACACACAGAGAGAGAGAGAGAGAGAACATACACATTTCTTAGCTGTCAAAATGAGGTCTTACTTGTATAGTACTTTTATTTGAAGGTAATTATGATGACATATACCGAGGCCAAATCAACGAACATGACTGTTGTGTAAAACAGAAAACAGAAAGTTCTAAAAACAGCTGTCTGTTTTTATCTGTAATTTATCTGTCATATCTGTCAGTGTTAATCAATTTAAAGTGTCCTTGCTGAATAAAAAATATCCCAAATTTTCCTCAGTCTGCTCAATTACCGGGATTTTCACGCACAACCATTTCTAGGGTTTACAAAGAATGGTGTGAAAAGGGAAAAACATCCAGTTCCAGTATGGGGCAGTCCTGTGGGCGAAAATGCCTTGTTGATGCTAGAGGTCAGGGAGAATGGGCCGACTGATTCAAGCTGATAGAAGAGCAACTTTGACTGAAATACCCACTCGTTACAACCGAGGTATGCAGCAAAGCATTTGTGAAGCCACAACACGCACAAACTTGAGCCGGATGGGCTACAACTGCAGAAGACCCCACCGGGTACCACTACAAATAGGAAAAAGAGGCTACAATTTGCAAGAGGTCACCAAAATTGGACAGTTGAAGACTGGGAAAAATTTTGCCTGGTCTGATGAGTCTCGATTTCTGTTGAGACATTCAGATGGTAGAGTCTGAATTTGGTGTAAACTGAATGAGAACATGGATCCATCATGCCTTGTTACCACTGTGCAGGCTGGTGGTGGTGATGTAATGGTGTGGGGGATGTTTTCTTGGCACACTTCAGAGCCCGTAGTGCCAATTGGGCATTGTTTAAATGCCACGGCCTACCTGAGAACAATGCCCATGTGGATCCAAAAAGAAGACAGTGCCACAATGACATACACAATGCCCATGTGGATCCAAAAAGAAGTTTCAGTTGGTGAATGACACAAGACCTCTGCGGGAACTGTTACTGGTCAGGATGGTGTGGGGGCCAGAGCAGAAAGGCCAAAGGGTTAGGGGCAGTTGTGGGTTCTTGGGGCAGCGCTCCAGTTCCAAGGAAATAAACTTCCATGAAAGCAGGCTCTTATCTCTGCCTCACACAGCCAGCTGAGCAGATCTGTGTCATGGTCATGACGGTATACAACTCATAGGACCGCCTCTCTCTCTCTGCCCTGACGGATTATTTCTTTTTTACTTCCAAAGTTAGAATAAATTTCTTTCAGATCATCCTCAAAAGTAAGTTTTATTGCATTATCTTCATACCCAAAATAATTACATCTCTCATCCTCAAGACTCAAAAATCATTTCTAGTCAAAAGTCTTATCCTTATAGACTTATAGATAAGTCTGAGTGAGAGAACACAGAATGTTCTTGTCTATGTGTTGCAGACTGTTAGAGGATAAATCGCACTGAAATAATTTCCAGTATGTCCCTCCTCCTCCCCAACACTCCATCCACAACATAGAAACAATAAAGCTATTCACTCATGTCATCAATTTGTAGGCTACAAGTAACTATAGTTGTTAGATTCTTCAAACTCACATTCTTGTCTCAGTTGCAGTTCTTATGTATAATGTATAAGAACTGAAAGATTGTGAAAAATGAATACAATTTTTAAAAACAGTTTTTTGTTTAAATATTTTTAAAATGTAATTTAATCCTGTGTTATCAAAACGACATTTTCAGCATTATCACTCCAGTCTTCAAGTCCCTTCAGAAATCATTCTAATTTGCAGATTTGCTGCTAGAAACATTTCTTATTACTATATCAATGTTTTGCTGCTTAATATTTTTATGTAAACCATGACACAGTTTTTTTTAGAATTCTTTGATGAATAGAAAGTCCAAAGGAATGGCATTTATTTGAAATCGTACTCTTTTGTAACCTCACTTTCGATCAATTTAATGTATCCTCTGCGAATAAAAGTACACTTTCGATTGTCTCAAAACTCACATTTGAGCATATAACTTATGTTGTAGAACAAAATGGGAAAGATTTTTTATAAAATTCATAGAGAGAGCAATGTATGACACATTGGAGGTGAAATTAAAAACTTTTAAAGAAGAGGATGTGTACCTGACCTCAAAGCCACAGCTCCCAAAAGCAATAGTGTGACTCAAAGGTACTAGCTAAGTTTGTCTGTGTTTTGTGAGGTTAGTCAAAAAAAAAAAAAAAAAAAAAAAACGTTTCAGTTGAGGAGAACTAGTCTCAATATTCACTGTTGCAACCGGTTACAATTTACACTTTTGCCCTCCACACCCTTAACTGACACAGAGCAAGACACCTCCCATGTGAGGACCTCTGACATAGCGGGTTCTGCCAAGTGTTTGCCTCTATCTTTTGTACTTTTCAAAATGAATGATAAAAAGTTAAGCTTACAAAGCAGTAGCCTACTAGCAGTAGGCTACACCATGGTACTCTGATATAGGCCTACAATGGTAGGCTACTGAATTATTATCAAATGTATGGCATTGTGTGAGGAACTCCAAGTTATTTCAAAGATTAGTGTAGATTACAATGATCAAAAATCTGTAAAAGCTGACCAGACCAAGACTGGTGTTCCTTAAAAGTCAAAGATAAACAAAACACCGTAGGCCTACAATATGAGAGGATTTTTGTTTGCTGGTTTTACCTGTATGTGAGTTCGACCAAGCAAAAAGACACAATTTTACAGTATGCCAAAAAATGATGTCGAAGTCTTCTGAGGTCATTTTCACCACAATCGATACAATACATCGTAGTACGGCGCAGTTTACATTTGAACACGGTAAAATCCGAAAGACATGAAGCAAGTGCCGGTTGACCAATCAAAATCAAGTATTGAAGAGCGCGGATATTAATCTTTATTAGTGTTTGTTTCTACATTCACTAATACATTCTAACGCATTTTTTTCATGTCACATTCGAAGAATGAATATATTAACATCAAACAATAATATGGTACGATTATTGCCTGTGACAACATGTACATTTAGCAACTTTCAAATTGTAACATTTAAATTCGGCATTTGCAGGATGCAGGGTAATGATGATAGGCTACATTAGCAATGTTATTATGTTGTAAAATACCACACCATGAAATTTAAAACTGTCCAGGAAGAGCACAACATCATACATTTTTGTTAGCCTACACCACCTGTTTAGTTTAGAAAGGCGTTTGTTTACCTTACACCGCTAAGGTGGTTAACCATTACCTATTTTGCCATGTTTTCTTATGGATCAGTGATATGAACAGGACACACACTACAGTCTGAAATGCAACAAGGAGAAGTGTTGACTGAGATGAGTTCCTTCATGACCTCCTTTCATTGAAGACAGCTTTGGTTATTTTTATCATGACTGAGTGGAGTACACCACACTTGAAAGTGATTCTTATCGGAAACTCTGGGTGAGTGTCTGTCTTAGAAAGTAATTGATGGTATCTACTAGTAGTAAAGCATAAAGCACATAAATGAATAACAGATTTTCCTATTATAGTCCAGAAAATTCTGCAAGAACATAGACATTAATTCTACCCTTCAAAAGCTTGGTATCATTATGACATTTTTAAGTTTCTGAAAAATTATGATACTTTTATTTACCAAGGTTGCATTATATTGATAAAAAACAATATTGATTGACAATTGACAATATTGAAATAGCCTACATTTGATTTAGTTTTAAAGATCACAAAAAGTTTTCTGACATGAGTAATGGCTGCTAATAATGTTTTAAAAATATATGGAAAAATCAGTTATTAAAAATGCATTTAAAGATGTTTTAGTGATTCCAAACTTTTGTATACCAGTGTATGTGCGACCCAAAAACAAAAGCCTATCTACTGTTACACAAAAACAAGGAAGTACAGCAAGTAACTAAAAGAAGTAACTCTAAACATGAAAAACCCTCAACAGCTGCTTGTGTTTCTAAAAAGTTTGTCATTTACAGAAGGAGCTGATTCTGTAACTCAAGGTCAATGCACTATATGCATTGTAGTTAATAGTATAATTTACCAGTTAATTCTCTGGTCAGTTAGATGTTCCTATTTCTTTTTGTCTGAACAGAGTGGGGAAATCTTCATTTATGACCCGGTTTGTTGACCATCGCTTTACTAAATTGTATCGTGCCACAATTGGGGTAGATTTCCTTGCTAAAGAAGTCACTATTGACAACAGATCAGTGATTCTTCAGGTGAGATACATTTACGTTCATTTATGTTAAACCCACAAGATTTAAAACATAAAAGAAAACCATTCACTTCATGTCATATCCACAGATAGCTTTCATTACAATAACAAAGGTTACATCTCAGCTGATTGAACGGGGCTCCACAAACTATGTCATGCAATACTCAGCTGTTTTTGCACCAGATCTGGGACACTGCAGGTACAGAGAGGTTTCATTCCCTGGGTACGGCACTGTATCGTGGAGCTCACTGCTGCCTCCTAGTGTTTGATGTTACCTCGTCAGTCTCCTTCGATGCACTAGACGTCTGGAAGAAAGAGTTCCTGGTGCAGGCATGTCCTTCTGACGCCACTGCCTTCCCTTTCATAGTGCTCGGCAATAAAATTGACTTGGATCATCGTGAGGTTTGCCAACTCTTATAGATCTAAACCTGGTTTAACAGACAGGGTTTATTTTAAACCAGGATTAGGCTTCAGTTAAAACATTGTTTGCACCTTGAGACAAAACATTGGCACTGACATTAAGATATCTCAGTGCAAGCTGCTTTCAGTTAAGACACCTCAAACATACAGTTTAGTTTGGGATGTGCTTAAACTTTGTCTGTAAAACCAGGCGGTAATGTATTACTTTTCTCATAACTGATTACAGGATTTGATTGACAGGTGTCCCCAAACAAAGCCCAGCAATGGTGCAGTGAAATCGGAGCTGAATATTTTGAATGTAGTGCCAAGGAAGACGTTGGTGTGGACACGACCTTTCACAGTGCAGCACGAGCTGCCCTGCAGTATGTGAGTTCAATCATTTTGTATAACCAAGACTAAATTAGAAGCATTTCAACAAATATTCCCCTGGTTTTACAGACATGTTTGAGCTGTTTTATCTGAACACAACTTGCACTGACAGATTTTAAAATATATCAGTGCCATTGTTTTGTCTTAAGATGCACACAACTCATGTTTTTTTCTAGGCCATAAATGCCCTAACTGAACTGAATTTGAATCCTGGCTTAATCTAAGCCCTGTCTGTGAAACCAGGCCATTGAGTTTAGTTTTTAATCAGAGATACTAGCCAGTCCTAACTGAATATGTAATACTCAGCTTGACCAAAAAAGCAGGAGTGTTAGGTAACAGTTGTCTGTGCCACACTCTCTACAGTTTAAAAGCCATCATGTGGAGAATGGAGAAGACATCCAGATTATACAGAAACAACAGGATAAGAAGCCAAATAATAAATGCTATTGTTGAAGCAAGGACAATCTCTTGTGCTACTGTTCTGTGTTTAAGTCAACATTAAATCAAGTTATTTTTTAATGGAATATTGCATTATTTATTATTAATAATAATATTGGGGCTTTGGGACATGGTGCATTATCCTGCTGGAAGTAGCCATCAGAGGATGGGTACATGATGGCCATAAAGGGATGGAGATGGTCAGAAACAATCCTCAGGTAGGCCGTGGCATTTAAACGATGCCCAATTGGCACTAAGGGGCCTAAAGTGTGACAAGAAAACATCCCCCACACCATTACACCACCACCAGCCTGCACAGTGGTAACAAGGCATGATGGATCCATGTTCTCATTCAGTTTACGCCAAATTCAGACTCTACCATCTGAATGTCTCAACAGAGATCGAGAGTCAGACGAGGCAACATTTTTCCAGTCTCCAACTGTCCAATTTTGGTGAGCTCTTGACAAATTGGTGAGCTCTTGCAAATACTCCATTTTCTGGAAATAGGCTCATTCTACAACTCCCTCAGGGTTAAACATTTGGGTTCTACCGTTTTCGAATCCATTCAGCCAATTTTCTGATATTTAGAAGAATATCAGTAACCAGAGGGTTTCTGGTCTCATTGACCTCCATATGAAAGATTTATCAAAAACAAACAAACAAAAAATATTTTTGATGCATGTGTGAAAGACTTTAGTAAGAAAAATAAAACCTTTTGAACTACTTCATATGAATACTACGCTGGGATATCATTCCTTTATTTCAGAAGAAATATCTCCATGTTAAATGCAAACGAGTTAACCGCCTTATCCATTTAGCTCGAAGGGCGTCTCATCAAGTATAGCTACTAATATTCACAATTCTGGAAGACACTGGGGATGAAATTAACTCCCAGGATGTGCTGCATGAAACTAAAAGAAATTGCTCATAATTAATAAGGGAGACAGTTTATATATTTCGGTTTCTTTTATAAGTCAAGACAAAAAAGGCAATCAGGAGATGACCAACATGTAAAAACGTTGTACAGGTAAATATATAAAAGGCCAGAATATCATCTTCACTTCTTGCGGTATGAATGAACTATATTACAGTCAAATCCGAACTTGGCTTTTACCAAGAAAGAGAACGGCCAGCCTCACCCACATGGAGACGTACAGGTATACACTGAACATTTAGTTTGCATACCTCTCAGATAATCAAAAGGGAAAAAAGTAGAAATTCATCTTCACATGGACAATTTCCTTCACAATCTAGGGCAGAGAAAATTCTACAGTTATATTGTGAAAAAGTTAAGAGGACAAGCCAGAGAAAGGGAAAAAGCTGGGTGTTTACTAATAATGGAGGTGTGGTAAGGTGAGGAATTGAAAAAAAAAATTAAGATTTTTACATCTCAATGTTTGGCATACACAAACAGAGTGGAAACAAGCGTAAAAAAACTCAGTAAACAAAGTAAAAGCCCTTCAGATGTTTACATTCGTTTACATCCTTTTCAGTTGTTGCACATCACCACTCGGCTTGAGCACAAATACAATGTGTCAAAGTACTTGACAACAGCACAGCCCTCCAAAAGCCCTTCATCCCACAAATCCTTAAACCAAAGTTGGATGGCCAATAATTTTTAAAACAAAAAAATAAAATAAAAAGTTGTGAGTTAAAAAAAAGCACACAGACATACACATACACACAGGAGAAAAGCTTTAAAAATACAAAAATAAACTACACAAAAGATCTTCTCCATCGTCGCTCACTAATTTTTTGTGAAGTTTTGCTTTTTTCCATTTTTTTTCCATTTTTTTTTTTTTTTTTTTTTTTGTATGGCAAATCTCAGTTTTAGCAAAGTCTCTGTCCTACTGGTAATGTACTTCCATGGCCATTTCTTTATCTGCAGTTCTGCCTCTATTTCTGCTTAACGCAAAAGTGCACAGACTTCACCAGAAGGCTTGAGTCCAGAACAAATCCGTACGCAGATCTTATTTCACATAGCCATTTGAGTGAAAAAAAATCCCCTCTTGTCTGAGGACAAGTGCTTGGTTTGTTTTCCCCATTTCTGTTCCCCTCACATGAAAATGACTCATCTGCATTCAGAAATCCTCCCGCCATGTCCACATATTTAACGTGAACTAAAACTTCACCCTGAAGTCCACAGAAAAGGGTCACTTCATTTGAGCCCAACTGACAGAATGAACATTACAAATATCTTAAAACTGGTATTTGAATTCACTGAAGCAAGATACATGTACTGAAAGAAATGGGGGAGAAAGGAAGACTACAATGGAAAATGCAAATTCGTTTTTTTGCCTCCCACTCCAGCTATGTTGAAAAATACTCAAAAATATGCAATGTGCTTTTCTCCTTTCATACTATTAACAAGAAAAAAAAGCATTCCCTAGAAATTACTTCCTTGTTGATTTTTTTTTTTTTTTTTTTTTGCTGTTTAAACAGATTGTTACAGTTGAATCCAGACGGTGGAGCGCTTTGAGTAGTGTAAGTCTTCCTGGTCTTGGAGAATGAATGGAGAGAGGGGCTTATTGGTCCATTCTTGCTTTCTTCTGACCAATCCCTTTCCTGCAATTAAAAATGCATATATTTTAATTTATACTCAAACCACTGTTCTGAAATTGAAGGTCAATATGACTTATTAAAAGAACTTAATTTTATTTAGCAATGATGCATTAAAACTGATATAAAGCAACAGTACAAGACATTTATAAATGTAAAAAAAAAAAATAATAATAATAATAAATGCTGTTCTTTTGAATCCTTAAATTACTCCGGTTTCATTCATAACATTGATAACAACATTGATAAGAAATGTTTACCATCACAGGACTGTTCAATTTTAAAATAGTAGTTTAACTTATGTTTCATCAAATACGCTTTTATGATAACTGGAGACATGGACACTTACGCATCTGGTGAAGAAACTGCTCTTTTTGGGGCAGGCTTTGCAGAAAGGCCATCTTTGTTAGACTCTACAAAGAAAAACACACAAAAAAGCAATTGTAAAATCCACCTTGTCACTGGCTGAAACAAATCTTTTCACGCCAAAGAAAACCTTTACCTTGCAGCCATCGCACTTGTGTAGCAGGCCCGTAACCTTTCTCGTTGCGAGCAGCGATGCGGAAGATGATAGCAGGTTTGGTGGTATAGTCTATGTGGGCGTTGGACAGGCTGGAGGACTGAACCAGGCAGGAGGGGTTTGGCCCGCAGTACACACGCATGAAGGCAAGCTGGGCCGGGGCCGAGGGTTTCGCCTCGGTGGTCTGGCTGCTCTGGATGGCCAAATACACTGAGTATTCTGTGATCTTCCCTGATGTCATCGATGGAGGCTCCCATGTAAGGTGGGCACCGTCTGGACTCTGAGGAGAGAAACAAGTGAAGAGAGTACACATTTAGATGGATGTACTGATTCATTTTGTTGTTGCATCAATTACTGATCCTACTCTGAACAAGAATTTTTTTTATATACAGAATAAAGAAATAATACTTTTTTCATTAAGGATGCATTCAATAGAACAGTGACAGTAAAATACATTTATATTGTCTCTATTGTATCTATTCCAGAAATTATATTTCTCTGGGGGGTGGGGTATTTCTCTCCATGGTTTTCCCAAATCAGCATAGTAGAATGACTATACAATATATATATATATATATATATATATATATATATACACACACACACACATATAATTTATAACTTGATTATAACACCATATGTTACAAGAGATAATCAAGAGTAAATTAAGATTTGAGATGTACCTTGCTGATCTTTATAGCACATGGTGCCCCTGGGAACCCTGGTAAACAAGTCTTGAAAGCAGATATTTCAGAAAAGGCTCCACGGCCACAAGTGTTTATACCCGCCACACGGAACTTGTAGGCCGTCCCGGGCTGAAGCTCCACCTTCTTCATCTGGCTATAGTCAGGGATTGTGCCTGAATCATCCTGCAACATAAAACAAGTTGTGTCAGTATAATTACATTTTGAAATAAGCAATGTCACAGTGTCTAACAATATCGAATGAAGTACAATCTCGTTGTGGCTTACCTCAACATAAGTGGAGTCATCTGCAGGCATGTAGAAATGTGTTACAACCATATTGGTCACTTTAACAATGGCAACATCAAACCACTGGTTTTCTTTCTTCACTTGAGGCTTGACTGTAACAGTGGGAGGATTTTGTCTCTGTGGGAAGAAACAACAGAAAACAGGATTTTAAAAAAACTATTCTTCCACATTTCAACGCATATTATCGTGACCCTTTACCCATTATTAAACTTACCCCGGCCTGAATGCCATTGGCCACTTCAGTGAGAGCTGCAGCTGCCTGCATCTTAGCTGGACTGGAAACTACAACAGGTGCTAATGTGCTGGATGGAGCCAAGGCTACAAAGGGAATAAACAGAATTAAAATGGAACATATGGACAAATATGATGTACCACCCTGATATTTAATTTAAATAAAACCAAGCTTACAGATATAAACATTACATTCAGACTAAAAAATGTATTCATGGAAAAAATTTCACAATAAGCTTCCATTTCTTAAACATTATCAATGAAATACTTCTAAAGCACTTATTGATCTTTATCAGGGTTTCTGCACACTTTTTAAAGCCTTAAAAATTTAAGGCTTTCTCTGAGATTTGTTTTCATGATTCTCGAATGTAAAGAGTTTTATCTCTAAAAACTGTTTAGCTTATAATGCTAGTATATGGGGCATAGAATAATGAAAATAAAAATCGCTAGTTTATACCACTAACACGGTAGCATAATCAGTGTCCCTGCATGCAAAATGAAGCATTGAGAACTTTGTAAGTGTATAGACGGTTTAATAAGAAGATATTTTATAAAGACAGTCCACTTTGGGAATACAGACAGGAGCCATCTTTGGAATGCGCCAGCGTTTGTGGTTCGACTGCTTGAGACTGTTTTGTCTAAGAAATAACTTTCGTACATACAGCTCCTTTAACAGACTAATACTTTAACAAAAGTCTTGTTCATAGTAGTTCATTTACAGGATATTGCAACTATAATGGTTCAAAACAACAAACATAGTCAAAACTATTGAAGAGTAAATTGAAACATCACACATACTCTCTGCTGTGGTGCGAGGCAGCAGTCCGACTACTGCACTTGTGGCAGCGGCGGCCATCTCGTTGTGTCCATTGCTTTCTGAGGAGGGATCATTTAGGCTGTCAGCTGGAGCCAGGCCTTCTGTGGGCAGTGCGGCCTGGGCAGCGGCTAGTTGCTGGGCTGCCTGAAGCTGCTGTTGCTGCTGAACCAAAGCCGCCAGTTCCTGCTGGGTCAGAACGATGGGTATAGTGTGGGTCTGCTGGTCTTCTCCGGCATCTCCGTCACCTGAGCCTGAGGGGGAATGAGGAAGAAGATGCTCGCTGTGAGTTTTAGACTGATTTTGTGGTTGGGATTTTGTGGATAAAGGATGGCGACTCACTCATAACAGCCTGCTGTGCTGCCTGTAGTACAGCCTGTATGGCAAGGGCCTGGGCCTCCTCTGTCGCTGCAGCCTGGGCCGCTGCCTCTGCGGCTGCCGTAACAGCCAGCTCCTCTGGGGTCAGACCAGTCACCATCAGCGTTGTGGGTTGTACGTCCGACATCAGTTCTGGTGGCAAGGCCAGTGCCTCGGCCTGTGATGCTGATGCTGCATCTACACCCTCCATCTACAAGCGAAAAGCATTTATAGAAATTATGTAACATTATAAATGTCTTTACTGTCACTTTTAATGTGTCCATGCTGAATAGAAGTAAAAAACCTTACTCATATTAGAAAATGAATGAAGTGGCAAATGAAGTAGCATGCATCAGTCTTAATTTGCAATAATAACTGGAAATTCCACAGCCAGAATGCAAATGACTATACCTCTGCTGTTGGTAGCTGCTCCTGAGCGGTTTCTCCCTCTGCCATGCTAGAAGCGTCATGCTCCATGGGCACTGCCTCTGCCTCCGCCTGGCTTTCTGCCTGCATCGCTTCCGCCATGGCTTCTCCCTGGAAGTCACTTGGCAAGGCCACTGCCTCCGCCTGGAAGTCACTAGGCATAGCTACTGCCTCCGCTTCTGCCTCTAACCCTGCCTGCATAGCAACTGCCTCTGCTTCAGCCTGGCCTTCTGTCTGCAAGGACTCTGCCTCCGAGCTCTCCATAACAACCGGCTCAACTCCTGCCTCTGAGGACGACTCTGTGATGGAAGAAATAGACTGCAGGAGAAGGACAGAGAAAGAAAAATTGGTTATGTTAGAAAAACCTTTTTTTCACGATCCTCCCCTACCAGTTTTTAAAATTAAAAATTTAAGACTTAAATGTAATTTAACTTTTTTGCTGTTTCATATGCATCACTACAATTCACATCCTACCAACCAAAAGATATCTCTGATTGTTTAATTAATTTTGTGTTGATACTAGTAAAATAAAAAATAACCAGAAAAAAAAAATGAATACAGAAGATCATTAACAAGCCCAAAATACAAAATACAAGCCCAAAATAAAACCTTCCAGCTGCTCATTTTTGATTTAAAGTATCTTTGTTTTTAATTTGATTTAAAGTATCTTCTACAATATAAAATACAATAAAGTAAACTATCACAATTCAGCAACAGTAGATCATATGTAATCGTTTGGCATAAATATGCGGTATTCACTGACTGCAAACTGCTCTGAAACTGTAAAACGTGCAACAGCGCCACGTTTTGACTTTGAACATGCAGGAAATCTATTTAATTCAATCATCTTTATATCAAGATTCCTATTTTTAGTTCCCAAATTTAAGAACCATTAAAATGACTTATTTGACCATTTAAGATATTTAAGACTTTCTATTACATATTATCTTGAATTTGATCAAAATGAACTTAAGGACCCATAAAAAATGGGTTGTATTTTGACTTAACATTTGTCGATTGCATTGGATTAATAATTTAGGATCAAACAGAAGTTCAGAGTTTGTTTCCCCACTCACTGGAACAGCTGGTCCGGGTAGAGGCGTGGCCTGTGTGACTGTGGTGATGGCTCTGCTCTGGGGCGCAACGGTGGACGGCAGGCCCTCTGTGCTGGTGGCAGATTCTGATGCTTCTTCACTCTGCTGGGCTAAACGCACAAAACAAATCATTACCATAAACCTTTAAAAGACAAAAAGTACAAACAGGAACAAACAAGAAAAAGGAAACTAGTTCAATTTCCCATGGCAAATTTAATTTAACCAGTTTCATATGCATTTCTAAAAATCACACCCCACAAACTAAAATGATATTAGCGTTCGCATGTATTTTTCAGGCAACTAACAACAACCAGCTACATAGGATTTTTAGTAGCTTTTCAGACCACTAGTCTGAAAGAATGGTGAGAAAATGTATTTGGTATTAAAAGAGCAAAGTCATTTCCTTTATTGGTGAACAAATTTGGTGAGATTACCTACAATAAAGTAGTTAGTTACCAAGTCAAATCTCTACAGCACAAGTAAACAGTGCTTTGTGATGGGCTCAAACTCTTGACAGCAGAGAAGTCAGAATGCTCAAACCGTTTTAAGCCAAGGGATTTTTTCTTCATAATGTATAGTTAATAATGCAGAGGATTTCTATTTCAAATAAATTAACTTATATGAAAATATAAATGAAAACTAATTCTCTTTTTTACTTATAATAGTAAAAATAAATCTTGACAACCAAATCAACATATCAGAATGATTAATAACTAAAGGGTCATGAGACACTGAAGACTGTAATGATGCTAAAAATTCAGCTTTGCCATCACAGAAATCAATTCTATAGCAAGCCGTTATTTCGTATTTTTGACTGCATTATAAACCCAACCAAAACTTTGGATTGGTAGTGTAAATAATGTTTGTGTGAAAGCTGAAGATGAATCTGTCTGAAATCTGATGTACCTGTTCCCTCATCTGTCTCCATACTGCAGGTGGCGGTGGTGGCCGTGTTGGTGGTGCCCGTCTCGTGGGTCTCACATGGTGGATTTGAGCAAACACTCTGCTGCACCTCTCCCGTTTGGTTTCCGCCCATGTTAGATGAAGCCGTGGTGGCCGTGTTGGTGGTGCCCGTCTCGTGGGTCTCACAAGGTGGATTTGAGCAAACTCTCTGCACCTCTCCTGTTTGATTTCCGCCCATGTTAGATGAAGCCGTGGTGGCCGTGTTGGTGGTGCCCGTCTCGTGGGTCTCACAAGGTGGATTTGAGCAAACTCTCTGCACCTCTCCTGTTTGATTTCCGCCCATGTTAGATGAAGCCGTGGTGGCCGTGTTGGTGGTGCCCGTCTCGTGGGTCTCACAAGGTGGATTTGAGCAAACTCTCTGCACCTCTCCTGTTTGATTTCCGCCCATGTTAGATGAAGCCGTGGTGGCCGTGTTGGTGGTGCCCGTCTCGTGGGTCTCACAAGGTGGATTTGAGCAAACTCTCTGCACCTCTCCTGTTTGATTTCCGCCCATGTTAGATGAAGCCGTGGTGGTCGTGTTGGTGGTGCCCGTCTCGTGAGTTTCACAAGGTGGGTTTGAGCAAACTCTCTGCACCATGCTAGCAGGAGCAGTGCCCATACTTGAAGATGCTGTGGTTGCTGTGTTGGTGGTGCCTGTTTCGTGGGTCTCACATGGTGGGTTCGAGCAGACCCTCTGAACACCACCCATGTTGGCAGATGCTGTTGTGGCAGTGTTTGTTGTACCCGTTTCATGCGTTTCGCAGGGCGGGTTGGAGCACACTCTCTGTACTGTGCCAGCTGGTCCAGTGCCCATATTTGCCGTCGCTGTGGTGGCCGTGTTGGTGGTGCCTGTCTCATGAGTCTCACAGGGGGGGTTGGAGCACACCAGAGTAACAGTGCCAGAAGCGTCGCCTGCACCAGACTCAGTAGAGGTGGGCTGCTCGGACGTGGGAGAGGCCAGAATGGAAACGGGCAGATCTTGGCCAGGCTGAGCCTCCACACCAGTGGGTGTAGTTATGAGAGTCACCTGAGTGGGCTATTAAGAAAGAATGACAAAATTAGTGACTACAGATTTTTCAGTGAATTTAATTTAAATATTGTGTAAAACTGTTCATTTTAAATGCAGCAATTTTTGGATCCTTATAGTATTTTATATCATAAACAGTTATAATTCAATTAAGTATACTACAGTTTGGTGTACATTTTTTAAAGAACTAAAATTTATATTCAGTAAGGAGAGAAAAGACAATCTGTTTTTAACCTGCATGTTGGAGGAAACAGTGGTCAGGTTGGTCTGAGCAGCTGACACAGCAGTGGCATTGATGACCTGGTTGGAGAGGGTGGCAATCGTCCCCAGAGTGGTGATGGGGTTTGACAGGGTGGCATTGGCACTGGCTAGGCTTCCTCTAGCTAAGCTAGTAGAAACAGTTCCTGTGACTGTGCCAAGAGTTGTTACACCTTGGAAAGAGGACAAGACACGGCGAGAGGAAAATACTCGAATCATTCATCAATAGCAGTTGCTGAATTACACTTGGCAGAGAAGCATGAAGTCTTTTAGGAACATTAACTTTTGACTATGAAGTTCACATCCTTACCAGTTGTTCCCTTGACAACCAGCGTGGTTACAGTTGGCTTGACCCCAGATACTGGAGACACGAGACGCACTCCTCCCATCGGCATGGTGCGAAGAATGGTTCCAGGCTGACCAGGGGCTCCCTTCAGAACAACCTTAGGAGAGAAAACACCCAACCCAGGTAAGAAAACAGACCTTCAAGTGCTCCAAGGACATCAGCTTTTCACCATTTTTGCACCAGATATTCTGAACCCAATACCTGTGTTAGGCCTTGCTGGCCAGCTGCTGTACCAATCTTAGGCATTGCTGTAATAAATTTTCCAGGAGTTCCTGTTCCAGATGTCATCACCTTCGTGGTGTAGATGGTAATGGGGCTCTTCATCCCAGTACTACTAGTCACGCCTAGAATGGAAAACAGGCATTCATTTAGTGCAAGTAAATAAAAACTATATAAATCTATTACTACTGCTAACTATTATTATTAGTTGTGAACAATAATACATATATAAATTAACTGGTCTGCACATCCCAAACACCCAGATTGGGCTTAGGTGGTGGACAACAAAGTAACAAGTGGAAAAAAGAAGATATTGATTGAGCAAATAATAAATTCATTTGAAACAGCTATTTTCAGTGTGCGGACTTCATGCTTCTTTTTTACATACATAAATTAAACAAATAAATATAAATGTGTTATAATCGCAACTAATTGTTATTAATATTACTTTAGTTGTTAACAGTAATAATTTAATGACAATTAGATATGAATAAAATGAATGCATTTAGTATTATCACTACTAATAGTAATTAATATAGATGAAGTTAACAACAACATTAATAATATTACAGACAAAATCTAAATTACTACCTCTCCTACTACTTCTAGTTAATTAATATTTCTTTAATCTGGACAACAAAGCACAAAAATCACTTGGGTTGGGTATCGGTAGTTTTTTCGATGCTGGTGCCAAATCGATACTTTTAAAACGGTACGACACGTTAATTCATCCATTTCTCCCGGAATACTTGAAAGTAAGTGAAATTTGAGAAGAACAGAGTAAATTTTATAGTTATCTACACAATGTGCATCTAAACACGTCATCAATATCTGCGTTTTGAAATGGTCCGGTTCCATAAAAATGACACTTTTTAACAAAATGGTTTACCTGTAGCTCCCTGCTGTAGAGCAGACATTGGGATTGTTTTAATGATCGTGGTAGTGCCCGGTTTGTTGGTTGTGGGGGACATGCCACTGATGCCCAAGATAGTGGGCTTATTTCCTGTGCCACCGGCTTGACTGGTGGTAATTATGGTAGTTGGTTTTCCATCTGCAGACGTTACCAGCTTCAGAATGGTGCCGGGTGGAAGGGTACCCTTTGACTAAGGAATGAGAATGATGGTAAAATTTATATTATTTCAAATGATAAATAATGTGAGTGTCTGAGAAACAAGTTATACTTTTGTTTAACATACTTGTAAAATCTGAGCCAGAGGGTTGGAGGAGGCCTGGCCAGTCAAAGCAGCTGTCTGGACTGGTTTGGTTTGTACCACTGACACCATCTTGCCCAAGTTAGAGATCTAAAACAAACGATTTTTTAAAAATTAAATAATAAATGTCCATTTAATGTGTTTACCATTCAGGGTTTTCCCATGCCAGAATTTAAAATATACTGTACCAAGTTTCCTCCCATGGAAAGTGGACTCTTGACAAGAGTGATGGTCTTGGTGACTCCGCCCACCATAGTGGTCACAACCTGAGCCTGCTGTGCTACGGTAACTGTGCCGGACTTGTGCACTGTGATGATGGGTCGAGCACCTGTATTTGGACTGGAAACTGTCGGAGTGCCCACCTGTGCAGCGGCGGTCTTCAGCATGCGAGTGGCAGGGTTGCTTACCTACAACAACAAAAATTGAGTCATGACTCATGAGACTAGGGCTGGCCGATATGACTGCAGTCAAGCAACGTGACAAATTGTCACATATATACAATTGAACTGATGTGTGATCACATACTGGCTTATGCAAGTTTTGAATTCAGCTCATCCAATCAAAGCTTTGCAGTTTTGAGTGTTTTGTTTTTGCACTCAAACATTACATAATGTGAAGGTATGCTACCTTTCAAAAATGTTGGGTTCTGCAAGCAAATAAATACAGTAAAATAGCGAAATAACTATTTTTTTTTATTTATTCCTGCTATAGCAAAACGGCATTACTTTAGTCTTCAGTCACATGATCCCTCAGAAATAATTCTAAAATGCTGATTTGGTGCTCAAGAAACATTATTACCAATGTTGAAAAGAGTATTTTTTTTAAAATATTTACATGCAGGGCGAGACATTTCAAGCCTTTATTTGTTATAATTTTGATGATTATGGCTTACAGCTTATAAAACCCCCAAATTCAAAATTAGAATACTGTGAAAAGGTTTTCATAACATATATTTATTCAATATTATCCACATTATCTTTCATCTACAAAAGCATTATGAACTTCTGTGATCTGTTAAAGATGCAATTATGATGAAGTAGTATGTCTCAAAGCTTGACAACTCTTCTGCTACACACTCAAAAGCATGCATGTTTCTTCACAACAGTACATACTTGTAGAGCACAGTATAAATATGTGAATTGGGATGCAGCAACAGTGACAATCTTAAGATAATTACCATGACAGGTGATGCCACTTTAACTGTGGTGGGGTGAGTGGTGGACCCGGGTGTCATAGCCACTGTTTTGACAATTGTAGCCCCAGCCGGCATACTGAGAACAGTGGCTCCGGGGGAAGGAGGGATTTTCTGCGTGGCTGCAGCAGCTGCAGCCAAAGCTGCCATTCCACTCATCTGGGGGCTGCTGCCGATGACCTGGAAAAAACAAAAGATTAAACACACTTGAATGAAACAATTTATGAGGCATCAATGGTTTTAAAGATTCCACCTTTACTATTCGCTTCATACCGTTGCTTGAGTGGTCTGTGGTGGCACTACCATGCGAACACCTGCAGGAAGTGATGTCACAGTGACTGGGGATTTTCCAGCCTGGCTGGCTTGGCGCACAGTGACAATCGATGTCCCGGTGCCTGACTGAGGGGCTGCAACTTTCAGAATAGCTTGAATGTAAAATAAAAACCGTTAAATCATCATTTGATATTACAAAAGCATTCATTTAATATTACATTTAAGTAAACTGAAATTCGTACCTGGGCCACGCGCCGTTGAGGCAGCCAGAGGACTTGCGGGCGTGGTGGGTAAAACTGAGGCAGTGGGTGAAGCAGCCTGGGGCACGAAGGTGATGCCACTATGCGGCAGACTCTGAGCAGACGGAGCAGCTGCAGCGGGCGCTGGACTCTTAGGCGAGTTTCCAGGGAGGGAGGGAGCTGCATTGAGGGCTGGTGATGTGGCAGCAGTGGCTGCTGGGATATCATATTTCTGAAGCTGAAGCAGGTACATGTCCGCTGTAGACACCGCTCCCCAGCTAACCTCTAAAGAATTTGTGTTGGCCCGGACGAGCTGCACCCGTGAAGGAGGATTAGGTCGCTCTGCAAAAAAAAAAAAAAAAACGACCTCAAATTATGCATGATTTAACACATTCGGCTTATGCAAAAAAATACTACTCAATATGTAACTTTTTATGCATTTGGATATTTTAACTGTGTCAGAAATACTTTTTACTGCATGTCTGCTTTACTCACCTGTCTCTAGGTACCACAAGTCTTTGCAGCACACCTGATTGTTCCAAGCTTTGCGGTACCCATCACGTCCACTCCAGACATAAAGTCTGTTGTTAATGGCAACAGTGCAATGTCCTGCTCGTGCACGTGGTATGTTGTCCTCCAAAGTGTCCATCAAAACGGTCTCCCATGACAAGGCATCTAAAAGAAAGCTCATTTTTTTAATTTTAAAGTATTTCTCATAATATGAAAAAATGCATTATTAAAATGGGGCAGAGTAAAATAGTCCAAACATTTCACACACAGGAATGCCAAGTTACTAAACATTAAAGTACCAGTATATGTTACCATTCCAATGTTTTAAAGAAATTCATACTTCTATTCAGCAAGGATGAATTAAAATGATCAACATTGACATTTATGTTACAACAGATTTCTAGCTCAAATAAAAGTTGTTCTTCTGAACTTTATGTACATCTTCATGTTTCCCCAGTTTTCAACAGGAATAGGAAGATGTTTCTTCAGCAGCAAATTAGTTTCTTAGAATGATTTTCTGAATGACCATGTGTATAATAACAGGCCTTTCGTTAAATAAAGTACACTAAATGTACTTTATAGAAAGAACATACCCAAGTTCAGGCAGGCCAGTGTGTTTGTACACTTCCATTCCTTCTCATGTGTGGCCACCTTCACATCATCCATCACCAGGGGAACCCAGCCACCGAAAACATACATTCTATAAATAAAACATATAAAGGGATTAAAGGTCAGTAATGCCACTGTGTACATTCAGAGAATGCATGTGCTGAAGCAATCCTAGATTACACTGAAACTTACTTGTTTGTAATAGTGGTGGCTGAGTGGAGGCTACGGGGAAGGGGAGCAGTGCCGCTTAGTGCAGGCTTGTTCCAGGTCAGCGTATCTGAAAAGCAAAGAATGGCCTGATTATTGCTTAACCAACCCAATTGATTGAATTAACTATTTGTGGCAAACACAGCCTTAATCTTCATACCAATATCTAATGTCCAAAGATCTCCCAAACGACAACCACTCATTCCTCCATATATAACAAGACGGGACTTCTTAGTAGTTTTTTCAGTATAAATTACAGCAGTGTGGCTCTCTCTTGGAGGAGGCAGTACTCCATATGTGACCGGTATATCCCAGCCCACAACGTTGGAGCCCGGACGCAGTTCGAGGGTATAAAGGTCATTCAAATATCTGGAAGAACACAAAATTGAGTCTATGAATAAAACAATATAAAAACATTTATTTACTAACCACATTATTGTGCGGTAGGAATACCTGGGAATGTTGTTCTTAGGGTCTTCGCTGTCATTGGCAAGCCCCCCAAAAAGATAGCACTTGTTGCCCACAAGAGAAAAACTGTGACCCAGACGAGGACATGGTGGTGCTCCATTTTTAGGGGCTTTTGGTTTCAATTTTTTCCATTCCCACCTGCTTGCCTGATAATCGTAACAATAGCGAGATCATTTCAGGTCTGTACTCGGAGTCAACAACAGTCGATAAAGGCTGGACTACACAACATGACTTAAAATCTGAGCAGATCAGAAATGAGGATTGTACACTACCAGACTTTCAAGTCTTTCCAAACACAAACTCGATGCATGCTATAAGATGTATGGCAAATAAAAACAATGTAAGAAAAAAATGAAATCAAACATGCTTGATATCCGACTGGATGTAATCATAGTCTGAAGGTGAAAAAAAAATGGATCCATCATATACTATGCGATTTTATGTGAAATCTGTCAATGGACTACACAAAATCAGCAGACCAGATATGACTTGACAACTAGCGTCAACCCCTCCATACTACAAACCTGGGCAAAAATCATGTAGTGTATTCCAGCTTTTAGTCACATAACAGAGTGATTTTCAAGAAGTTTTTCCTTACCTGTAACTCATAAAGGTCATTGCTGTACTTTCCATATTCCACCATTCCACCAAACACTAATAGTCGTGTACCATCACATACAAAACCATAAGCCGCACAGCCTGGAGGAATGTCTCCGCGAACAGCTGGTATGAACCACTGGTTTGTTGCTGAAAAAGAAAAAAAACATTGAATTGTTCAGTCAATGTCTTGGTGATAAGGTGAAGACGACTTGCAAAAAAACTCTTGTAATTCAGCTTATCTGTAAGTGAAGCCAATGTCAATAAAAATCACTTCAAAAATGTAAAGCACTTTTTAACTATCAAAATGGAGAGTAGGACACAATTCTGAGAAATGGGGAGGTTCAAGTTTGGTGAACGGTAGTCTCAGCCTCAGCTGTTGGCTGAACTGTTGGCTGAACGTCTGATGCATATGACACTTTTCTGGAAAAACTTCTGGAGTTACGTCACGCTGTGATCTCTAAATTGAATTTAAAGAACACAAACTTTGTCACGATGAAACTGAAATAGCGACATTTTTTCTGTATTGTGAGGTAAATCCAAGTAAAAGGTTATTGAAACAAAAAAAATAATTTATTGACATATCAATTAAACTAGAAGTTCAAAACATTTTAAAAATTAAACATATGCACAAATGGATTGTTATTAATAAGATCTATAACATGCATTAAAAAAATCATTTCATGGCAACTTAAAAGTGCAGGTAACTAAAAACATTGTAACAATCCAGTAATGTGGAGTTCATTGCATTTTTGTATTTATTTTTTTATACATTGAATTTAAGTTTTTTAAAGGCGCCACAGAGTGAAACATCTCTCATTCTTTACAGTGTCTAAAGGAATTTTGCTCAAGTTTAGTGAAACTGCCTTCAGAATTGAATGACAATAGAATTTTACTGAATAGCCATTCAAAGAAATACAAGACTGAGGTAAAAAAGAGCATTCTGGAAATCAAGTCTTCTTCCACTATGCCCCATAAATGAAAGTTAATTTATAAAATGCAATTTATATATTAGAATAGAAAGCAATATAAACGTTTTAACTTCTTGAAAAACCTAAGGCATCTAAAACAGCCAGTACTCGGAGAAAGATCTAGTGCACGTGCAGGAGGGGCGTGCGCGTGACGCGACGGCGGTCAACATCCACTTATGTTTTATGGCGCCCTTTTCCCTCACAACAACACAAGTTCGACAGTCGACCTGCTGCAGTGTGCACTTTGCAGACCAGACGCGGCTCTGAACCACCACAAACATTGCAAAAATCACACGGAATGTTTCATATACATATATGTAAGCAAAATTGACAGTTTTCTCCGTTAAGTAAACATGTGACTATTGCTACGTCTTCATCCTCTCGCGTTAAAAAGATACAAAACAGCACGTTAAGCAGTGATTTGGAAGCATGTGTGACGTTAGCTTGTATGCATAAGTTACAAACTTTCCGCACAAACAAACATTTACTTACCAGTATTATAAACGTGCAACTCGTCAACGATTCCTTCGTTTCCTCCACCGAAAACGACCATCAACTCCTTGATAGCTACGGCTCTGTGTCCGTGTCTCGGTCGGGGTACCGGCCCGGACCACCCCAGAACCCGCTTCCATCGCGGCTGCAGTGGAGCTCCGGTGGTTCCAGGCACAACGGAACCGGGGGACGTCATGTCCTTTTACTGGAAAAAAGAATGGACATCAGCGACTCCTAGCCACAGATATAGCCGTTCTGTAAGCCTAAGCCAACGCAAATGTTTCACACAAGACCCTGGTATGTTAAATACGTTCTACACAAATATATAAACTGTAATAACTTTACAGCGGTATAATCAAAGTCTTAAACAGTGCTAGTGGTTATTCAGAAGTTTGATTAATTCGGAATGCCGCCATTTTGGCGCTTGTAGGTGGACTAAAAGCCGGTAAACTTGTCTAAAATACCGCGTGCAGCAGCGTAAGCATCGATAAGTACACAAAGAAAACCACATAGCACCAAGTTATAGTTCCAAAGGCAAACAACTAAATTACATCATCCAGTTAAATGTCCCTGGTGCAGAAATAGTATCAACCCATGGAAGTCGCCATCTTGAAACAAGCCTCCGCCAGTCTGAAAAATGGCGGCGCGGCAAATAAAAACAATACATTTTAGTCCGTTAAGTAGCATATGCAAATAAACTCTACACGGGCTGCAGGAGTTATGTTTTCTAAAATATAATTTAGTGAAACGCTCCAGAAGTAAACAAAGATTCAAACTCAGAGACCACTCGAAACCCAGTCACCATTTACTGCAGAAGGCTATTTTCATGCCTCTGTGGGAGTCGCCATCTTGTCAGCCGCTCAAAATAGCAACAATAATACATTTTAAACGTGCGATTTTACTCCAGTACAATGCAGATTCAGTGCAGAAATTGACCGAGTTCTGCAATTTACAAGCGATCTGGGAATTTAAGCGATACTTTTACGCGTGCATGAAATCATGCAGCGGAATGCGGTTAACGTTTCTAGCAGCGCAACAAAAACAGACATGTTAAGTTATGTTGTTAGGTCCACAAATAAATACGTAAGCGCAAATAGATCCCGATACATACTGTGAGAAACAATGTTTGAGCAAGTCTCCTACGAGCGAAAAAAATCGATGGATGAATTTTTATTTAATTCATGCCGCCCCGGTGTAAGCAGCCATCTTGTCGTTAAATCTGCCCACTAGCAGCTCCCACAAGAAAAATGGCGGCTAAGTTTATGTTCGCTATCAAAAAATACACATTTCGGCTTGATAAAGTCTCTTCGCCATCGATCATACGTACGAGATTCGTATTGCAATATCCAGGGATATCTTTTGACTGTCTGTTTTTGAGATGATAGTCCAGGTTCATCCAAATTTGTTAAGAAGTATCCACTCTCATGCCTGCCTGGAAGCCGCCATGTTCTTGACAATGTACAGCCGCTCCTGCAGCCACCCGCAACAAATATGGCGGAATTTCCACGTCTTTAACCAGAGCTCTTTGTGAAACACTCACTTGCAGTTTAGAAATACAATCCTGCATTTCTTTAGCGATACTTTTGTAATTATTATACCATTATAAGTATGTAATTGAGATTAGCTAAAACTATCGAGATAATTTGAACATATTTTTACGCTTTATATATTTAAGGCTTATTGTCCCACACTAAAGATGGCGACCCAAGTCGAGCTTTATTGATAGATTTTCCTCTCTGTTGCATTTTCGTGCAATCCACAAATACATTAATAAATTTAACTTCATGTTGAATAATACCTTACTTTATCACCTACATAAAACCTATTTTGTAATCTTCCTAAAATTCAAACTTTGTTTAAAATACTCTTTCGAATTCTCAAACTCTTGCAAAAACACATTTTTTGAAGGACATAGGCTAAAGCATATTTTTTTAAGAACTTTTGAATAAAGCATCTGTCAAATGCAAATGGCTCAGTCGAACTGGAGTGGCAAACCAGAGGCAGAATTTGTAAAAATGCTTGTTTCTTTTTTAACCCATCAACTGTCACCCCCCTTTTTGTGCATAGAAATTAAAATGCTCAATCCTAACTTAAATAACTGTAATTCATGAGTGCTTTGGAATACAGTCCTAAATTTGGTCTCTTTTTAAAGAAGTCACTCAGCAGCACTTCAAAGATGTAGGCCAACTGAACAGTTGTTCCTAATACTTTAAGTGAGAGTATATACATATAAGGGACATTTTTTAAAAAAAAAAAATGTTTACATTTAATTAACTATTAAAATGTTGATGTTAAATTTTAAAGAACCACATTTTTATTAATTGAGTGCCAGTTATAAATTATTGCAATTTAGCAGCAAAACAGCATATCAGCATCAGCAGAATTATTTCTGAAGGATCATGTGACACTGCTGAAAATTCAGCTTTCCCATCACAGGAATAAATTACAATTTAAAAAATATTTAAATAGAAAACAGTTATTTTAAATTTTAATAATACTAATAACTTTTTACAGATTTCACAGATTTTGACCCTACAAATATGCAGTATTATGATTTATTGGTATTTCAACTTTATTTCAACTCAAATAAAAAATGACCCAGATGATTTCTGGAATTAAATATAAGTTTATTTATCCAAGAAATTAATTATTCAAATATTTTTTTCCCCTATTTGGGTTGTCATCTGATTGCAATTTACATGTGAAATTGCGTAATTTAATCTTTTAGATTAAAATTGACCAAAATTTTGATCTAACTTGTGACATATTATATTTTATTTTCAAATTTTTAATTTTCATTAAACAGCAGTAAACTAATTAGACTATTTAACTAGAAAGTAAAAAAAAAAAATACAACCGAGTATTGTCTAGTTCTTAGTTTTTCTGCAAGATAGATGGCAGTGTAGCATCTCTCAGTTGTCCTGCAACGCACCTGGTCTATTATCACAATTAGAGTACCTACTATAGCTTTTAAGATACAATGTGTCTGTAATGTTGTCCTCTTCCCTATTAACATTTTCCTGTAACATGTATTCACTGAAATAAACGAAAAAAAAAAAATAATTTGTTGTTGGCTTAGCTTTCCAGGCAGGCAGAAGAGATAATTATTAAGAAATTGCAGGCATTGATGTTGGCAAATGTGCTGACAGTTTGTGTTCTTCTGAAACTAAGATTATTATTTCCCCCTTTTACTCTCCATGTAATCTCGTATTGCTGTATGGGTTAACAATTACTTTACATGAACTGAGATTCAGGTTTTATCTATCCTACAAGTGGCAAATACAGACCTTTTCACAAATGATCAAAAGGTCAGAAATGAGCTTAAATTGAAAAGTATACATTATATCCATGTAAAAATGTACTGAAGAACATTTTTATGGACCCAGATTTAGCACAAAGTGTTTGCATTTCATAAGGTTGTATTGCAACCTTGTTGATGTCTTACTAAGAGGCTTGTGATTATTAACTTCATGTTAGCCGCCTCCTTCTTCCGGACTTGTTGCTCTGTCAACTGTTAATCACTATGACCCTTCAGTCTGTCTTTGACCTGATCCATTTCACTAAAATCCATTACACAAGTGATGGAAAATTCTATGTTTGTCATGTGAATTTTAGTGTTAATGTATGTTATGTCATGCCAGTGGTAAATTGATTCTGAGGAGAGCTAAATCAGTCTGCCACAGAACAGATCATAATCTAAGAAACCAGTCAAAACTCAATTTTGAAAGATTAATGAAAATGGAATTAGCGACAAATATATTGCTTTTAATTAAGCAAGCTTATATTTGGTTACAGTATACATTTGCATTCACAGTAACACTTTAAATTAACTTTAATTAGTAAATCATTAACAAACAATAATGCTAATTAGATCATTAATTAATATATATATTTACATATAGAAATGAGATAATGTGCTTGTAAATGTTTACTAATTAACTTATTTCATGTTGATTGATTAACAGATAATTATTTAATGTCAGTCAAAATATTGACAAATGTAAACTTTGGTTTACAAAGATTAAGCTGCATTAATAAATCATTAACAAAAATATGATGCTTAACAGACCATTGTTCCTATATTCAAATAGCTATGAGATAATATGCTTGTTAATCTTTAAATAATCTTTTTAAAGATTACATAATTAGTAACAAATTGTTATTTAATGAAAATAAAATGTAAACAAATTAAAGTAAATGTCAATTAATGTATTACCTAAAATGCACTTATTTATATTTACAAATATTGTGGAACAATAATAAGGTCATTTTAATTAGTCATTTTAACTTCACTATTCATATTTCTCATTAACTTATAACCACAGTCTGTAAAGGTCATAGGCCTAAATTTGGTCTTTTTTGGGTTTAATATTTTTTTTTATTAAAATCTTTTGATTTTAGTTATTTCATTTGTTAATTATTTGTTCATGTTTTTGCAGTGCACAATGTAATGTTAAAACTATTCATTATTTGTAAATGTTTATAAACGTTTTGTCATTTATAGGCCTACCTTTATGGTCAGTTATCTCAATGGCAAAAGTGTCTCAAAACTATTAATTATTTGTAAATGTTTATATAAATTTTTACTGTTAGTCATGGGCACTGGACTTTTAGCTACTGTAACAACGTTTAGGGTGGTTAGTTAAGTTCTAATACATCAGTAACGATCTTAAAACAGAGCTTTAATTGTAAAATACAGAACTTGTCCTTTAAATCACATTGATTCATTCAAATACTCTCCTCGACTCCTCCCAAAGGTTTTGCATCTGAAATGGAAACTCCCACAAATGCATATGCAATAAAAGGTCTGCTGCAAATATGTGTCCATGCAACCTTTTTTTTTTCTTCAAGAAAATACTACATTAGACCTATCAAAACAATGTATAAACAGTTTGAACCGTGAATCCCTTATAATCACACAGACCCATATCAGTTGACCCCTTAACCAAGTCTTAAAGGGATACTCCACTTGTTTGGAAATAGGCTCATTTTACCACTCCCCCAGAGTTAAACAGTTTGCTTTTACCGTTTTCGAATCCATTCAGCCGATTTTCTGATATTTAGAAGAATGTCAGTAACCGGACTGTTTCTGGTCTCATTGACTTCAATTGTATATTTTTTTCCTACGATGGAAGTCAATGAGGCCAGAAACTGTCTGGTTACTGATATTCTTCTAAATATCAGAAAATCGGCTGAATGGATTTGGAAAATGGTAAAACTCAACTGTTTAACTCTGGGGGAGTGATAAAATGAGCCTATTTC
Organism: Cyprinella venusta; assembly: GCA_038021265.1. Taxonomy (NCBI): domain Eukaryota; kingdom Metazoa; phylum Chordata; class Actinopteri; order Cypriniformes; family Leuciscidae; genus Cyprinella; species Cyprinella venusta. Next base: position 21,249,774 of record CM075879.1, read on the forward strand.
CAAAATAGTCGAGTATCCCTTTAAACTCATATCACTAAACCTGCCCCTAACCTCACCCGAGCAACATGAACATTGAACATGAAGTACATTTAACAATTAAGTAGGTTAAATACTCGACCAGTCATAGTGGGATGTCTTTAAATCTGTTAAAAATTAAATCTTTGTTTCCCTCTTTATCCTCTAAAAGGACCTTAATTTTATCTTTTTGAAATGTAGCATATCTTTTGTTTAGCCATTTTGTCAGTGTGTATGTCTGTGCTTTGTATCTATATACACTTGTCTTAATTTCTAAACCACAACAAATAACGATTATTAGGTCAAACGTTCGGAATATGACTCAAAGCACTTCGTGAATGGACAGCGACGTTGAAGTAGCATGTAAAACGCGTTCTCGCCTATAGAATTGCGGCGAGCCTTCGTAACCTTGCACGTAGAGAGCTAAGATACATCGTCATCGGGAAGTGAAATGAAGTACTGGTGTATGTTGATTAGATTATCTAAGGCTTCATTGAAGGTGCTTTAGCAGGCAGGTGCAGGCTGTGGCGTAAAGAGATGAAAACAATTAATCCTCTCTAAATGCTTACTTTCACCCCAAATGATTTTGTAAATGCACTATTTTTCAAGCCCAAGCATCAGTCAATTTCATATTTACATTTTAAAAAAAGAGCCATTCATGTTATTTTTTTTTTGTACGTGTGTAACAATTTATAATACCACAGTCTTACCTTATTAATATTAAGTAAATTTATGTACATAATAGGCCTACTTATCAACAATCGACTTAATCATTATTATGTTAAATACTCATTTATTGCAAAGTTTGCAAAAATCTGTTCCACAGCAGAGCTGTATCAGTGTACTTACTTGGTCTTTGATGTTCACTTTGTAATATTGATCAATAATAATTTTCCTTAATGACATTACATCCAATTTAGAATTGTTAACAGATCATTATTAAACCTATAAGCCAATATGCAGAACAGTACCTCTGCAAATCTTCCCTTGAGAGAGTATGTGTTATTGTACATTCAAATTGTTTATGTTAATTATGTTAATCACTGAGACTGGTAAATATAAAACTATATGAACTGTCTGCAGACATACTGACATAAACTCTGCTCTGAAACAGGTTAATAGGCCGGAGATAACTGTGACGCACTTAGAGGTGTCTTTACCTTAGGCACCCCTCTTAACTGGTCTACACTGACTGTGGTAGTTAAGAGCCTTAGCACAAGTCCAATAATTAGTCTTAAGCCACTAAACAGATCATTGTATGGGTCACACAAGTGAGGAAGACCAGAGATTAAAACAGAAGAGGAAGTAGGGGATAGAGCTTTGACCACTGAGAGTGACAGAATGGACAGATAAAAAGAGGTCATCTGCAGTGATTTTGGTGACAAGAAAATGAGAACGATTTTAAGATAATTATATTTCTTTTGAATGTTAATACTTCAAGTGTGTCCCTTTCATACTTTGTCAAGTCCCTGCTAGTGTCCAAGGTCCTGCTATACTTACCAGATGAGTTTTGAGCAAGCTTAAATGTGTATAACATAAAATACCACAATGATACTGGACTCTTGTTGGATGCTTGGTTCAACCTTTGCAACCTGGTTGTATGGGAAATCTACTGTTTGTTTTTCAGGGAGAGATTAGCTGAGAGGAGTATTATGGAGTATTATGAGCCAAAAGACTTATATCCTACTTTGGTCATGCAATGACTTTTCACGGGATGACACAATGAACCCTTTTCACATATCCTGGGTTTCCAGAAGTGAAAGTTATCATAGTTAACAAATATAATTTTTCCATTCCCATTTGCCCCAATAGCAAAAAAAAAAAAAAAAAAAAAAAAAAATCCATGATATTGCATTTCCACAACTTTCTAAAAGAGGGCAAATTGATTGATTACGACAAGTGATTTATTGATTAATTGAGAGATTAATTATGTTGGTCAAAAGAAAGTTGTCAAATTTGTTGTATTAGAAGCAAAGTAAAAAGTTATAAATGTGTATTAATAAAAAAAAATGAAAAACTTGATACTTTCTTAAAAACATATATATTTGGCAAGGCAAGCTTAGTGACTGCCGTAAAGTCCCTATGTTGTTTTGCTTTTAGTATTACTGTTATAAGCTGTGTGCTCCAAAACATTGACAAAATTTCCATTTTGAAGAAGCATTCAAAATGTATGGTCTGTCACTTTCGCCATATAGATCAATGATTTTGATGACATCACTGCACCTCATTAGATGTTATGTCCAATCAAATTCTCTCACTCTCTCCCCAAATAGACGCTAAAACTGTTTGTTCACACAATTACTTTCTTCTACATTACATGCACTATAGGGATGGGGAACGATTCAGTGTAAATAGGCTTTTCATGCATTGGGGCAAATGAAGTCAGGTTTCAAGTTAGTGTCACTTGAACAGCACATTAAATAATGCTGCACGTTTTAAAGGAGTAGTTCACTTTTCAAACTTCCTCTCTCTAATAATGCAGTTATTAGAGAGAGAGAGAGAGAGAGAGAGAGAGAGAGAGAGGTTGAAATCATGAGACAGAAAAGCGTGTCAATATTATTATTTATTTATTAATTAAATTCGTATTAATTAATTCGTTCATTCTTATTTTCTATAATTGATAGAAGATAACCCAATAAATGAAACACACAAACCCCTTTTAACAAGTAGGCCTATGAATAATTAGGCTATTTATTTGTTATATTATCTGGAATAAATACGAAAATCCGTTCAGCGGGACTATTAATTTATTTATATAGCCTATTCAGTTTAATTTTCTATTTATCCTATAATAAAAAGGACTACATACTTTATTAAAAATGAACTGTATGTGTCCATTGATTGTGAAGTTAGACATCGGAAATTGCAGATTAAGCGCATGCATGGGGCTGTATGTTTTTTTCTTGTTATGAACTGTATCCTATTTTTCGTTATTACAGGTAACTACGTGCAGTGATATGGAACTGTAATGTGGTCAAACCTGCCTGAAACTACTTTAGCCGTGCGTTTCCCTGAAAGTAATTGCACACCATTCTCAACCAATCAGAATCAGTCAGTATAACAAAAAATAATGACAGGCTTTTTTGTTAATGAAAAAAAAAATTGAAAATGAATTGCTGCTGATCAATACAATTGAATTCTTTAAACAGTATTAAAAAAATCATAATTATGCGGAATTTAGTAGCTTTACAAGCTTGTTTTCACAGAATTTAGCAGTGACCTCTTTTTTGCGTTTGTTTTGGGGTTTAAAGTAGCTTAATGTCATCTTCTAACTCAAATTCATGATTATTTGATCTTCTGTCCAAGATGTTAATCACTAAGTTGTGAACATTTCACTTCTAATAGTCCATTTCTCAGCTCTGACACAAAGAACCCTCTACAGACGTCAAGGACAATCCAGCTGTCAAGCATTTAAGGCTTTTCACATAGGCCAAGATTCCAGGCTCAAAGCTGGAGATAATACGATGGGAAGCAGATTAAATAGGAGTTAACGACGAGTGATTAGCTGCTTTATCTGCACTGGGCGGCAGATTAACGGCCATCTCTAACACAGAACCACACTACAGGGTGAAAGGGATGATCCGAATTAGCCAGGTTTTGGTGCTGGAAATGAGATTAAGTGAATTGTGTGTCTTGCACTGCACAAATGTAGTTTTGCATGTGTTGAATCTGTTTGTCATGTATTTGTGTGCCTGCACAAGAGCCTGTGTGTTCGGTAGATGACAACAAACCTCAAATCCCTCCATCAGGACCATTTGGGAGGAGCAAAATGGTATCTTTCGGATCCCTATAAAAGAGGGATCACTTGACAATATTTTGAGGGAGCCTTCATCTGGTGTTCAACGAAGAGAGAATTTACACCAATACGGGTTGGACTCTTTTTGCGATGCTGCAGTAATCTACAGAGGGAGATAACACAATTGATTGAAGCTTGAAGGTGTTACAGCGTTCCTCAGTGGAGTGGTTGCCAGTTTCAAGCAAGATGAAGGCAGTACCCGAGTTTCACGATGACTTCTGGATCCCCATCCCTTTAGATACCAACAATATCTCTGCTTACAGTCCTTTCCTGGTCCCCCAGGACCACCTGGGTCACCATGGCGTGTTCATGGCCATGGCGGCCCTTATGTTCTTCCTTTTCGTCGCAGGGACTGCGATCAACATCCTTACCATTGTTTGCACAATTCAATACAAGAAACTCAGATCTCATCTTAACTATATTCTTGTGAACCTTGCCGTTTCAAACCTGTGGGTGTCCGTTTTTGGTTCCTCGGTAGCATTCTACGCCTTCTGGAAGAAATACTTTGTCTTCGGGGTGATAGGATGTAAAATTGAGGGCTTCACTTCAACAATTGGAGGTATAACATCATTTTAATGCTTCGGTGTTAGCCTGTTGTAGTTAATAAAAAATGTGAGTAGAACTTATTCTTTCATTCTGATATGAGATGGTTTAACCAAACCCTTTTTCCATTTTTTTCCCTCTGTTGTTGCAGGAATGGTGAGTTTGTGGTCTCTTGCTGTGGTGGCATTTGAAAGGTGGCTGGTCATTTGCAAACCCCTTGGGAACTTTACCTTCAAGACCACTCATGCCATAATTGGCTGCATACTTCCTTGGTGTATTGCATTGTCAGCTGGACTCCCTCCACTGTTTGGATGGAGCCGGTAAGTCCCACTGCTCACACAATGGCAAAAATCAATGCCTTTTTCAAACACCTTTTTTCTCCCCTCCTATACAACTTGTTCAAGTCCCTGAGTTAAGTACTCTGATTGAATTTTGCAGAGCTGTCTATCCCATCAACCTCACTGAGATTTGTTTTACAGGTACATCCCTGAAGGTTTGCAGTGCTCTTGTGGACCTGACTGGTATACGACTAACAACAAATACAACAACGAATCCTATGTCATGTTTTTGTTCTGCTTCTGCTTTGCGGTTCCTTTCACCACCATCGTGTTCTGTTATGGTCAGCTGCTCATCACACTCAAATTAGTAAGTACAAATTGCATTTACCGTTGAAAACTGCCTCAGAATTATTAACTTGTTTCTGGAAAAAAGTCAAAGTGAGTAGTTCACTTTTGAAAAAACTTTTGCCGATCATTTACTCACCCCCATGTCATCCAAGATGTCCATGTCTTTCTTTCTTCAGTCGAAAAGAAATTAAGGTTTTTGATAAAAACATTCCAGTGTTTTTCTCCATATAATGGACTTCAGTGGGAACCAAACAGTTCAAGGTCCAAAAGACACTTTAAGTACAAACTGCAAACTGTTCAAAGGGCTTTAAGCGATTCAACGAATAAGGGTCTTATCAAGCGAAACGATCGCTCATTTAATAAATAAATAACAAAGTTTAAGTTTTATAAGCTCAAATGCTCGCCTTGCTCTGTTCTGTGACGCACGTTCGTGACTCTCCTGTTCGAACTCGTTTATCAAAATGAACGAATCTTTTTCTGAGTCAATTATTCCGAGTCTCATTCCAAATGACTCGGAAAAAGATTTGTTCATTTTGATGAATGAGTTCAAACAGGAGAGACAGGGGAGTCACAAATGTGGCGAGCATTTGATCTTATAAAACTTAAACTTTGTTATTTATTTATTAAATGAGCAATCGTTTCGCTTGATAAGACCCTTATTCATCGTCTGGAATCGCTTAAAGCCCTTTGAAGAGTTTGCAGTTACTGAAAGTGTCTTTTGGACATTGAACCGTTTGGTTCCCATTGAAGTCCATTATATGGAGAAAAATCCTGGAATGTTTTCATCAAAAACCTTAATTTCTTTTCGACTGAAGAAAGAATGACATGGATATCAGCAAATGTTTTTTCAAAAGTGAACTACTCCTTTAAGTTAGGAATGGGAATTTTATGCAAGCATACAATGTTGTAATTTAGACATGATATTTCAAGTAATTTCATTTCCAGCACTAAAACCTGGCTAATTCGGATCATCCCTTTCACCCTGTCTTGTGGTTCTGTTGGAGATGGCAGTTAATATAAATTAATAGATATTAAAATCACAAAACCATATTATTTTACATGTTATGTTAATTCCAGTTATTTATTTTGATCTGAAAACTAGTTAGGAAAGTGAACATTTAAATGATAAAATGTTGTTTTTTTGAAGGTAAGCTTCACACTTACATTCTTACTTAGCTGGTCCAAATCCTAATAACACAACTGCTAAAAATACGATTTATTTAATTTTTACATAAATAAATTATAAATGTGTTTTGCTGCTCTGCCACATTGGGATGCTCATTCCTGTCCACTAGATGGAGACTATGAATAGGTTACAATGGTCATGTTGCCCGTTGCTCTAAAATCCCCTGTTTGTCCTACCAGGCAGCCAAAGCTCAAGCGGATTCAGCTTCGACCCAGAAGGCAGAGAAGGAGGTGACAAAGATGGTGGTGGTGATGGTGTTCGGCTTCTTGATATGCTGGGGACCATATGCTTGCTTTGCTCTCTGGGTCATTTCCCACCGTGGTGAAACATTTGACCTGAGATTGGCAACCATACCATCCTGCCTTTGTAAAGCCTCAACAGTCTACAATCCTGTCATCTACGTCTTAATGAACAAACAGGTATAGTATTATGTGTACATTTGGAGTTTTAATGTTGAAGTTTGTTCCATAAGGCTACCGTAATAAGCAACTTGTTCATTTGGCATAACTAATCACTTCAAATAATATGTGCTACTCATTTCTTTTGAAACCCAGTTCCGTTCCTGTATGATGAAGATGGTCTGTGGCAAGAATATTGAGGACGACGAGGCTTCTACTTCATCTCAGGTCACCCAGGTGTCCTCTGTTGCACCAGAGAAATAAACCCATTCTTAATGAAACCTCATCCTGCTGACAGAATCACTCTGCTGCATGGCAGTGAAAAATAATTTTTCAAAGATTGTAAATAATAAACATAGACCCACTAGGAATTTTTGCTTTTAATGTCAACATTTTTTAACTTGGTCTTGGCTTGCTGAACAAGTAGAATGAGTAGTTCATCTTTATCATTAAAAATGTACAATAAATGCAAAGAAAGAAAGAAACAATTGTGGTGTCAAATTTATCAGTTTAAGAATTGTGACATACAAGTTTAAATGAATTATATTACATTAGTCTCATTTCTTCCTGTTTTAAATGGATTGTTGTAGACACCATACCATTTTACAACAACTAACACATGAAAACAGAGAAGTATCTCATATATCAGATTGTAATCAAGTCCGTAGCTCTTGAGTAATGGAGTAACACATCCAGGGATGGTCTGAAAAGCAAAGTCAAACAGAGTATTATCCATTATGCAAAACTATTATTAATTCATTCAACAATAATAGTGAGAATTTATGTGCAGGACACATGATCTGCATATTGTATTTGTGTATTAGCCTACTTGCTTACTCACCTTGTACTTCATCCAATAAGTAGCAAGATCAAGATAAAAGTGCAAAGAAAGAATATGAAATTAGCTTTTGTCATTTAACACAATAAATACAAGAACAAAATTAGCATAGTTAAACTAGAAATTAAACCACAAATGATGTTAGAGAAACATTGAGCAGTGAAAGCAAAGTTTTGCCCATGTTAGATTAACATCTATTATATGGATTAATTCCATTCAAAAATGTTAAATAAATGTTCAGTACTAAATACCACGAATAAAGCAGTTGTCCAATGGCAGACCGTGAGACCAAACTATTATCTTGAGGATTCGTTGAGAATTCAGTTGTATATCCGAGTTCTGCTAGTAGTGAACTTTTGCCAATCACGAATAGTTCAGAACTAGCGGAATTCCAGACATAGGACTGACTGAGTGATGCCCCTTGATACTTTCTGATCCATCTGTTTCTGAAAAACATCCTTTTCAACTACATCTCTAAATATATCTGTGATTTACACTGTCATATAGCAACAAAAAACACTATAGTGACCCTTGACTCTCAATGCTGCACATTAATTCCAATAGTCTACTCAACTTCAATTTATTTAGATTAGCTTCCACTTTAAAACAAAGCGTGAAAGATCAAAACGAACAAATACTCGTTTTGGATAAACACATACATCAGTACAATTCTCTGCAATTTTAAGAATGAAAAGGAAACAACTGATAGAGTAAAAAAGTGTACAGACTGCTCTCGTCTTCGTGTTGGCTCCATCCTCACCCTGGTTTGGTCTGTTCACTTCCTCCTGCTCCACTTTGCCACAGTAGATAGAGAAGCCGATGGCTGAAAAACAGAAAATAAAACGCCTATCGTCAGAAACAGGGAGAGATTAAAACTGACCTCATCAAGATTTTCAGGTAAACCCTGCTTTCCCTAAACTGAACCTGCAATCCATTGGGATTAGGAAGGTTTGGGCAGCATCCTTGTCAATACTAATTAGGATCTCATGAGGGTACCTGGGTACCCCAGTTGTCCCAATAAGCTGATTTGGACTTGGAATGTAACCTAGATGTCTGACTTACAGTTACCCTGCACATGCTGATGATTGAAACTGTGTTACATTTGTTTTAATTGGACATGAGATAATATGAATGATTAAGCGCTTTTGGGCATGAACTGTGTGGCAAGGTGTTTACAATGAAATTGATATGAATGAGAAAATGTTTATGTCCTTATAAAGGCTTATAAAATAAAATATAAAATATTCTTTAGCCAAGTTATGCCATTATCGTTTTGTCATTATTTACGTCAGAAAAAAAGGTACAAAAGCAGTCACTGGGGTGGTACCCTTTCAAAAGGTACATCGTTGTACCTTATTTACACCTAAGCAATTTCATCTTAAAAGGTTCATATTAGGCCTAGTACTCAAATGGTATTAAGTACAGTTTTTGTACCTTTTATTCAGAGAGTAGTCAATTCATTTCACATTTATTTGTATAGTGCTTTTCACAATACATGTCGTTTAAAGCAGCATTAAAGAAAATGCATTTTTCTACGTTACAATTATGCACTGAATAGAATAGAATACAAGATATGCAATAGATTCTGTGCAACTCTGCAATATACATTCGTAGTGTCTGAATACGCAAAGATGACATTTGTGCAATGTACCAAATAATTCAATCCACAATTTACATTACAATTATAAAAAGTGATTTACTCCTTCAATAGGCAGCAGAGGCTATTATATAGAAAAATCCTAACTCTAGAATCATATCTTATTGTTTTAGTGTGATTTTAGTCAGAAACCTTAGAAACGTTTACATTTGCAATTCTAATTTTAACTTAAAATCCCATATGGACTGTTTCTTATATGCTGCTCTTGTTGTATGGAGCAAGAGCACTCTAATCTGGTGCTATTTTAGAGAATGACAATGGATTTCTTTGTTGCAGTCTCATGCCTCTTTAAGTAAAAAGTGTGCTGCACAGTAATGTTGTACAAGAAGCTTCATTCAAGGTCAACATAAAGAGGCCAGTGACTTTAAATTAAAACTGTAGAAAGCATCAAAGGGCCGTCACCTTATAATCACTCTTGTCTTGGTCTTGCCAAAGGACACCACAGTGCATTGTTTTGGTTTACCTGTGATGGCTTCAACAATCCGAGGAAGGAACAGTAGCTTAGGCCTCCTGTAAGCCTAATGAATGAGTTTTTGTTCTGCTCCCGATACCTGTTTTGACCTCAACTATTCTCCACCCTGTAAGCCAGGGCATCCTCTTTGTTTGCATATAAAAGACCCTTTGATTTGAACCCAAAGTCTGTCTGTGCGAGTCGGCCGGAGACAGAAGGTAGTAAAAACACAAAGGCCCAAAGCTAAGTGACTACAGGTTTTGGGCTATACAACATCCTTCAAAAATGGCAGAGCATTTGGGAGAAGTGATGTTTGCAGCCAGGCGAAGAGGAGAGGAAACAACAAGAGAAGCAATGTTCACATATACCAACAGCAATAACACCAAAGGTGAGCTTTTAAAATGTCTTCTATTTCCATTTTAAATTGTAATTCGAGTAGGTTTAAATAGGGAGGTTGTGTGCATAGAATATGTTGGCAAAAAATGTACAGGTGTTTGTTCAATCAAAGCTATTCTGTTAGAATGATAAAGCCGTGTGAACGTCTTTGTGGGCTTTTAAAGCTTCCGCAATAGTGGCAGTGTACTGGACATTTTGGCAGTCTTATTCTTAAACTTCAAATATGTCGTCTTTTGACCTTAGCCGGAGAACAATTTCAGACTGATGAATATGGAGCATCAGAATAATGAGAGTTGGTTACAAAGGCTGTTAGGTGAAAACTCCTTAAAGGTGGTAATATTACTGCTCTTTATTTCTCAATTCCAGATCCCTTTGAGGGACCCAACTACCACATTGCCCCTCGATGGGTGTACAATGTCTCAACATGCTGGATGATATTTGTAGTCATTGCTTCGATCTTCACCAATGGCCTGGTGCTGGTGGCCACGGCCAAATTCAAGAAGCTCCGTCACCCTCTCAACTGGATTTTGGTCAACCTCGCTATAGCTGATCTAGGAGAGACTGTGTTGGCCAGCACCATCAGTGTGATCAACCAGATTTTCGGCTACTTTATCCTCGGACATCCCATGTGTGTCTTTGAGGGGTACACTGTGTCTGTATGTGGTAAGTTAAAGACATCATTATGAATACATTAGACCAAATTTCAATAAATAGATTATTTTACATCAGTGAAACTTTGTGAGGTTTTTTTTATGATATCTAACAATCAACAGGTATCTCTGCTCTGTGGTCTTTGACTATCATCTCTTGGGAGAGATGGGTGGTCGTCTGCAAACCATTTGGAAATGTCAAGTTTGATGGTAAATGGGCAGCTGGTGGAATCATCTTCTGCTGGGTTTGGTCTGCTGTCTGGTGTGCACCTCCCATCTTTGGGTGGAGCAGGTAAAATGACTTATTAAATTATCAAAAAGTAATGAAGGCATTTGACAGTACATTTTATATCCTTGTAATTCATCATGTAAGTTCCACACAAGCATAAATGTGAATTTTTTCAATTGATTATTTTTCAGATATTGGCCTCACGGTCTGAAGACCTCTTGCGGCCCTGATGTCTTCAGTGGAAGCGAGGACCCCGGTGTCCAGTCCTACATGATTGTCCTAATGATCACCTGTTGTCTCATACCTCTGGCCATCATCATTCTCTGCTACATTGCTGTGTACTTGGCCATTCATGCTGTGAGTTGTCTCCTTGACTGCTGTCAAAAGTTGATTCCAGTTTCTAAAAAGGCACTAAGCATCTATCATTTCTTTACAACAGGTCGCCCAGCAACAGAAGGATTCTGAGTCCACACAGAAAGCTGAGAAGGAAGTGTCCAGAATGGTGGTTGTCATGATCGTGGCCTACTGTGTTTGCTGGGGTCCTTATACGGTCTTCGCCTGCTTTGCAGCTGCAAACCCAGGCTATGCCTTCCATCCACTGGCAGCAGCCATGCCTGCCTACTTTGCCAAGAGCGCCACCATCTACAACCCCGTCATTTATGTCTTCATGAACCGACAAGTAAGTCAACGCTGTTGACACAATGAGCACAATGAGAAAACTTGATGAATCTTTGCAAAATAATCTTGATTTCTCTTTCTTCACAGTTCCGCGTATGCATCATGCAGCTCTTTGGAAAGAAGGTGGATGATGGGTCTGAGGTGTCTACATCCAAGACAGAAGTGTCCTCTGTGGCTCCTGCATAAATAGAGCGAAGGTCTTGAGTCAGACATGGGAAAAACGATGAAAATGGGACTTTTTATATTCCTTGTTTTACCCTCAACGTATCTTGACAACTTTACTTCCAGATATTTCCCTCGGAGTGATGGGGAATATCTTGTTGCATGGCACTGTGTGTTAACACATTACTTGCTCAACGGCCCCGTGACTTAATATCTACCGGAATGATGTTACAGTTTTTATGATATTCATTTGTCACACAATCATTTGTCCATGGTACTCCATCCACTGACTATTCACAAGGTTGTATGCCTATATATAGCACTGCTTTGTGGGAATGTGTCACTCAGCGTGGATTAACTAACAGCAAAAAGTAATCGCCTCATTGTAATGTACAATTTCTACTGAATTGCTGTTCAGTGGCAATGTAATAATATCTATGTAATCTTAATTTTGTAGCCATCTTGCAAGAAAACAAAAATGACAAAAAAAGTTTGATAGATAGAGGCCTGCCATGTACAGCATGTCATATGGTTCTATTTTTTTCTCTGATGAAAATTAAAAAAAAAAGCAGCAAAATAAATGTTCTGTTCTCAGTGTCTTGTATTACACACATGCACATCTCTCTGAAATGATTTTGTTGTGGGTCTCCATAAGGCAGCAATTTAAATAGTCAAGATATGGCCCCATTCTCAGATATGCATTTTCGCATATCATTTTCACATATCAACTTTTTATTTTTTATTTTATGTGCATTTAAATTGCTATGCTTATTATATCGCCCTGGCATTACCACCTTACACAACAAGGAGGTTACTAATGCAACTGCTGAGTGAGTGAAACAAAATAATGCATCCTTATCGCTTCTGACTGCCATAATACAATAATCTCTCTATATGTTTTTTTTTTCTATTTTAGAAAATCTTGGAAATGCAATAATCATTTTTATGAAGCAAATGCAAATAGAAAAAATAATATTTGCTGTGGGAGCCCACGTCGACAGACTTTTATCCTGCTATGCACGCTTAAAAAAAAACAGTTCTTCAGGGGTTCTTTGCGGTGGTCATGGTGCTATATAGCACCACTAAGCCCAGTTTGGTTCTTCAGCGGTTCTTCAGTGGTTCTGTGGCATGCTCTATTGCACCTCTTATGGTTCTACATAGCACCATATGACAAAGATAAGTGCTAAGTGGTTCCCCTATGATTACAAGCCAATGAACCACTTTTAGTGCTATTTAGCACCATTTTTTTTAGACTGTAGTTTAGGCGTATTTCTGCATTCTTAACCTGGAAATGTGAAAATAATCCATGATCTTGTTTAAAATGTGTCCCTAACTTCACTTTTGTACACTTCCTTAGATTTAACTTATTAGAAAGTACAATAAGGAAATTGCACTGAAATCCCTAAGACACCCAGACAAATAAGGACAATAACTTTCAATTCAAGGTTTTTTTTTTTTTTTTTTTTTTTTGCTCTAGAAAGGATTTAGAGCTTAAAAGTCACATCAAATAAGAGGAGCAAGTCAATTGCAATTCCTCCATTTAAGCCTGAGGGTGCTAAGCAAATTCAACTGGAATGTGACAGTAAAAGCACTGCTTATCTAAGGAGGATTAACCTCAAATTTAAGTCTCACCTTTTTGATTCTGAGTATCCCTGTGCCCCTGTGCTTGGGGTGCATGGGTGTGTGCTTTTATCCCATATGTGTGTGGTCATGATGAATAGAGGTTAATGCCTATACTTCCCATGCAGATTTGGAGGCACTTCCTGATATGCGAGACAGCTGTACCTCCCAGCTAGCCTTAATTTGCTTCACGTCAGAACGTGTTTTTTTTTTTTGGAGATGAGCTGGTATAAAATGCCTCTGACAGCATGTGCCAGTTTATTGGTTCCTATATTTCTACCACAAACAGAGAAAGAAGAGGCAAAGGAGGGACCAGCCACCAACTCAGGGAGAGAAGAATCCTGTGACAGGTACAACCACTGTAAAATTGACTATTTTTGGTCACATAAAAATGGGTAATTGTGAATAAATCTCAATATTTTGATCTCCAGGGTACAAAATGGCAGAGTGGGCCAATGCGGTGTATGCTGCCAGACGACGAGGGGACGACACAACAAGGGAGTCTGTTTTCGTTTATACCAACAGCAATAACACAAGAGGTATTTTATCTTCAGGAACATGGAGAACTGAATTTCATGCCCTTTATGAATTAGCAGAAGAGGAATATTGTATAATAATATCTCACGTGTTCTCAGATCCCTTTGAGGGACCCAACTACCACATTGCCCCTCGATGGGTGTACAACCTCTCAACAGCCTGGATGTGTTTCGTGGTGGTTGCCTCGACCTTCACCAATGGCCTGGTGCTGGTGGCCACGGCCAAATTCAAGAAGCTCCGTCACCCTCTCAACTGGATTTTGGTCAACCTCGCTGTAGCTGATCTAGCAGAGACTCTGCTGGCCAGCACCATCAGTGTGATCAACCAGATTTTCGGCTACTTTATCCTCGGACATCCCATGTGTGTCTTTGAGGGCTACACTGTGTCTGTATGTGGTAAGTTACTGCCCATAGGAAGCAAATAAATATGCAAATTATTTGTAGCAAATTCATTACATTACACCAAAGTTCAATGTAGGCTATATATATTTTTTACATCATTGAAACTTTGTGAGTTTTTTAATGATATCTAACAATCAACAGGTATCGCTGGTCTGTGGTCTTTGACTGTCATCTCTTGGGAGAGATGGGTGGTCGTCTGCAAACCATTTGGAAATGTCAAGTTTGATGGTAAATGGGCAGCTGGTGGAATCATCTTCTGCTGGGTTTGGTCTGCTGTCTGGTGTGCACCTCCCATATTTGGCTGGAGCAGGTAAGGACTGAAATATCGCAATTTTCCGTTGTAAATTATTTGATTCCGTCATATATAAAGAATATCTTCCCTACTCTGAAGATATTGGCCTCATGGTCTGAAGACCTCCTGCGGCCCTGATGTATTTGGAGGAAGCGAGGACCCCGGTGTCCAGTCCTACATGATTGTCCTAATGATCACCTGTTGTATCTTACCTCTGGCCATCATCATTCTCTGCTACATTGCCGTGTTCTTGGCGATTCATGCTGTAAGCTAATCTTTTATACAAAGGGAAATATTTCACTTTGTTTGCAATGGAGAACTGAGCTTGTTTTCGATCGTCTCTGGCAGGTCGCCCAGCAACAGAAGGATTCTGAGTCCACACAGAAAGCTGAGAAGGAAGTGTCCAGAATGGTGGTTGTCATGATCATGGCTTTCTGCCTTTGCTGGGGTCCTTACGCTTCCTTCGCCTGTTTTGCAGCTGCAAACCCAGGCTATTCCTTCCATCCACTGGCAGCAGCCATGCCTGCCTATTTTGCTAAGAGCGCCACCATCTACAACCCCATCATTTATGTCTTCATGAACCGACAGGTAATATTGCATTGCATGGGCATACTCAAATGTGTAGGTGGCTTATTCTTTAGTTACTTTAAACCGCTTTTGGAAGGCCAACAATCAGAAACTGTCTTTGCTTTTGCAGTTCCGTGTATGCATCATGCAGCTCTTTGGAAAGAAAGTTGATGACGGATCTGAAGTTTCCACATCCAAAACAGAAGTGTCTTCTGTGGCTCCGGCATAAACCTCATGTCATTTATAGCTCCTTCCGAACAAGAGAAAACGGGTTTCTGATAACTGGACTTATAATTGAAATAGTCTTGACTATACATATGTTGCTTAAAGTCTTCTGAAAGAAACTTTTACTCTCCTGGGATCATTCAGCAAGACCTAAAAGGATTTATTTGCAATGCAATGATGTTTGAGTGTTCACTCAAATCTTTCATAATCTTTCAATTTCTTATTTGCAAATATGCTGAAAGATGTAATATTCAAAAACAGGTCCAAAGAACAATGGAAAAATAATTATGACAATTATTTTTGTTGTCACAGATCTATGTTTTGTAGATGGATTTGCAATTGTAAAAAAAAAAAAGAAAAAATATTTTTATGTTATAGGCTATTGTTTCATTGTTTTCTGAAGAAAATAAATCTTGCGGCAAAATGAAACATTGAAGTATTTGTTTTAAATTGTCGCCACTGTGAGAAAAAATGGATGTCGAAGATCTCAAAAATTTAAAAAGTTTATTACAGCATAGCAGTGGCACGATCACATCCAAACAATATCCAAATCTCAAAGCGTTTATCCTGTTACAGTTAACAGCTGTGGTCTGTTATTAACAGACTGTTAATGATGTTGAGACACCCCATTTTCTGAGAAGGTTCTCTAAATCCCACACCCATTCCCAATCTACAATTGACAATGACCATAAATTGCTCTGGATGTGATCAACACAAATAGTGAAGAGACAATAACTTCACGTTCTTCTCAATGATAAGCCAGTTTGGGGATGAGCTTATTCTAAAATATATTTTGGAGTGGAATCTGGGTTGAGGCAGACTACAATTGCTGTTCACAAATTGTAAATAGAGGTCAGTCAATGTACAGTTGATGGGCAGATGAGAAGAACAAGACAAGAATAGATAACTTTCAAAAAAAAGAAAGAAAGAAAGAAAGAAAGAAAACATAAATGCACGTATATGTTTCCAGAAGATTCATAGAATTGGAAATCCAATAGAATTTCCAAAAATGTGTCTTGCAAGGGTTTTATAAAGGACATTACCTGGCACGTGAAGCCAGGTAACATCTTGTAATCTCACATAAGCTCTATTCCACATCAAGCGGATAGAGGATTTCATCTAGCCTGGAAAGTAAAGTCAAGACTTTTGCTAGGAAGCTTACATGACGGAACTCATTAGGCTAAAACACAGTTGAGTGTATTAGTATGAGAGCATTTATGTGAGTGTAGAGGCTGGGGTTGCTGTGCTGTTTTGTCAGTTTGAAGGAAAACCAATAAAAAGTGTGAATCATAAAAAAATACTGATGTCTAATCTATTCTATTCTAATACACATCTACCTGATTAGACTTCAGGACTTCGTTTTGGACATCGAATTATAGGTCCACTCCATACCCTATGGTCCATACCAGAACAATAATTTTTCAATGCTTTCTCGACATTCTCTTCGAATAGAAATTCAAAGCTTAATTTTGCACATTGCCATAAATTACGGTTAAAAGTCTTTGTTAAAAGTTTAACGTCTTGCTTTAACGACGTCATTTCTAGAACTTTTTTTTTTTTTTTTTTTTTTTTTTTTTTTTTTACCATAGGTGTTTTGTTAAGTTTGCGGCAGCATTGTGCCACCAGACACAGTACAGGACCATAGACCGTACACTACGCACATCTCCACTGCGCGGATTCTCACTTAGACTTTTATTTTGAAAGACGAGAGTTTAGTTTGTCGCTGCCTTCACTTGCCCTTTAAACCATTCACACGTGGAGTTATGTCTAAAGCAAGTGAGTATATGTACATTTGAGTCTTTTTTCACTTATAGAACATTAAAAAGTGCTGACACAATGGCCGTTTAATTGAATTACTTTGACCATGTTTCAGAGCAAAAACGAGCGAAACGGCTGGGGTTTAGCGGTAAAAAGGTGCGTAATTTAGCCTACATGCTAATACTGTCAAATCAATATTCAGTTTCAATATGCTTAAGTTACTGTATGTCTACCTGTACCAGAAACACAAATACTACAAGTCAAATGTTTGGACACTCCTAATTAATCACTGTTATTTACACAATTTAATTAATCAACATTATGAGAGCACGCTGTAATGGAATTGTGGGAATTATGTTGTTTATCAGAAAGATACACAAATCAATACTATATTATAGTTGAGCTTCAAAGTGCCACTCTTTGCCTAGATCATAGCTCTGAACATTTTGGACCAACTTTCAGTGTCCCAGCTTTTGACTGTCAGTGTATGTTGACTGTCTTCTCTGAAGTCCAAGGATGGGCAGCAGTCTCAAGGTGGGAAGAAAGATCCTGGCATACCCAATATGCGCAGCTTCAAAGAACACAGTCAGAGACAAGCTGAACTCCGAAAACAGAGGGTGAGGAAGGGATCTGAACAACCTTTTCTAAATATGTTGCACTTTTCCAGATCTGTGTAACATATACGTTTACCTTTATTTACATCACTGATCACAACAAATGCTAATGTGGAGTTTGTGTCAACTGTTTTCTAGTTGGAGGAGCAACAGGAGAGGCAGAGGTTGTCACGAGAGAAAGAGATGATGAAAAGGAGAAGTCTGGACAGTTTCCAGAAAGACATCCAGTTACGACAAAGAGAGTTTGAACAGAGGGTTTGTGTCTGACATTTTACTATTGAATACATGGTATTAGCCTTTCACTTGAATAGAATTGAATGAATTCATTGTTTTATAATATACTACCATACGAACATTTTTTTAGTTTTTTTTTTTTTCAATATATATTTTTTTAAAAGTTTGCAAATTGCATTATATAATTTAACCTAGGGCTGCAAGATTAATCGCAACCAACATGAAATCGTGGTTAATATGATTTGGCTTATTGTCAAAATCAATCAAAGTGTTTCAATATTCTGTTTATTCAGCTACAGCAATAGTATGAAGCCCATAGAGATATCCTGGAATGATGTGCGTTATTGTACTTTTCCGCCTGGGCATATTTGGTGTCTCTGCGTGAGATGTGTGTAGCCCTAATTTAACCATGTCGCTATATTGTTCAACCTCTGTAACACATCCATAAATGATCTTTTTTGCAATTGCAAATCATTTTAGATCTGCACCTTTGTCTTAGTAACTCTTTATTGTTAATGTGATGAATGCAGGAAAATCAAATGCAAATCCTGGAGAAGAATGTAAACTTTGAAACTGAGAATTCAAGAAAGGCATACTGCAGAGAATTTAAAAAGGTACTATTTCCTGTACTGGCATGTTTTGATAACCCATTATACTTCCCCTTAAAGATGAACCTCTATTGGCCATTTCTTAATGACAATTTACTTTTTTTTTATCTCTCTTTATTTTAGGTAATAGAGGCAGCAGATGTTATTTTAGAGGTTATGGATGCTAGAGATCCCTTAGGCTGCCGCTGTCCACAGGTTGAACAGGCTGTTGTCCAAAGTGGAACCAACAAAAAAATTGTACTCGTTTTAAATAAAATTGGTAAGAGAGAATTTTTGCATGTGGAATTGAAAACTTCATAATGTTCATAATGCAACAGACCATTTTTTTTCTCTCGACTTTGTCCACCCTAAGATTTGGTGTCCAAGGATATTGTGGAAAAATGGATCAAGTATCTTCGCAATGAGTTTCCTACTGTGGCTTTCAAATCCTCCACCCAGCAGCAGAACAAAAATTTGGTGAGAGCTACAATTCATAGTTTTCAATCACATGACTGACGCAGAAACCAGGAGAGCAAAACATCCATCGAACTGAAAATTTCCATTTGTTTCAAACCATGGATATAGATCACCACTCAACAGAAAGAAACAAAAATGTGTGAACAAAATCCAAGTTTTGTCCATTTTTTGATCCATAAACAACACCTGCTAACAATACCTAATGTGAAAAAAAAAAGTTTTTCTATGGAAAAATGCTTAACAAGTAACTGTATGTTGTATTTAACGTCTTTGTTCATCTACCTCCTGTGGATAGTATGCATCATTAATAAGGTGTATATTGAATTTTGTAATTTAATATCACTGTACTTAGTATAATCCTGGTTAACAATGACTGGCAAGCATGGAGGAAAGTCTTGTTTTGCTCTCCAGGTGGGCGGTCCTGTAAAGGTGTGACATCATGTGCAAAGCTGCAAACTATGAATGAGGATGTATTTTATTATCAGACTCAGCAAATAATAGTTTTTTTTTTTTTTTACTGTGACCTATTTGTTATATAGTGTAACAGTAAAGCTTTTCTGTTGTCTGACATCCACAGAAACGCAGTCGTGTGCCTGTGACCCAGGCTACTCAAGAGCTGCTCGAAAGCAGTGCTTGTGTCGGGGCGGATTGTTTAATGAAACTATTAGGAAACTACTGCCGGAACCAAGATATTAAAACAGCCATAACTGTAGGAGTGGTTGGTAAGTTGTTTTTAGCAACATATGTACAAAAAAAATTTTGTCGTAAACTTCTATAAAAGTTAACGAAATGTTTCAGGTTTTCCGAATGTGGGGAAAAGCAGTTTAATTAACAGCTTGAAGCGTGCTCGTGCATGTAATGTTGGAGCTACACCTGGAGTTACCAAGTATGCCAATACATTTTTTTTTTTTGTAAATTAAAATAAAGTAAAATTTTCTATCATTCTAAGCTGCCTTTCCCTCGAATCAATGTGTTTTTCAGGTGTTTACAGGAGGTCCATCTAGACAAACATATCAAACTTTTAGATTGCCCTGGTATTGTAATGGCAACCTCAACGAGTGATGCTGCCATGATCCTTCGGAACTGTGTGAAGATTGAGCAGCTGGTGGACCCAATTCCACCTGTTGAAGCCATATTGAGGCGCTGCAATAAAATACAGGTTCGAAACTTATATTTCAATTAAACTTGAGTTTAATTGAATGTGGAATCATAGTGTTACATATGATTGAGAGCCAGTTGGTTTTTAATCTTGCTTGTGTAGATTATGGATCATTATGGAATTCCAGACTTCCAGACAGTACATGAATTTCTGGCCTTACTTGCCCGTCGTCAAGGCAAGCTGAGGAAAGGAGGGCTTCCTGACTCCGATAAAGCTGCGAAGAGTGTTCTTCTGGATTGGACAGGGTGAGGTCATAGTCCCGGTGAATTTAACATCAGTTACGTGTTGACCTTTTATGAGTTATTTAACAAAAAAATAAATAATTCTGTCATTTACTCACCTTGTTTATCTGTCTTCTGTGGAAGAAGAATTATACTTTGAAGAATGTTTAAATTGTTTGCACATACAATGAAAGTGAATGGGGTCCAAAATTGGCTTTCATTTTATGGGAAAAAAAAAAGATATTTTTCAAAATATCTTTTGTGTTTCACAGAAGAAAGTCCCTATAAGGTTCAACTTAATGCAGCACTATGCAGTTTTTTTTTTACCTTACCTGAATAGCTTCGGGTTGAATGTTGGGTGTCTCACAGACCTCAAATTTTTTACTTGCACAGCTGTTACTTGTTGGACAAAAACAGTCGCCTGTAGTGTGCATTTAAAAGTCTTTCTCTGGCTTGTACAGGGGTCGTATCAGCTACTTTACACATCCTCCTGAGACTCACACACTGCCCACGCATGTCAGTGCTGAGATTGTTGCTGAGATGGGCAAAGCATTTGACTGGGATGAACTGGAGAAGGGAAATCTTGAGGCAATGGCTGGTAACTGTGGCTATACTATCAATGAAATAAAATATTTTATATAAGTTTTAGAACTAAATAGTAACTATAAACACATTTGCCATTATATTTATATATAAATATGTCCTTTTTTTTTTTACAATTTAGAGTGTGGCTCATCTGATGTACAGATGGGGTTCTGTATGGCTACATCTGGATTGACGGAATGTGGTCAAGGAGAAGATCTAACAGAACTGCAAATGGACACACCATCAGAGGACCCTGAACTTCAAGATACAGTTGAATCAATGGATGCAGATGAGGACCCAGAGGTACATCCATTACATGGTTCAGTTCCTTATTCAAAATCATTTTACATCAACCTATATTAATCATTCAGAGCACAAAGGTTAGTTTGGTGACAATTTGTTATGGTGTGCTTTAAGACTCGGATCCCATTTTTGACTTTCAATTATAATTCTTTTATTAAGTTTGGACCGATGACTGTTGAGCTCAAGGTTCCCAAGACAAAAAGCAGTGGTGCAATTGAAGCTGTAGGCCCAAAGCCAGTGGACCTAAAAGATATTCTGAAAGTTGACCCACTCCTGCAAGGTCAGGCCCTCCTGGCTGCCAACAAAAAAAGAAAGAAGCAGCAAAAGAGAGCTGGTAAGACCTTCTTTGTTTGGAATAAATTCATCCATGAGTGATCCATACATGTATTACAAGCTGAGCACACTGTGCTCAAAACTATGTATTTATTTTAACATCACTTCTCTTTTTTTCTTCTTTCACAGATAAACTCGGCACCAAACTTTCAGATTCTCTTACCTCAGCTTTAAATTTCTCCTTCTCTGACAGCTGATGCCATGAGCATTTAACCAAGATGCTCTATGAGTTCATTTTACTTTTTCCATAGAAATAATAACATACTTGTATATTTAAATTATCTACAATTTAAAATATGCAAATAAATCATATTTTCTCTTACTGAGAAGAACGACTCAACTAGACCTCTATGACTATTACTGACCTCCTTTCTTTCTACCCATAAATCAGAAAAGCACAACTTTTTAGTTACTGTGACAACTTTCAAAGTCCTGGTACCAGTTTATTCACTTTTATAAGTACTAGTCAAACCAGATTGTGAAGGAAGAGCAGCCTATATTTTAGTTAAAGCATGGCTAATTTTGTAACTAAATTATACATAAATGCATAAAATAAAAACATAAAAACATGGATAGATACATATATATTTTACGTACATAAATGTTTTGACTTTAACATTTTTAGCCACTACCTTTTCCCCATCCTTCCCCATTGTCATTTCATAATTTTGACTTTATTACTGTTTTCCACATTTTAGAATAGTATTGTAAGTGAGTAGGTGTTTAGAATTTTGTCTGGTGCTGTAAAAAAAAGTATTAAAATTCTTTAAGCTTTTAAAACTTAGATGTACATCTGTACATGCCTGCGTTCTTGTGGGGGAAAATGTTTAATAATTATATAATATTATATTTTGTAATGTTTTAATGTTAAATGATCTTTTATTTTGTATTAAGTCATTTTTGTTTTTGTCATTTGTATTAGTTTTCTTTTATCTGTTTAGTGTTCATTTATTTAAATCTTAGTTTTAGTAATTTTAGTAGATCATCTTAAAATATTTATATTTTTTTTCTAATTTTCTAAACTATTAAGTTAAGTTTTACATAAAATAACTGAATTGTATTTTATTTTAGCTTTATTTTAATTAACTTAAACTATTATTAATAGATTTAGTTGTGTGATGGGGAGAGATGAGGCTCAGTCTGTCC
The DNA here is from genome assembly GCA_038021265.1 of Cyprinella venusta. Classification (NCBI taxonomy): domain Eukaryota; kingdom Metazoa; phylum Chordata; class Actinopteri; order Cypriniformes; family Leuciscidae; genus Cyprinella; species Cyprinella venusta. The sequence goes on from CM075879.1 coordinate 21,272,458, forward strand.
AAAACAAGGAAATCCTCGTGCGAGTAATGGCGATACTTCCAGCAAATTCGCTGCACTTCTGCTAACACCAGTCTGGTAACTCAACTAACTTTATTTCCACCTCTTTGACGATCTGACACGTATGTATAAGCCTTGTTAATCTCACAGTAATTATGCGTGATTGGTAGTTGAAGAAATTAAATACAGGCAACGTGCCAATTTGGCGTTGGATGACATGTCAACTAGCTAGCTAGTTAGCCTTGCGCTAACAGCTGGATGGTGCTAAAAACAACCATCCGGGTTTGTTATTGCGCTTTAGGATTTGTCACATGCAGTTACAGTTGCTTACTGTTGTAAATAATTAATACACATGTTAATTTGGTTAATGTTAACGAACTTGCTCAACTTCGGCTAATCCCGACCTATAGCAAAGTATTACATAACTCAGAACAGCGCTAACTGCATCTTAATTTAAAAAAGTGTGTTTTTTGTCCATTAATAGCTAAAGTAATACGTTCAGATTAGTGTTTGTACCTGATATATTGTTGGTATTTAGAGGAGGCAAATCCACAAAAAAAAAAAATATATATTGAATTTTGGTTAGCTGTCATCTGGTAAATTCTGTAGTTACTTCCCCATGATAGAACTGTAGATTTAAATCGTGATATTTTATGGTTTCATTTTGAGTATTAAGCTGTAGTTCTTGGTCAGACATTTTTTCTTGTAAATTAAAAAATATATATATTTCACTTGTCTCTGTCATTTCATATTGTTGCGAATGTTTAGCTAATTGGTTAGTGTTATAGCCTTTAACAACACTGTATTTTTAATATAAATATTTTTTAATTGTGTGTAATATATGATCTATAATATTCTTCCTGCTTAAGAAGAAAAGTCTTAGAGGTTAATGATACAGTTTTATATTTCTTTGTGAATGCAATTATCTGAGTGATTACTCAGATTAGTAAAGTTTCCCTGTTCCTCATGTTGTCTTTGTCCAAAACGAGAAGTGTTATTTCCTTTTATACTGCTGATCCTGTAGCATTATTACCAAATTTTTCTTAATGCTTTCACCATTGCAGCTTAATTCTTCTCATACTTGACCTGTGGAACCAGCGTGGAACCATGTCATCCCGAGTGTTGCTACGGCAACAGCTGATGCGGGAGCAGGCACAGGAGCAGGAAAGGAGGGAGGCGCAGCAGCAGGCGTCTGTTGCTCAGCTTCGGCCAACAGATTCCACTCCCGCCATCTCCGTCACAATGCCACCCATGGCTGCCCGCCCTCCTCCAGCTCAAGTACCAGTGGAGGTTCTGAAGGTGGGTCGGACCGCGTGAGCCTTAAAGAAGTCTCTCTCGGTCGAAAAAACATTCTACTACTGTTTACATGTCTAGTAACTGTGACACAATTAGCTGAAAGTTTGAAGTTTGGAGAAAAAAGTTCGAAAATGAAAATAAACCTTGCAAAAGAAACTCTTTGGTATCAAAAATGTGAAATAAATTTAAATGTAATTACTTTTTAAATATTACAATTACATGATCATTTTTAAACGTACTTTTAAATATTACAGACATTTTCAAAAACAAGGCCTTCTGCAGTCCACTAAAGCTTAGTTTTGATGTCACATGCATAAAATGTAGAGTCAACATAAGTGCGAGTTCCCTTTTTTTATATAAAGTGCCAAAATTTCTCTCCTCGTGACTAATACACGGAGTGAAACGTATTGTAGAGAATGAAATGTCACTGGTGTCTTTACATGACCATTGACCCAGTATTTTTACATTGCTGTAGGTGCAAACTCATCTTGAGAACCCAACTAAATACCACATCCAGCAGGCTCAGAGGCAGCAAGTGAAGCAGTACTTGTCCACCACGCTAGGCAATAAGGTTGCCACACAAACTCTTGGTGTATCACCCGTTCAGCAGTCAAACTCTGCTCCGGAGATGGGCCCTTCAGCATGCAGTGCTCCCAATAGCCCAATGGCACATCTTAACCTGGGCTCCAACAAAGAAGAGGTAAAGCACATCTAAAATACACTGACGTAGTTATATCTAAACAGTAGCGGCTACTGGCCCTAAATTTAGGTAGGGCAGATTCTGGGTCTTAGCGCCAGTTTATGATGAACATTTTGTAAGCTTTATATTGTAATCGCTGAACACATGCAGAATGGTTGTTTTTTAGCACCATCCAGCTGACATGTTGACATGTCAAGCATCAAATTGGCACATTGCCTGTATTGAACTTCTTCAACTTTCATTCACTTGTAATTACTGTGAGATTAACAAGGCTTATACATACGTGTCAGGTCGTCAAAGAGGTGGGAATAAAGTTGAGTTATCAGGCTGGTGCTAGCAGAAGTGCAGCGAGTTTGCTGGGAGTATCGCCATTACTCGCACGAGGATTTCCTTGTTTTGGACAGACTGAGCCTCATCTCTCCCCATCACACTCAACCATCTTATTGTTTGTTATTGTTAACTAAAACTAAATCTATTAATAATAGTTGTCGTAAATTATACATAATTTATAATTAACTGGCCCTAATCTTAACCCTAATTCTATAGTAAGTGCATGTTGTTATTAACATTACACAGTAATTGTGTATCTAATTATACTGTAACAGAGACCTTCAAATAAAGTGTGGCCCAGTTATGTTTTTACTGTGTGCCACTCTGACACGTGAACATGTTTAACTTTCTCTGTTCTACTTGCCCTCTCACTAGTTTGTGTTGCATTTAACTGCAAAATACCACACCAGCAGCTTAATTATATCTGCACCCCTCTTTCACACCATACAGCACTTCTGCTTTAGAACAGATACTTGTTTATAACCCACTTCTAAAGCGATTAGACAGTACTCATTCTACACCTTGATTGCATCCCCTCAGATGGATGATGTAATCGACGACATCATCAGCCTTGAGTCCAGCTTCAATGATGACATCATGTCACTGATAGATTCTGGCCTACAACTCCCGAACACGGTAAGCTGAGCGATGATCTTCATTATTGATGAACACATCCATAACATTACGGCAATGTTCTCAATAAAAGGCTCATTGAACCCCATCTATACTTGTGGTAAACCGCCACAAGCCTTTCTGAAAGCTACGGAGGGATCATTTCCTGAACGCAAATGCCCCCACCCCTTTTAAGAGTGAATGCTATCTACTGCACTTATGAAGGAGGCGATAAATGGGGATGCATCTCGGCAATCGACATAAATATTCACTTCTGACACTTAACTAACACCTGCCAGGCAGGAATTATCAGGGAGGGCTCTAAACGACTGTACAGAGCATGGCACAAGATGAACTCTAGAAACACCTGGCAAAGGTTTTTTCTTTATTTTCTGGAGGGAAAAAAAAAATTGAGTTGACGCAAAATTTAAATATAGTTTTTAGTTGTTTAGTTTGATTTGATTTCTCTTCTGTTGTTGTCTTAGCTACCAGGTAACCTTCTGGATGTCTACAGCAGTCCTGGCATGGCAACCGCCAACATCAACGTCAGCAATTCCTGTCCAGCAGATCTGCCCAACATCAAAAGGGAATTTTCTGGTAATGTTTTACTCAACAGCCGCCTTCTGTGTTCCGTTGGTTTCAACTGTTTTGTGTTATGAATGTACAGTATTTTGTTGTAGTCATAATAGCTGTTTATTGTCAGATACCGATGCCAGAGCTTTCATGAAGGAGAGGCAGAAGAAAGATAATCACAATCTCAGTGAGTTCAAAAGACACATGCTCCTGTCGTGTATTGTTTGTTTACCGTGTCATTACATGACTCAGCTCAAATCTGTGTTTTGCTTTGTGTAGTTGAAAGGCGGAGAAGATTCAACATAAATGACAGAATAAAGGAATTAGGGGCTATGATACCCAAATCCAGTGATCCGTAAGTTTCTTTCCTTGAAACCTTTAGCTTTGTGGCACTTTTTTAAAAAAAGAAAGCACACATAATGTAACAAAAAAAAAAACATACAATACTAGTCAAATGTTTTGGACACTGACTTTTTTTTTTTCTTCATGATCTTCAAAAGTAATTTCAAGCATAAGCCTTTAGATCAAAAGGTTTTTAAGACAAGTATAAATACCAAAACTTATATATATATATATATAAAAAAAAATCAGTTCTCTTTTAAATTGTCATTAGTTGAGCCACTGCAATATGTGGTACATCATAGAGTGATGTTATACACTATTGTATAAGTTTGGGTGAGTCTTTTTTTTCCCCCAAAAGAAATTAATACATTTTTTGAACAATTATGCATTAAAGGGATAGTTCACTTTGAAATTAATTTTTGATATGTTTTAGCTTCCCTCAAGGGCATCCAAGATGTAGTTTCAAAGTGAACTATCCCTTTAAATTGATTTAAAAGTGACAGTAAAGACATAATGTTATAATATATATTATAATTAAATATTATAATATTAAATATATATATGCTTGATCGAATAATTGCCATCTTGGTGAGCATTATAAATTTCCTAAGAAAAATCTTACTGACCCAAAACTTTGGATTGTGTGTATGCATAATGTTTATCTCCTGTCTGGATGAATTGGCAGGGAGATGCGTTGGAACAAGGGAACCATTTTAAAGGCTTCTGTTGATTATATAAGAAAACTTCAGAAAGAGCAACAGAGGGCCAAAGAGATTGAGATGAGGCAAAAGAAAATCGAACAATCCAACCAGGCACTGCTGCTCCGCATACAGGTTTGTGAAATGTTAGCTTTCCTGTCTGTACCAAAGAAACATTCCCATTTAACACTTATCTTGTTCCACTTCTTTATTATGTTAAAGCCTGTGAAAACAGACTCTTTCTGTTTGTTGCACACAGGAATTAGAGATGCAAGCTCGTCAACATGGCCTCAACACAGCTGTGTCTCAAGGCCTGAGCACAGATGCTTGCTTCCTTCAGCAACCGCTACTACAGGCGAACCAGTCCATGCAACCTGGCGTTGGGGAAGGCCAACCTCAGAGCCACCTCAGTGTGGATGCTGCCATGGCACAGACTTCCCCCTTCCTCGCTATACCTCCCTCCGGCTCCCCGGCTGCTGCGGCAGTAAGCGGCCCTCTCGATCTGGATACCTTTAACTTTGCTGATCTGGACCCTACGGCCTCTGATCTTTACTCTGACGTGGGTCTCAGTGACATTCTGATGGATGACAGCTGCACAATGCCCACTGTCAGGTCTTCAGATGTGCTCTTTTCCCCTGGAGCCTCCAAGACCAGCAGCCACGATAGTAGTGTAAACATGGAGGATGACTTGTGACGGAAGTGACCACTATATGTATGTTTCTGTGCTTTCCCTCATGTGGGACGACGTGGAATGTTTTAAAGGGAGAGTGAGTTCTTAAATTCTGTCTTCTAGTCTAAGCCTGCATGACTTTCTTTCTTCTGTAGAACATAAAGAAGATATTTTGCTAAATTTCTCAGTTAGAGCTGCACGATTAGTAGCGGATCAAGTGGTCTTTATGAGTGAGTCATTGAATCATTCATTCAAATTGATTCAACATTTTTATGCAACAATTAACATTTTGTCAAAACTTCTAGAAATGTTCCTTATTTTGTTTAGTTGTCTATTTAGAATCGTGGGGCAATTGTGATCTTTATTGTAAACAAAAAAATTGTGATTCTCAATTAGAGCCAGACTGATATATCGGCCGGCCGATATTAGGCATTTTCCAAAATATCGGTATCGGCAGTTATAATGGCCGATAAATATAAAAAAAAAACAACAACAAAAAAAAACGAAACAGATGAAACACACTTCAATCATCTCTCCTTGGCCTGTTATATTGAAAATGTATGTTTTAAAATTTGCAGTATGATGTTATCTATTACTAAATTATGGCTCATCGTAGACTAGCTAACCACAAAGCTAGCTAATGCCACTATCATCAGTGGAAGACCGCTAAAGTTAACATTAATGAGCTTGGAAACCACAATGAACTTTTTTCTGCCTAAATAAAGTAATGATGACTGTATTTATAACTAGCATATTTCTAGTTACAGTCCCTGCATTGTAAAATTTGTTAAAAAAAAGTTGTACTTGCGAGGATTGAAGACATAGAGAAAAAGTATCAAACGTATCTTGTGCAAAAACGTTAGCTTTTCTTTTTCACTTGTGTGAAATCCAACAATATTTAATAAAAAAAAAGAATATCGGCCGATATATCGGTCGGGCTCTATTCTCAATTTATCTAGAATCATGCAGCTCTAGTCTGTTGTGTTGAAGTCAATGGTTACCAAAGCAGTTTGATTACCAACTTTCTTCAAAATATCTTCTTTTGTGTTCTGCAGACATTTTAATGGATTTTTCATTGTTTGGTGGACTATCCCTTTAAAGGACACTGTTGTTGTTCTCTTTGATTCAAGGCAGTTCATTTGAAAAATGAACTGTAGTATTAGAGCGTTTCATTGGCAGTCAGTGATTGCAAGACTCCTTAATGTCAAATCAAGTCTGAAACGCATCCAAACCGTTTAGCCTTTTTGTAGCTAAAGAACGTAGAACAATTTAGCCTTTCTAAGCCTTCCTTTAGCCTTCAACTGCCATAAGGTTAAAGGTTCTATAAGTGATCCTGGGAGTGTTGACGTTCGCAATATTTCCAAACAAATCGGAGGCTAGCTAGACCCTACCTCCTCCGCATCTCATCTCCTCCCCCTCCCTTCCGTGCTTCCTGAAATAATTGTAACCGTCGGACTGGAAGCCCTTCTGCCGCCGGAGTTCTCGCCATCGTTCAAAAGCTTTGCTTCCGATGTAAATTCGGAACTTCGCACGTTCTTTATCCGACTCCTTCTTCTTTTTAATTTGTTCTTCAGAACGACGTCTCTTTGGTCGTGTCTCGGGCATTTTTCAAACTTCCCTCTGACGCTCGTCTCTCCATCACACACACACACCCCCTTCATGTGCACGCGCACTAACCCCCAGACCCACCCTCAAATACTTCTTGCCAGTGATTGGCTGGAACACTGTTTGTTAGGTTTCGTGGTCCGGGTAAGACATGATTGTTTTTGTTGCCGTTTGTGGAGCCTGTGGTGTCTACAGAGACCGCGTTTTTTTACAGTGTGTTTAGGGGACAGGCAGCTAGCCGATAGTGAGGAGACGTTTGCTGTACGTGACAAAAAATGTTTTGCCTCGACATCGCTTATAGAACCTTTAAGTCATGTGACATTTATTAATGTGATAGATGTGTTATTAGACTCTGCATTCAGAGCATGCAAGTGCACATATATGTTTTTGGAGTGTAGTAGTCACTTACCATACCAAAGGGATGTTTTGGAGTTGTTTAATTGCAAGAACTCATTATTTATATTGTTGATGAAATTTTAAAGCAATATTTACTGCTTATATCAGAAAAGTCTATTTTTTAACACTTTGCTGGCTATACTTTCAGCCATATTTACTACTAACTGGTTTGAAATTTCTACTTTTTATTTGTTTGTTTACAACACTTCCTTTTAAGCTTAGTTAATTTGACCTTTTTCAATGTTACATTGCTAAACAAATTTGTGACGGTGCTGGTGTTCATACATAATCTTTTTGGTGACACTTCAGAAGAAGGTAAAATTAATTTCGCAACACTACAATAAGGTTCAATTTGTTAACATTAGTTAACTTGAACTTACAATTAATAAATCATTTATTAATCTTAGTTCATGTTAATTTAAACATTTACCAATACGTTATTAAAGTCAAAAGTGGTATCTGTTAATATTATTTGATGGATCTGAGATGACAAAAACTAAAGAGTACCAGTTATATTTTGATGAACAAATGCTGCAATAAATACACTGCTAATTGTAGTTAATGCATTATAACTAATGGAACCTTATTGTAAAGAAGTGTTACTTCCTATATATATATGTATGTATTTAACAAATATTTGGCATTAATACGTCAGGTATCATCAAACAAATTCTATTTATACTAATTTCTACCAATTCTAATACATTTTAAAATAATATATTTAAAGATTTTATGCAGAATAAATTAATATGAGCAAACATGATTTAGCAATGTACAGTACAGTTTATACATGAACATTTAATCTCAATTAATTGTTCATTGTTACTTCTTGATACCTGATGCATTAACTTATGTTAATGAATTATGCGCAAAGTGTTACAGATTTTTTTGAATGTATATAAGGAAACAAGCCACATAAACATCATGCACAAATAGCTTTTCAGGTGTAAAACGTCTCAAGCTACCTCTGCCTAAAGTGCTTTTTTAAGCAGTAGATCTAAATCAACATTTTGTTGGATGCAGCTAAATATACACCTACCTGCAAATGTAAATGTTCTGTAGATGTGCTCCGAAACATGACATTGACCGTATTGCCGGTCAAAGCCAAATTAAGTTTAATCTCTGATCAGACTGTGCCTTTTAGCTTCAAGGAACAAAATTCATTTGTTTGGGTTTGTAAATATAGAGAAATGAATACAAATGAGTCTTTACGTTTTTAGGAGTTCTCTGTGAGTTCTGCAGCAATTCAAATGAATGTATGATATATAAAACTATATGATTTAAAGCTAAAAGCAGAGACTTGGAAAATATATTTCAAAACTTGAATGTTTGAAGTCATAAAGCAATACAAATGTTTGTCACATCTGCTGACAGTAAAGTCCTTAGAAAATAAGCATTGGTGTGTGTCTAAAGACATATTTCTACTCATTAAAATCGAATTGCCAGCTCCCCTCTTTACTTTCATTACATCTACGGTATATTCAAAGTAAGGTGTTCTTTTTTTATATTATAAACATTTTTTCAAGCGCATAATTTATAATGGAGAAAAAAAATATTTAAATTCTAATGTGTTGGTGCATATAATTGGCTAAAATAAACTGATCTGATGAAATAATCTTATGCTTGACTTTTTTTCAAATGTTTGTCTTGTTTTTTTAAAAAAAAAAAAAAAAAAAAGATCTCCATACAACAATATAACTCATTTTTAATTGTTTATTTAATCAAATTTGCACATTTACCTCCAGTTTCATCTCAACATTTAATATGCCATATTTGATGTGGAAGTTATCAGTTTTAAACAAATAAAACAAAATCTAGTAGCTCTTTTGCATACATTGGCTAACTTGCACTCTTTTCAAACGAAAGAGTTTTGAAACATAAAAAATATCATTTATATATGTGAGATACATTTAGTATAATGCATTCTAACATTGTCTTGCCATATACAGTATATACATAAACTATTTTTTTGCAATTCTTTGACAATTTATTTGACCAATTATGTTTACTCTCAAATCTGGACAAAAACTTTACTATGCTCATATATTGTATTTCGTGTGTGTAAATGCAGTATCAAATGCAGCCGTGCAGTATCATAGCCACAATCGACCAGCAGATTTACATGCTTGTGAAATCAGCACATTGCATTCCAGCCTTATCTGATAGTCATGACCAGTATATAAATGACAGTGAGCCTGTGCAGCTAGTGAAACAGAAGCTGAGAGAGTTCCATGCCAAGCTCCAGACACTCGGCCGTCTGTAGACAGATGTCGCACATGGAGCAGTCGAAGGTTTTTTCTCCACAACTGCAGCCGCACGCCTCCACGTACTCGGCACAGCTGCAACACTGGCAAAAATCTATGAAGTCCTCCAGAGAGGAAGGGTTGCAACAACATGCTTGAGAGCAGAAAGATGTGCAGATTGAGGCCACGCAGAATTGACAACCATCACCAACAGCCAGCAAGCAATCCCAAAACTTGCAGAACAAACACGCTAACAGAAAGGATGCACACAGGTCTAGAAGTGCAGGAAAAAAGAGAAGAAAATGGATTATGTGTGAGATTAAATGTTCTGCATTCAACACAACACTTTTGGTTACAGTGAGCCATTTACAATGGAACTGAATGAGGCTTTATAATAATAAGCTTATAATTTTATAAAAATCACTTAAATTAGTCTGACAAAGTCGCTATGAAATCAAAATAGACAATTCTTGCTTGTTGTTTTTTATGGAATATTGCAGTATGCATTGTAAATCATTTGTCCATGCACATCATTATTTATTTATTTATTTTTTTATTTATGTGCCATTAGCCTGGATGCAAGCCCGAACCCCACCCAAAACATTTTTTGGTCGAGAACTTCAGTCTGGACTCGATCCATTCAGGAGTAATTATGATCAGTTCAGAAATCATCGGGCTAATCAAATTGCCAGGGTTGGCTTCATACGATGATGGACAGATGATCTGCAGTTACGTATAATCATCCCTTTATCAAAGAGCGCTTGGGTTGAACTGGTTTGAACTGCAGCCGGAGAATTCAGATGTATAGATTCCGCCTGTTGTAAAGGAAATCGACAGCACATTCATTTTAAAAGACGAACAGAGAACTGAAATCGAGGCATTTGTCGATTGGAAAGATGTGTTTGCCGTCCTTCGATTCGGCAAAAGTTTAAAGAGTAACTAAACCCTAAACCAACTTTTTAATCAATGATCTGTAAGAATTGATCTTTTTTGATATTTGTGTATAAAGTGTTTTATTTCTGCAATATATGGTGTAAAAACGTCTTAGTGCTGCCCTCTTCAGGTTGAACGGTGGCTACTGCAGTTGAATTTTCCTATTGGATGTTCCGCGCATCGTGACGTACGCAGGTTTCAGCTCACCTCGCTCTTGGTACGAGCTACGCTCTTGGCAATATAAAAAAACAGCTTGTTTCGTCAAAACCAGTCAGGAGTTGGAATTGGGAGTATTGAAAACGAGCAGGATAGAGTGTTTTAGCATCTATTTCGTCCCCTCTATCTCCACTGGGGTCTGCCCACTTTTTCAGCATTTTTCAAATATTGCCAGTGGGTGGAGTCAGGCTGTGACCAGGGGTTTAGTTACCCTTTAATTTATCGGCTAGCTCCAATGGTCGCTAAGAAGATGGGACGCAATGAAAACCCTGTGGTCGTTGTGGTTTCTCGTTTGGTCGCACTTAAGGAGGACAAAGTAAAAGAAGCAACACTATTATTTTAGTACTTCCATCATGCGTGGTGCAGTTGAGTTCTGTTGACAATGCTATGCTATGCAACTATGTAGCAACAATAGCAAAACACAATCATTCAATTAATTATTAATTCCACCTTTCTAGAAACAAGTCCCTGACTGTAGCCACCAGTTATTGACCCCCTCTGTGCCCAGATGTGCCCTAGACAATCTATGTGAACTGATCGCTCCCTATTTATCTTGTTGAGTTGTTATTGTTGGGCGACTTAAACTGGGACATGCTTCATCCAATTTATCATCCAAACTTGATGCTCGCAATCTCACACAAATCATTAACGAACCCACTGGATACATCAAAAATCTGCAAATAAGGCCACCCACATAGATATTGCCCCATTCACTTCCTGAGAGCCTCATTTTTGCTTCTTTTTTTTTAAGAAAAGGAGGGAAGAGTCCAAATTAATTTCTGTAACAATCAACAACATTGTGCCACAAGTGCTGCCGATTGAGCTTAACTTGTATTGAACCCATAATATTCCTTTAATGGCTGTAACAGACAAAGTATTGATGTGGTAACCACAAATAAAGCAGCTTTGCTGACACTGTAGTCCATCATAAAACTGCTATCCTGTTTGTATACCTTTAAGAGCCCTTTATACTAGTAATCAGCACCACACTAAGAAAGTTTGGGCCAAACATGCATTCCCTCATAAATTTAGCTAAATACTGATGATAAAACATGACAGGAAGAAGGAAAGCTGTTATCGGTCCTGATAACGGGGATTTCAGCTGCATCTATAATGCATTAGATGTCATAAAAGTTGAATCCCTCATTTCATTGAGTCAAATGTAATTTGAGGTGTTGCTTACCTTCAGCAGGGGCTTTTAGGCTTTTCGATGTGGAGGTGGAGGAGTGGCTGATTTTGCTATGACGGTGTGTTGCTTTAAAAGCGGTGATATGTGCGTTTTTAAGGTGGTTTGCGGGTAGCTGAACACAGACAGGAAAAGCATCACTGATATCTCTGACAGGTGCTTCTTGAAGTGGCTTTTTCACAACTGCTGGGACTTCTTTGATATGCACGTCTATGATGAGGAGACAATAGTAAAGTTATTTGAATGTTGGCTTAAAGAATGATAAGTGTTAAGGATATTTACCAAATGCTAGTGGTTTCGTTTTACTAAGAGGAGAAATAAGACATGAGTTTTCCTTCCTAGAAAGTTCATCTGTTGGTGAGAGTTCATTATCCTTTAGACATGTTCTGGTAGATTTTAGGTCTTTTTTGTCAGATGTCTCTATAAAATAAATAAATCACATTATTAGTTGCTCTTTTCCTCTGTACTGATGTATTAAAAGAGAACGGAAAAGTCTTACCAGAGTTTTGAAAAGTCGATACACTTGGAACTGAATCATCTTCACGAAAACTGGATTTTGATCCAATTGGTGACCGGCCGTGTTCCTTGTCATGGTCACAATTCATCTTTTCAAACTCTTCTCACAGTATTTGCTACAACAAGAATAAGTGTAACGATGAAGAGTGAAAATGCCAGAGCATTTGAACCATGTCATAAAATATTCAAACAAAGGAAGCACAAAGAATTAGTCTGTGGCATATATTAAATACTAATGGTAAAATACTATGGAGGAAGCTAATTGATCACTTGACATGTTGATATATTATGGAACTAACAGTTAATAATGTGAATACCATTTAATTTTTTGTTTGTTTTGTGACAATTATGACTACTTTTACTGATTATTTTTGATTTATACATTTGATATGCGCAAAGTATTCAAAATATTATACATATATGAAAAAAAAAATGCAAAGCTTAGCATTAAAAAGTACTGATGGGGCAAAAAGTGCCAGAGTCATTAATCTATTATTAATCTCAATCCATTTGGCAAACATATTGTGTGACAGGGATAAGAGGCATCCTATATGTAAAGAGGGCAATAAATTTCAGCAACCTATTAGTCCAATGTTTGCTTACCTTGAGTTAAAGAGATGCCAGGAAATTTTCTTTCAAAACAAAAAATAAAGAAAAAAAAATATATATATAAGTTTCCAGGATATTAATAAACAGATAGCCTATACCTAAAAGTATTCAAATACAATAGAAATGAAAACAAAAGAGTATATAAATATAATATTCTTATTAAAACGAATTCAACATTACAAATTATTCAATAATCTCTAACATACATTTCACTAAAGATATTTTAAGGCCACATATTTATCGTAAAAACACACTGCTCCCTCATGTAGCCTAAACAGTAGGATATCAACTTGCGGCACTGTCACCAAATGTATCCAGATACAGATATTAGCAGGCGAACAGTGATGTAATATTTATAATATTTACTTTGTAAACCTAAAACAATTAATGTAAATCAACAACAATGTTGCCTCCCGTTTTTTTCAACTTGTTTTATACTATTCCTAAGTTAAACGGTACAAACTTACGAATTATTATCAACGATCATTCAAGGTTATTAAAATTCACTAACCTTCAACACCACACTCATCTCACTCACATCGCCCCTAATACCAGATTGATAGCCTGCACTTGCTCTGCAGGGGCCGTTGCCTCATCATTATCCATTCGTTAGCATGCTCATAGTGTTGATAGGACCACCCCCAACCCCCAACCCCCCAATAAAAAAAATTACAATAACATTTATTACAATAACAATTATTATAAATAATAATAGTACTTATTATTATTAGAAGTAGTAGAGGTAGTATACATATAATTTTTAGTATTGTTGTTATTTTTAAAATATTACTTTTTTATCAGAAAACATATTGATCATTAAGTCTTTTAATGATTGTCATGTGATAGAATGTACTTTGTAAACGACCTAGAAACTGAACATAGCTTTCCACCCATGAGGACTTTTATTATGGCAATCAACCCTCTTCCGAAACAGAACCGAAACAAGGCTGTGGTCCGCTGCTCAAAGGAACAATTAGGTTTGTAACATTGCTCCAGTTCCTATTTTTATTTGGGAAATTTGACTGTTATCGAAGTCGGAGCATTCTGGACATTTACGTGTGAGACATTATCTCAGTTTATCCTTATTTGTTCTGTTTGATCGGATCTTCTAGAAGGCGGTGAAGCAGCCATGGTAAGTCTGCTATTATGATTTGATAGCATATTAGCTCCGGCATGAGCAGTCAAAATAATACAAAATTAGTTATCTAAAAGCGATCGTTGCAAATGAAAGAACAAATTATTTATTTCACTAATCATATTGCAAACCAGCACCAAATTTTCAGCACTGGATAGTTAAATCTATTTTCTCGCTATCAAATGTGCTGTCATGCTAATATGTAACGTTATTGTGACACTGATGTTAAACTTTGGCCAAAATATGTACTTTTTTGTTTTGTTTTAAATAAATAATTAAATAATTGGTAATTAAATTAGATAACTAATTTAATGTATTTTTTATTGTTTATTATTTCTAATTAAATACCATACATAGTCTTTGAAGCACGAGAATGTTTTGATGATGATATTTCCATTGAGTGTGTTTTATTGTATTAGTTGTATTGTATTCTTTTCAATGTTTTCGTTCAATTGTCTTCATAGGACAGCGAGATGTCTGATATGGACCAGGCTCCAGCTATGAAGAACACTGTAGTAGATGGAGAGAATGCTCCTCTCTACTGCATTTGTCGAAAACCAGACATTAACTGCTTCATGATGTGAGACAAATCTCTTCAAAAATTCTTTCACACAGAATGTGAATATGTATGTGTCCAAACTGAGAGCTTAATTTGGATCACATCTTTTTCCCACAGTGGTTGTGACAAGTGCAATGAGTGGTTTCATGGTCACTGTATAAATGTGACAGAGAAGATGGCCAAAGCTATAAGGGAGTGGTACTGTCACCAGTGTCGGGGTCAGTGATTAATTGCCTTTTTTTACCACTGTTGCTCACCTTAAAATATTTAAACATGCATTTTGTCATATTAAAATATATTTTGTTACAATATCAGCTAATCAGTTTTAATTCTTTATCTCTTAGAAAGGGATCCATCTCTTTCAATACGCTACCGGAAAAAGAACCGTGATAAAGACATTGAGCCAGAGAGGGTTGAAAAACGATCCAGCACGCCAGAGTACAAGATCGATAAGCGCCGTGGGTCTAAAGTTAGTGTTTCTTCAGGTTTTTTTTTTTATATATATATACCTAAGTTTGCTTGTTATACACTCAGTACTTTCTCTATTGCATTATTGTTGGGCAGTTAAACAATTTTTTTATGGTATATACAGCACTTTGCAAAGGTCTGAGGCACGCTAGTATTTTCAACAACAAAAAAAATGGTTTTAAGCCAGTTATTTATCTCTTTTGGTGTAGTTTGTCAATAGGAAATATCAGTTTAGATTTCTAAACACTCTTTTTGCTGTTAATTGAAATAATCCAGTGTGATTTTGTATGCACAAGGAGTTTCACACAGATATCTGATCTCACCATCACTGAGTCCATCCAGGAGTACAAAAAACTGAGACTTTGCAAGCATTTTGGAGATTTTGCCACTGTTTTTTCTGTATTTAGTCTGTCTTCGTTTTTTCTAATCCCACACAGACTCGATAATGGTGAGTTTAGATCTCTGAGTGGAATCTTTGTGCATACAAAATCTCACTGGATTATTACAATTAACGGCAAAAAATAATGTTTAGAATATTTTTCCCACTGACACACTACAGCAAAAGATATAAATAACTGACATAAAATCATTTTATTTGAGGTGAGAATACTAACATGCTTAAGATGGTACTGTAGGTTACACTTTATGTTAAGGACCTAGTTACTGTGTAATTATTCAATTAAGTACTGAATAATGTTAATTAGCAACATGTACTACCATAGGGATAGGATTGGGATTTGGTTTAGGGTTTGATTCATGTAATTAGGCATAATTTGCTATTATTACTATAATAATTGCAACTTGTGTAACCAGAACACTGTAAAATAGTGTTACCGGTATAAAATAGTTGTTTTTCTGGAATTTCAATAAAAGAAATGGATTATGAGTATTTTTTTATTTTAATAATATCAATGCCCATTTTGGATTTAATCATCTTTAGTTATATTTCTTCTCAGTTTGTCTTAATTTGAGCTTAATTTTAAAACAAGACTGAACTTGCCTAATAACTTTCATGAAGTCATTAAACCTGAAAGGATACTATAGGAATTTATAATTATTACATTTATTACTGATATTATAGAATGATATAATAGTGTGGTCCTCTAACTGCGTTCCAGGTGAAGCGATCAGCCCGAATGTGTGGCGAATGCGAACCCTGCACTAGGAATGAGGACTGTGGTCAGTGTGACTTCTGTAAAGACATGAAGAAATTTGGGGGCCCAAACAAGATTCGTCAGAAATGTCGTCTAAGGCAGTGTGTCGTCCGTGCTCGGGTGAGTATCTTTTATACAGGTGGTTTATTAGGTAGTTTTTGTTTCGATGTTAACCCCCTCTCATTGTTTTTGCAGAAAATGCTACGTGTTCGGGACGAGGAGTTTTCTCTGCGTGAGAGGAAGGACAATATAATGCACAGAGATAGACGATACTTAGATGATTACGACGAGAACGATATGGAGCCATATGAGCACTACAAGGACAGAAATGCGGTAATGGCTAATTGCTGTTGCTCAACCACAACCACTTAGTATATACATACATTCATTTGAACTCTTGTCAAGTTATAAGATGTTTTTATAAGATGTTTAGGGATGATGCTTTAGGTTTCAGCACTCAAAAATATATCTCACCCTTCTCTCGTGACTTGTGTTTTTTTAGTCGTGGGGCAGTGATGATGATGATGAAGACGGCCAACTTTACAGTCCTGTCCCACGGAAGAAAGCTATAAAAGTCAAGCACGTCAAGAGGAGAGACAAAAAATTTGACAAAAAGGTGCAATGAGGAACACGATGCTTTATACATGATTGTTTTTTTTATTGAATTTAAGAAATAGTTTTTGTTAATTGTAATCATCTTTTACAGAAAGAGTCCCGTCGCCACAAGCAGAAACAGAAGCACCGTGATCGTTTGAGGCACAGCGAGAGGGGAGACAGCAGACATGGAGGAGACATGCAACAATGCCTGGGGCCGAACTGTATTGAGCTGACACGTCCAAACTCAAAATACTGCTCTGAGGACTGTGGCATGAAGCTGGCTGCCAAGTAGGTTATTTCAATAAGTCAATACGTTATTTTGATTAAAGATAAATTATTTATAATAAATAATGCTTTATACCATAACAACAAGAAATTGAGATTTCATGGTGACTTAAGTGCAGCCAACTAGCATTGAACGATCGTGCAATTTATGCCAACATCAGTATGATGTGTTTTTAAAAAAAAAGATTGTATTGATTTTTTGATCTGCCGATCTGTGCAGCCGGATCTACGAGATCCTCCCGCAGAGAATCCAGCAGTGGCAGCAGAGCCCCTGCGTCGCTGAGGAACAGGGCAAAAAACAGCTGGAGCGCATCCGCAGGGAGCAGCAGGCTGCACGGATGCGTCTTGCCGAAATGGAGCGTCGTTTCCACGAGCTCGAGGGCGTCATTGCCAAAGCCAAGCAGCAGGTGGTCCAACAGGATGAGGATGTGAGTATCCAGTAATGCTTTCTCATGCTAATATCATTTGAATTTTATAGAATAACTGGTTAGAGACAGAATTTGTGTGTTTCAGGGATCTTGTCATATTTATGTAAAGCTAATGTCCTTTCTTGCAGGTGAATGAAACGGAGAGTGAGGACACAGACCTTCAGATATTCTGTGTGTCCTGCAGTCACCCCATCAACCCCAAGGTGGCGCTGAGGCATATGGAGAGATGTTATGCCAAGGTCAATATATGTTGTTTTCTGAGCCCATTTATTGGTTACTGATTTATCATCGCCTGAACATTGAAAATGAATTTGTTTGATACTAACGCTTGGTTTATTATTTTAACAGTATGAAAGCCAGACCTCATTCGGTTCCATTTTCCCCACCAGAATAGAAGGGTAAGAGAGAGAAATTTGAAATTATGTTCTAGCACAGCAGTTACGATTGAATGTCCCTGAATACCTGGTTCATTTAGAGAAACTCTAAGTGTGCTTGCTATATCGACACTTCCTCTATTTGCTCGTTATTTTTATGGAATTTAAAAATATTTTAAATACTTTTATTTTTACTTTATAATAGCCATTTGATAATGGTTAGTTGCAACTTAATTATTTTTTTAACCAAGACTGTTGGTTATTGAAATAAATATTGTAATTGAATATTTATAGTAAAAATACATTATATCTATATATATTATACATAAGAAATATATATATATATATATATGTGTGTGTGTGTGTATATATATATATATATATATATATATATATATATATATATATATATATATATATATTTCTTATGTATAAAATATACATATATTTCTTATGTATTATATATATATATATATTTCTTTTTTTAAGAATCCTTTTTTTTTTTTAAATTCTGTCAGGGCAACAAGACTCTTCTGTGATGTGTACAACCCTCAGAGTAAAACATACTGCAAGAGACTCCAAGTTTTATGTCCAGAACATTCCAGAGACCCAAAGGTGAGAGTTTAATATGGGCTTGCCATAATTCTGCTCAGACTAAACTACATCTTATAAAATCTCTTCATAACTTGATTTGTGTTCAGTACATCTCCATTCTGCTTTTCTCTTCTCAGGTCCTAGCAGATGAGGTGTGTGGATGTCCGCTAGTACGTAACGTGTTTGAGCCGACTGGAGAGTACTGCAGGGTTTCAAAACGCAAGTGCAACAAGCATTACTGCTGGGAGAAGCTCAGACGGGCAGAGGTGGACCTTGAGCGTGTCAGAGTGGTCAGTTAAGTTCTTCAAAACGTATTATCATAGTAGTCTTAATGTATTTTTATGTACTCATATTTTTCATCTCTGAACAGTGGTACAAGCTGGATGAGTTGTTTGAACAAGAACGCAATGTGAGGACTGCCATGACCAACAGAGCAGGACTACTGGCACTTATGCTCCACCAGACCATCCAGCATGACCCCCTGACCACTGACCTCCGCAACAACAAAGACAGATAGCCATGTTACCTATCAGTGCTCACTTAAAAAATTATTTGTTTATATTTGTATGCATTTCATATTGTATATTTGTCACTATTTGGACAGTCATTCATAATAAACACATTCTTTGTCTCCTTCTGTCTGTATTGATTAATGTTAGGGATGCACTGAAGATTTTTTGATGATAGTCAGTTCTCTTTAGATATATATACATTTAACCATTTTTTTTCCTTGCAATATTTCGAGGATATCGAACAGTGAGCTTGATTTTTCAGTGTGTCCCATCTCCCGCCGGTGTGTGAACATCTTGTTTACAGACTTGATAATATATACATACAAATAACTTTTTGGGAAATGATTGCAATGCAGTTTGTGTGTAAGTGCGGAACAGACATCTGCCAACATAAAATAAAACAAATGGTTCTGATTGATGGAAGGTTGATTGGTGCATCAGGCAAAAGTAATTTTTCCTGTTTTTACAAAACAGTAACTTTGTTTTTGTGTGTTATTCTTAAACACATCCATGAATCATTTATAAAACAATTTAATTTGATATCCTCAGATTTCTTACTTCATTTTAGAGTCTTTGGGATGATGTGGAATTTTATATATATATATATATATATATATATATATATATATATATATATATATATATATATAAACGTATATATTTATTTATTATGTCAGTGTTCAGACTTTTGGATCCCACTGTATGTAAATAGGAAAAAAAAATATATTAGAAATACCTAGGCATCATGGTAATAAATATTAAACATAGTCAAAGAAATTAAAAGAATATCTCATATGGATATTCATAATATCCCATAATAGTAATTTATTTTATCATTTTTAATTTACCTGACTATCCCATTTTTAAATGACCATGTCTAGGTATTTATAACATATTTTTACATATACATACAGTGGGATCCAAAAGTCTGAAGTCTAAAATAATAAAAAATACATTTTATTTTAAAATTGTTAAACAATAAAAATGTTTACACTGACAGTCTTTTGTATATATGCTACATTGTTAAAATCTAAGATCTGTTGTGTAGCAGTACAACGAACAGAATGAACGATAAATGAAAGGTAATGAGACATCAAGCTGCGCGATATATCGTTGTGTGACGTGATATGGGATCTTTAATTCAGAACACTTGAATCACGTGTTTCCGGCCCGGGTCACAACAGCACTTCCGGCTTCTCTCCAGTTTCAGTTATTTAAAATATATCAATGTGAGGGTTCGTTAAGGGTTCACAGGTAGGTTTTTTTAAACGGTTTGTTGTGTGTATGACTTCTAGTTAAACGTAACCGTTAAAAACAGCCAATAGTCTCGGTAAACATCTGTATCCAGTGTTATTTACTATCATTTCACGCTTGCTAACACTTTAGCCACCTCGCTAACGTTACATATTGGCGCTTATACGTGTTAGGCTGTGTCTCAAACCCTAGTGTGCTGACTACTTAGACAGTATTTTGCCCATCAAAAGTCTTGCTTTTGTAAATAAAACGATTGGTCCCTGTAAGGAAAGCAACAACATACAGTCTGCTGACCGTTGAATGCAATTGCAGGTGTCTGAGGTGAATGCATTACATAAAGAGAGTTTTTAAAGATAATTCGACTTTATAAGAGCTTTAGATGGACAAAAAGTAGATGGTTATCTCATTTTGCCATTCAGTTATGTAACTAAATCGAGGATTTTTTTTTTGTTGAAATAAACAATCTCTACTAATGCATATTTTCTTATTGCAGCTCAAATAAGCAGAACAGGGCGGCTTTACTAACATGGAGACAGAGGAAGTAGCAGCTGAGGCACCCACAAAACCAACATCTGCAGTAAAAGATGCAAATACAGAGGAAAACAAAGAACCTGTACCCATCGAACCAACATCCGAAGCAAAAGATGCAAATACAGAGGAAAATAAAGAACCTGTTCCTGCTGAAGCAACATCTGTAGGAAAAGATCCAAATACAGAGGAAAATAAAGAACCTGTTCCTGCTGAAGCAACATCTGTAGGAAAAGATCCAAATTCAGAGGAAAATAAAGAACCTGTTCCTGCAGAACCAACATCTGAAGGAAAAGCTGCGAATGCAGAGGAAAATAAAGAACCTGTGCCTGCAGAACCCACATCCGAAGGAAAAGATGCAAATACACGGGCAAACAAAGAACCTGTTTCTGGAGAACCAATATCTGATGGAAAAGATGCCAATACAGAGGAAAACAAAGAACCTACGACAAGCACAGACATTCAGGACCATGTCACGGATGAAAACAAAGAGGAAGCTGTAACTGAAATAGAAGGTGAATCTTCCATAGATGTCGACAAGCCTCCTTGTGACTGGCTGGAACCACTCGAAGAAGACTGTGAGGACTTTGATTCCCAGAGTGTCGATGGAGAAATAGAGAGCCTTGCTGGCAGCGAGTGGAGTGGGAGTGTAGTTAGTGTTTTGAAAACTGCTGGAGGTAGAGGTGGTGGGTATGTACATGACCTGGATTCTTCCTCATTAAAGGCATCAAACTTTATTTATTAAAATGCCTTTCATCTTATGCATTGTATTACATTGTTTGAGCTAAAACAGATGTATGGTTTTCTTTTTCATCTAGGAGGTCTAGACGGAGAACACAGTTAGAGGTCGACGAAGGTTGGGAAGATTGTCCGCCACTAGGGAAAGGATGGAAACGTAAGCAGGTTTTTCGTCGGTCAGGCAACAGTGAAGGACGCAGTGATACGTACTATATAAGGTATATTTAAAACAATTTAAAATGGAACAGATACAACCTGAATAATGAGACTTTCATTTTGAATCACTGTTTATTTTTTTCCCCCCCTTTCAGTCCAAGAGGTCACAAAGTGAGAAGTAGGGTTGAGCTTATGAAACATATGAACAATTCTGTGGACCTCACAAATTTTGATTTTAAAACGGGCCAATTTCTTGATGATGGTCCTCGGAGAAAAAAGGTGAGCAGATGTTCAGAATGATCTTTTAATTGTCAAGTCACCTTTATTTATATAGAATATACAAGACAGATTTTTTCAAAATAGTTTCACAGTAATAAACAGGAAAATGACTGTTTTTTTAATCATATCTAACATAAAAGTCTGTGTTTACATAATATATGTGCATGTGTTTGTGTCTGCATATATACATATTCACGCATATATACATATATTTATGATAGATGCATTTAATCATGATTAATTTTTAGAGATACAATTGTGGCATTATTCAAATGTACAAAGTTTATCAATTAAAATATGAGTTCAGTTATAAGCAGCTCTACAGAAGACAGCAGTGTCATTATTGACCTCGAGTAGGTGTTGATTCAGTTTAGTTCTATAACAGTGTCGATTTTGCAAAATGCATTAATTATAAAACAAATTTGATTCCGGTACCCATAGAAAAGGAGAATGGATTCTCCTATGGCACATCCTGGTGGCTCTTCTACAGCCGGTTTTCCAAATGAATTAACAAATTCAAGTGGCATGGCCTGCAGTCCAGGGTCTTCAGCAAGTCTCAGCTGTGGTACTGTTCCAAAGCTGAGCACATATTCCACCCAAAAGGCTGCGAATACTTTGACCCCCCCGAAATGCAGTGGGACAAATACCAATTTACCAAATGCTGCCACTCACCCTCCTGTTGATCTGACTGCTGCAAACCCAACTGTTCCTCCCTTGGCTGGTTCGGTGTCTGCAGATATGCCAATCAATGGCACCGGTCGAGCTCAGCAAAGTTTGTTTGGGTAGGCAGTGCCTTTTCTTTTTCTTACACTGTTGCATACATGTCAAAAACAGTGGTGTGAATGTCTTTCTTCATGTCACTCTCATCTTTGTGTTCAGCATCTGCCTGAGATGTAATAACACCTTTACTTTTGAAGAGGGACAAACTATGTGCCAGAACTGCAGGCTAGAGGTCAACACATGTAAGTCAAAAGTATTTTTAACATTACATTCAGTTTTGTGAGGACAGGTTATTTATTAGCTTTATTTTTTGGCTATTGCTTTTCCTTTGGTGATCATGTTTTCTGTTGTTTTAGCTATAGCGAGACGCAGAAAGCCTTACAAAAAGGTATGATTTTTTTTTGTTTGTTTTGTTTTGGTTGGGGTTGTGTTATATGTAATCAGGGCTTGACATTAACAACTGGCAGGTGTGGAGGGATTTCAGAACAGGTTGTATAACGCAGTCACTCCTACTATCCACCTTAGTGGTAATGAACTACATTTATTTATAATATAGCCTAAATAATGCTTTAAAAGTGTTGTCTAAAATATAGATTTTTCAGTGCAAATGGATATTGAAATATATCTAAAATGTCTCTAATACTCATTTTCCGCTGAATGGATACGCGTGTACGAAACCAGCTGCGCTTTTTCGCTCTCTCGTCTCTCCGACAGCGAGTTGACACACAAACCCGCCTCCCCTCACTCACTCGTTTCATTTGCTCCAGATGAATATTGTTAGTGTTACAGGGCTTGAATTTTAGCATGGGATTGTGTGTATTGTGCACAATGTGTCTGGTCTTAAATTGTGTCGGGACAGCAGCCTAATATACATGCAGCCAAATTATGAGATGAAATTAAAAAATCTATATTTTTTTCTATTGTTTTTCCACATGGTATCAATGTCAAAATTGTGGCCGGCGAAAATGGCTAGTAATTTTAGAAAACCACTTGTCACAGTGGTTAATGTCAAGCCCCGTATGTATTGTCTTGCATTACAAATATAAAGACATTTATTTGTGGGTTTTGTCTTGTGTTTAGTGGAGTCCATGTGGCCGATGCCGTGCGTGCCAAACTACAGTGGACTGTGGAAAATGTGTTAGTTGCCGAAATGGTCGACTACGCCTACGACTTAATATCCACTCTCGGAAAGTCGTTAAATGTAAAAAGCGGAAGTGTTTGCACCCCATCCGTAAGGACAAGGGTGTAAAGGTACAGTAGTTAAAATCTGAATATTATTATCTTCTTTCTTTTTTTTTCAGTGGGCAGATGATATGTCTAAAATTGTGTGAGAATATAATCTACATGTATGAATGCCATTGGATTAGACAAAATAAACAGAATAATAATTTATTCCTAGTTTTGGCAAAGCTGAATTTTCAGCAGCCATTACTTCAGTCTTCAGTGTCACATGATCCTTTAGAAATCATTCTAATATGCTGATTTGGTGCTCAAGAAACATTGAAAACAGTAGAGATGCTTCATATTTTTGTGGAAAATGTGATTTTTTAAAAAAAAAAATAGTATTATTTTATTAATGAAAGTTAAAAAAAATTGATATGGAAATCCTTACTATCACTTTTGATTGATTTAATGCATTCTTGCTGAATAAAAATATTAATCTCTTACAAAATACATCTTACTGGCCCCAAACTTTTGAATGGTAGTGTACATAAGGATTTACTATGAATGACTAAAAATTACAAAAGGAAAAATAAATAAAAGTATAAATAAATACATATATAAATTCACAAATAAATAAATACATGTAAAAATACAGAAATAGCCATTTATATTACAAAAATGTATTTATTTTCACTATATGTCTGCATTTATTTATTTATACTTTTATTTATTTTTCCTTTTGTCATTTTTAGTCCTTCATAATTTACCTTTTTTGTCTAATAATTAAATGTAACTTAAATACAAATTTTTATGTAATCCACAGATATCAGAGGTGCCGTTTTCAAAAACTGCTGGATCACTCAGCACAGCTTCATATATTTCAAAAGTGAGGGGGGAAAAAACTTTTTTTTTCACACAGTGTAATAATAATTTATTATGCTTGTAAAAGCATTAATCGTTAATTATTTTTTCAGCCCTCGGTCTCAGAGGAATTTGAGGACTCGCAGGTAACAGAATTATAAATAATCTGTCAGAAGTTATCTGAGGGATTGCTGTAAAACAACTATCTAAATGTTGTTTTCCTGTGAGCAGAGTTCCTATCTGCAGTACAGTGACTCAGAGGATCTGTCTATGTTCTTTGGGGGTAATGATGGTGACAATGGTCTGGATGAGGTAGAGTTCTAGTTACACTGCATTATTACACTGCAGTAGCATTATCCATGGCATGTGCCTTGATCACAGACGGGTGGGGATCAAAGTATTTGATCCCCCACCCTCATGTTGTAAAACTTTCATTCATCTTCGGAACACAAATGAAGATCTTTTTGATTAAATCTTAGAGCTTTTTTGGACTCTCCATTGACAGTCTTCTACTACTACTATGAAACTTCAAAACGTTAATGAAGAGATTACAAAACTAATCTACATAAATTGAACGGTTTACAGGGGGGGACAGAAAGCTCTCAGATTCCATCAAAAAAGACATTTGTGTTCCGAAGTTGAACGAAAGTCTTATGGTTTTAGAACGATATGAGGGTGAGTAAATGACAGAATAAAAGTGTTTGGGTGAATTATCCGTTTAAACTACAAATATTTAATACAGTCAGATGTAATTAGAGACTTAAAATAATGTCCTTAATACTTCTCAACTATTTTTATCACTTGATTTCCAGATGGGTGTTCCTAAGGTGCGTCGTCGTTCCTGCGGGAAGTGTAAAGGCTGCGTTCGTCGTACAGATTGTGGGAGCTGTGATTTTTGCATGGACAAACCCAAGTTCGGAGGCAGAAATAAAAAAAGACAGAAATGCCGTCTACGACAGTGCCAAAGAGAGGCTATGGTGGGCTTTCAAAATATTATTTTCATTGTATTACATATCTTTATTTTAGTTTTTTAAAGTTTTCAGTTTCAGTTTTTCAGTTAGTTTTTTTTTTCTTCACCTTTTTATATGAATTAGAATATTGTTGTATGGGTTATTATTGTGCTTTTAGTTGTCTACTAGATTTAATGTCGTTTGATATTAATTTATTATAACATTACATTACAGTCATATGTAAAAAAATATATCTTTTTTTTAAATGGTAAAATTTTGAGCTGATTCATGGTCAGTGACTTATTATCTGGTATTAACCTTTTAATGATCAAAATTTAAAAATGTTTTAGTTTGTTACTTGTCATAAAGATATGTTCACTAAAATAATCATTAAGAAACTTGAATTAAGTGGAATGAGCGGTTAAAAAGCCTTATGTTTCTTTGCTGTCATTACTTGTATGTTATGTTTCTCATTTAGGAGCTTTATTTATTTTCCTTCTGGTTGGCTTAAGTTATTTTGTTGCTGATTATTGCGTAATACTGCTTACACAAGAATTGACAATCATGTAAATTATGTTGTGCTCTACAGAAGCATTTGCTGCCCATGGATGAGGCGGAGATGTTGTTTGCTCAGGGCTGGGTTACCCGCGGTAGGCCACGTTACACGTATGGACGCGGTAGGCCCAGGTCCAAAAAGTTGTGGGATTTCGAGGTTTCAGATAATGAGGCTGAACAGTATGTGCAGAAGGCTTCATTGCGTGCTGGCCGGATGGTAAATACAGACAGGCTCCTCCAGCCAAATTACAATGGAAAGGTATCCCAGTGGAGTCCTTAAAGCATTATCGCCTATTCCTGTTAATCTTCCAGTAACTTTCCTCTGTTTTTTTAGGCTTACGTTTATACTGATGTTCCAAACAGTCATATGATGAACAACATCCCAATCTACAATCCACAAAGAATTGAGGTATTTTCTCGCCATGAAAATAACATTAATCAAGTCATGATGTTTCCAAAAAAATGAATCCCAGAGAAGATTTCCCTATGGAAATAAGCTTATTTTTTATTGTTGTTTGAATAGTCTTATATAAATATGTTTATCTCATCATCCCCTATCTTTTGAGAAGATGAGAAGCCCTCAGATGCACGCAGGACGGGCGGAGGTGATCAAAGAAAATGGGCTTCAAGGCAGTGTCATCAGTAGCAGAGACTTTCTGTCTGTGGTAAGCTTCTTATGCATGTCTTTCTTAAGCTTAAACAAACAAAGAAACAAAGATCAGCAAATGGAAAATAAGCCTAGTGAGTTACATAGCCATACACTTCTGATATTGTTCCCACGCAGAGAGGAAAAAACAAGCAGACTCAGTGACTTTGAAGTTGAATGTGTTGGCAGTGTTTTAATAATTACATTGATTTTTGATTGTCTTGACAAAAAGTTTTCTGAGAAAACAAGACTGAAATTCATGGCCTTTAGATTAGTGTATTAAATAATACTAGTTAATATTAATGTAATGGATATGAACAATAATTAAATATTTGAAAAATATATGAAAATGTAACTGTATTTGTATTCAGCAAGGATACAACATATTGATCAAAAACTTTCTATTCAAAGATTTTTAAGCTTTCAAAGGTTTTTACAAAAATGTTAAGCAGCGCAACCATTTCTTGAGGAGCAACTCTGAATATTAGAATGATTTCTGAAGGATCGTGTGACATTGAAGATTGGAGTAATTTGGCTTTGCATCACAAGAGTAAATTACCTTTTAAACTTGAATAATATTTCAAAATATTACTGCACTTTAATGTATTTTCGATTTCTTTCAAAACATGCATTTAGTTAAACACGTTCCAGTACACATTGTTGATTGATTAATTGCTTGCCTTGTTCGCTTGCTCTGATTAACCAGCTTTATTTGCATTTCCCATATATTTATAGAGACCAGAGGTCCTTTCTGCAGCTAGATGTCATACGGCAGCAATTCCACCAGGCTTTGCTGGGGAGAGCTGGAGGGAAGGAAATCGATCACAAGGTTCGGCAGGTCAGGAACCATATCTAGAAGAGCAGTATGAGGGCGAGTCTTGTCCATCGGTAAGGAGCTCTTTTTAATGGATATTGTCTGAATCCCATAATATGGAAGTCATTGTGGTAACAGTGATGCCTTTTGCAGATCACTCAGATATTCAGCATGGCAGAGAGTGACCCCACCACCCAAGGCATCGACATCAATCATGAACTGATGCCGCTCCTGAAATCTCTTCGTAGCATGGTGCTTCCCGTCCTCTGGTTCTGCGTTGTGGTGGAAGGCCCTCGGTTACAGCTGATGCAGTGCTCCAAGCGCTCCACTATGGCAGACACCGTAGTTCATATTGAGCCCAGTTTCCACTACCACATCAGCGTCCAGGGACAACCCCTGCTGCCCACCCACAAACTCTACGACAGCCACCCGTCTCGTCTCACCACAACAGAAGAGGTCGTTGCCCTCCTCGAGGAGCTTGAAAGGTACTCTGTCTGCCAGGGCTCGGGGCACAAAGATTCAGCAAAAGCGTCAGAGCCTGTGCTTCCCGAGCGGGCGGCTACCTGTGACTTCCTCATTTTCCCAGAGGCAGAATGCTGTGAAAAATGCAAAGCTCCACAAAAGGCGTAAAGAGACTATTCAGCACATGGAGATTGGTATTAAAGTAATACATCTCTTATTCCAGCCCACTTGCTAGATTAAATTTCTCCCTACTCTAATGTAAAAATATTAGAGCACCATTTTTATTTGTTTTCTCAAAGAGAGATACATTGACTGCTGAATTAATTTTTGGTTACTTTAATTCACAGCTCATGACTGACATTACTTCCCCCATTATTGAGTGACCACTAAACATAAAGATGATTTTTGACCCTAGAGAATGTGAAACACATTTTGGTACCCGCTTTGGCTAAGGATGCATATTGAATCCTGGTCATTTAAATGGAGGTGGAAAATGGGGATGTTCTACACAATTAAATCTTGATCAGTTTAACTGTACATCTTGCACTAAAGTTATAATAGTGCTTCACGTCCTTTTAGGTTTAATTCCTCACACCAATGATATCTGTACGTTTGAATCCTTATGTACTTCTCAGGGGGGATTTTTCAGAATGCATTAATCATGTTTGAAGATCCAGATTTGTTAAAAGATTTAATATTTGCTGTATAATATGGGGTGAGGCTGTTCTCTTGTTTTGGATAGACAATTTTGTACATAGTGCAAGTGGTGGCAGAGAAATGAAATCAAATATTGTGAGAATGTTTTTATAAACATTTGTTTTGCTTTTCCAGAATTTCTGTTTTCTTTATTATAAAACACTCTGGATTTGTTTGTGCTTTCATATGAATAATCTGAATTCCGTTTATTTAATAAATCACATTATCTGTTGGATAACTGTTATGTGCTCATTAGATGCATATCATACTTTTTCAGTTAATCAGTAAAAGTTTCCTAAAACCTTGTTAAAATATGCAAATGAGGCATTATCTAATTAATAAATTCACTCGTTTGCATAGATTTAAAGAACAGAAAACTGAACATTAATTAAAGCCAGGTTCAAAATTATTGTTTCATTTTGGTGACATACTAGAGTTAAAGGTTTTCACAGACAGGATTTTATATGAAACAAATCGGTGTGCAATGATATATGGGAAAAAAAACCCCAACAACTTCTGAATAAAACAGATTTTGGGGTAAGTGCTGGCTTGGTCTACTATAAAATATATTTTGAGAAAACAAGATTGTTTGAAATCTAAAAAAAACGATTTGCCTGTAGTGTCTTATCTTAATGAGGCCTCACTCGGTAACGAAATATAAATGCTAGACTTTTAAAAAGTATCACTGATGTTAGATTAACTAAAAGTGTCTTTAACATACGTTGCAGCATCCACAAGTACATTTTCCTCCTGCGGTATCACGGATCAAATATGTAATACGCACGTGCGCTACAGGGGGCGCCATAACAGTAACTGCTGCACCTCTGCATTCGAATCATGCGAAGTTTAACTTCGAATTAAAATTTGTTTTTCATTATATAGTTATTAAATTACTATAATTTATAATATATAAAAATTGAATTATCTAAACAGTTATCTAAACAGTCATTGCACATGAAAAGTCGTTCACTGGAATGTGCACATGTAATTCTTTTTTATATTTTCGTTGCGAACTTAAACTATAACATCTTAGAAAGCAGTGCAGGTCTTAGTTCAGAGTCGGAATATTGGGCAATTGGGTCTATATTTAAATAGGCAAGACTGAAAGAGTTAATCAGACAAGTGGATGCGTGTTGCTCTTCCCTGTTTGCCAGTCTCGTTCCAGAGGTGTGACAGTGCTTTACTGTGGATAACTGGGATGAATGCTAAAATGTGAGAAAGGATGTTATAATATATCTTTGTGCTGGCGTTATGCAGGGACCCATACGTTTGTCATAAAGGGGAGGATGTGATCTGCAAGATGTGACTGAGGAGAGCCGCAGAAGAATATTAATTGGCATCGCAGGTCCGTGTGCATGGTCTTTTCGATATCTTCTTTGAAACGTCACCTTTTCTCAAACAGACAGCATGTATGGGAGTAATATTTGAAGGATTAATAACTCGATTTATGTATGATTTTGAGATTTCACCTAACGTATGCTCCCTAAATGCAGGGACGCATGAGGAGAAATCTGCCTCCTGTCGTGTCAGATTTCTAGAACCTATTTTGTGTTGTGTTAAGTGTTTGTATTGAAACGTCTTGTCATTGAAAACCAGCGTTCAATATCGTCTCATTCATCCAGCATGTAGTTCTGCTGATGAAAGCGTCGCGCGTGGCTTTAAATGGGATTTTCCGTGGCATGTTGCTATGCGCTGCAAAACAGTCACACGCCTGTTATTGTCTTGGATTGATTAACAGTAAATGTGTCGTAAATGTGTCAATGTATCTGTTGTTTCGGGTAAGCCACAAGTATCAATATTGTGATACTATTTATCCAGGCGTGTGTCTCGGTTTGATTCATTATAGATGATTCGAATCTTTTGAATCAGTTACAGTAAAAAGATTTGTTCAGTCGACCCTTTCTGCAGGGTACATCGTCAGTAAGTAGCCACAAGTCTGAATTCAGAATAGCATAGGCTACAAGTCTTAATATGGTATAACAATATAAACTAAAGTGTACTAGTATGCTAATTTGAATTAATTTTGTGTGTCGTTCAGTTGATTCATTGCAAACACTGAGTCGTTAGAAAGTCTTAATTAAACATTTTCGTGAGGCTACAAATCTACCAAATGAGGGATTGCGCTTCCAGTTGTATTAAATTTTCTTTCATGTTTTTTCTCAGGTCAATAGCATCAATATCATCTACAAAATTAATTTAGTATCAAAAAATATTATTGCTGTACCGTGATACCACCACGGTATTTTTGTGTAAGAATGCCAGCATTAAGTGCTTTTTTTAATATTATAATTTTTGAATTAAAATATAATCTATTTTTATATATATTTCAGTTTTCATTTTAGTTTACTTTTTTGTATTTTATGTATTTTTTGTTTCCTTTTACTTAAATATAATTTTAGTACTTCAAATGTTTAGTGCTATCAAATCAGATCTCACATAAAAGTTTATAAATATAATGTCAGCATTATTAATATTATAAAAATATAATGTCTGCCTATTATTTTACTACTTTTGATTTTATTTTATTTGAATGATTTTTCTCATTTTCGTTGACGTTTTTCATCTAACATTTACATTTACTTTTATTTCTTCTTTGTCTCAATTACCGAAAACAATTTTTAATCATTTTAGTTTTAACAATACTGAACCGCCGCCAGACAAAAAGCACTCATGACTCTTGTAAAGGTGTGGCAATTATATTGTTTTTTTTTTTTTTTTTTTTTTTTTTTTTTTTTTTTACAGTGCTACACTTTCCTCCAGCCCACATCATAATGCTTAGTTTGTATGACAATCAGCAGATTTGCCCATTCATTCAAATGAGACTTACATTTTGCCTGTCATGGCACATAATGAACTGCGCTTCTATAATTGAAGCTCTTGAGTTGAGCTCCCTCTCTCAAGTCTCACTATGTTCACTGCTAGCTGAGGATGGTGTATGTGGTTTGAAGTGTCTAGACTCTGAGTCACTCTGCTTTGCACAGCACAGATATCTTGCTCCACCTAGCACTGTGTATTTTCAGCAGATCTCCTTTTTCTGACCTCCTCCCTCTCCAGGGTGCAACAGCAATAAAGAGTTCAAACTGAGTCAATTGTGGCTTGATGTTGTAGCCATGTGTAGACAAGCAGGCACAAAAGACTCATGCTGGGAATTTCAGGGTAGCATCGTTTAAGCTTGTTATATTTTCAACCCGTCTTGTAGCTTGCAGAGTTTTGAAATATGTTAGAAGTGACAATAGAGGCAACAACTACATGCTGAAAAAACATATATATCTTGACAAAAACAACACTAAAACGTTTTTCAAATTTGCTTCTTTCGTGTTCCACAGAAGACAAAGTCATGACAGAATGATTACAGAAGTTTTAATTTTTTGGGCGAACTATCCCTTTAAAGTCTTGAGTCATCATCACCACTAATTACAGTGCAGGGTGTGAATGTTAGTGTCCAAACAAATGGCTTTCTGTTATCTGTCCAGCTGCCATGTTTTCTGACCCCAGGACAGGGTCTGAGGTGGCAAAACACTGTCTCCACCCCGGCTAGACTGTGAATGTATACATGTTTTCACAGAGGGATTTACCACAGTGTTGCCAAGCTGTGGTCAGCTTTGTTGCAGACTGTCTGTTTTGTCTTTGTTTATCCAGTAGCAAAGAAAACACGGAGGGAAGAATTTCATCTTTGGGTGGACAAGAAAGAGGATTGAGCAATTACTCAGGCAGAAATAACACAAATTTAAGCCGCCATTCGACTATTCTACGTGAGAGTTTGCTTCATGTTGGCTTTTGTAAGGCTTTGATGTTCTGTAGCGCAATACTGTTCACATCATCTCTGACTTGAAACAGTTTTTCATCTAAAAGGATAAGAGTTTTACCTACGTGGCTGCTCCTAACTTAATCTAACAAAACATAGTGTCATGTTAAGTTCACGCTTGTTCAGACAGACAAATATTCTAGAAGAAACCAATATTTTTACTTATTTTAAAAGACCTAAAAATGTTGTTCCAAACCTGTGTGACATGCTTACGTCTGTGGAACACAAAAAAAATAATAAAAAAAAAAATATCTAATTGTTTATTCGACCTTACATTGAAAGTCAATGGGGTCCAACGTTGTTTTGAAGCCTAAGGGCAGAAGAAAGTCATGCAGGTTTTTTGTTGTTGCTAGCTTTCCCTTTACGAATGAATATAAATAAGAATAAGAGGCCATATGATCCCTAATACAAACACTTGCATATTAATGGACCAGTGACATTGTCATAATGCCACCTTAGGTCACACATGTTGTGGGAAAGCTTTTTGTCACTTACTTTATGATTGAATATAAAAAATAAGGATATACAGAAATATACTTTCACAGAAGATCAGAAGTATGAAGGGTGACTGAATAGACTAAACAGACGATCTGTTATAAAGTGCTTAATAGGGCAGGTCCTTGAGTCTGTAGCTACTAAAATGGGTTGAACATAGTGATTGTTGTTTGACCCCCGTAACTTGATCTGCAGAGATCAAAGCACGAGAGAGTAGAGGTTGGCAGGACAGCAGCTGGTTGTTCTTGAGAATCAGATGTAAGGAGGAAGGTTCACTCCTGGTCAAACTTGCTTAGATGAAGGAACCGTATTTCATTATATTGAGCACAGTCCTCTTTTATTAGTTCTGCCCTTAACTAATGGTCTTTGAGATTGCTTTTGACAACTCTGTTCACAAATCACTGCTATAGGGTTACACAGTTCAATCATTAAGGAATAAAACAGACTCCACTTGCAGTGTTTTTCCTTTTATGCTCATTAAGTTTAAAGTGCCCCTATTATGCTATTTTAAATTTAGCTTTGGAGGTCTACAACAGCAGATTTACATTCATACACCCTCACAGTGTCTGAAACACTCAATAAAGGATTAATAAAGACTCTCTAAACCCTTACTATACTCTGATTGGTCAGATGGCCCAGTCTTTTGGGATTTGTCTACTGCTTACAGCGAATGTCTGAAACAAAACGGCCATTTCCATATCTGAATTTCAGCTCCAGAGGCTTCCTCAGCACTTGAAAACAGTAACAATGATGGCATCAGTTTTATCAAATCCAGTGTGAGTCCTCATCATTTGGAAGTGCATGCAAAATGGAGTCGCGCAGCACAGAAAAATGCTTCTTCTCGACATGTCCACATGTTGCTACAACATGTTGCTTCTCAGTTTGAGGGCAGGAAAAAGTAGACATTCTTTAATCATAGGAGAGTCGCGAATGTAATGGCGTATTGTTGTGTGTAATGTAGAAATTTGTTATTCTAAAAATGTACATACATTTCTTTCATAGTTTAGACAGTGAAATTTATAAATACTTATATATATGTATATATATATATATATATATTCAGAACATAAAAAATAAGCAGGAATGAAAGAAATATATACATTCTGAATATATATATATATATATATATGAAGAGTTCAGATGCAAAAGCCTCTAAGTGCCATTTGAAATTTTCTTCTAAAATGATCATTTTTATCAAGCTTGTATATTTAAGTTCAGTAATTTCACTCAAATGGCAATGAAGATTACCTATTAATTGTCATTTAAGTGAAATTACTGAACTTAAATATACAAGTTTGATAAAAATGGTCATTTTAGAAGAAAATTTCAAATGGCATTTAGAGGCTTTTGCATCTGAACTCTTCATATATATATATTCAGAACATAAAAAATAAGCAGGAACGAACGTATACGCACATCCATAGGCTACTTATTTTTCGTTCGCTCGAAATATTTTCTTAAGACGAACATTTCTCCGCAAAACTCAGTTCACGTGCGTGTGAAATGCCCTTTTGCACGTGCGCGCGCATAATTGTGACCAAAATACCCAATACAAAGCATGCCCCATTAGGCGATGCTCAAATACTGTATACTCTGGGTAGGCCTATATGTGAAATACTCTGGGTCTGTGACCCAGAAACGTTCTTCATTGCACCTCTGTTGTATTTTGAACTCTGAAATGATGCAATGGCCAAAGAAAGACAGAGAGTGAGAAGGAGCGTAATCTCCCAGCAGTAATCCTCTGATTCTTTGTAGTGCCAGAGCCTATTGGTGTGCTAAAACAGGCCAGTGCAAATGAGAGACAGGTCATGACAAGTCCTTGGAATTGCCTTTGTCTGCTTTGAGAAAGCACTTCTCCCCCAAGTGCTAATCTCAGCCCCTCCAATTTCTACAATAAGGTCTCATGGTCACATCCCTCTGCTATGCCAATTCACTCTGCTGTCGTGTGGATGAAAAGTGTGTCATACATTTTTAAGCAGCATGTTCGTTTCATCATGTTCTTGTCATTTTATATGATAGTGTTGCAGCATTTGTCAGAAATTCTAACTGATCCCATGAAAAAAAACTTTAGCCTATTTTAGAAGCTGGTCTTTCATAGAAATTTTTGTTTCAATGAATTCAATGTTTCCTATACAGGGAATGTATGATTCTTAGAAGATCCAACCCTAAAATTAAATATCAGGTCAGGTAACTTGTAAAGCTCATAAACTCATTTTACGTTCCAAATTGTCTTTGGTTGATTCTTTAATAAAAGTGTCACCTAATAACAGACTGACTTTGCACTGAATCAAATAATAGAATACTTGATTGTTTTAAAGCTTGGGTAAATCTGTTTTAAAACTAAATAAATGATCTGTGATATTTTCACAGTTTTTCTTCTAAAGTTTTACAGTTTTTCTTTTAAAGCACAGAATAAAGCTGTGAGGAATGTAGCATGCAGAGGTCAGTAACTTGCTAAGTAAACACTCCTGACACTTAATTTTAATAGTTTGTTTGACCACATGACTATTGACTTAAAGGAATAGTTCACTTAAAAAATGAAAATTCAATCATCATATACTCACCCTCATGTAATTCAAAACCTATATGACATACTTTCATCTGTGGACTGTGGAAAACAAAATTTGTTAAAAAAAAAAAGAAAAAGAAATTTGTCAAAATTGCACTTTTTTAATTCAATGAGAATGCATGGGTCAGCTTCAAAAAGGACACACATTTATATATATATTATTATTATTATATATAGCCTATATAAATCTTTCATTTTTTCAGTTCTTTTAAAGCAATGGGCTATTTTAAAGGGATAGTTCACCCCAAAAAAAATATTTCTTGAATTGCTGTAACCGAACAGTTTTGATGAGCCACAGTTTTTATTTTTTTTCATATGCTACTAGGCTATTGAAGTCAGTGAGGTCCATGAATTGTTTGCTTTCCCATGTTCTTCAAAATATCGTATTTTGTGTTCTGCAGAGTACTGTCTGTGACTGTGACGTTTAAGTTCATATATGGTTGTTACGGACGCCACAGCCTCACCTGTCCACTTTTCAGATCAAACCATTGAACTTGTCGATATAATCTGCATTTATATAGCTTATTTGGACTTGAATTCGATTTTATATACAACCGAATTGACTGGACAGACCAAAATTTAATTTATATACAACTTAAAATGTATAATAAAATGTACTTGTGTAGGCTAACTTCAATATTTTATTGCCATTTTATGAGTGTGTAACCCCCGTCAGCGCATGTAAATGGTTTCGTCCTTGTTGCCTTTAGGGCTCGTAGAAATTACTGCCTGAGTTGCAACGTCTGCAAAGAAGAAACGCGATAAACATTTGACGTTGTGCATTGAAGACACCTTTTGAGTAATATGTTAATTAAATCGGACATGTAATGAAATAATGTAATGAAAATCTCTCCTTTTTCGGATATCTTCTTAGTGACTTAATTCGGGCAAGGTAAGTCCTTGTAACTGCACAAAAAGTTTCTCCAGTAGCTCACGCGTGTCACTCACATGTGATACATAATTGCTTTCAAAATTTTAGTTAATTGGAATTATTTTTTTCTCTCATTTGACTTGCGTTTGTTGTTTAGTTGATGGTTGGCTAATAAGTGATAACAATCTATAGGCTAAAATTAAAATCTTAGCCAAGAAGAATAGCTGATCATTTATATTCACATAGCGGTTACGTTGATTTTGTGAGTTCTTCATTTCAGAAGGTGTTTATTTGACACTCAGATGTCCTTTAGAATAGATCGAGCTACTCTTATGCATGGAGTCACAGCTGTGTATACAGTCTCATCTGCCACCACAGCTGCCATTAACATGGCAATTCACACACTCGTATGTTTTGTAGATGGTTGTAAACAATAACAGATCTGTCATTTCAAATTGACAGTTATGTATCAAAAACGTTTAAGGTGAAATTGTTCGCCACGTATAGGCCTACACATGAATTAGATTTTTTTTCCATTAAAAATTGTTGTCATAAGTTGTTCCAAACCTGTATAACATTATTTCTCCCATGAAACATAAAAAGAGGCAGAAGTTTACAGCCAGTCGCCATTCACTTTGATTGCAATTTTCTCTGTTCTGCTGAAAGCACCCACACTGTAAAAAAAATATTTTTCTGATCTGTAATCACATTTTTTCTTTTGTCAAATCAACTTAGATAATTTATGTAGTTCAGATAACATACTATTTTGAGTTTCCAATGATTAAATCACTCTCCTTCATTGTATTAACTCAATTTTTCCATTTAAATTAACTTGGAATTTTAATGCAACCAGGTTACTTAATTTTTTTAAGTTAAACCAACAATATTTTTTACAGTGTACTTTTGTGAATATTTTCCAGGTTTAAAATGACATCAATGTGAGCAGATTGTACTAATTTTGGCTGATGAATGTTACCCCTTAACCAGGTTTTTTAACCAATTGGCTACTCTAGTCTACGCTATACCAAAATTGTACCTCAAAATTAAACTTTGATATACACAAGCACATGAATATGAAATCTTGTAAATGCATTAATTTTTTATTAATTAAACTTCCTCAGTGTTTATTTTTCAGAGATTTCTATCACTATGCTTGTAGTTGCATTTTGGTATTTTCCTTTAGTATTTTTTCGTCTCATTTTTACTTGTGAGACTCTCTGGTTTTCGCTTTTCCCTATCTCACACTTTATCTCTTTCACATATTGTTTCCCAGGACATTGGGTGCTTTGTCATCAAATTCCCACAAATCCCTTGTTTATATCTCTCATAGTTCTCTCTAAGTCATGTTTTGATCTCTGAGCATTTATCCTCCCTTTATCCTCCCATCATGCTCTCTGCCAGGTCTCTACAAGAGCCGAGATGTGCGATATATGTTAGCATGTGTCTGCCAGATGTGCTTATAGTATTTTGAAGAATCTTATTCGTTCAGTTGTTCTGTTGTGGAGAATGAGAGGAGCTTTTTTTAAAAATATATTTTGCCCTTTTTTGCATTTATAATTGCAATATTTATTTTTACATACTTACACTTGCTATTTTTTGTTGTCTGTTTACCCTGCACATGGTGGTTTTATGTCTTGTTTTGTTGTTGGGTGCATTCCCGGCATCCATCGTACCACATGACCCATGCCACTTCCTTATAAACAAAAACACATTCTGCTTGTTCTGTCCATGTCTTGCCAGCAGAATTTATAACCTGAGTGTGATTCATTAACAGACTGTTTTGTGCCATTTGGCATGTGAAATGTTTTGTGAAAGTACAGTGGATTCAAATACATTTTAAGTGGATATCAGTATGCAAGTTATTGTATGTCATTAAATGCATTGACATGAAAATTGACATCTTTACACTTTATTTGAACATTTAAAACATTCTGTTCAAAATTTGTTAGTGTATTGGGTAGTCGTGCTTGTAAGTCAATTGTTTATTTGTGATAAAGCAATGAAACATACCAAATTTTAACTTAATGTTCTGACTTAATCTTTGGCCAGGCTGTCATACAAAGAAATTATGAATACATGCTAAAACGACAGAACCAACTAAATATTAATAATTGATTATGTTTTTTTAATGCATTTTTTGCATAGTAAAATAAAATATGTGGCTGTAGTTACCTCTGTTGGTTGTGAGACTCAAAATGTTTCTGCAGCCCCAGATTTGAACAATGTTGTAGCATTGTTGGATAACCTGGGTTTCCATTATGACCTTATATAAGCTTTCTCTTTCACACCCTCTGTCATGTTACCCTCTGATGACATGTCTTCCAGAAACTAAGAGGATATGTATTTCTATATATTTTTAAATGAATGATTTAGTGGCACAGCAACGATTCAAGTATAAAAACGATCACCATCTTTTTTCATTTATTTTGATGGCACTATTTGCCTCTCTAAATTAATGTGTTCTGGTGTCTTTAAATTGCATTTTGAGGCAGAACAAGCCATTAACCTCCCATAAGCCATCATTTAGAGGACTGAGTTACAGCCAGAAGTCAAAAATAAATCAATCTTGGGAACATATTGAAGTTATTAGTGTATAACAATTATTCTTTTTTTTCTTCCACACTAAGGGCTCAGCAGTAAATTGAGAAGTCGCACTGTGGCTCCCTCCGCAGTCCACCGGGATACTGCAGTATTGTGGCCCTCAACACTGAATGACATGCCTCACATGACTCAAACTAAAAGGTGATGGGAGGTTCTTCTCAGATCAGTCTCAGCTCATTGGTGTTTTAATTTAGACACGTTCATAAGATATACATTTGTCTTTGTCCACAGGAGCTGAGGGTTAATTGGGAGCTAAATTCACAAGACTTCCTGAAATACATTAAATGGAGGTCAAAGGTCACCTGATCACTGCCATGGGCTTAGGCGCTCCAGGTAAGTCTACTTAACCTGTTGAGACTACCTTGTTGAGAATCTCTTATGGAAAGCAGGGGTGCACAGTATATATTATATATTTTTGTGCTGGTTGACACTGGGGGCTTATTTGTACCATATAAACGTACTTATTTTAATTAGTGTTTTTATGTTTTAATAATACACACTTTCTGTCAGGACCACTATCATCAAATACAATTGACAGTTATCATACAGTTAGGATTGGCTGTATGGTTCTGTTCTGAGCGATAACTCTCTGTGCATCCCTGCATTCTAGTATGGGTAAGAGCAGGGAGAGCAGCAATAACCCTCCTAAGGGTAAACAGAACAGAATCAAACATGAATGTATGCAGATATAATTAATTCAAGATTTTCAAGTACAAGATAATTTGAGAATTTACTCTGACTCAAAGGGCAATCAGAAGCTTGACGCTTGATTTTTAACATTATCAATGTCTTTATTCTATGACTTTTGATTAATTTAATACATCCTTGATGAATAAAATTATTACTGAGCCCAAAATGTGTACACTTAGAATGGATTTATACAACTTTGGCTCTCTGTCTCATGCACATTGTGTTCGTTCACAGATGTCAAGGGCTGTGAGGACAGCAAGCTTCAAGCAGAGCGAGTCACAGAGCTGCAGGAGCGAAAACAGAGTCTGCAGAGCCTTTTGAACAGTCGTCTCGGAGAGCTGCGCCAAGTGTGTCTTCTGGAGGCGGTAAGATGGTTTATTCAATTTTGGAACAGTGTTTTACTTCTAGTTAGTCGCTATAAAACAGTATTCTCTCAAAGAAACAAACACAAAACGATGACTTCAACAGTGAAGGAAATGTGCATCGGGCTGATTCTCAAAGTTTCTAGATCTGCATGATTTTTTTATTCATTTATTTCTTTAAAAGCAAATTTTCTTATTTGATGTTCGAAGTTTGGGTGTTAGGATTTGTTTGTTATTAAGGTGTGTTTTATATGTAGATGTACAAAAAAAATCTGAACTAGGCGTACTTATTAGAACCATCTGTTCTAACGAATGGCAACAAACAGCGCAATATTCCCCTAGTGAAGTGATTGAAACAAAGTAAGATTTTAAATGTCTGTACAGGAGCTCACAGGGAAGCTTCCACAGGATTTTCCTTTAGGAGACGGGGAAAGACCTCCCTTTATTCAGCGCCGTGCTGGCCTGGCCCCTCATGTCACCTCAAAAGGAGAGGTGAGTATGTTTGATGAAAGCTAATTAAAGTAACAGTTTGGTACAATAATAACCATATCGGCTTTTCTATGTAGGATGACCCAGGTCAGAGAAGGCAGATGAAGGCTCTCTTCAGTGGTGCCCTGCGCCGAAGCATCGATTATGATAAAAACACATTGCACAGTAAGAGGACTGTTCATCGGGGATGTCACACGGGTAACAAACACACACGCACAAGCACAATTTATAGTCTGGTTAACATTGGTTATTTAGTACAAAATATGTACATTGGAAATGGGAAAATGCATGGTCACTGAGTAATTTCTCCTCACTATGTGTAACGAAGGCGCAGAGGAATCCAATTGCAGCTTTATTGGGAATGGTCAACAGGCAGGGTAAATTAACAGCAGACAAGATCAACAGAGGGAGCAAAGAGCAAGACAAGGTCACAGGTGAAGGTCAGGGCAGGCAATCCAGGTCAAGACAGGCAGAGAATGATCAGAGGCCGGGGTACACAGTCCTAGGTCAGTAATCAAATAAGCAGACACAGCGATAAACACATGACATGAAAGCCAGGGCAAGGCAATACTTTGCAGAGAAGTGGTGTGTGGAAATGGCTTTATGTGTGTGTAAAATGAAGTGCAATCAGTGCAGTGCAGGTGTTTGGTGTTTGGTGTAATCAGTCCAGGGAGGTGAA
Organism: Cyprinella venusta; assembly: GCA_038021265.1. Taxonomy (NCBI): domain Eukaryota; kingdom Metazoa; phylum Chordata; class Actinopteri; order Cypriniformes; family Leuciscidae; genus Cyprinella; species Cyprinella venusta. Next base: position 21,313,870 of record CM075879.1, read on the forward strand.
TGATGGGAAATGTAGTCCAAGTAAACCCAGGAGTGCATGGCTAATCGTGACATTATGTAAGACTATTGTTTTGCTTGAAAAGGATAATGGAGTAATGTTGACAGACTTTGATATAAATGACTTGATTATATGTTTTTAACCAATAGCTTACTCCAACAGAACATATTTATAAAAACTTGTGCCATCGGACACATTTTTATGAATTTTTTATACATGTTGCTGCTGATTGGACTGCAGTTGACACACCCACCACACAAGAGAAAACGGTAACACATTTACAATAAGGTTCATTAGTTAACATTAGTTAACTACATTAGTTGACATGTACAATATGTGAACAATACTTCTTCAGCATTTATTAATCTTAGTTAATATTTATTCCAACATTTACTAATACGTTATTAAAAACAAAGGTTGTATTAGTTAACATTAGTTAATGGACTGTGAACTAACATGAACGCACAATGAACAGCTGTATTTGTATTAACTAACATTAACAAAGATTAATAAACACTGTAACTAATGCATTGCTCATCATTAGTTAATGCATTTACTAATGTTAACTGATGAACCTTATTGTAAAGTGTTACTGAGAAAACGTATGTTGCACACCGCTGCACACCGTCTCCAGGAAACATGATGTTCAACCCAGAAACCACAGAAAAATGTTGCATTAAAATAATCAAAAGTGACAGTAAAGATATTTTTTCTTGAGCACCAAATCAGCATATTAGAATGATATCTGAAGGATCATGTGACACTGAAGATTGGAGTAATGCCATCACATGAATAGATAAAACAAAAAAAAATATTACATTAAGCAAAAAAATATTTCCAACCCTAAACTGTTAAACAGTAGTGTAAACAATTGACTATAACTATTGAGTAAAGAAACAGTTTCATCTCATGATATATAGACAATAAGAAATCTGTTCTTTGTGCAATTATTTTAATGGAATTATTCTCATTTTTAAAATTTTCAGAGGAAACTGTGAAGTCAGATAGCAGTTCAATGTCAGACTCAACATCACATGACAACGGTGAGACCTCTTAACATTATAAAACAATGAATGCACATCTCAATACTCTGATTCATTTTACCACACTGACCTGTAACTTTGATTTTGTACAACTGTCAACTGTGGTTTACAGAGGATTCGTCTCCCAGTGTGGCACCTGAGCATCGCTCCTTGTCTCACCCCCGGCTGGCCCCAGGCAGTCCTGACAGTAGGCTGTGTAGGAAGCTGTCGCCTGTGGAGATCTACTACGAGATGAGGACTCGTCGCAACTCAGCTTCAAGCTCTGTGAGGTGAGCGGAGGGGAGTAAGGGAGGTTTTCACAAGCTGAAATGGGTAAGGTTTACTCTACAAATAAAACTTATGAATGTATGAATGTTCATCCAGCCCGAGTGACTCAATGCCAAGAAGTGCATCCAATGTGGAGGGCAGAAGTGTTCCAGCCACACCGCTGTTGTCCCGCACTGCCCCAGTCAGTGTCCATGTGAGGTACTAACTCTTTTCTGACCATTCCTTCTGCTACTTGTACACTGTAGTGTCTACACTTTGGGTCTGTTCCAAAACCTAATGAGTTGCCTACTGCCTATATAGGCAACACCCAAACTGGCATTTGCATATCCAGCAACACAGACATAGCACAATCTGCAAGAATGATTCTAATATAGTTTGATATTAGCTTGTTGCGAAGCTAACAATACAATACTCTTATAAGCATAGACAAACACATTGAAAAGATAGGGGTTGTTCATATTTTTGTATGTTTTTGAAACTTGAAAACTTATGCTTACCAATGCTGCATTTAAGAAATTAATTGCGAACCATTATTACAATTAAAAATAACAAATGTATGTTTCATATATTTTAAAATGTAATTTATTGCTGTGATGCAAAGCTAAATTTTAGGATCATTACTCCAGTCTTCAGTGTCACGTCACATGATCCTTCAGAAATCATTCTAATATGCTGCTATGTTGCTCAAGAAGTATTTCTTTTTCTTATCAATTTTGAAAACAATTGCACTGCTTAGTATTTTTTGTAGAAACCATGATGCATGTTTTTTTTTCTTTTAATAAAAAGTTATTCAGAAGAACAGCACTTATTTGAAATAGAAATGTTTTATAACATTATAAATGTCTTTACTGTTGCATTTGATCAATTTAATGCGTCCTTGCTGAATAAAATTAAAAGAAAATTGTACTGATCCCAAACTTTAGAACATAAAACACACAAATATTGGGAATTAAACAATTTAAAATTAAAATTTACTTTTAAAACCTTTCAGTGTGAGAATTGTTCTTGGCTTGTTGAGAATTGTTCTTGGCTAGATCCAAATGTTTTTTTTCTTTTTAAATCATATTACCACTAATGACTTCTTACTGTCTTATCTTCTCCTTCTGCTAGGCCGGAGATGTCTGGTGGTATTGCACTAAAGCAGTGGTGTGGCAGTCCAGATGTTCCTCAGTTTGTCCCACTGGCATCTTTGGAGGGCTCCTCATCCGAGCGCCGCAGCTGCCCCTACAGCTCCCGCGCTCGCCGTAGCAACAGCTCTGAGGCGCTACTTGACCGCTCGAGTCTCCCTGAGCCCGGCCCTCCCCGCAACGGCATGCCACCCCGAGCTGGACCGTACAAGAGCTCTGAGTCCCTCACGGACGGGAAGCTCCGTCAGATATATCAAGGCAGCCCAGAGAGTCAGATGATGGGCTTTAAAGACCAAGGTCGAATGCGCTCCTCTCTTGGTGGCAGTGGCACTGGTTACAATGAGATTTTGATAGACTACATTTGGGGCAAACAGCAAAAGAGGCCCGCCCAGGCTCCGCAGAACCAGTCAACAGGACGAATCTGGCCGGATTTCTCCACTCCTCAAACGGGCACCCCTCCGCATTATAACGGTTTCTCACATTCGCAGTTACATCTGGCTGCTGCTCCACCTACCTATAGCCCCATGCTACTGCGGGGTCAAGAGTCCGAACCCCGTCGGGTCAAAGTGACACGAACCAAATCCTGCGGACCCTTCATCCCACAGGATGCCGTGTTGTTCTCGGCGTATGATCTGTCACATCCCTCCGCTGGATCCACGACCTCTTCCATTCCCAACCTGCTCCCTCACCACACAGAGCTGTCCACTGCTGCAGCGTTCGGACGCAGGCCGCCTCAGTTCTCTCTGCCCACTCCTGAGGACTCCACCCGGAGTCTGCACAAGGCACTGGCTCTGGAGGGACTCCGGGACTGGTATCTGAGGAACGCCTTAGGCTATTCCACTACGGCAAAAGGTCACGACGGACTTTCCATGCGCCACTCACATACTCACCACCACCTAGTGCACCAGCCTCAGTCCATCCCAGCCGACCCACTGTTCTCTGTGCACCGTCAAATACCTCAGTCAGCTTCATTTCACGGGCATCCCTTGCATGCCAGGTGAGTTTTTCACATTTTTCTTTCACCCCACAGCAGGGCTCCCATGGTTTTGGAAAAGCTGAAAATTCAGAGTGTTTGAAATAATCATTCAAATGACTGGAATAGTCATGAAAATTACTATAGTAAATACCATTTTATTGCTAATCATGAACATTTTGATTGATCATTAGGTGTGGGAACCATGCTACAAATATGAAATTATAATAATGATTATTATTAGTAGTAGTAGACTAGTACTATCACTACTTGTAGTAGTATCAGTGTTATACATGCATTCAAATATGACCCTTGCAGAGGCGGACAGAGTACACAGCTTTATTATTTGAGTAAAAGTACAGATACCCCTTGCTAAATTTTACTCAAGTACAAGTTAAAGTACTACAGTCAGATATCTACTTAAGTAAAAGTACTGAAGTACTTGTTTTTAAATCTAAATATTGCATTACCTCTGCCACAGAATCTGAATGTGACCATGGAGTTGACTTTGGCAGAAAGCTAAAGGTGATTACTGATAGGCTGTCCCAATCAGTGACGCCTGCACAATCACGTTTGAGAGGGAAACAACAAATTGAGGGTTTCCGAGATTTTTCCTATTTACATTTTTTTTTTTAGAAGTAGTTACTTTTTACTCACAGTTATGGATAGAAATGCAGTGGAGTAAAGAGTGCAATATTTCCCTCTCAAATGTACTTGAGTAAAGTCATGAGTACTCCCCAAAAATGATACTCGAGTAAAACAGATCCCTCAAAATTGTACTTAAGTACTGTACTCAAGTAAATGTACTCCGATACTGTCCGGCTCTGGACACTTGATATGTGAAATGTATCACAATGGGTTTGATTGAATAGTTTAGCTATAAGTGAACTAGTTAGACATTTTCTGGTGCTGTCATTTTCAGTCTTATCTTCTCTCTTCATCATGGCAGGTCCGTGGAGCTCTCTCTCTACCCAGAGCCTTTCCCAACAGAGGGGAGCACTCAAAAAGGGTCCGGCTCTGAGCCCCCTTCACCTGGAACACTGGTCTGACTGGCAGCCAACACACCCTAGGGCCTCTAATGCAAAATGTCACCTTCTTTTAGGAATGCACCGGTCTGATACTGTGCTCAAGTAATAGTACTCTTTAAGAAAAACTGATATCATGCACCCTTAGTTTGTAGCATAAATGCTGCAACACAAAGAAAAAGACAGCAGAACAGATTAGCATTTGGTTGAAGATATTAAACATTATATATATATATATATATATATATATATATATATATATTATAATAATTTATTATTATATCAATTATATATATTTGTAGCAAAGTTCACGTTCAGGTAAGAAGGAGGCGGGAACCTGCGAATGTTCAACGTAAAGTATTAATCATAAAATAAACAAATAAGAAAATGAAAGTACCAACACAAAAGCCCAGGCCCGGTCCTCTCTCTTCTTGCACTGTTGTCACTCATACTTTTATCCTTCCGTGTCTCCTCCGCGGGACTGGATACCTGTGTGACGCGCAGGTGATGCTCATTAGCATTCACCTGCTCTCGACCCTGCTCCGCTTGCCACAATATTATATAAATTACGGCATTATTTAAAAGTACAATTATTGTACAGCATTCATCCCTATTGATTAATCCCTACATTGTTCAGCATACCCGGAGGCGTCTTTAAACAACACGGAACTGAAATAGTAGATCAGTGTGTTGGCTGTCATAGACCTAGCGCTGCGCTTGATTGTAAACTGGTGTTTACAAGATATATTTTGTTTATTTTTCTCCATACTCGGTGTGTATTAATGGGATGTTATTGTAATGTATCTATAATTTGTTTTCATAATGTATAATTAATCATCTCCACTTCATCCTGAGATATATTTATATATTTTCAGAGAATAAAATAGATTATAAGATATATGTATTCTTAATTACTATTTTGTAAACTAATATGTTTCAGGTTAACAGTCATTTAATTATAAACAAGACTACTCTAAGTTTAATGAACTCATGCATTTTAATGTACTATAACAGCAGTGAATGTGTTGCATACTTGTTTGTTTATATCTATATATCTAAATATCTATATGTAGCTAAGAGTATGATAAAAGCATTTCATTGAGGACCTTAAAGGGATGAGCTTTTTCTCTGAAGTTGTAGACATGCAAACAAGCCTATGCCTGGTCTCTAAAATGAACTTTAAAGCTCTAATACAGGGATTTATACCATTTAGTCCACAGTCATTAATTCCACAATTTCAAAGAACTTGAAATTGACTGTTGACCTATAATATTGTGATCTTAAACTGAAACGTCAGTTTTGAGGCCTGTTCACACACCAAGTAAAAAAAATAAAAATCTTAAAACTTGCATGAGAATATTTCAAAATGAAATGATGCATCCCTATAAAATCCTTTACAGAGTCAGAAATATATTAATGTTTATTATAACATAATATTTTTTTTTATTTAGTTGTTTTTTGTTTCAACAATTTTGAGAAAGAAAACTGTTTGCATATATTTTATACTTTCATGATTAGTCGCATCCGACTTGGCAACCCCTTTAATTGATATTCTACAGTATTCAACAAATATATATCTGAGGATTTACTGTAGTTTTCAAGTTGAGAATGGCATAAGCTGGTCTTATGTTTGCACTTTTTGGAAGCAAAACACCTTCTAATTGTCTAAACCAGTCAGTATGTCATCAATCTGTTTACTAACTAGTTTGACGACTTGTTACAGTCTTTTTGTTACAGTTCCTCAGTTGATGGTTTAGTTTTTCTTTAGATTGTTCTTCCTGAAATGGTGTCGCGATTATTACCCTTGAAATCAGTACAATTTGGTGTCCGCTATTAAAAACAAGACTGTAGACTAATTTGTCCCTATGTTAAGCCTACGTATTATCGCTAAAATTGCAAAACATAGGTCATATGATGGTTTAAGTTTCAAATTATGATGGTTTATTTAATACTTTGTTAATTAGACTTGAAGAATTCATGTGTATTAACTACTCTTCATGTTGCTGGTTTGTGAGGTGCCTCAAGCTGGTATCTGAAACTCATGACCAAACAGCTGTGCATTGCTAGTCTCTCTTAGTGTTTTTGGTGACATAAATGTCTGTACTGTAATTAATTATAAATAACGAAAAATACCTATATGTAGCAACTTGAAAAAAAAAACAATATATATTGTATATTTATGAACTGATCAGATTTTGTATACATATTTATTTGCATAGTATACATGCCTCTTGTTTGTTTACACCAGCGAAAGAGACTCTTGTTGTCATCTTTATGAATGACTCTGTTTGGGCTTTAAATTGCTCTAGCTTTTAGAATCATAAATGTGTTGCTAGATTTTTTTTTTATATACTGTTTACATTGTTTCTTTTTTTTACATTTCATATCAACATGGTCTGTTCTGTTGGGGGGGAATCATAATAAAGATCATGATATAAAATCTAGTATTTCTTTCTCAAAGATGAATCACACCTAAGTGTATATTTTAATTACAATTCATGATGTAAGCACAAATTTGGGGTTACACAGAAGGCTATATTCTGAAAGGCTGTTCAGTTCACATTCCTTGCATTAAATCTTTGGTCTTTGCTAACATCACTGCATGCCCGCTGAACACTTGGAATGTGTTGGAATGTTTTAGGCCACTTCAAGTGATTCTCTCCTATTGAAATTGGCATACAGGCAGTTCTCATTGTTACATGCTTCATCTTTTCGAAAATCTATTCTTATTTCACTGATTTCTAAGATTAATACCATGTTTTAAGCATAAATAGGCTACAACAGAATTTAGCAGAGCCAGACCGATATATCAGCAGACCGATATTATCGGCCGATATTAGGCATTTTCCAAACTATCGGTATCGGCAGTTATAATGGCCAATAAATGAATATTTCAAAAATAAAATAAAAACGGACGAAACACGCTTGAACCATGTCATGAGTGCTGGAGTTGTATAGTTTGTCCACCAGAGGGCACTCTACACCGTTCCTGTTGGCAACACTCGTTGAGTTGGTCGTTGCTTGAATAACAATTAAAAGAACATCCCCATCAGTTCTCTTAACTCAAATAAGCATGACAAAATTTGTGACTATCATGTCCAGTTTAAAAATAAATAAATAAATAAAATATCAGCCGATATATCGGAATATCGGATTTAAAAACCCCAAAATATTTGTATCGGTATCGCTCAAAATCCTTTGTGCTAAAGTGCTAAGTGCTAAAGATGTTTTAGAGCACTTTCAGATTGGAGGGGCCTTATTAGTTGGGATTACTGGAAGGTTGTCACAGTCCCCATATTTTGCATGTATTGCTATTTTATTATTTGCTTTTGTAAGGTCTGCATCAGCAGTTCAGTGATTTACCCATGCTGGAACTCAGTGCCACAACACATCCATAAAGACAGAAAGTCTACTTTTCTACTGATCGTGTTTGATATATTGAAGGGGATGCTTTTTATTGTACTTAAACTAAAACTAAAAGTAATACTAATAGTAAAAGTATATATACCCAATTGAATAATTGGGTAATTTAGAGTTCAGACAGTTCCTGTCAATTCTTTATCTGACCTCCAAGAGGCAGTATATTTCTTATAAGGAGACACTGAAGCACTTTGAAATCAAACTGAAATCCCCAGAGCCGCATTGTTAATTTGAAGCAACAGTTTAAAATGTGCAAATTTGATTTCTGCCGTTACGTTAGTGATATTATTTACTCATTTCGTTCCATTACGAACGAAACGAATTGTGAATCGGTTCAATTGAATCACAAGTAAAAGATCCGGTCGCTACCGCGTGCTTTAACAAAATGTAAACAACTCGAGGGGGAACTTTCAAGCGAAGAACACAAAAATCCCTGTATGATTCTAATTCATCGTTTGATTTCAGAATTGAATATTGGAACATTAATCGATTGATCGCTTCTGTTTGTTATATGAACAGCTGAGAGAGCGAAGAGAGAAAGAGAGAGAGAGAGAGTGTGTGTGAGAGAGAGAGAGTGAGAGAGAGAGCGAGCTGAACAGTATGTGCATTTCCATCTTTGCAGGTTGCTTATAGAGAAGGTTCTTTAGTGAAATAGACATTTTGTAAAAGGAAAGGAGAGGCCCTCATCGAAAGTAAGTGTTTTCTCTCTATCATTTATGCTTAAATGGTAATTTATTCTCATTCTTGTCACTTGCTGGCATTTTTGTTGAATTATGAACAGTCAGAAAACGCTGTAGTGCTATGCTATCCACCATGAAGAATAAGATAATTTACTTGAATTGCCTTTTTAAAGATGTTGTCCATTTATTACGCTACATAAGTCATTATTGCACATTTCCTATATATATGTGTTGTGTTCATAATATGTTGTGTTCATGATAATGTTACACTTTCCAGACTTTCCTTTCATAAAATAATAACTATATTTTTATTATTAGGCTATGTGTCATTTTGTTTGTGCTCACTTTGTAAATATTTTCTAGGCTTGTCTAGCTTAAAATTGAAACCCAATTTACGTTAAATCTATTTTAGTAAATGTTTCACAGTGTGTGTTCTGGTCAGCCGATACCAATTATCGTGTTTGCACATCACCGAAGACAGAACAGTCTTTTTTAGTGTATCACATTTCTTGTTCACTTTAAATTATTATCTGTCTCTAAACTTTAACATAGCTTGTAATATTGATATGAAATCATTTCTAATTTATAATAAAATCCTTTTAGCATTGTTGCTGCGATGCTTGCAATTGCAGTGTGAATTAACATTATAGTACACACATACTGAACTTTTCCAATGCATTACATACACTGGTAAATATTTACAGCAATGAAATTTGTGAAAGCCAGCCTCTGTGCTTCTCTCATTCCTTTCTGACACCCATTTGAGAGGATTTTCTCACTAACAATGGCTGTCCAGCATAGTGGCTGAACTCGGCATTCCACTCCAGACCCCAGTGTGGATACAACATTTGTGTATATATTTTAAGAAAGCCTGAGAAGATCTTGTCATGGTCCTCTCCTCTCTCAGGGGTGATACACTCTTTGTCTAATAGCTCTTAACCTTGTGCTTGTTGCCATGCAACTCTAAAATCCAACTTGAGAAGTGCATTTCTTGCTCTTCATGACTACTCTATTAACAGATCCTCTTTTTTTGTAATAAAGTACATATTTACTTTGCAGTGGATATTTTTATTTAATGTACTATTTATTCTATTCAGCAAAAAAAACAACGTTTAGTTGTGTAGGCAGCCTGCATGAAAAAGGAATACTTTGTCTGTCTGGTGGGAGGACGCAGATTGCAGCCTTGGTGGGCCAGATGGAACCTGGGGGCCGACCGACAGAGGTGTAGCCGGAGCCAGTTTGTGTGGAGAGGCTGATGGACCAGGATGAGATCCATGGCCCAGAAGCCCAAGGTGGAATCGCTGGCTCGTCGGACCAAGGCGGATAAGAGGGCTCAGCAGACCGGGGCGATGACAGAGGGAGAGAAAATGACAGGGAAGCCGGTGGGAAAGAGTAGCCTGGTGCTTGACTGTGGCTGTGCTGGAGGGACGAGGGGGCCTAGAGAAGACCTGGGACTGACAGACCACGGTGGAGTCGAGGGAGTGCAGAGCCTGGGTGATGCCAATGGGTTGACAGACAGAGGACGAGTTGTGGGCCTGCAGGACCAAGGTGAAACCCAGTGGCGAAATCCAGGGACCAGGCTGGAACCAGTGGCAGGGATGGGAGCAGGGAGTTGCGCAGGAATAACAGAGGAGGAAGGTTTTCGGATGGGACCGGAGCACAGTTATATAAGGCAACAGTCTGTTCCTGGCTCCAGGATTGACTGGTCAGGGGCGCACACTCCAGGCAGTCAAACTCCACAAGAATTGCACAGGAATGATTTCAGTGGCTGTCTTTGGCTCTGTGGTGGAAGTGTGTGGAGATTTGGCTCTGTCTGGGACTGTGACTGGGTCAGGTTTGACACACTCAGTTGAAACCCTCATACGGGTAAGCAGACCCCAGACAGATGAAGATGTATTTCCTCCAGGTGTAACCCCTCCCCTCCCCCCCAAATGAAAAAGGCATACTTTAAATAGAGTTTAATAATAAACTCAGGAAATCACTTGGAGCACACAGGAGATAAACAGCACACAATAATGACAGAGGACTGAACTGAACAGGGAGTGTATATGCAAGAGATAACAAGGAAATGTGACACGTGATAATTATAAGGTTATTTATTTATTTTTTTGTCTCACATGATTTGAATTAATTGTCACATGTTTTGGAGTGTGTGTCTAATTAAGGTGATTATCTGTGTCTGTAAGAGTATTTTTCAACATGAGTATTGTGTCCTTGTCCGTGCTGTCCGCAGCTGTGTACGTGTTTAAACTGGAGTATAATTGTTGGAAGCAACAGCAGAAGAAGCAGTAATAGTCAACAGCAGCAGCAATAACAGCAGTAGAAGCAGCAAAAAATCAACAGCAGTCATAATAACAGCAGAGGCAGCAGCAATTACAACAGTAGAAGCAGCAACATATCCAGATCTATTCCACCGAGAACAAACATTATTATTAATGTTGAAAACAGTTGTGCTGCATAATAGTGCTGCTAAAAATAATATTTTTGTGGAATCTGTGATACATTTTTTACTGGACTCTTGATGAATAGAATGTTCAAAAGAACAGCATTTTAGCAATTTAAAATAATAAAAAAAATCTGTTTACCAACTTTTGAATGGTTGTGTAGCCTATAATAAATATTTTACAAGTTATTGTTGTATCTAGTGGTGTCGACAAAACACACATTTTGTGAGAAAATTATAGTTTTGTCCCAATCCCAATATCTGCTTCATGGACAGATTGAGCTAAAGCAACATGCTGTAGCAATAGCAACCAAATAATCACATGAGAGAGATTTTCAGGCTTTATTTGCTGCACAACTAACCACCCATCTCATTAGACCAATACAATAGAGCAATGGCCAGACAGATGAAAGCAAAGTACTGAATGAGAACGTTCATTACCATATACATTCATCTCATGACCTGCAGGAGTGTAGACCTGGGCTCTGTTAGAGTGTAATTATGTGTGTGTGTGTGTGTGTGTGTGTGTATGCTGTCTTGAAAGGTGATACTATTTTACTGTAGTTTTTTATCAAATAAATTCAGCCTTGGTGAACAAACAAACGCCTCAATTATCCTAAACCTTTAAACGGTGGTGTATATTGATTTCCAATTTGTATCTTAAATATTTTACATAGTGGCAAAGTTAAATAAAATAATAAATAATACATGTCTATGATTTCTAAAATTCTTAAGGCAATGCAAACACTTTGAATAGGCATTTGATTTAATTTATGTTGTGATTTTACTGAGCCAATTAACTTTAATTCAAAAAATGTTTTCTAATGCTTTATGGATCTCTTTTTCTGGCTCTAGTATGTTGCTGGTGTTGCTGTGCTGGTTTGTGGGGGTCACAGGGCTTTTATATGTCTTGTACTCCTGGTTCATCCCTGCTGCTGTGCAGTTCAACGGCAGTCTCGCGTTACTCTGGCATGATGTCATCGTTAAGCATGCTCTTGATACTCTGACCAGATCTACTCAACCACAGGTGACTCAATTGTCCTGCTTTAACAGTTTTCTATCTCAATACATAGGCCCATATTGCCCATAAATTAAACAAAGTCATCACCAGAACCCTTTATGTCTTTGTTGTGACCAGCGTCTGATGAAAGCAGTACGGAAGCATGCAACCCGAGGTGACCCTCAGAGTGTGATCTCGGCCATTGATCATTACTGCCGACACAGGGAATGGGCTATGAACATTGGAGATGAGAAAGGTCAGAGCACTACTTTTGTATTCCAGAATTGTCCAAAAAAAAAAAAATATTGATCAAAATGTTCAGGGGAAAATCTGAAAAAAGATGACATTTGAATATAATTGCTTCAAAATAGGGAAATGGGTTTTATTTTATTATTATGTCATTTTTATTACTTAACTAAGAAGATTTGTATAAGCATGTGGGGTCAGTATTTATGTATTTATTTAAATGAATGTATACTTTAATTCAGCAAGGGTGACTTCAGTTGATCAAAAGTGACAGTATAGACTTTTACATTGTTACAAAATATAAAAACTAAAAATAGGAAACTTTTATTTTCAATGTTACTTTATTTTCGGTCAAATAAATGCAGCCTTGTTGAGCAGAAGAGACTTCCTTCATAAACATCAATAGTGTTCCGTATTCCGATATATGTACTCAAATTCACACATTTGTGGAACTTTTGCTAAGCCAGATATATAATTTTAAATACTTGTCAGGGCCAAAATGTAATGACAACAACCGACTTGTGCGACACATTTTACTGATCCTCACCACTAGTTAAAAAGGCTTATAAATCGTACAATACTGGTTTTATTTAAATGTAGTGTTTTGCACATGTTTCTTGAAGGATATGTTTAGTGGTAGAGGTTGTGTTAGGCCATAGAAAATATCCTTAACCTGATAAAAAATAAATTGAGGTCTATGCAATGTTCTCAATAATATAGTGAAACAAACATGTGTGTGTGTGAGTTTGTTTGTGGCCTGGTAAAATGTCCCCACAAAGATTGTAATATTTGAAATCCTACTCCTTGTGGGGAGGAGACATTTTTGGTCCCCATGAGAAAAACAGCTTATAAATAATTATGTGATAAATAATTAAGTGCAAAGAAGATAAGAGTTGGTGTATAATATACAGTTCATATAGTATAAAAAATAATTATGGCAATGGGAAGGACCCATAAAACAAGAAAACATAACATTTGTGTGTGTGTGTGTGTGTGTGTGTGCGTGCACTCAGGCTCTATCCTGGACTCAGTGGTGAGTGAGTTGAACCCAGAGAAGGTCCTAGAGTTGGGCACATACTGTGGATACTCTACAGTTCGCATCGCTCGTCTGCTTCCTCCTGGAGCTCGTCTGATAACACTGGAGTTCAATGCAGATTATGCTGCAATTGCTCGACAAGTAATCGCCTGGGCGGGTCTTGAAGACAGAGTAAGGGCCCTGTTCCTTCACAAACACTTAATTTACACATAGTAGTCCTTATTTGCTCTCTACTCTCTGCAAACATTATGTTTGTAGCCTATATTTCAAATGAAAGGAGTTTAATCCTGTTTATTATGCCTTGAATCAATGTTTTATAATCAGGTCCAGCTTGTAGAAGGTGCGTCTGAAGATTGGATCCCGCGCATGAAGGAGCACTTCGGAATTGAAACATTTGATTTGGTTTTTCTGGACCACTGGAAGGACCGTTACCTCCCCGACACAAAATTAATGGAGGTGTGTTTGATTCTGACCACTGTAATTTCATTCAATCTCGGTTAGAGATTATGGTGTCTCTAAGAATGTCCAAAAACTTCATGAATTCAGTTGCAAGTGCAGTATTTTCCTCTCGATTTTACTGGAAGCATATATCCAACCTTTTCTGTCTTCTTTATTTATAGGATTGTGGTCTACTAAGGAAAGGCACCGTTCTGCTTGCTGATAATGTGATCTGTCCGGGAGTCCCAGACTATCTTCAATATGTGCGCAATAGCCTTTCCTATAAAAGCTGCTATTTTAAATCCCATTTAGAGTATACCAAGGCAGAGGACGGCTTGGAGAAGTCTGTGTTTTTGGGCTAGAGATATACAGAAATGGTTCATATGCTTACCTTTTTTTGCTCAAATTTTTATGCTAAGAGTTTCGCAGACCTAACATTTATTATCATAAGTCCTTAAGACTTACTGTACTTAAAATCTGTGAATCGGGGCACAGTTCTGCGCATTTGTTCAAACAAGACCACTCTTTTACCACTGTGAACCACTAGAGGGTAGGATCACATCTAAAATGGCTTGTCTAGACCCCCTCTTACAGCGTAACCAGAAATTTTATCTTAAAAATATAAACTAGTGACTTTGTATTTATATTTTTTACAGAAAATTTAACCTTTTTAGAGTATTTTACTTTTTATTTTATTTTATTCTGTAATAATTGAAACAATGCCACTTTGTGTTCATATCATTTAGAGTGTGCTCATTTTAGCCAATTTTGCAGTATTGATAGTGGCTTATATGGATTGCAGTTTTATTTACGTTTTGGTGCGTATTTTCGTATGCTAATTTATCTGCCTCTGGTAATAATGTTTTATTCATTTAATTTTTAAGATATTTTAATTGGCTTTTTCTATTAGCTTACTGTCTTAATGTTAACTAAGTTATGAAACACATTTTCATGTCCTCACCATTGCTTGTGTGTGTGTGGCCTGGTAAACCCTACATTATGGGAACAAAATGTCCCCGCAAAGATGTCAGTATCCGAATTCTTTTCGTTTTTTGTTCCCCTTGAGGTAAACAGCCAGGGTAGGGTTAGTGTAAGGGGATAAAATAAAGTTTGATAATTGATAATTTCGCTTGATAAGACCCTTATTCATCGTCTGGTGTCATTTAAAGCCCTTTGAACAGTTTGGAGATTGCACTGAAACTGTCATTTGGACCTTGAACCGTTTGTTTCCCAGTAAAGTGCATTATATGGAGAAAAATCCTGGAATGTTTTCATCAAAAACCTTACTTTAGTCATTTCTTTTTGACTGAAGAAAGAATGACATGGATATCTTGGATGACATGGGGGTGAGTACATTATCAGCAAAAGTTTTTTTTTTTTTTTTTTTTTTAAAGTGAACTACTCCTTTAACCCTCTGTGGTACGGTGTTGCCTCCAGAGCTTGTAGATGAGGATGAAGATGGATATGAAAAGTTGATATGATAATTTGATATAATTTTTTGGTAATACTTGTGTTCATGGTACAATGTTGCCTGAAAGCAACAGCTAGAAATTAGATTAATTTTAATTAAATAAAAACAATTATATAAAAAAAGAAATTTGTAATGCATTAAAAACTGGATAAATGTGTTTGTTCAAGTGTCTGGTTAAAGAAATGGATGTTTTCAATAAATAGCCCATATATTTTTTTTCCAAGTGAAAATGTCAATTTTTAACATTTGTCTGTTGTGGTACTTAATAATAATAATAACTTAATAACTTAATAATAATAATAATTAATGAAAAAGGTTATTTATAATATTAGTATCCAATTTTAAGCAGGACACTCACACAAATAAACACCACAAATATTTGTTTCTCTCACTGATATCATATTGGGTACCATAGAGGGTTAGATGATCTGTGAACAGGGAATACTCGTCCCTGGTTTGCTTTAAAATTTAACAGAGATGGTACGTTTATTTGAATAATTCATTCATAACATAAGCCAAAGATATCCAGAGAAAAAAGTAACCAATAGTAAAGAGTGCAGTCAATATGTTGGAGATGTGAAAAGCCATTAGCCCATATAGGCTACAGTCATGTGTGTCAGAATAAAGTCCTACGACGGTATTATGGACCAGAGTAAGGCTATATACCATTTAAAAACACACGTGACGGTGAGGTCAGATAGATTAAATGTCTTTATAAAAAGACAAAGAATAATTCTAAAATCTACTAAAATAAATCATATAAATCATTATGATGATGCTAGGGTCTCGCACCAGATTGTTTCATAAAAGCAGAAGGTCTAAACGCAGAAAACTATCCAGCAGTGTTCACATTAAAAATATATACCGGTCCATCCCTCTCAGAGACTTTTCAAAAGCATGCATGATGTGGTAATCCCAATCTGTGCCCATTAGAGAGAGAGAGAGAGAGAGAGAGAGAGAGAGAGAGAGAGAGAGAGAGAGAGAGAGAGAGAGAGAGAGCAAGGAAGAGAGGGAGAGTGAGTGGGTAACAAAAGTGTAAGAGAGAGGGAGACAGAAAGCGAGAGAGTGAGCGAAAGAGACAGACAGAGTGAGGGGGCTTTTAAAGGATTTGACAGTGATTTGTAGAATCACAGTTGTGGAATGTTCGGTCTTTTCCAGCGTTTTATAGTTTCTTAAAGCTCTCCATATTTTCTACATTAAAATCTCACCTTCAAAAATTCGAATGAATCTTTAGATTGTCGTTGTGTGAGAAGACTGTGAAGTGAGGACATTTTAAGATGAGAGCTGAAGACTCGGATGTTGGGGACATCTACTGTCGTGCTTCAAAACCATCCAACTTCAGCTCCAGATGGGCTCTCACTGGCAGCTGCATCAGTCGGTGAGTTTGGGCATAGGCTAAACAATAAATTACTAATCGTTATGCCAACACATGGAATGTAAATTCCCTTAAAATGTTGTAAAGATGTCTGTTCAGGTCTCGTGAAACATGTTTAAGAGAAGGGCTGCTGTTCCCATGCACTTCATCTAACGGGTGTGCGGGTGCGCAACGCGTGTGACAGTCTCCCAGCGGGAACTTCAGCTTTCAATCCAAATATAGCTATTTTTTTCCGCTCACTTGTTGCTTAATATGTATCAGTTAATTTGCATAATATGAATATGCTTGCCTATACATGCCCTCTATTCTCAGCGGTCTGTTAAGTGCGAAGACGAAAAGTAAGTTAAAAAGTAAGTAGACTTTGGGTTGAAATAGTCCAATAATTTATTAATTTATCAATATTTATTTATTAATAACGAAGGCAATACATTAGATGTAAAAGATACCTGTTATACTTCATTGATTTTTTGTCAATAGGCTTTTATGTATAGGCTAAATGTAAATGTAAAAGAATATACTGTGGTGCCCTTACATAAATCTACTTTGGTAATAAGAACATGTCGTTGGTCACTACTATGGCATTCTCATGTTTTTTTTTTTTTTAATGTAGGCCTACCTTACTATATCATGGTATAATATGGTATTAATGTAAAAATGGAATACCATAATATGGTATAAAGAACCAAGTTGGTTGGTAGACTTTTCATTCTTTGTTGAATAATCCTGGTAAAAGAAATAAAATGGGGAAATTAAATATGAAAATAGCTACTGATTTCAACTAACTATTAAAACTAAGTAAAAAAGTCAATATTGTGGGTTTGGTTGGCACAGTTAATCAATTCTATTACATTTAATAGAAAAGTGGGGTTGGTTGGTACAGTGTTAACATTTTTTAAACTTAAAAGATGCTACCAAACACAATACAGTATATTGCATTATTATTATTATAGTAAATTAATTCTATTAGATTTAATAGAAAAGCTCTCAACCAGCTATAATTTTGTTGTCTCTTGGTAATATCAATGAGCGTGGGTCAAGAGGTCAAACATTTACCTGCACCTTTAATACATTATCACACAATCTCCAAAGCAGTGCTGTCGAAAGGCATGTTTTGTGCTTCATTTTCGTGTCTCATTTCTCCACAGGAGACACAGGTAGAGAAGAAAGCATTGTACTGTAGCAGAAGAACCAGGCCCTTGCATGGCAGCAACTATGACTCCACATCAACACGCATCATCACTATGCCATCACTACAGGATCAGCAGGGCACCCAGACAACACATGGGCTCCCTGATTCACATCATATGGATAGTGATGATGGGACTTACTCCAGAATCCTCGGCCTCCTCCTCAGGAACTCATTCCATAAAGATCGAGGGTGACATCACTCTTGGAGGGCTTTTCCCGGTGCATTCCAGGGGCCCCGCTGGTGTTTCATGTGGGGAAATTAAGAAGGAGAAGGGGATCCATCGGATGGAGGCCATGTTGTATGCGCTGGACCAGATCAACAGTGACCCAGACCTGCTGCCTAACATCACCCTGGGTGCCAGGATACTGGACACGTGCTCCAGGGATACATATGCACTTGAACAGTCCCTCACATTTGTCCAGGCCCTCATCCAGAAAGACAACTCAGATGTTCGCTGTTCCAATGGAGAGCCTCCCATCATTCCAAAACCAGAGCGAGTGGTTGGGGTCATCGGGGCTTCGGCCAGCTCAGTGTCCATAATGGTGGCCAATGTTCTTCGACTGTTTGCGGTGAGGGATCATTTTTAACTTCATTTTAATTAGCTACATTTTAATGTTGATTCCCTCAGTTTCAGGCTCAGCAATGCTTAATTTAAGGCAAGAATTTACAGGTGACTAGTTCAAACAAATAGATATCGCCATACTTTCCCCAGTTTATTAATCACAGTACATTAAGACAATTGTTTTGTATTACAAGTTTCTGAAATTTTAGATTGCTCAACGAGTTTGTTTGCCCATAAAATCTTTAAGATATAAGGTTAAACTTATTTGGCTTGCTGTTCCATGGAGAGGGGCTTGATGAAGCAGCTTCAACTTGACCTCTGATTAAAAGGTAAAGGTACCTAAGATGAAGGTGGAGTTTGAGGAGGTGGAGGGATGCTGGAAAAGCTGATGCTAGGGAGAGGTAAGCGGCTGCTAACTGCTTATATACTCAGGCTGTTTATTGAAAGATTGGATTGGGTTACTCCTCCATAATTTACGTTTAGGTGCTTAATTTAAACATGCAAATAAATATGCATTAATTTGTTGACATATTGGAGATTTTTCAAGGAGGATTATTTTTATATCAGTCCATAAATCAGAAAATACTGTCAGAAAACAGCCAGAAAAAAATATTTCACCATATTTTAAGGAATAAAATATTATGTAAGTAAATCAGGCAAATTTTATATGTACAAACCCTTCTCTAAAAGCTTTCAGAATATAGATATTTTACAACTGGAAAGTTTGATGTAAGTGCTGCTGAATTGGAGATGTCCGATTCAGAGCATGAGAAAAGACTCAATAGCATTTAAAGATATGTTTTGTAATTGCAATATAAAGATGCAAATAGACAAAGTGGGAACACATAAATATACATTATGGATGTGTTCTTTCCACTGCTCTGAAAGAAGACATGTTATGGAAGCAAAATAGTCAAAAGTGACCACAACCAGTGTCTGAAAAACAATGTGTTTGCCTGTGGTGCCATAAGATGTATGGCACTTGTATGGCTCTTTTTAATGTTGTGTGGCAGTCACTGGATTTCCTTCCTCTTGCATGGTGTTGCTGCGAGCCTGGATTCTGCAGCGCTGCAGATAGCGCAGGGCTACAGGAAGTATAACTAATTCTGTTAAAAGGTTTGGATTGTGTTTCAGCTCACTGGCCTCTCAGCAAGAGCTTCTTAAATGATATAGATTCTTTTTTTATTTTGTTGTAGAGTATCAGATTTTCCTTGAAGTGAGAAGTGTTTTTGAATTACGCACATCATTGACCTGTGTCCTTAAATCATTGAGAACCACCGCTTTGAAATGTGCTGCGTGCATGTCATTTAATTTCAAATCCTTTCTAGATCATCATTCAGCTTGCAAATCCGACACCTGAACTACATTCAATTTCATTCCACCCTCTGCCACCTTTGATCTTTTTTATTTATTTATCAGTTTTAAAGGGGTCATGTAATGGTACATGCACTTTTACAAGTTGATTGGACTGAAATGTGTGTTGGCAGTTGACAAGATTTCTTTTTCGGCAGAGAAATCTGAGGAGCAGATGGCGCGTATATAATGTTACGATGTAAGAGGGTAGGGGTGGCATCCGTGCCATCAGCCAATAAATTGGTTTGATTCTATAAGGGCTCCAGACAATCGGCACACCCAGAGGGCGTTCCCAGTGCGTCTTAAAGCTACGCAGCGTCTCGTTCCCTATTAGGTTATGCAAGTAACCAGAGACGTTTTTGACCAGGTAATTCATATTAACTTGTACAAAAATGGCATTATATGACGCCTTTAATCATTTGTGTTCTTTGTGGTCAGTGCTCAAAGTTGTGTGTGCTGAGAACCTTGTCCAGAAGTTATTTGCAATCATTTTCAGTCACCATGGGTTCAGGGAAGAACAATTCACAAAATAAAAGTGACTCATCAAAGCTCCATTTGGTTTTTCTCAGGACATTATCCCTGGAATTTGTGCATCCTAATCGTATTTTGATGCGGTTGTTCATTACTTTTAGTGATACGTTCTGGAACAGGGCTGGCAATCATATCTCATTTTTTTTTTTTTTTTTTTTTGCTTTTTGATGCCCTTGGACAGGGCATAGTTGTCACACAAATGAAGCAATGGAACCTGAGAAATATTTACTGCAGTAAGTGTCACCCAGACTTTTGTATATCTCATTATTTATATATTTGCTCCGAAATTTGTTATTAAGGCAAGACGAAAACATGGTGACAGTATTTTCTGTAAAAACCTTTTTACTCAAATATATAAACAATGTAAAAACTTAAATAAGTAAGAATTTTGAACCTGGCTTTATCCAGTGTTTAGATTTCTGTACTGAAATATATACCAATTGTTGCATATTTAGATGGATGTATTTTTTTAACACAGCATTTAAAAAAAACTTGTAATACAAAACTTTGATTAATCAACAGGGGAAGTATTGCGATACATATTTGTTGAAATTTGTATCCTATTTTACCCTGGTGCCTTGACATTGAAATTATAATACAGCTAATTAGATTCATGTTTAATGCAAGTAAATCACAATTAAAATCTGAAAAATAAGACTTTATAATTAATGAATTTATAATTAAATACAAAATTAAGGCATGTCAAGGGAAAAATATTATGTTTTTCATTTAAACAATCATATTTTATTCAATGTTTTTTGTCATATAATTTAATAACCAATTTAGGGACTTTCATTAATATTTTTGAATAATAAAGAGTTGTGTATGGACGTACCACAATACTAGTAACTCAAAGTATAGACAGCTTGTGTCATCAAATGTAATCTTGAATCATTTTCTATGTTTATCTTCACAAACTTGTTCATGTCCATGTTTCTCCCTGCGTTCTGGTAAGTGGTAACTGAGGAAGACAGATATTAACTACAGCATTACAGAGAATCCGCTCTCCATTAGAGCCCTCTCTCCAGCTCAGACTCCTGATGGAAAATCAAGCATGAGCCTGGAGAAATGCAGTTGCCGTGTTATCACCTACATGCAGGCAGCTTCTGTTCTGTGGCTTTAGCTGAATGAGTGCTGGCTTTAACACATAGATCGACAGGGACAGATCTCAGTTCAGTCTCTAGATCTGCTTGATCCTCACATTCTCTCAATCAAGGGTTTCACTAATTGTTTTAAAGACAACAAGATGTCTTTACACAAAGATTCATGCACCATTCTATATCAGATTCTTATGATAGGTGGATGACATTCGACCTATAAGCATATTTTTTGTAGAATTGGATTAAGTCCCATATTTTTTCATATCTTGTAAAACGTCACTCTTTAAAGAACAATTGATGATTTCGTTCAACTTTATGATTCCATTAACTTTTTAATCAGAAATATGATTTAATCTGGATGAATCAACCTGAATATCTGGGTTATATTTGTACACCACACCAGTGAAAGTAATTTTTAAGGGTCAGATCATGATGATTTTTTTTCACATTTTAGATGCTTAGGGAGCATGTCTAAAACGAATGAAACACTTCTAGGTAATGTTTGCATGCGACTGCTGTTAATGTTGACATGACTCATGTGTGGAAAGGCTGGAAGGCTGAAATGCTTATGATGCATAGCAACACGTTAGTATCTGAGTCAAAATCTTTCAGCAACGTCCTCCTATAGCCATGTTTTCCTTTATATATATTTGCATTGATGCTTTGAAATGGGATTGGATGAGGAATGCATTGCAAACTTTGAATATTGTTGTTTCTAATGCCAGACGTAACAAGTGCCTGAACGGTCATGGGTGGTTCAAAGGTTGTAATATATATATGATGGGGGAGGAGTGGTTAAATCTGTCATAGCAAGTAAGCTAGTAGAATTAAATATATTGTATGGCTTATGGCTGAGAAATGGCAACCTTGTCTCTTGATCTGTCTCTCTCCCTCTGTGCTTAACATAATTTGACTAAAACCCCTCTAATCCTTCCAGATAATCTGTCAAATGGTCCTCTCCCTCTTCTCTCCTTCTCCGGTCTGTAACCACCTTTTCCTCACTGTCCGCTTGCCCGCTTCTTTAAAGAACCTTTCAAGCCATACGGGCTCGGCAGACATTAGTCGGCGCAAAGCTTAGCCCAATGACATCAACTGCATCATTAAAAAACTAGCACAACAGTAAATTAATCTTCTCATCTTTTTTTTATACAAACAAATGCTTTTACAGTGGTAGCTCGTGCCATCTGTATTTTCCCAGGATTTCTATGTGCTGCAGCAAACACTACCACTAAAGCTAGGGTTGTTTTGCTGCAGGAGACATGTTTGCATGTGTACATGCCTAAGCAATATTACTAAAGCAAATGTGCTGTTGTGCTGACTATCACTATCTTCAGACATTATTATGTATGAGCATATTTATTTTATACAATAGTTCAATAAACAAAAGATTAACCCAGTATTGCAAGTAACTTTGTCTATTTTCACTCCACCAACGGAAATAGTTTAAACCAAGGCACATTTTTTTAACACGGTTAACATGGCTGAAGGTTAAGGTTAACACTCAGCGTCTCTGAGTGCATTCCTGAATCAGTGTTTTCTGAACAAATTGGTGGAGTGAATATTTCAATATTTGTGTCCAAAATGACGCACCAGACACTATATACTATGCACTATGTACTCGACTCTGTTGTGTTTGAATATTATATGGTTGTTTTTGTTATCCAGCACCCTACATAAGGAGTCCATCAAGTGTCCAACATTTCACCACCCTTTTTTCGGGTTAATAAGTTCATCGTCCAGGTGTTTGAAGTGCAATTTTCTTTTTGGAAATTTTCAGTACACACTTCTCACACTACAAAACGGCTGAATAGTGCATAAGTACTCGAACTGTGATGCACTAATGACTCATTTCATCCCTGCATGAATATGAGTGAATGATTCAGTGACTCACAAATGGCTTCATCCAAAATCATGTACTCTCTGAGAAGGCAATTCTTTTGAATGAGTACTTGCGTTGCAACCGTTAAAATAAGTGTGTGCTTTATTGTATAAATCTAATCTGGATATACCACATTTGGCATGTTTTCATTGTAATGTGGCCTTTCAATGTGTCTAATGCACATTTCAGAATTTTGCTGTGAGTACTAGGTCATCCAGGTACTTTTTGCCTACTGCTTTCGAATAATGTGAATTCTGACAAACCCGTATTACTCATACTGTTTTTCACCTACTTTAGTAGTGAAGTCTGCATGTTCAGATGGAGCCAGTTTTAAATTAATTGATGGGGAAAATGTTTTATTGATTCACTCATAAAACAGTAATTCATCGCCACATACTGTTGTGATGATGTAACATACAGAAACAGTCACCCCAACAACACACTCTTTAAAATAAAGTTTTTTTTATTGGAATGTTGGTTTCCAACATCCCCGCTGAGAAAACTACCTTTATTTGTAAGAGTACCCAACCACAGACCTGTCCACGATTTTAACCAAGGGGTAACCCTCATCCTCCGGTTGTATAACATCATTAAATATGAATTTTATCAGTCCAGTAAAATCCATTTAGCAGATCAGAGAAATTCATGAAATTCATGTAAAGGACGCAAAGTGAGTCCTGCTGTTGCTCACTGTTGTGTTCTGTGTCTTCCATTTTGCAGATTCCTCAGATCAGTTATGCTTCAACAGCACCTGAGCTTAGTGACAACAATCGCTACGAATTTTTCTCCCGAGTCGTGCCGCCAGATTCCTTTCAGGCCCAGGCGATGGTGGACATCGTCAAAGCCATGGGATGGAACTACGTTTCTACTCTGGCATCAGAGGGGAACTATGGAGAGAGTGGTGTAGATGCTTTCATCCAGATATCCAGGGAAGCAGGTACAGAAAAGTAATGAAAAGTGGCTTCAGTGCTTTTAAAGAGCCCATTCTCATCCCAAGACGTCATCTAACTGACATCTTGGGATGAGAATGTGTTGTTTTGAAAGATTGTATTTAAATATACATATATAAATCAATATATGTGCTTTTATTGTAAGCTAATTTAACCTGATTTAACATACCATGATTTTCCATACGTAACTGATGAGGAATTTATCACAGTCTATCCAACGATTTAACACACCTGATGTTGTATTTGATGAGGAAAGAGGATAATGATCAGGGGATAAAGGTTTCATGTGATTTCCTGTGGGTAAACAAGTTATTAGTCACCTAGACTTAATGACAGACATGCTACAGATCGAACGGGATGTTATATTCTAAAGACCCTGCAACCATCATTCTCTTATGAATGTATCAGAGTCCTTCCTATTCGTCATTTTAATTTGTTTTATTCAGGGGGTCTTTGCATCGCACAGGCCATTAAAATCCCTAGGGAGCCAAGACCAGGAGAGTTTGACAAGATCATCAAAAGGCTAATGGAGACATCCAATGCCAGAGGGGTTATTATCTTCGCTAATGAAGATGACATCAAGTGAGTTGTCTTTTAGTAGTAATTCTGAATGACTCGGAAGCAGGAGATATAGCCTTGGAAAAGGTTTGAAAATGGTGTGAGAATACATCAATCACCCTACAACTGTAACTTCAGGAGTCTTAGAAGTAATAATGGCAAATTAATATATTACAGAGTGAATTTTAATCTAGTTTAATATGCATTTTGTAATATAAGCTTAAATGAACCTGATAATGACACACACACACACACACAAATCAGTAATAATCAACAAATCACAACTATAATGGATCTGATTTACCTGCCTTTTCTGAGATTTTTGAATTCATTTATTGTAGGCGTGTCCTGGAAGCAGCAAAGAGAGCCAATCTTACAGGTCACTTTTTATTTGTGGGATCTGATAGCTGGGGAGCAAAAATCTCACCCATCCTGGACCAGGAGGACGTGGCTGAGGGTGCCGTTACCATCCTTCCCAAACGGGCGTCCATTGATGGTATGAACTTGTAGCAGTGTAAGATCAACAAAGGTTTCTTAATTAAGGAAAAAAATTCACCCCTAAAATTCAAGTTTTTCAAATTCAGACTCAGTTATTCAAAAAGATTCTGCATCTATACCCATGTATTAAGTACTTAAGTAAAATCAAGTCACATAATTATGATACATACATATTTATCTATGTAGTGCTCTACACAATACAGTGTTGATTCAATTCTGTTCTGTGTAAATGTTGCAGTTAATCAATTATGAAGTTGTATTCAGCTATAATCAGCTTTACAGAAGGCTATAATTTTATTACTCAGCTCAAGAAAGTTCAGTGTTAATTCAGTCCAGTTCAATATCAGTGTCAATATTGTTAAGTTAGTGTCATCATTATCCAGCTCAATTTGGTTCAAATTTTGTCAATATCCAATACTTTCAGTGCAGGTAAATCAATAATATTAAATTGGTCTTTTAAACCCCAATTAAGCAACCCGAATGTGACAGAGGAAAAAAAAAACTCTGGTGAAAATGGTAGAGGGTAAAAAAAATGTCAATGTCATTCCAAATCTGTATGCTACTTTTTTCTGTTGAACACAAACATTTTTAAAGAATTGTAATGCAGCTTTTGCCATACAGCTGAAAATGACAAAGACACTAGATTTCATTTACAGTATGTGTCCCACAGAAGAAAAAAAAAAACAGCATATGGTTTTGTAATGATGACATATTTTTATTTTGGGGTGAACTATCCCTGTAACCTGTTTCTCAGGGTTTGACCAGTACTTCGCCTCAAGATCTCTGGAAAACAACAGGAGGAACATCTGGTTCGCTGAGTTCTGGGAGGATGACTTCAAATGCAAACTGACACGACCTGGAATCAGAGGCGAAAGCGGGCTGAGGAAATGCACAGGCGAGGAAATCATTTCCAACAAATTACTCCCATAAATGCTGTAGTACTTGAATTATCATGCATTCTTATGCTTTTAAGATGTGCAAAGCACATATAAATGGATTATTCCTCCAGCAAAGCCTGTCACGTTGCTTTCGCTTTTTCAGGAGAAGAACGAATCAGCCAGGATTCGGCATACGAGCAGGAAGGGAAAGTGCAGTTTGTGATCGACGCTGTGTATGCCATGGCCCACGCTCTCCATAGCATGCACATAGACCTTTGTCCGGGTTCAATGGGCGTTTGTGACAAAATGGACCCGGTGGATGGAAAAATGCTGCTGAGCTACATTCGTGCTGTCAATTTTAATGGTAAGCCTTCTCAAGGACACAGCTGAGGCACGTGAGCCATTCCAAACATTGTGAACGAGACCTTGAGACAGTCAGAATTTCCGTAATGACTTTGTATTCACACAAGACTAATGAACTTCACAGCAGTTTGAATGTGAGTTATTATTTCCGAGGAATGCTTTGTTTGAATCTGCCAGGAAGGTTTCACGAATGAAACGTGCACTTCTCGAATCGGGGATATTGGCATTACTGTGAGACTGACAGGTGATAATAGGTGAAGAGTAGTTTCTGCAAGAGGGGAAAGGACAGAAAAGAAGCTGCTGTTTCCAGGGAGGAGGGTTGTGAGTCCCATGGGTTAGTCAGAGTGCGGCGAGAGAGGTCAGCACTCAATCCCAGCCTGAAGAGATCCACTAATGCACAATGCAGCGGCACACGTACCTCGTCTCTCTCTCTCTCCTTGTCTATGATTCTCCCTGGGGCAGCCTCTCTCCAAACATAAGGCGCATTTCCTTTTCAGCGCTATCTTTCGGTGAAAATCCCTTTTCTTTTTGTCACTCGCTCTTAAGACATTTCCATGAAAAGCACAGCTATTCAATTTAGGCACAGTGGACGTCCTCACGCTCTTGTATGGAAATCTTTTCGGCTTTGAGTGCCTAAGGGGAGACTCTGGAACATTAAATTGAGTTTGCCTTGTAGTGCCACATTTTTCCTCATAGAATTACATTTTGTTGGTAGAAAGGTTCATTAATTAGTTAAATGCATTTCCCAACATGAACTAACAATCAAAAATATTTCTAAAGCATTTATTAATCTTAGTTAATGTTAATTTCAACATTAACTAATACATTATTATTATTAGTTAATGGATTTTGGATGTTCTAATAACAACTAACATTAACAAAGATGAATAAATACTGTAACAAATGTATTACCATTCGTAATATGTTAGTTAATGCATTAATTAATGTTAAGTAATGGGACCTTATTGTAAAGTGTTACCATTTTGTCAGTTACAACTCTATATATTTTTAAGCAAGCTTTGATTTAGAAAAGTCACCTTCAAAGTTATGCTACTTTAAATCAAAAGGTGAAAAAGAACAATGGTTTGCAGAAGTGTGCATTGTCACGCATTAGTACAATTTTATGCCATTCCAGTGGCTTTTAAATACTCTGTTGTTTCAAATGATTGCATTTGAAATAATAACTAGTGATGTTGAATATCAAAACCCTGTGTGTTTACTCTGAAGGCAGTGCCGGTACAGGTGTGATGTTTAATGAAAACGGTGACGCCCCAGGACGATACGATATCTTTCAATACCAGCTTTCCAATACCACCAGCCCGGGATATAAATTCATTGGCCAGTGGACCAACCACTTGCGACTCAATGTAAGCATGTTAAGATCCTTTGTAGTTTGGGACATTTCTGAATGAGTGTTCTTGAAATATTCCCCTCTCTTTCTGTAAGGCTGAGGAAATGCAGTGGTCTGGGGGGGATAAAGCTGTTCCAGACTCGGTTTGCAGCTTCCCCTGTGAGTCTGGGGAGAGGAAGAGGATGGTGAAGGGCGTGCCGTGCTGCTGGCACTGTGAACTATGCGACGGCTATCAGTACCTATTGGACGAGTTTAACTGTGACATGTGTCCCTTTGACATGAGACCCACCCCGAACCGCACAAGCTGCAGACCCACTCCCATTATCAAGCTGGAGTGGAGCTCACCGTGGGCCATTATCCCGGTATTTCTGGCAGTGCTGGGCATTCTTGCTACATCGGGAGTCATCATCACCTTCATCCGCTTCAACGACACCCCCATAGTCCGTGCTTCGGGCCGAGAGCTCAGCTATGTTCTCTTGACGGGCATCTTCCTCATCTACCTCATCACCTTCCTCATGATCGCCGAGCCAGGCCCCGTGGTGTGCGCGTTTCGCAGGCTGTTATTGGGGCTGGGCATGTGCATCAGTTATTCTGCCATGCTCACAAAAACTAATCGAATCTATAGGATCTTTGAGCAGGGAAAGAAATCAGTCACGCCACCAAAATTTATCAGCCCCACGTCCCAGCTGATCATCACATTTATTTTGATCTCAGTACAGGTGCGTGTATGTCTGTTGTACAATTTACATTCATTTAACCAACGCTTTTATCCAAAAACGATCTACCAGATCCTTGAGCAACATAAATATAAAATCTGCAAAATTGTCTAGATATATATTTAACTTTATACTTTACTTTCTAGTATTCTGAACACTGTTTATTTTGTGTTCAAAAAAGAAAAAAAAATGTAGAATTAATAAATAAATAAAAATAACATTTCCAACAAACTAAATCTGAACAATATTCTGCCACTTCCTCTAAATTTGTCTTTTTTGAACACACAAAACATACAGTAATTCAACATATGTGGGAATTTAATATATATCTATCATTTTTTTGTCAATGTTAATTTCAAATATTGGTATAATTTTTATCCAAATTAACTATTGATCAGAGTAACTGCTTTGTTTTGTGTTGACAGTGTTGTCACTGTGCTTTATGTCTCCAAAAGATATTTTGGTCTAAAGACTTTTCGTCCATTAAATAATTAAAGAAGCAAGCTTTTGAGTATGGCACGGAGAGGCTGCAATTTCACTGAAAGCTCTTCTCTTTTTGGTGTCCTCCATTAATGGTTGTTTATTATTAGAGAAAACATTTAGAAACATTCTAATTGAACTGATTTAATGGTATTAATGATATCAAGGACCTTTATAGAAGTTGATTTTGTGTGAACGTTGATCCATGGCTCTTTTCTTCTCACAGCTCCTGGGTGTTTTCATTTGGTTTGGAGTGATTCCCCCTCACACGAATATTGACTTTGATGAGCTACGTCCCCCCAACCCGGAGTATGCCCGTGGAATCCTGAAATGTGATATGTCAGATCTGTCTCTGATTGGCTGTCTGAGCTACAGTATGGGGCTGATGGTCACATGTACAGTCTATGCCATTAAGAGCAGAGGCGTTCCTGAGACCTTCAATGAGGCCAAACCCATCGGCTTTACCATGTACACCACCTGTATCATCTGGTTGGCCTTTGTTCCCATTTTTTTCGGCACATCACAATCCACAGAAAAGGTAAACTGTCAATAAGATATTTTGGACAGATTTTTCTGATTTAAATAGAACAGGCAATATAGACCAACTCTACATAAAAAAATATATAATTACATTTACATTTATTTATTTAGCAGACGCTTTTATCCAAATCGACTTACAAATGAGAACAATCGAAGCAGTTAAACTAACAATAGGACAACAGTGTGAAAGTGCAATGACCCTTCCCAGTTTAATCTAACGCAGTATGTGTATTAAAAAAAGATAGATATAGAATAGAAGATAAAGTGTTAGTATTAATTTGTTTATCAGTATTTTCCCTGACTATGTAAATAAGCACATTCAATTTAAGATAATTAATTTTGTCACAAATACATATGTCAAATACATTGGAATCATTTTACAATTGCTTCACTATTAACAGTATGTGTTTGGGTCCATTGGCATATTTGATAAAATCCTAAAATATACAATCCTAAGTCTTGTCTCCATGATATTAGTGTTGAAGATTCACTGGTGCCTGACATTAACATGTTATACAGAAATATGATCTTCACCCTGTATGTCTAGACATACATTTCTCTGGATAAGATGGCTCTGGTTCAGTTAATGATGCTGGAACATTTACTTGTGAATGCTTCAACCATAATCAGATATTAGAAATCTAAAAAACTGCAGCTATATCTGGTTAACATAATTGCTATTTAATTGGATTATGTTTTGTGTTGGACTAAAAGCTGTTAAGATCCTAGCCACACTTAATGCATTTAGTCATTCAATTTTTCATGTCTATTCATCCTGTGGGGGATGGTTTTGCTTACAAAGCACAGGGATTTAAAAATGGAAAGTATACTCTGACTAATAGAGAGGTCTTTTAGTGGCCGGTCAACCGCAAAGCTTTTGACCCTCAGGTGGTCTTCAAGTCTTTTCATTTCTTGAAAATGCATGGAAAAATAAAAGACTCAGAGTGGGCTGCAGTGTTTATGTATATATATTTTTAGATGTTTTTGAGGGCTGTTATCTCACATTTTATTACACGATTTTTTTTTTTTTAGTTTTATAATGTTAATAAAACAGTTTTAATATTTTCTTGAGTGACATCACTTTAGACTTTTTAGAGTGGCAGTCATATGGGTGCAGTCCACATAATTTCATGAAATTTAAGACCTCTTTAGGGGCTATTATGATATTTATATTATTATTGAACACAACTGTGTTTTGCATCTTTGCCAGTTGTCATATACGTATGAATGACTCGCATGTCAATAAACATGGATGAGATCAGGCTTTATTCATTTGGCTCATATTAAAGACGCATAAAATAGGGAGTCACATCACTGACCTCACATCAACCTTACTTGAATACATAATTAATGTATGCAAATTATATGTTGCACTAAGACGGGATACTATAAACTGACAGCTCTTTGCGTCATTACACTGATTACACTGATTTCCAGGGAATGTCTTGTGACTATCAACAGAGAGTATGTATATAAGTGTAATGTGGAGTGCTAAAGCCCTGACAGCTGATCTACCACTTGTGATAGGTCGCAGCTGAGGCCAGGCTAAAATATTACTCTTAATCTTTTTTCCGCCCTGAACCAGATGTTCATTCAGACCACCACGCTGACTGTGTCCATGAGCTTGAGTGCCACGGTGTCCCTGGGCATGCTGTACATCCCCAAAGTCTATGTCATCATCTTCCACCCAGAGCAGAACGTTCAGAAGCGCAAGCGTAGCTTCAAAGCCGTGGCCCAGGCAGCCACTGTTTCCACTCATCTCTCGCAGAAATCCAACGACAAGCAGAACGGAGAGACTAAAATTGAACCTGATAGATCCCAATAAAGACCAGAAGGTAAAAAAGTATTTTTTTACCTGTACACTTATATTTTTATATTCACACAAACACACACATCAACCTTCAGTGTATATATAGTGTATATATATCAAAAATCAAAAGTATTGAACCCCCTGAATAGAATCCCTCAAAACAGCACAAATCTGCAAAACAGATGTTGTCTCAAGCAACAAGGGCTTCATTAGTTGCACCAAGTGTGCTTGAGCTAGAACACATGAAATATCAGAAATGGCTTGGTTTTTGGAGTGGCACGTTTGATTGCATGTTAGAAATATGGCTATAAAAGAACGGTCCAAAAAGATAAGAGAAAAAATCATCACCCTTCACAAACAAGGAACAGCATAAATGGCGAAGGCACAATGTTTCTAGAACACCATTGGAAGCATAGTTCGCAAGTTCAACGTTAAAGGAACAGTGGTTACACTACAGAAAAAGGAAGCTATCAACGGCTGCAACCAAATTTCTGAGAAGGCAGGTTCAGAAAGACCCTCAAGGTGTGGAGGTGTGGAAAGCAGGATGGATTCATTAATGTATCAGGAAATCCTAGGAGGAAAAAAAAATGGTGGCGTCAATGAGGGAGCTGAAGTTTGGGTGTCATTGGACCTTCCAACCGGACAAGGATCCCAACCATAACTTAAATTCCAGCATGGCTTGGTTGTAGACGAAATCCTGGAATATTCTACAGTGGCCATCAGTCACCTGATTTGAACCCCCCAAAAAAAAAAACTGGTGGGATTTGAAGAAGGTCGTTGCATCATGCGAACCCAAGAATATTACTGATCTGAAGGCCATCGCTCATGAGGAATGATTCCTCAGAAACGCTGTCAGAAGCTGGTGTCTGGTATATATATCCCGTCTGCAGCAGGTCATAACAGCAAAATGGTGTTCTACTAAGTACTATAGATGTAGGGGTTGAATAATTTTGAGACTGCAGAAGTCATTAAAAAATGCATTGTAAGTTGAATTGGGGAAACCACTTGAAACATTTCTTGTGTTGAGCTATTCCAATTATTTCTTTAGTTGTTCATTTCAATCAGCTGAAAGTAAATTTAGCCATATATATATATATATATATATATATATATATATATATATATATATATATATATATATATATTAAATGTGAGGGAAGAACAAAACACTAACCTTAAAAAAGGTAAAATACAGCATCAGGTTTTATTTTTATATGGAAAAAATGCATATAAAATCCAAAAGCTCAGAGGAAAAAAATAAAAATAACAATAAAAATTGACTACAACACAATCAGTTATTAATATTTTATTGGTTCTCTCTTGTTTTTGCATGTGTTCATAATTTATTTGTATGACAACCTGGCCAAAAATTATGTCTGCAAAGTAGAATTGAACTCATTTTCAATAATAATTAGTCTGGACATCATTCATTTGTTGTTTTACAGACAAACTGCACTATATAACATATATGCTATCTATCTTCAGGTGACCAAGGAGATAGTCAAGGCAAACTGCTGTTTGCTAAATCATTCATTTTGCAACCTCAAATGGACAAAGATCACCAGAGGATGTGTGGATTTGTAATATCTGCAACAAGAGGAGAATCTGGCTGAGAATAACGCTGAAATAATGAATTAATTGTACAATAAGTACAGAAATTAGAGGATCAATGGACTCTTTTTAATGTGGAACTCTCACATCAGCTTTGAGACTGGAAAGTATTTGTCCCCTTGAATATTTCCCTTGACACTACCACAGCATCACCAACCGAGTTGAAATTATAGATTTGTGAATTCATGATGAAGAAGAACAAAGTCACTGGAGAAAAACAGTAAAACATTTCTTTTACCAGCATTTCTTGAAAGACTAAGTGTTTGCATCTGGTGTATCCAAATGGAATCTGACGTCACATTCAGTTTCAGTGTCATCTCCATCCTTACCTCCTTAAGTACATATCATAAATGATGACAGAGCTACAGAGACAATGTTGGGATCAAATATGTTTCAACAGTCAAGCCAGTAGAACGCAGACACAAGGAGGTTTCACTCTCTTCGAACTCTTTGCTTTCGAAAATGTGCCATAACTTATATTTCCGAATAAATGTTTTAAGTGTCTTGTGTGCAATCCTTATAGGCAATCCTGTATTCTAACACATATTTATTAAAAATGATAGATTACCAAGAGAAAACAATGACAATCTGTAATGACATCAAAGTTTTGATTAGAGATGTTTAGTTTGATCATGTTTCCTTGAGCTCCCCAAGAAATACTGATTTTTAAACAAAATGTATGTTAATGATCAGTATTTAATGATTGATTAAAATAAAAAGCAACAAGTCGACTTTAGAGACTGACGTTCAAATCCTTTTATTGTCACATGCAACTAGCATTCAGAGTAGTCACATATTTTCCATTATAGCAAATGGGGAAAAAGACAAGTAAAAACAAGTACAATGTTTGATTAGTGTTATTTGCAGTATTATTTCAAGAAGCATTTAATATTAAATGATGATGACCATACAGTTACTGTAAATTCAGGTTACAAGTTGGCTTACTTAGCCATTGATGAATTTTGAGGGTGTCTTGTTTTCAATTAAGAGGTAAAAAAAAAAACTGGAATAAAAATGTATTGATTGAATGCATGTTGGGGAAAAAATTATTTAATAAAATCCTGAAAAATTCATATTGAAGAAATCATACCTGTATAGAAATCATGATTGTGAGTGTCTTTGTTCATAGTTTTTGTAAGACAAAAACACATTCAGTGGTCCATTTACCCCGGGGCTTTTCATCCATTGTTCTGTCATCTAAAATCATGTAAATGTCTCAGTTACTTAATATCTGTGAGGGGTGACGTATTAGAAAATCTGTTTAGATTCATAAAGTTACAAAAGAATTCTGAAGTAAGAATAATTGTCGATAAACTTTTGAATAATTGAAAATATATGCGTATGGGGTGTAACCTCTTTGGGTCATGGCCACATTATCACCACCTCAGGGTGTGCAGTAACTTTTCAATAATTTCAATAAGTTTTAAATATCTGGAGTCAATTACTGAACATAATAACAACTCACACAAACTATTAAGCTATTTGGTCATACAAAAAGAGAAACAGCATACTTTCAATACATTTAATAGAAACTGTGCATAATTTTTATGGAATTTAGGCTTACTAATATTTTTTTCAAAAAAAAAAACTGAAACTAGTTTATAGTTGCAGTTATAGATCATCTGCTCAGCAATGTTGGAGAATGTCAAACATGAGGCACAAGCTATTGCCACATTAAAAATGAGTGTTCACTGATAAAACATTTTTAAACAGTAACTAGTGTCTTTAAATACTTAAAAAAATATATAGGTTGAGTATATATACACTGTCGCAAAAAAATGGTTCTAACGTGAGGTATTGAATAACATTTTCTTTACTAAAAATGGGTCAAAAATCACTTGGAAAAATCACCGAAAGGTTGATGCGGTAGGGGGCAGTGCAAAGAAACATGAGCCCATATTGTGAACAAGAAGCAGAGCAGGCGTCGGAAGTGACGTGAAATCGCATTGTGGTTTGTTGATGTTTGTGTCAAACTCTCGGTCGGTCGTTGTTGCGAAAGAAAAACCTCGAAACTGAAAGATTTGTGACGACCGTATTATTTCACCGACATCTCGTATTATGTCAGAACGGGGGTGACTGTACATGCATCGAACAAACTGTGTATATACAAGTTTGAAAGGCCGTTTATTCTCCGTATTGGACCACATAATAAACACAAATCACCGCAAGCTGGCCAGCGATGACAATCCTCCCAAAGAAGAAACCGGCCTCTACAGCCGGTGGCGGTGATCATACGGACGAAGCGGACCGACGAAGCGGCTCTGAGTCGCACCCTCATCCACTCGCTGGACGATCGGGGTCCCGACCCAGGGCCTCTCCGCCGCCGTGGACATACCAGGCCACACCGCACACGTCCAGAGAGGAGCGGCGCATCGAAGCGAGCGCTCGCCCGCAACAGGCCTCCCCACAGCCCGGTGTCGCTGGAGCTGCGGTCGTGCAGTGCGAAGGGAGCTCGAATTCGGCTGTGGTCGCAGGTCGTGTCGAGTTACCTTGCGGCGCAGGTGGTGTTGGAAGCTGCTGCTCGGGACCCGGACTCAGCAAGCGGAGACGGCAGGCTGTCTGCTCCAGCGGTTTGACAGGTGGAGGAGGTAGAGTGGGAGGAGGAGGAGGAGGGGGCGGTAGTCCAGTATCGGAACCCGAAGAGGGAGCTGGAGGCAACAACAGTGAGGATGAGTATGAGAATGCGGCCAGACTTCAGCTTGTGGACCCCGCCACGGTCGAGCAGGTTCTGGATATTGACAGTTTTCTTATTAGTCTGCTTTCTGTGCCAATTTGAATGACCCATCAAGCATGCTGAGAGCTAACTATATAATCATTTAGCCTAATAAAATTCAAATGTTTGAAACTATGCCTTTAGGGGATTGTTGCACCCAAATGCATTTATTTACGCACGCTCCAAACCTGTTTGACTTTTGGTTGTTTTGAGTCTTTTAAAGGGTTTGTTCACCCAAAAATTCTGTCATTATTTACTCATCCCCATGTTGTTCCAAACCTGTAAGACTTTTGTTTATCATCAGAACACAAATGAAGATTTTTGATGAAATCTTTTTGATGAAATCTGAGCTTTGTGTCTTTCCATTGACGGCTATGCATCTACCACTTTGAGGCTTCAAAAAGTTCATGAATAGATCGTAAAACTAATTCACGTGAATTTTGTGGTTTAGTACAAATTTAGAATTTGAGATTGAATCGGATTGAATTTAGGCTTTTATTCACATATAAACCTTGATCAGCGTAAAAACAGAAGCTCAACCAAAACTACTTAAGAACAAACCTCATTGGTTCTTGCGGAGGCTCAAACATGCTGCGTAAATCAAGAATGAACCTCATTCGTTCTCTCATATCAAGCAAATGTTGATGAATGTGTTTTATACTTGAATAAACCGCTCAATTCATATAGATTAGTTGTGCGACCTCTTTTTGAACTTTTAGAGATGTCAAAGTGTCAGTTACACAGCTGTCATTTGAGCGACAGAAAGCTCTCAGATTTTATTTAAAAAAACATATCTTCATTTGTTTTCTGAAGATAAGCGAAAGTCTTACGGGTTTGGAACGACAAGAGGGTGAGTTTAAGTAATGACAGAATTTTCATTTTTGAACGAGCTAGCCTATATCTTTAATTATTACAGTTTTGGTTCATTGTTTATCTTCTAATTAAAGCCTATATCTACCACTTAAGAAAATAATTATGCCATTAAGTCTTAGTAAAGAAAAGTAAAGAAAAGTAAACTTTTTGTCACAATTATGACAGAAATCCGAAATAATGAAATTGTGACAAAATCAACATAACCCTACATTAATCCCCACAAAAACTGAAAGTGAATGGTTTCCCATTCCTATTAAAATTAATTTGTCCAAACACTTTTTGGAGACTGTTTTGGAAAACACTGGAAAAAAACACTGGAAAAAAACACTGTTTTGGAAATTGGAAAACTGTCATATGTATTCATTGTACTATAATACACTTTTTCTTTCTTTCTATTTTTTTTTGACCTACAGCAAGAAGAATGGTTCGAGAAAGCCTTAAGGGAAAAGAAAGGCTTTGAAATTAAAAAAATGAAGGAAGATGGAGCATGCCTTTTCAGAGCAGTTGGTAATACATTTATATATAGCTTAAACATTTCATTTTGGTTATTTGCTAGGGCACCATTTGACATTTTAATTTAAGTTTTTAAGTGAAAGTTTTTCATGTAATATTTATGTTTTATTTTAGCTTTATTTCAATTACATAAAATGATTTCAAGAGTTTTAGTTAATAATAACTATATATTTTTCTTTTTCTTTAATAAAGCTGATCAAGTATATGGGGACCAAGATATGCATGATGTGGTACGGAAGCAGTGTATGGATTACTTGGTGAGTCAGTTAAATATTCAAGAAAAAATTATTTGCAAATAAAAAATAATTGGCTTTGAAATGTGGGCTTGGCTCATCTTTTAATTATTGACTGATATGCCATTTTGATGAATTGTTTATGCTTCGATTACAGACGAAAAATGCGGATTACTTTTCGAGTTATGTCACAGAGGATTTCACCTCATACATTAACAGAAAAAGGAAGAACAACTGCCATGGGAACCACATTGAGATGCAGGCCATGGCAGAAATGTTCAACCGGCCGGTGGAGGTTTACCAGAATGGTGCAGGTTAGTTAATGTCTGTTGAATTCCTGCCATCTAATTGGCTGTCTGTGGTATATTTTAGGATAGAAGAGGAAAATTAATATTATT
Source organism: Cyprinella venusta (assembly GCA_038021265.1). Classification (NCBI taxonomy): domain Eukaryota; kingdom Metazoa; phylum Chordata; class Actinopteri; order Cypriniformes; family Leuciscidae; genus Cyprinella; species Cyprinella venusta. Next base: position 21,351,510 of record CM075879.1, read on the forward strand.
TGACAAATCCCGTCTTACAGAGCCCATTAATACGTTCCACGGCATCCAAGAGAACAACGACGAGCCGATACGTGTCAGTTACCACAAGAACATCCATTATAACTCTGTGGTGAATCCCCACAAGGCCAGTGTTGGGGTGGGGCTGGGCCTCCCCTCCTTTAAACCGGGGGTAGGTGTTGTAAATAAGACGCATAAGTTCAAGTATTTATTTTTATGAAGATTTTTCTCTGCTAATGTCTGTTATACTGTCTCTCTGTAGTACGCTGACCAGAGTCTGATGAAAAATGCTATTAAGACATCTGAGGAGTCTTGGATTGAGCAGCAGATGCTGGAGGACAAGAAGAGAGCATCAGATTGGGAGGCCACCAATGAGGCCATCGAGGAACAGGTGGCCCGTGAGTCCTATTTGCAGTGGCTTCAGGACCAAGAGAAGCAAGCGAGACAGGTATGAAACCATCCCACGATTAAATCAAAGCAAGTTCAAACGAGCAACTTTGACAGACTTCCCTCTCTGCTTTCCCATTCAGCCTCGTAAAGCTAGTGCCACCTGCAGCTCTGCCACAGCTGCCACATCCAGTGGCTTTGAGGAGTGGGGATGCAGGTCCCCTCGCCAGCGCAGCTCCGCCCCCTCTCCAGAGCATCCAGGTCCGGCTCACCCCGAACCCCCCGTCAAACCTCCCTCCCCAGCAGGAGCCTCACTGGTTCTTCCCAAACCCCCATCACCATGTGCCCCAGGTCTGTATATGAATGTTTTCTTTACTTGCTCTAATGCACACTTCTCACTAACCAGTTCTTCCTTGATTTTTTTTTTCTCAAGGTCCAAGTCATCAGTCTTCTGCCAACTCTTCCCTGGTGTCTCTCTACCCAACCCGGGGATATAGGACACTAATGCAGGATATGTCACCTGCTGCCTTCGGTACAGCATTATACGTTTTAGTGGAAATGTTTGTTAATTATAATTTATGTGTTTGTTAATTAGGTGGTTCATTTTTTTATTAGGTTTTACAGATTGGGAAGATGATGACGTTCTGGCTTCAGTTCTGGCCGCTTCACAACAAGAATACCTCGATAGCTTGAAGAAAAATGCAATGCACAGAGAATCTTCCCCAGACTGCAGTTGATATATTGGACAGCATAACTTGCAGCACAAACCATTGAACAGCTGCATTTCTTTATTTCAACACCATGCAATGTCTCCTCATCCTTCTTTATAAATACCACTGTTTACTGATCTTTCTTTCTTTCTTTCTTTTTTTTTTTGCTAATCCATTTTCCTTCATTTCATTAAACTCCATGGACCTAGTTAGGTGCATGTTTAAATAAACCTTGTAAAATTAATATTAAAAAATATCATCTCAACTGTTTATTATTATCATGTGTTTTCATTATTTGAGCACAATAAATTATACTAATTAGTATATGAATGTTGAAAATGTTGTGATCTTTTTTCCCTCCTAATTTTGATATATATACCAATGCAGAACAGCAAGCTGCAGGACACATAAAGATAATCAACAAACAATTCAAAGTCATATGTTGATGTTTGTACACTGTCAAAAGCATTTAGTGAGCCCTGAGATTTATTTATTGAATATATTAAAGGAGTAGCTCACTTTAAAAAAAAAAAAAAAAAAAAAAACATTTGCTGATAATTTACTCACCCCCATGCCATCCAAGATGTCTGTCTTTCTTTCTTCAGTCGAAAAGAAATTAAGGTTTTTGATGAAAACATTCCAGGATTTTCTCCATATAATGTACTTCAATGGGAACCAAACCCGGTTCAAGGTCCAAAATAGTTTCAATGCAGCTTCAAAGGGCTTTAATCGACACCAGATGATGAATAAGGGAATAAGGGTCACGAACGCTCATCACAGAACAGAGCAAGGTGAGCATTTGAGCTTATAAAACTTAATTTAAAACTTTTAAAACTTTTTTATTTATTTTTGAAATGATGGATCGTTTTGCTAGATAAGGCCTTCATTCATCTTCTGTTGTCGTTTAAAGCCCTTTGAAGCTGCACTGAAACTCTCATTTGGACCTTGAACCGTTTGGTTTCCAATGAAGTCCATTATATGGAGAAAATCCTGGAATGTTTTCATCGAAAACCTTAATTTCTTTTCAGCTGAAGAAAGAAAGACATGGGGGTGAGTAAATTATCAGCAAATTTTTTTTTTAAGTGAACCACCCCTTTAACATACTCTTCAAACTGCTACAATTGACAAATGAAAAGTATGATGTATATATTTTTGAGTAAATTTTAAAAAGGCGAAATCTCGCGTGTTTGTGAGAGAAAGAGAGAATGTAAATATATCTATACATAGTAAATGGCCCGAGTATTTTTCTCTGGTCGTCTCACACTTTTAAATATATTTGCTTTTTATTTCATTAAAGTCCTCTATTTTGAAAAATGTCAACCGGAAGTGGTTGTGGGATATTTGTTTTGCAGTGTTTTTAACGTCAAGCTTCCTGGAGCACCGGTTGCGGCTGAGTCAGTTGCGCTGAGCAAAAACGAAAGATGATCTTGATTTTTAATGATCGTTAATAATTTATTCCACCAGACATGAATGTGATTATGACGAGAAGTGAAATAGTTTACTCGAGGAGTCATTTATCGGGGAGATCATTAGCTTTTTCCATAAATAACGTAGACTAGCTTTCTGTCTGGTAATCTGGTTAATGCAATTCTAGGATTTTAACCAATTCATGCTATTTATTAAAGTCATCCATTGTTATTAAACTATCTGCGGCAGAAGACGTGCGTGACGGTGTTAAACTCCACGAGCCGTACAGATATGGGATAACAGCAGTAATCTGATTAAACGTGTTCGACGTCACTGTTAGCTGCTACACGAAGTACGAACCTTAATTAGTTAAATGCGTACTGATATATTTGCTGTTTGATGGGTGTCATTAAGTCACTTTCTCAATTTAAATTCATCAGTTTTGCATGTTGTCATGGATCCGAGCAGTCAACAGAGTGGGAATATGGAGGAAGTGAAGATATTGGATCCATCCATTCTTTCACAATGTTTTGATCAGATAGGTAATGTTTTGGATGATGCCGTTTTATTACTAGTTTAAACTTGTGTTATAGTGTGTAACATGCTGATGCAGACTTGATTCTTCCCTATTCTCCAGATGTTGCTTATTCGGACAGTGATGTCCCATCAGAAAACCACTGTGTGAATGAAGATCACAGGATGCCTTCAGACCCAGAGGGGTTCTTGGACTCAGCAGACCCTACATCAGAGGAGAGCAACCAACCACAAGAGCCTTCAACAGATATGCAGAAGCTCCACATTGATGATGACAGGTCTCTGTGTGCCGGTGGTTCGGAGACTGATTCTGGGAAAGCATCCGAGGACTCAGCATTAGTTGACAATGGCCATGACGACTCGAGCGAGTTTGTTGTAACCGTGTTAGCCCGGGGGAAGATGGAAGAGCAGGGAATGGGAATGAAAGGAGCCTCATCCCCTCTAAGCGAGACCGGCACACCTCTGGGACCTCCTTCGCACAGGAACGAGGATGTGACGGCGGAAAGCTGGAGACAGCACAGGAAGCATGTGTTTGTGTTGAGCGAGGCTGGGAAGCCCATTTATTCCCGATATGGAAGTGAGGAGGCTCTGTCCTCCACTATGGGAGTGATGATGGCGCTGGTGTCCTTCGTGCAAAGTGGAGACAACATCATTCGTTCAGTCTACTCCGGTAAGTTTGTTTGTGACATTGAACTGATGGAAAAGGGCATGCTTTTTAGCTAATTTACTCGTAATCTTTGTCTTCTGGGAAAACACACCGGAAATATTGATGACTCATCTTGCACTCAGGGGCGTATGCAAATCTTTGTCCAATCAGGTGCTCTGTATAATGAGCTAGCTCCTTCATCTATCTCATGACACTGACTGGGAAATCATGGATCTTTAAGTGTTTCATGTAATTTCACTGCTTTAATTGTTCATGTAGTTGAGTATTGTTAGATTTGTAACATGAATTGTTTTTTTAGTGAGTATAAATGTGTAAAGTTTGTCAGACAAGACCAGACGATCTTTTATTGAAAATTCTTTGTTAAACTTTATGCAAAAAAACTTTTTTTTTTTTTTTTTCAAGAAAAAAATGTGACAAACATGCATACAATCAGTGTGTTTTTGACCCAGTTTTACATTATTTAGCTGTAGTTTTAGAGGGGAAAAGCTTTTTATATTATTTATTTTATATAAAAACATACACCAAGGTTTTTTTTTGTTTGTTTTTTTTACGTTTTTGAAAAAACTCTCTTACGCTCGCCAAGGCTGCATTTATTCATTTAAAAATTCAGTGAATTCACCTGTTTCCTATTAAAATGTAATTCATTCCTTTTGGCTAAGGTGCATTTTCAGCATCATTACTCCAGTCTTCAGTGTCTCACGATCCTTCAGAAATCATTTTAACATGCTGATTTAGTGCTCAAGAAACATTTCTTCTCAATTCTTCATTACCAATGTTAAAAAGAGTTTTGCTCCTTAATATTTTTGTGAAAACTGTTAATACATCATATTGACCCCACACATTTGAATGGTAGTGTATTTTATTCACATTTGTGAAAACGTAGCTGACCAAAGAACAATGAATCATCTACTAAAATAATGGCTTAAATTGCTTAATCTGGTATCCTCTCTCCTAATAGACGAGCACACGGTTGTGTTCATGCAGCGGGGTCCTCTGGTGCTGGTGTCGGTCTCCAGCAGCCGTCAGTCAGAGCAGCAGCTCCGGAACGAGCTTCTCTACGTCTACAACCAGATCGTCAGCATGCTCACGCAGGCCAGCATCACCCGCATCTTCGAGCACAAGAAGAACTACGACCTGCGTCGTCTGCTGGCCGGCTCGGAGAAGATTCTCGACGGCCTCCTCAAACTCGTGGACTCAGACCCCAGCCTCTTACTCTGCGCCGTGCACTGTCTCCCCTTGGCCTCGTCTCTCAGGGACTCCCTCAGCCAGATTCTCCAGAAGGCCATCACGCCAAACCTGGTCTTCTCCATCCTCATCGCCAAGAACCAGCTGCTCACCATAGTGCAGGAAAAGATGGTCATTGACGATGCCCGACTGGAACCTGCCGACCTCCACCTTCTGCTGAACCTCATCGGGGCGTCGTCCGCCTTTCAGGCCGGGGAGATCTGGACTCCCATTTGCCTGCCCAGTTTTAACCCTGACTGTTACTTTTATGCATACATCTCCTATCTGGACCCTCCTGAATGTACTGTTTGTCTGGTTCTTCTCTCCACCGACAAAGAGGCGTTTTATTCTGTAGCCGAGTGCAAGAGGAAGATCGAGGAGGCTATGCAAGCACAGAATGCGCTAAACGCCATATCGAAAGCTCACTCGTACAGCGTTAGTCAGGTGGGAGTGTCTGACCTCAGGCATTTCATGTACAAGCCCTTCGACGTGCCAGACAACCATCGGCAGCTGACGCAGTTCACCAGGTGAGTTGTTTGCGTTGATGATTGAGATTCTCATGGAACCTTTTGAGAAAATGCCCATCTCATATTTCATCGCAAAAAAAAAAAAAATAAAAAAAAAATAGAAATTATATTTTTTACTTTAAATGGTACTAAAATAAGGCTTCATTTTCTTAAAGGGATAGTTCACCCAAAAATGAAAATTCTGTCATCATTTACTCCCCCTCAATATTTGTTTCAAACCTGTATGAATTTCTTTCATCTGCTAAACACAAAAGAGGATATTTTGAAGAATGTCGGTAACCCAAACAGTTGATGGACCCCATTAACTTCCATAGCATTATTTCCCCACACTATGGAAGTCAGTAGGGTCCATCAAACGTTTTGGGTTACATACAATGGGGTTACATTACATTTTTTGGGTGAACTATCCCTTTAAGATCTGCATTTAGATCTTGTATCTAAAGGCAAGGCAAGTGTATTTATATATCACAGTTCACACACTATGTCAATCCTGAGTATCAGTATGCTGATTTAGTTATTGCTTTGACATGACTATTGAAACTTATGTCTGACTCCAGAATCACATAGAGATTCCTGACTTGATTTTTAGTTTTTAGACACCTAGCGTCAAGGTATGCATTCACCTTGAGAACTTCATCTTTGTTTCCAAATGCGATGACCTCGGTTTTGTCTTTGTTTAACTGAAGAAAGTTTTGGCACATCTAACTGTTGACTTCATCAATGCATTGGCACATGGTGTCAATGGGGCTGTAGTCATTAGGTGATAGGGCTCAGTAGAGCTGTGTGTCGTGTGCATAGCTGTGGTGAGCGATTTGGGCTCACATAGTAACCTCTCCCTTCTAAGTATGACCTGAACCATTTTAGGACTATCCCAGAAAGCCCCACTCAGTTTTCCAGCCTGTCAATAAGTATGTTATGATCGATAGTGTCAAATGCGGCACTGAGGTCGAGTAGTACCAGAATTGATGTTTTGCCTGTATCAGTAACTAACCACATATTGTTTATTATCTTTATGAGCGCTGTCATGTGGTCGAAAACCAGATTGGAATTTGTCAAAGTATCCATTTGAAGTTAGGAAGTTGTTCAGCTGATTGAAGACAACCTTTTCAGCGATCTTGCTTATGAAAGGGAGATTTGAGATCGGTCTATAGTTGCAAAAAAGATTTTTTTTCTGCTCTTCTGCATTGTCTTTTCATATTTTGCACAGCTGTTGAGTTTCTTCAAGGTGCTTTTTGTCTACCACATTTGTTTCTCTAATTCTTTTTAACATGTTGCAAAAAAGTGTTATTATTATTATGTTGTGGCTGATAAATGCAGATATTAAAATTCTATTCTATTTTGTCAGAATAAAAAGAATAATATAAAGAGAATAATATATATATATATATATATATATATATATATATATATATATATATATACACACACACACACACACACACACACACAACACTGAAAGAAAGTGCATTATTGTATGTTACTTAAAATGTCTTAATTTTCTTAATGTAAGATAAAATAGCTTTTATTTTCTCCTTTAGATATTTAGACAAAATGTGACCTGGACATTTTATTTTATTTATTTTGTAATATGATTAATATGATTAACTCATATTTTACTGCTTGTTATGACCACCTTGCGATTCATCGGATGTGCAATGATGCAGTATGGTTATTGTTAGCTAGACCTAAAAACTATTAAAATTTTTTACTAATTAAAATAAAGATAAATATTAAACAAAAATCAATAATAAATCAATAAATATAAACGAAAATAAAAAATTCTGCCTTGGTAACTACCTGAAATTAAATAAGATGAAGTTGAAGTACTAAAATTACTTAAACTAAAACTGAAATAAAAATAAATTAAAGCTAACTAGAAAAAAAAGTTAAATAAATAAATATGGAAAAAAAACATAAAATGACAAAAAAATTTAAACTGAAAATACAAAAATAAAAGATCTTCAATATATGAACAAGTGCTATATTATTTAAACATTACATAAATAACTACTTGTTTTCAATTGGCAACTTTTTAAAATCGATTTAGTCGAACACTGCAAACGAGAAAAGGCCTTTTCCTAATGCTGACATCAGTTTTGTCCTCAGCATCTCCATAAATAACTTCTTTTAAATAACCATCTTTTTAACAGTATCTCTGAGCTTAATATTTTCACTGTAAACCTCACATATTTTCCACATTCATCTCACTAAGGACAGAAATCGGAAGCACGCTTTCTTCATTTAACCTATTGTTTGATGCCAAATGCATGGTCTTTTATTGAGAGCACTCTGTTTGTCATGAGATGTTCTTTACAATATAGGACCAATAATATAATATCTGAAAATGTTGATGAATGACAGAGAAATGAGATCTAAAGCACAAAGACACCATTGTTTTTCTCTGTCTCGTGGCTTCTCTGCGCAGCCCAGAGATGGAGGCCCCTTACGGCAGTGAGGAGGAGCAGATGAGACTCCTGGACCTGTACAGAGACATGCACAGCCGGATCCACAGCACCTCACGCCCGCTCAAGCTCATCTACCACGTGGCCGAACGCGAGACTCTGCTGTCCTGGGTATGTGAACAGTAACTGCTGTCACACGCATCTGTTCTTAGTACTCTGAGAGCAAAACATGTTGATGTTGTGCTTTCCATCTCGCCTGGTGCTTTCACACGCTCTCCGGCAAGACCTTGAAAGATCGAGTTACCTTTAAGGCCTCCGAGCGGCAGTCAAAATTTGCAAATGTAGATTATGCAAATTAGGATCCTGACCTTGCTCCAAATGGGAGTCACTTTGTGATTGATTATTTAGCTGCGTCCTTAAAAAAATATTCTGAGGTTAATGATGAGTTGCCCAAAGGAACTGAATTTAATTTCAATCTCATTTCAGGTCACAAGTAAATTTGAGTTGTACACGTGCTTCAGCCCGCTTGTCACAAAAACCTGTGCCATCAACGCCATCACGAAACTGCTGCGCTGGATCAAGAAGGAGGAAGACCGTCTGTTTATCCGATACCCTCCGAAATACTCCACAACCCCCAACCCCAGTAAGAGCTCTAAAGGAGGTAAGGGTTATGATTTCTTGGTCTTTTACAAGATTCCCTCCATCTACTGACCATTTGTATTGATTTGGTTTCAGATGGACACTGATCACACTGGCCCAGGACGTGCATCTCTGCATTCTTAACTGTTTAGTATTACAATGGAGATGATTCAACCAAATTATCATAAATAATCCAACGTGGGTAAATAAGTTATGTAAAGCTACTGTTTGTTTGTTAGTCCATTTGGCATCCTGGACTTCTGATCTGATTTTATACATTTAAGTAAAAAAAATAAATAAAATAAATAGGAAATTATAAACACCAGAAACAACTTTACTCAGCAAAAGGTCCAACAAAATGTGGATTTTTTTGTTTCTTGAGAACTGTAACTGGATTCTTTTACTTTACAGTCATTTTTTTTTGGTCATGTAATTTGATATAGATTAGAAACTGTTAATGCGATAAACTGAGATGATCAAATTGTGTCCCAATGTCTGAATCAGATTCATTTAGCTCTAAATTAACATGGCTGCTCGAGGTGTGCATTATCAATGCACCTTTTCTGGTTGTTTATTGGTGTATTCTTTTAGATGCTCACTTTGACTGTCTTATATGGTTTTGCATTTGAAACCGAACCGACCAAACCTGACTCCATTTTAATTGAAGACTATAACATCAGCTGAAACATATCAGAAGATCTTAAAATTGTGTGTTTACTATGGGTTTAATGTTATTTCATTTCTGTTTTCAGTTAGGTTACTGCACAGCATGTGTAGTTTAATGTTTTGTGTGAGTTTTTGTTTCCTGTTGGATTTGCCAGTCATAATTTATGACATTTACTTTTCTGGCATGTGCACTATGATGTCATCAAATCATAAGATCAAGATCACCATAAAATGTAGGTTAAAACCACTGAACATAATAGGAAAATGTATGATAAAATGCAATTTTCTGAAGTTTACTTTTCTGGAAAAAAAAACCATTTGTATTCAAGAGGTATAATATATTGGTGCTGTAATAAATCTGAGGTTGCTCAAGTACATCTTGTATTTTGAAATCTTATTTATTGACACGATTGCTAAATTTAGAAAGGGTAATCAAGATCAACTTGTAAACATGAAAAATACAGAAACACATTAGGGGCTCGTTCTTCGTACGTTGTTTAAAACATCCGGGATCAAATGAGACATCTAAGATGATATCATCGTGCTAATCATGATCCGGATAATTGGGTTCTTCGAACACTCCTGCCGGTTATGATTAGTATAGCTAGATTAAGTTATCTGAGATAACTGCGCATTCTCGCGTTGGTTTATAAGGGGACATTTTTTCGATGGCAGAAACAGTGATCAGCAACGCTGCTATTGGCTGTTCAGCATGGCCAAAGAACACGCCCATTTTTTCTCCCAAGCAGAGCAAGAGCTTTTAATGGAGAACACCTCAAAGTGCAAAAGCCAGGAGAGAGTGCTGGCAAAAGTAGAATACAAATTAAATGTGTTTGTGGTGGCCATGTTAGATGTTTGGAATGGAATGGATGAAAAAAAAAATCGAAATTTTGAGTTTCTCTGATCTTCTCTCTGATTTTTGCACTCAGGTCTCAGGCATGGCCCTCTATCAGAATCCAGAGTTTCAAGAAGATCAGAGAAACTCAAAATTTCAAACCGGAAAAAAACACAACATTGTTACCCCTTACGTTTTTTTTTGGGTCGAAATTTTGAGTTTCGACATCTCAGCTCTGGAAGGGTCTAGAGCCTCCATTTTTGCACTCTGGTCTAAGTCTCATGGCCCTCTATCAGAATCCAGAGTTTCAAGAAGATCAGAGAAACTCAAAATTTCGACCTGGAAAAAAAAACGACAGTGTTATCCCTTATGTTTTTTTTTTTTTCGGGTTGAAATTTTGAGTTTCGATATCTCAGCTCTGGAAGGGTCTAGAGCCTCCATTTTTGCGCTCTGGTCTAAGTCTTATGGCCCTCTATCAGAATCCAGAGTTTCAAGAAGATCAGAGAAACTCAAAATTTCGACCCGGAAAAAAAAAAACGACAGTGTTACCCCTTATGTTTTTTTTTTCGGGTTGAAATTTTGAGTTTCGATATCTCAGCTCTGGAAGGTTCTAGAGCCTCCACTTTTGCACTCTGGCCTAAGTCTCATGGCCCTCTATCAGAATCCAGAGTTTCAAGAAGATCAGAGAAACTCAAAATTTCAAACCGGAAAAAAAACACAACATTGTTACCCCTTACGGTTTTTTTTGGGTCGAAATTTTGAGTTTCGACATCTCAGCTCTGGAAGGGTCTAGAGCCTCCATTTTTGCACTCTGGTCTAAGTCTCATGGCCCTCTATCAGAATCCAGAGTTTCAAGAAGATCAGAGAAACTCAAAATTTCGACCTGGAAAAAAAAAACGACAGTGTTATCCCTTATGTTTTTTTTTTTTCGGGTTGAAATTTTGAGTTTCGATATCTCAGCTCTGGAAGGGTCTAGAGCCTCCATTTTTGCGCTCTGGTCTAAGTCTTATGGCCCTCTATCAGAATCCAGAGTTTCAAGAAGATCAGAGAAACTCAAAATTTCGACCCGGAAAAAAAAAAACGACAGTGTTACCCCTTATGTTTTTTTTTTCGGGTTGAAATTTTGAGTTTCGATATCTCAGCTCTGGAAGGTTCTAGAGCCTCCACTTTTGCACTCTGGCCTAAGTCTCATGGCCCTCTATCAGAATCCAGAGTTTCAAGAAGATCAGAGAAACTCAAAATTTCGACCTGGAAAAAAAACGACAGTGTTATCCCTTATGTTTTTTTTTTTTCGGGTAAAAATTTTGAGTTTCGATATCTCAGCTCTGGAAGGGTCTAGAGCCTCCATTTTTGCACTCTGGTCTAAGTCTCATGGCCCTCTATCAGAATCCAGAGTTTCAAGAAGATCAGAGAAATTCAAAATTTCGACCCGGAAAAAAAAAAACGACAGTGTTACCCTTACGTTTTTTTTTTTGGGTCGAAATTTTGAGTTTCGATATCTCAGCTCTGGAAGGGTCTAGAGCCTCCATTTTTGCACTCTGGTCTAAGTCTCATGGCCCTCTATCAAAATCCAGAGTTTCAAGAAGATCAGAGAAACTCAAAATTTCGACCCGGGAAAAAAAACAAGACAGTGTTACCCCTTACGTTTTTTTTTCGGGTCGAAATTTTGAGTTTCGATATCTCAGCTCTGGAAGGGTCAAGAGCCTCCATTTTTGCACTCTGGTCTAAGTCTCATGGCCCTCTATTAGAATCCAGAGTTTCAAGAAGATCAGAGAAACTCAAAATTTCGACCTGGAAAAAAAAACGATAGTGTTACACCTTACGGTTTTTTTTTCGGGTTGAAATTTTTAATTTCGATATCTCAGCTCTGGAAGGGTCTAGAGGCTCCATTTTTGCACTCTGGTCTAAGTCTCATGGCCCTCTATCAGAATCCAGAGTTTCGAGAAGATCAGAGAAACTCAAAATTTCGACCCAGAAAAAAAATCAACAGTGTTATCCCTTACGTTTTTTTTTTCGGATTGAAATTTTGAGTTTCGATATCTCAGCTCTGGAAGGGTCTAGAGCCTCCATTTTTGCACTCAGGTCTTAGTCTCGTGGCCCTCTATCATATGCAGAGTTTTGAGAAGATTGGGGGAACTTAATTTTTCGCCCCTCGAAAAAAAACGCAAGGGGTAACACTGTCGTTTTTTTTTCTGGTCGAAATTTTGAGTTTCCATATCTCAGCTCTGGAAGGGTCTAGAGCCTCCATTTTTGCACTCAGGTCTTAGTCTCGTGGCCCTCTATCATAATCCAGAGTTTCGAGAAGATCAGAGAAACTCAAAATTTCGACCCAGAAAAAAAATCGACAGTGTTATCCCTTACGTTTTTTTTTTTCGGATTGAAATTTTGAGTTTTGATATCTCAGCTCTGGAAGGGTCTAGAGCCTCCATTTTTGCACTCTGGTCTAAGTCTCATGGCCCTCTATCGGAATCCAGAGTTTCAAGAAGATCAGAGAAACTCAAAATTTCGACCTGGAAAAAAAACGACAGTGTTATCCCTTACGTTTTTTTTTTCGGGTTGAAATTTTGAGTTTTGATATCTCAGCTCTGGAAGGGTCTAGAGCCTCCATTTTTGCACTCAGGTCTTAGTCTCGTGGCCCTCTATCATAATCCAGAGTTTTGAGAAGATTGGGGAAACTTAATTTTTCGCCCCTCGAAAAAAAACGCAAGGGGTAACACAGTCGTTTTTTTTTTCTGGTCGAAATTTTGAGTTTCCATATCTCAGCTCTGGAAGGGTCTAGAGCCTCCATTTTTGCACTCAGGTCTTAGTCTCGTGGCCCTCTATCATAATCCAGAGTTTTGAGAAGATTGGGGAAACTTAATTTTTCGCCCCCCGAAAAAAACCGCAAGGGGTAACACTGTTGTTTTTTTTTTCTGGTCGAAATTTTGAGTTTCCATATCTCAGCTCTTGAAGGGTCTAGAGTAGGGATCGACCGATATGGATTTTTTAGTACCGATACCGATTTTTTTCCCATCAGCCTTAGCCGAAACCGATATGGGCTGCCGATTTTCTTTAGCCGATATTTGGAGCCGATACATTTTGCTCCCTCAATTTACATCATAAAAATACATGATGTTAACAAATGTTACAGGTCTCAATTTAATAAAAGTAACATTTAACTTCAAAAATTAATATTTAACAAATAGTAAAAACATTTGAGGTAGAACAAGAACAAGTAGATAAACAATTTAGCCTAACAAATATTAAAAACATGAGGTAGCCTAGAACAAAAAAAGTTCAGTGCTGAAAATAAATATTTAAGCATAAATTAAATAATTACACTATTGCACACAGTAGCAACCAGCATAAAGTGCACATTGTACTTCATATTAAAAGAAATGAACTATGTACTGCCATGGTTTCATTTTTTCTACATAAAATAAAATGAGCATTTCTAGTCTCTAATATCACTGCGATGGCGAGGGAGACGCACACCACACGCGTCCAAACCTCGGCCAGGTAGGCTCTGAATAAATCTCCCACAAAAAGCACAGAACAACGTTGGCATTACTTAATCCTATAACCAGTGTTCGTTACAGCACCCGTATGCATAGGGCTGTCAAAATTGCTCAAATGGCGTTTGCATATTCCCTCTAAAAAACATATTCGAACATCCCGTTGCGCATTTTGACGCGCATTACGTCAATAACAGAACACATTAATACAAAGAGACATAACTACTAGTATTAGATAGTTTATTTGAGTTAACATATTTGACAACGTATTAAAAAGCAAGTAAATCAACTAATGGCCAAAACCGCAGAGCTCTCTCGCTCACTCAATGTCTCGCCCGGGCGCTCGCCCTCGCGCTCTCTGGACATTTGGTCCATTCTATAACGTTCGCTGACGGACGTTCTGACGACATTTGTCCGGGCCGTTTGCGAACGTCCCTATTTCGTCTCTCACCTGGCATTTCCATGACAACACTTGCAATCCAGTCGCCCATGTTTGCTATCATCAACTGAAACTTTACAACTCAGACAAACGAATAATTAAACTAAAATATAAATGCAAATATTTGCATTGATTGTAAATGTTAGTGTTTTAAGATAAAATGTTCATGTTACTTCATGCAAATTCTAATCACTAATTAAAGATAGGCTACCACGAGTTTGTTTTCAACCTTTATAATTTAAACATCAAAAACATGACAATTGATTCAACTGAATATGAGCTACAATTTATAAAGGCTACATGCACAAAGAGGTTGAATCAGGAGCACTACTGCATCGACTTCAAATGATGAGTGCAGCCAAGGAAAACGTGAAGAATGAAAAATTGCTGGAAAGTGCATAATAACACAGGTAAGACAAATAAAAGTATCCTACATTTACCTGTCAAACGTTGGTCAGGAGAAGGTGACTGGTTTTATTAAAAATAATTTATTTTAGGAAAAATATTGTTCTAAGTATTGCACTTAAGACAGATAGCACATGCAGAAAAAAAAAAACATTGGAGAAACAAGCGAGTGACGATCAAATCATAGGATCAAATGCGTCTAAGCGAGTGACGTCATTCCTTATGTACACGGTTTGTATCTGGTTTGTATCCATGGCAACGCTCAGCGTAGTGACAGTTAGGTCCTTCTCAGACGCAGCCTTGTGTTTTCTCTGTCCGTCGTCTGTCTAAAAGGTATTTTTAATTAGATTATTATAGTCACCATAACCACTGTCAATCTTTAAACTATATGAAAATGTTACCTTTTAAAACGTTTGCTGTAGTTGTCCGCAATGTACCGCTGATAACCGTTATGCTAATACTACGAGTACGAAGCTAACAGCTGAAAATGAGACAACATTTCACATATTGATAAAATCATAACTGAATATGTTCATTTTGTTGTTTTAGGTAACGTTAGACGCCGAAGGGGGAGAATTGCCATCGGATTAATCCCACAGCTGACCGACAAACACACACACACACACACACACACACACACACACACACACAGCTGCCAGCGCATTTGAAGACACACACACATGGAAATGCCACCTTTACAATTGTTTTAAATAAATAATTTACTTTGTTCGTTACACCGTGTCTGTTTTCTTTGGTTAGCCGGAAGTAAAATAAAATAAAATGATATTCAGGGGACTAAACGCAAAAGTCCCATAAACGTCCCGGATGGCCGTTGGTGGTCCTGGGAACGTCCTCTTGAACGTCCGGAGGACGTCTTCGCGAATGTCCTCGGGACATCAAGCGGACTCCACATGGGGACGTTCGGGGGGACGTTCGCACAGGCCATTTAGGGGACGTTCTGGGGACATTTTTTTGTTAGCTGGGTATATAGCAGCAGCACAAAGCTGCCCATGAACGCCTGCTTATAAATAACGTCGGGAAAAGAAAAAAAAAAAACTATCGGCGAACGCGCAGCCTTGTATCGGCCGATTCCGAGACACGTAAAAACCGCAAATATCAGCCCGATATATCGGTCGATCCCGTCTACAGCCTCCATTTTCGCACTAAGGACTAAGTCTCGTGGCCCTCTATCATAATCCAGAGTTTTGAGAAGATTGGGGAAACTTAATTTTTCGCCCCCCGAAAAAAAAACGCAAGGGGTAACACTGTCGTTTTTTTTTTTCTGGTCGAAATGTTGAGTTTCCATATCTCAGCTCTGGAAGGGTCTAGAGCCTCCATTTTTGCACTCAGGTCTAAATCTCGTGGCCCTCTGTCATAATCCAGAGTTTTGAGAAGATTGGGGAAACTTAATTTTTCGACCCCCGAAAAAAAAAACGCAAGGGGTAACACTGTCGTTTTTTTTTCTGATCGAAATTTTGAGTTTCCATATCTCAGCTCTGGAAGGGTCTAGAGCCTCCATATTCGCACTCAGGTCTAAGTCTTGTGGCCCTCTATCATAATCCAGAGTTTTGAGAAGATTGAGGAAACTTAATTTTTCGCCCCCCGAAAAAAAAACCGCAAGGGGTAACACTGTCGTTTTTTTTTTCTGGTCGAAATTTTGAGTTTCCATATATCAGCTCTGGAAGGGTCTAGAGCCTCCATTTTTGCACTCAGGTCTAACTCTCGTGGCCCTCTATCATAATCCAGAGTTTTGAGAAGATTGGGGAAACGTAATTTTTCGCCCCCCGAAAAAAAAACGCAAGGGGTAACACTGTCGTTTTTTTTCTGGTCGAAATTTTGAGTTTCCTTATCTCAGCTCTGGAAGGGTCTAGAGCCTCCATTTTTGCACTCAGGTCTAAGTCTCGTGGCCCTCTATCATAATCCAGAGTTTTGAAAAGATTGGGGAAACTTAATTTTTCGCTCCCCGAAAAAAAACGCAAGGGGTAACACTGTCGTTTTTTTTTTCTGGTTGAAATTTTGAGTGTCCATATCTCAGCTCTGGAAGGGTCTAGAGCCTCCATTTTTGCACTCAGGTCTAAGTCTCGTGGCCCTCTATCATAATCCAGAGTTTTGAGAAGATTGGGGAAACTTAATTTTTCGCCCCCCGAAAAAAAACGCAAGGGGTGACACTGTCGTTTTTTTTTCTGGTCGAAATTTTGAGTTTCCATATCTCAGCTCTGGAAGGGTCTAGAGCCTCCATTTTTGCACTCAGGTCTAAGTCTAGTGGCCCTCTATCATAATCCAGAATTTTGAGAAGATTGGGGAAACTTAATTTTTCGCCCCCCGAAAAAAAAACGCAAGGGGTGACACTGTCATTTTTTTTTCTGGTCGAAATTTTGAGTTTCCATATCTCAGCTCTGGAAGGGTCTAGAGCCTCCATTTTTGCACTCAGGTCGAAGTCTCGTGGCCCTCTGTCAGAATCCAGAGTTTCAAGAAGATCGGAGGGGGTCAAAATTTCGGCCAAAAAAAAAAATGACAGTGTTACCCCTTATGTTTTTTTTTCGGGTCCAAATTTTGACCTTCGATATCTCGGCTCTGGAAGGGTCTAGAGGCTCCATTTTTGCGCGCTGGTCGAAGTCTCGTGGCCCTCTGTCAGAATCCAGAGTTTCAAGAAGATCGGAGGGGGTCAAAATTTCGGCCAAAAAAAAAATGACAGTGTTACCCCTTATGTTTTTTTTTCGGGTCCAAATTTTGACCTTCGATATCTCGGCTCTGGAAGGATCTAGAGCCTCCATTTTTGCGCGCTGGTCGAAGTCTCGTGACACTCTGTCAGAATCCAGAGTTTCAAGAAGATCGGAGGGGGTCAAAATTTCGGCCAAAAAAAAAAAATGACAGTGTTACCCCTTATGTTTTTTTTTCGGGTCAAAATTTTGACCTTCGATATCTCGGCTCTGGAAGGGTCTAGAGCCTCCATTTTTGCGCGCTGGTCGAAGTCTCATGGCCCTCTGTCAGAATCCAGAGTTTCAAGAAGATCGGAGGGGGTCAAAATTTCGGCCAAAAAAAAAATGACAGTGTTACCCCTTATGTTTTTTTTCGGATTCAAATTTTGACCTTCGATATCTTGGCTCTGGAAGGGTCTATAGCCTCCATTTTTGCGCGCTGGTCGAAGTCTCGTGGCCCTCTATCAGAATCCAGAGTTTCAAGAAGATCGGAGGGGGTCAAAATTTCGGCCAAAAAAAAAAATGACAGTGTTACCCCTTATGTTTTTTTTTCGGGTCCAAATTTTGACCTTCGATATCTCGGCTCTGGAAGGGTCTAGAGCCTCCATTTATGCGCGCTGGTCGAAGTCTCGTGGCCCTCTGTCAGAATCCAGAGTTTCAAAAAGATCGGAGCGGGTCAAAATTTCGGCCAAAAAAAAAAAAAAATGACAGTGTTACCCCTTATGTTTTTTTTTCGGGTCCAAATTTTGACCTTCGATATCTCGGCTCTGGAAGGGTCTAGAGCCTCCATTTTTGCGCGCTGGTCGAAGTCTCGTGGCCCTCTGTCAGAATCCAGAGTTTCAAGAAGATTGAAGGGGGTCAAAATTTCGGCCAAAAAAAAAATGACAGTGTTACCCCTTATGTTTTTTTTTTCGGGTCCAAATTTTGACCTTTGATATCTTGGCTCTGGAAGGGTCTAGAGCCTCCATTTTTGCGCGCTGGTCGAAGTCTCGTGGCCCTCTGTCAGAATCCAGAGTTTCAAGAAGATCGGAGGGGGTCAAAATTTCGGCCAAAACAAAAATGACAGTGTTACCCCTTATGTTTTTTTTTCGGGTCCAAATTTTGACCTTCGATATCTCGGCTCTGGAAGGGTCTAGAGCCTCCATTTTTGCGCGCTGGTCGAAGTCTCGTGGCCCTCTGTCACAATCCAGAGTTTCAAGAAGATCTGAGGGGGTCAAAATTTCGGCCAAAAAAAAAATGACAGTGTTACCCCTTATGTTTTTTTTTCGGGTCCAAATTTTGACCTTTGATATCTCGGCTCTGGAAGGGTCTAGAGTCTCCATTTTTGCGCGCTGGTCGAAGTCTCGTGGCCCTCTGTCAGAATCCAGAGTTTCAAGAAGATCGGAGGGGGTCAAAATTTCGGCCAAAAAAAAAAAAATGACAGTGTTACCCCTTATGTTTTTTTTTCGGATCCAAATTTTGACCTTCGATATCTCGGCTCTGGAAGGGTCTAGAGCCTCCATTTTTGCGCGCTGGTCGAAGTCTCGTGGCCCTCTGTCAGAATCCAGAGTTTCAAGAAGATCGGAGGGGGTCAAAATTTCGGCCAAAAAAAAAATGACAGTGTTACCCCTTATGTTTTTTTTTTCGGGTCCAAATTTTGACCTTCGATATCTTGGCTCTGGAAGGGTCTAGAGCCTCCATTTTTGCGCGCTGGTCGAAGTCTCGTGGCCCTCTATCAGAATCCAGAGTTTCAAGAAGATCGGAGGGGGTCAAAAATTCGGCCAAAAAAAAAAAATGACAGTGTTACCCCTTATGGTTTTTTTTCGGGTCCAAATTTTGACCTTTGATATCTCGGCTCTGGAAGGGTCTAGAGCCTCCATTTTTGCGCGCTGGTCGAAGTCTCGTGGCCCTCTGTCAGAATCCAGAGTTTCAAGAAGATCGGAGGGGGTCAAAATTTCGGCCAAAAAAAAAAATGACAGTGTTACCCCATATGTTTTTTTTTCAGGTCCAAATTTTGACCTTCGATATCTCGGCTCTGGAAGGGTCTAGAGCCTCCATTTTTGCGCGCTGGTCGAAGTCTCGTGGCCCTCTGTCAGAATCCAGAGTTTCAAGAAGATCGGAGGGGGTCAAAAATTCGGCCAAAAAAAAATGACAGTGTTACCCCTTATGTTTTTTTTTCGGGTCCAAATTTTGACCTTTGATATCTCGGCTCTGGAAGGGTCTAGAGCCTCCATTTTTGCGCACTGGTCGAAGTCTCGTGGCCCTCTGTCAGAATCCAGAGTTTCAAGAAGATCGGAGGGGGTCAAAATTTCGGCCAAAAAAAACGACAGTGTTACCCCTTATGTTTTTTTTTCGGGTCCAAATTTTGACCTTCGATATCTCGGCTCTGGAAGGGTCTAGAGCCTCCATTTTTGCGCGCTGGTCGAAGTCTCGTGGCCCTCTGTCAGAATCCAGAGTTTCAAGAAGATCGGAGGGGGTCAAAATTTCGGCCAAAAACGACAGTGTTACCCCTTATGTTTTTTTTTCAGGTCAAAACTTTGACATCCGATATCTCGGCTCTGGAAGGGTCTAGAGCCTCCATTTTTGCGTGCTGGTCGAAGTCTCGTGGCCCTCTGTCAGAATCCAGAGTTTCAAGAAGATCGGAGGGGGTCAAAATTTTGGCCAAAAACGACAGTGTTACCCCTTATGGTTTTTTTTCAGGTCAAAACTTTGACATCCGATATCTCGGCTCTGGAAGGGTCTAGAGCCTCCATTTTTGCGCGCTGGTCGAAGTCTCGTGGCCCTCTGTCAGAATCCAGAGTTTCAAGAAGATCAGAGGGGGTCAAAATTTCGGCCAAAAACGACAGTGTTACCCCTTATGTTTTTTTTTCAGGTCAAAACTTTGACATCCGATATCTCGGCTCTGGAAGGGTCTAGAGCCTCCATTTTTGAGCGCTGGTTGAAGTCTCGTGGCCCTCTGTCAGAATCCAGAGTTTCAAGAAGATCGGAGGGGGTCAAAATTTCGGCCAAAAACGACAGTGTTACCCCTTATGTTTTTTTTTCAGGTCAAAACTTTGACATCCGATATCTCGGCTCTGGAAGGGTCTAGAGCCTCCATTTTTGCGCGCTGGTCGAAGTCTCGTGGCCCTCTGTCAGAATCCAGAGTTTCAAGAAGATCGGAGGGGGTCAAAATTTTGGCCAAAAACGACAGTGTTACCCCTTATGTTTTTTTTTTCGGGTCAAAACTTTGACATCTGATATCTCGGCTCTGGAAGGGTCTAGAGCCTCCATTTTTGCGCGCTGGTCGAAGTCTCGTGGCCCTCTGTCAGAATCCAGAGTTTCAAGAAGATCGGAGGGGGTCAAAATTTCGGCCAAAAACGACAGTGTTACCCCTTATGTTTTTTTTTCAGGTCAAAACTTTGACATCCGATATCTCGGCTCTGGAAGGGTCTAGAGCCTCAATTTTTGCACGCTGGTCGAAGTGTCGTGGCCCTCTGTCAGAATCCAGAGTTTCAAGAAGATCGGAGGGGGTCAAAATTTCGGCCAAAAACGACAGTGTTACCCCTTATGTTTTTTTTTCGGGTCAAAACTTTGACATCCGATATCTCGGCCCTGGAAGGGTCTAGAGCCTCCATTTTTGCGTGCTGGTCGAAGTCTCATGGCCCTCTGTCAGAATCCAGAGTTTCAAGAAGATCGGAGGGGGTCAAAATTTCGGCCAAAAACGACAGTGTTACCCCTTATGTTTTTTTTTTTCGGGTCAAAACTTTGACATCCGATATCTCGGCTCTGGAAGGGTCTAGAGCCTCCATTTTTGCGCGCTGGTCGAAGTCTCGTGGCCCTCTCTCAGAATCCAGAGTTTCAAGAAGATGGGAGGGGGTCAAAATTTCGGCCAAAAACGACAGTGTTACCCCTTATGTTTTTTTTTCAGGTCAAAACTTTGACATCCGATATCTCGGCTCTGGAAGGGTCTAGAGCCTCCATTTTTGCGCGCTGGTCGAAGTCTCGTGGCCCTCTGTCAGAATCCAGAGTTTCAAGAAGATCGGAGGGGGTCAAAATTTCGGCCAAAAACGACAGTGTTACCCCTTATGTTTTTTTTTCAGGTCAAAACTTTGACATCCGATATCTCGGCTCTGGAAGGGTCTAGAGCCTCCATTTTTGCGCGCTGGTCGAAGTCTCGTGGCCCTCTGTCAGAATCCAGAGTTTCAAGAAGATCGGAGGGGGTCAAAATTTCGGCCAAAAACGACAGTGTTACCCCTTATGTTTTTTTTTTTCAGGTCAAAACTTTGACATCCGATATCTCGGCTCTGGAAGGGTCTAGAGCCTCCATTTTTGCGCGCTGGTCGAAGTCTCGTGGCCCTCTGTCAGAATCCAGAGTTTCAAGAAGATCGGAGGGGGTCAAAATTTCGGCCAAAAACGACAGTGTTACCCCTTATGTTTTTTTTTTCGGGTCAAAACTTTGACATCCGATATCTCGGCTCTGGAAGGGTCTAGAGCCTCCATTTTTGCGCGCTGGTCGAAGTCTCGTGGCCCTCTGTCAGAATCCAGAGTTTCAAGAAGATTGGAGGGGGTCAAAATTTCGGCCAAAAACGACAGTGTTACCCCTTATGTTTTTTTTTCAGGTCAAAACTTTGACATCCGATATCTCGGCTCTGGAAGGGTCTAGAGCCTCCATTTTTGCGCGCTGGTCGAAGTCTCGTGGCCCTCTGTCAGAATCCAGAGTTTCAAGAAGATCGGAGGGGGTCAAAATTTCGGCCAAAAACGACAGTGTTACCCCTTATGTTTTTTTTTTCGGGTCAAAACTTTGACATCCGATATCTCGGCTCTGGAAGGGTCTAGAGCCTCCATTTTTGCGCGCTGGTCGAAGTCTCGTGGCCCTCTGTCAGAATCCAGAGTTTCAAGAAGATCGGAGGGGGTCAAAATTTCGGCCAAAAACGACAGTGTTACCCCTTATGTTTTTTTTCCGGGTCAAAACTTTGACATCCGATATCTCGGCTCTGGAAGGGTCTAGAGCCTCCATTTTTGCGCGCTGGTCGAAGTCTCGTGGCCCTCTGTCAGAATCCAGAGTTTCAAGAAGATCGGAGGGGGTCAAAATTTCGGCCAAAAACGACAGTGTTACCCCTTATGTTTTTTTTTCGGGTCAAAACTTTGACATCCGATATCTCGGCTCTGGAAGGGTCTAGAGCCTCCATTTTTGCGTGCTGGTCGAAGTCTCGTGGCCCTCTGTCAGAATCCAGAGTTTCAAGAAGATCGGAGGGGGTCAAAATTTCGGCCAAAAACGACAGTGTTACCCCTTATGTTTTTTTTTCAGGTCAAAACTTTGACATCCGATATCTCGGCTCTGGAAGGGTCTAGAGCCTCCATTTTTGCGCGCTGGTCGAAGTCTCGTGGCCCTCTGTCAGAATCCAGAGTTTCAAGAAGATCAGAGGGGGTCAAAATTTCGGCCAAAAACGACAGTGTTACCCCTTATGTTTTTTTTTTCAGGTCAAAACTTTGACATCCGATATCTCGGCTCTGGAAGGGTCTAGAGCCTCCATTTTTGAGCGCTGGTCGAAGTCTCGTGGCCCTCTGTCAGAATCCAGAGTTTCAAGAAGATCGGAGGGGGTCAAAATTTCGGCCAAAAAAAAAATGACAGTGTTACCCCTTATGTTTTTTTTTCAGGTCCAAATTTTGACCTTCGATATCTCGGCTCTGGAAGGGTCTAGAGCCTCCATTTTTGCGCGCTGGTCGAAGTCTCGTGGCCCTCTGTCAGAATCCAGAGTTTCAAGAAGATCGGAGGGGGTCAAAATTTCGGCCAAAAACGACAGTGTTACCCCTTATGTTTTTTTTTTCAGGTCAAAACTTTGACATCCGATATCTCGGCTCTGGAAGGGTCTAGAGCCTCCATTTTTGCGTGCTGGTCGAAGTCTCGTGGCCCTCTGTCAGAATCCAGAGTTTCAAGAAGATCGGAGGGGGTCAAAATTTCGGCCAAAAACGACAGTGTTACCCCTTATGTTTTTTTTTTCAGGTCAAAACTTTGACATCCGATATCTCGGCTCTGGAAGGGTCTAGAGCCTCCATTTTTGAGCGCTGGTTGAAGTCTCGTGGCCCTCTGTCAGAATCCAGAGTTTCAAGAAGATCGGAGGGGGTCAAAATTTCGGCCAAAAACGACAGTGTTACCCCTTATGTTTTTTTTTTTTTCAGGTCAAAACTTTGACATCCGATATCTCGGCTCTGGAAGGGTCTAGAGCCTCCATTTTTGCGCGCTGGTCGAAGTCTCGTGGCCCTCTGTCAGAATCCAGAGTTTCAAGAAGATCGGAGGGGGTCAAAATTTCGGCCAAAAACGACAGTGTTACCCCTTATGTTTTTTTTTTCGGGTCAAAACTTTGACATCCGATATCTCGGCTCTGGAAGGGTCTAGAGCCTCCATTTTTGCGCGCTGGTCGAAGTCTCGTGGCCCTCTGTCAGAATCCAGAGTTTCAAGAAGATTGGAGGGGGTCAAAATTTCGTCCAAAAACGACAGTGTTACCCCTTATGTTTTTTTTTCAGGTCAAAACTTTGACATCCGATATCTCGGCTCTGGAAGGGTCTAGAGCCTCCATTTTTGCGCGCTGGTCGAAGTCTCGTGGCCCTCTGTCAGAATCCAGAGTTTCAAGAAGATCGGAGGGGGTCAAAATTTCGACCAAAAACGACAGTGTTACCCCTTATGTTTTTTTTTCGGGTCAAAACTTTGACATCCGATATCTCGGCTCTGGAAGGGTCTAGAGCCTCCATTTTTGCGCGCTGGTCGAAGTCTCGTGGCCCTCTGTCAGAATCCAGAGTTTCAAGGAGATCGGAGGGGGTCAAAATTTCGGCCAAAAACGACAGTGTTACCCCTTATGTTTTTTTTTTCAGGTCAAAACTTTGACATCCGATATCTCGGCTCTGGAAGGGTCTAGAGCCTCCATTTTTGCGCGCTGGTCGAAGTCTCGTGGCCCTCTGTCAGAATCCTGAGTTTCAAGAAGATCAGAGGGGGTCAAAATTTCGGGCAAAAACGACATTGTTACCCCTTATGTTTTTTTTTTCAGGTCAAAACTTTGACATCTGATATCTCGGCTCTGGAAGGGTCTAGAGCCTCCATTTTTGCGCGCTGGTCGAAGTCTCGTGGCCCTCTGTCAGAATCCAGAGTTTCAAGAAGATCGGAGGGGGTCAAAATTTCGGCCAAAAACGACAGTGTTACCCCTTATGTTTTTTTTCAGGTCAAAACTTTGACATCCGATATCTCGGCTCTGGAAGGGTCTAGAGCCTCCATTTTTGCGCGCTGGTCGAAGTCTCGTGGCCCTCTGTCAGAATCCAGAGTTTCAAGAAGATCGGAGGGGGTCAAAATTTCGGCCAAAAACGACAGTGTTACCCCTTATGTTTTTTTTTCGGGTCAAAACTTTGACATCCGATATCTGGGCTCTGGAAGGGTCTAGAGCCTCCATTTTTGCGCGCTGGTCGAAGTCTCGTGGCCCTCTGTCAGAATCCAGAGTTTCAAGAAGATCGGAGGGGGTCAAAATTTCGGCCAAAAACGACAGTGTTACCCCTTATGTTTTTTTTTCAGGTCAAAACTTTGACATCCGATATCTCGGCTCTGGAAGGGTCTAGAGCCTCCATTTTTGCGCGCTGGTCGAAGTCTCGTGGCCCTCTGTCAGAATCCTGAGTTTCAAGAAGATCAGAGGGGGTCAAAATTTCGGCCAAAAACGACATTGTTACCCCTTATGTTTTTTTTTTTCAGGTCAAAACTTTGACATCCGATATCTCGGCTCTGGAAGGGTCTAGAGCCTCCATTTTTGCGCGCTGGTCGAAGTCTCGTGGCCCTCTGTCAGAATCCAGAGTTTCAAGAAGATCGGAGGGGGTCAAAATTTCGTCCAAAAACGACAGTGTTACCCCTTATGTTTTTTTTTCAGGTCAAAACTTTGACATCCGATATCTCGGCTCTGGAAGGGTCTAGAGCCTCCATTTTTGCGCGCTGGTCGAAGTCTCGTGGCCCTCTGTCAGAATCCAGAGTTTCAAGAAGATCGGAGGGGGTCAAAATTTCGGCCAAAAACGACAGTGTTACCCCTTATGTTTTTTTTTCGGATCAAAACTTTGACATCCGATATCTCGGCTCTGGAAGGGTCTAGAGCCTCCATTTTTGCGCGCTGGTCGAAGTCTCGTGGCCCTCTGTCAGAATCCAGAGTTTCAAGAAGATCGGAGGGGGTCAAAATTTCGGCCAAAAACGACAGTGTTACCCCTTATGTTTTTTTTTCAGGTCAAAACTTTGACATCCGATATCTCGGCTCTGGAAGGGTCTAGAGCCTCCATTTTTGCGCGCTGGTCGAAGTCTCGTGGCCCTCTGTCAGAATCCAGAGTTTCAAGAAGATCGGAGGGGGTCAAAATTTCGGCCAAAAACGACAGTGTTACCCCTTATGTTTTTTTTTCGGGTCAAAACTTTGACATCCGATATCTCGGCTCTGGAAGGGTCTAGAGCCTCCATTTTTGCGCGCTGGTCGAAGTCTCGTGGCCCTCTGTCAGAATCCAGAGTTTCAAGGAGATCGGAGGGGGTCAAAATTTCGGCCAAAAACGACAGTGTTACCCCTTATGTTTTTTTTTCGGGTCAAAACTTTGACATCCGATATCTCGGCTCTGGAAGGGTCTAGAGCCTCCATTTTTGCGCGCTGGTCGAAGTCTCGTGGCCCTCTGTCAGAATCCAGAGTTTCAAGAAGATCGGAGGGGGTCAAAATTTCGGCCAAAAACGACAGTGTTACCCCTTATGTTTTTTTTTTCAGGTCAAAACTTTGACATCCGATATCTCGGCTCTGGAAGGGTCTAGAGCCTCCATTTTTGCGCGCTGCTCGAAGTCTCGTGGCCCTCTGTCAGAATCCTGAGTTTCAAGAAGATCAGAGGGGGTCAAAATTTCGGCCAAAAACGACAGTGTTACCCCTTATGTTTTTTTTTTCAGGTCAAAACTTTGACATCCGATATCTCGGCTCTGGAAGGGTCTAGAGCCTCCATTTTTGCGCGCTGGTCGAAGTCTCGTGGCCCTCTGTCAGAATCCAGAGTTTCAAGAAGATCGGAGGGGGTCAAAATTTCGGCCAAAAACGACAGTGTTACCCCTTATGTTTTTTTTTCAGGTCAAAACTTTGACATCCGATATCTCGGCTCTGGAAGGGTCTAGAGCCTCCATTTTTGCGCGCTGGTCGAAGTCTCGTGGCCCTCTGTCAGAATCCAGAGTTTCAAGAAGATCGGAGGGGGTCAAAATTTCGGCCAAAAACGACAGTGTTACCCCTTATGTTTTTTTTTCGGGTCAAAACTTTGACATCCGATATCTCGGCTCTGGAAGGGTCTAGAGCCTCCATTTTTGCGTGCTGGTCGAAGTCTCGTGGCCCTCTGTCAGAATCCAGAGTTTCAAGAAGATCGGAGGGGGTCAAAATTTCGGCCAAAAATGACAGTGTTACCCCTTATGTTTTTTTTTTTTCAGGTAAAAACTTTGACATCCGATATCTCGGCTCTGGAAGGGTCTAGAGCCTCCATTTTTGCGCGCTGGTCGAAGTCTCGTGGCCCTCTGTCAGAATCCAGAGTTTCAAGAAGATCAGAGGGGGTCAAAATTTCGGCCAAAAACGACAGTGTTACCCCTTATGTTTTTTTTTTCAGGTCAAAACTTTGACATCCGATATCTCGGCTCTGGAAGGGTCTAGAGCCTCCATTTTTGAGCGCCGGTCGAAGTCTCGTGGCCCTCTGTCAGAATCCAGAGTTTCAAGAAGATCGGAGGGGGTCAAAATTTCGGCCAAAAACGACAGTGTTACCCCTTATGTTTTTTTTTCAGGTCAAAACTTTGACATCCGATATCTCGGCTCTGGAAGGGTCTAGAGCCTCCATTTTTGCGCGCTGGTCGAAGTCTCGTGGCCCTCTGTCAGAATCCAGAGTTTCAAGAAGATCGGAGGGGGTCAAAATTTCGGCCAAAAACGACAGTGTTACCCCTTATGTTTTTTTTTTCAGGTCAAAACTTTGACATCCGATATCTCGGCTCTGGAAGGGTCTAGAGCCTCCATTTTTGCGCGGTGGTCGAAGTCTCGTGGCCCTCTGTCAGAATCCAGAGTTTCAAGAAGATCGGAGGGGGTCAAAATTTCGGCCAAAAATGACAGTGTTACCCCTTATGTTTTTTTTTCAGGTCAAAACTTTGACATCCGATATCTCGG
This sequence comes from Cyprinella venusta, assembly GCA_038021265.1. Lineage (NCBI taxonomy): Eukaryota > Metazoa > Chordata > Actinopteri > Cypriniformes > Leuciscidae > Cyprinella > Cyprinella venusta. The sequence continues at coordinate 21,378,675 of CM075879.1, forward strand.
CTCTGGAAGGGTCTAGAGCCTCCATTTTTGCGCGCTGGTCGAAGTCTCGTGGCCCTCTGTCAGAATCCAGAGTTTCAAGAAGATCGGAGGGGGTCAAAATTTCGGCCAAAAACGACAGTGTTACCCCTTATGTTTTTTTTTCAGGTCAAAACTTTGACATCCGATATCTCGGCTCTGGAAGGGTCTAGAGCCTCCATTTTTGCGCGCTGGTCGAAGTCTCGTGGCCCTCTGTCAGAATCCAGAGTTTCAAGAAGATCGGAGGGGGTCAAAATTTCGGCCAAAAACGACAGTGTTACCCCTTATGTTTTTTTTTCGGGTCAAAACTTTGACATCCGATATCTCGGCTCTGGAAGGGTCTAGAGCCTCCATTTTTGCGCGCTGGTCGAAGTCTCGTGGCCCTCTGTCAGAATCCAGAGTTTCAAGAAGATCGGAGGGGGTCAAAATTTCGGCCAAAAACGACAGTGTTACCCCTTATGTTTTTTTTTCGGGTCAAAACGTTGACATCCGATATCTCGGCTCTGGAAGGGTCTAGAGCCTCCATTTTTGCGCGCTGGTCGAAGTCTCGTGGCCCTCTGTCAGAATCCAGAGTTTCAAGAAGATCGGAGGGGGTCAAAATTTCGGCCAAAAACGACAGTGTTACCCCTTATGTTTTTTTTTCGGGTCAAAACTTTGACATCCGATATCTCGGCTCTGGAAGGGTCTAGAGCCTCCATTTTTGCGTGCTGGTCGAAGTCTCGTGGCCCTCTGTCAGAATCCAGAGTTTCAAGAAGATCGGAGGGGGTCAAAATTTCGGCCAAAAACGACAGTGTTACCCCTTATGTTTTTTTTCAGGTCAAAACTTTGACATCCGATATCTCGGCTCTGGAAGGGTCTAGAGCCTCCATTTTTGCGCGCTGGTCGAAGTCTCGTGGCCCTCTGTCAGAATCCAGAGTTTCAAGAAGATCAGAGGGGGTCAAAATTTCGGCCAAAAACGACAGTGTTACCCCTTATGTTTTTTTTTCGGGTCAAAACTTTGAGATCCGATATCTCGGCTCTGGAAGGGTCTAGAGCCTCCATTTTTGAGCGCTGGTCGAAGTCTCGTGGCCCTCTGTCAGAATCCAGAGTTTCAAGAAGATCGGAGGGGGTCAAAATTTCGGCCAAAAACGACAGTGTTACCCCTTATGTTTTTTTTTCAGGTCAAAACTTTGACATCCGATATCTCGGCTCTGGAAGGGTCTAGAGCCTCCATTTTTGCGCGCTGGTCGAAGTCTCGTGGCCCTCTGTCAGAATCCAGAGTTTCAAGAAGATCGGAGGGGGTCAAAATTTCGGCCAAAAACGACAGTGTTACCCCTTATGTTTTTTTTTTTCAGGTCAAAACTTTGACATCCGATATCTCGGCTCTGGAAGGGTCTAGAGCCTCCATTTTTGCACGCTGGTCGAAGTCTCGTGGCCCTCTGTCAGAATCCAGAGTTTCAAGAAGATCGGAGGGGGTCAAAATTTCGGCCAAAAACGACAGTGTTACCCCTTATGTTTTTTTTTCAGGTCAAAACTTTGACATCCGATATCTCGGCTCTGGAAGGGTCTAGAGCCTCCATTTTTGCGCGCTGGTCGAAGTCTCGTGGCCCTCTGTCAGAATCCAGAGTTTCAAGAAGATCGGAGGGGGTCAAAATTTCGGCCAAAAACGACAGTGTTACACCTTATGTTTTTTTTTCAGGTCAAAACTTTGACATCCGATATCTCGGCTCTGGAAGGGTCTAGAGCCTCCATTTTTGCGTGCTGGTCGAAGTCTCGTGGCCCTCTGTCAGAATCCAGAGTTTCAAGAAGATCGGAGGGGGTCAAAATTTCGGCCAAAAACGACAGTGTTACCCCTTATGTTTTTTTTTCAGGTCAAAACTTTGACATCCGATATCTCGGCTCTGGAAGGGTCTAGAGCCTCCATTTTTGCGTGCTGGTCGAAGTCTCGTGGCCCTCTGTCAGAATCCAGAGTTTCAAGAAGATCAGAGGGGGTCAAAATTTCGGCCAAAAACGACAGTGTTACCCCTTATGTTTTTTTTTTCAGGTCAAAACTTTGACATCCGATATCTCGGCTCTGGAAGGGTCTAGAGCCTCCATTTTTGAGCGCTGGTTGAAGTCTCGTGGCCCTCTGTCAGAATCCAGAGTTTCAAGAAGATCGGAGGGGGTCAAAATTTCGGCCAAAAACGACAGTGTTACCCCTTATGTTTTTTTTTTCAGGTCAAAACTTTGACATCCGATATCTCGGCTCTGGAAGGGTCTAGAGCCTCCATTTTTGCGCGCTGGTCGAAGTCTCGTGGCCCTCTGTCAGAATCCAGAGTTTCAAGAAGATCGGAGGGGGTCAAAATTTCGGCCAAAAAAAAAAATGACAGTGTTACCCCTTATGTTTTTTTTCAGGTCCAAAATTTGACCTTCGATATCTCGGCTCTGGAAGGGTCTAGAGCCTCCATTTTTGCGCGCTGGTCGAAGTCTCGTGGCCCTCTGTCAGAATCCAGAGTTTCAAGAAGATCGGAGGGGGTCAAAATTTCGGCCAAAAAAAAAATGACAGTGTTACCCCTTATGTTTTTTTTTCAGGTCCAAATTTTGACCTTCGATATCTCGGCTCTGGAAGGGTCTAGAGCCTCCATTTTTGCGCGCTGGTCGAAGTCTCGTGGCCCTCTGTCAGAATCCAGAGTTTCAAGAAGATCGGAGGGGGTCAAAATTTCGGCCAAAAACGACAGTGTTACCCCTTATGTTTTTTTTTTCGGGTCAAAACTTTGACATCTGATATCTCGGCTCTGGAAGGGTCTAGAGCCTCCATTTTTGCGCGCTGGTCGAAGTCTCGTGGCCCTCTGTCAGAATCCAGAGTTTCAAGAAGATCGGAGGGGGTCAAAATTTCGGCCAAAAACGACAGTGTTACCCCTTATGTTTTTTTTCAGGTCAAAACTTTGACATCCGATATCTCGGCTCTGGAAGGGTCTAGAGCCTCATTTTTGCACGCTGGTCGAAGTGTCGTGGCCCTCTGTCAGAATCCAGAGTTTCAAGAAGATCGGAGGGGGTCAAAATTTCGGCCAAAAACGACAGTGTTACCCCTTATGTTTTTTTTTCGGGTCAAAACTTTGACATCCGATATCTCGGCTCTGGAAGGGTCTAGAGCCTCCATTTTGCGTGCTGGTCGAAGTCTCATGGCCCTCTGTCAGAATCCAGAGTTTCAAGAAGATCGGAGGGGGTCAAAATTTCGGCCAAAAACGACAGTGTTACCCCTTATGTTTTTTTTTCGGGTCAAAACTTTGACATCCGATATCTCGGCTCTGGAAGGGTCTAGAGCCTCCATTTTTGCGCGCTGGTCGAAGTCTCGTGGCCCTCTCTCAGAATCCAGAGTTTCAAGAAGATGGGAGGGGGTCAAAATTTCGGCCAAAAACGACAGTGTTACCCCTTATGTTTTTTTTTTCAGGTCAAAACTTTGACATCCGATATCTCGGCTCTGGAAGGGTCTAGAGCCTCCATTTTTGCGCGCTGGTCGAAGTCTCGTGGCCCTCTGTCAGAATCCAGAGTTTCAAGAAGATCGGAGGGGGTCAAAATTTCGGCCAAAAACGACAGTGTTACCCCTTATGTTTTTTTTTCAGGTCAAAACTTTGACATCCGATATCTCGGCTCTGGAAGGGTCTAGAGCCTCCATTTTTGCGCGCTGGTCGAAGTCTCGTGGCCCTCTGTCAGAATCCAGAGTTTCAAGAAGATTGGAGGGGGTCAAAATTTCGGCCAAAAACGACAGTGTTACCCCTTATGTTTTTTTTCAGGTCAAAACTTTGACATCCGATATCTCGGCTCTGGAAGGGTCTAGAGCCTCCATTTTTGCGCGCTGGTCGAAGTCTCGTGGCCCTCTGTCAGAATCCAGAGTTTCAAGAAGATCGGAGGGGGTCAAAATTTCGGCCAAAAACGAGTGTTACCCCTTATGTTTTTTTTTTCGGTCAAAACTTTGACATCCGATATCTCGGCTCTGGAAGGGTCTAGAGCCTCCATTTTTGCGCGCTGGTCGAAGTCTCGTGGCCCTCTGTCAGAATCCAGAGTTTCAAGGAGATCGGAGGGGTCAAAATTTCGGCCAAAAACGACAGTGTTACCCCTTATGTTTTTTTTTTCGGGTCAAAACTTTGACAATCCGATATCTCGGCTCTGGAAGGGTCTAGAGCCTCCATTTTTGCGCGCTGGTCGAAGTCTCGTGGCCCTCTGTCAGAATCCAGAGTTTCAAGAAGATCGGAGGGGGTCAAAATTTCGGCCAAAAACGACAGTGTTACCCCTTATGTTTTTTTTTCAGGTCAAAACTTTGACATCCGATATCTCGCTCTGGAAGGGTCTAGAGCCTCCATTTTTGCGCCTGGTCGAAGTCCTCGTGGCCCTCTGTCAGAATCCTGAGTTTCAAGAAGATCAGAGGGGGTCAAAATTTCGGCCAAAAACGACATTGTTACCCCTTATGTTTTTTTTTTTTCAGGTCAAAACTTTGACATCCGATTATCTCGGCTCTGGAAGGGTCTAGAGCCTCCATTTTTGCGCGCTGGTCGAAGTCTCGTGGCCCTCTGTCAGAATCCAGAGTTTCAAGAAGATCGGAGGGGGTCAAAATTTCGGCCAAAAACGACAGTGTTACCCCTTATGTTTTTTTTTTCAGGTCAAAACTTTGACATCCGATATCTCGGCTCTGGAAGGGTCTAGAGCCTCCATTTTTGTGCGCTGGTCGAAGTCTCGTGGCCCTCTGTCAGAATCCAGAGTTTCAAGAAGATCGGAGGGGGTCAAAATTTCGGCCAAAAAACGACAGTGTTACCCCTTATGTTTTTTTTCAGGTCAAAACTTTGACATCCGATATCTCGGCTCTGGAAGGGTCTAGAGCCTCCATTTTTGCGCGCTGGTCGAAGTCTCGTGGCCCTCTGTCAGAATCCAGAGTTTCAAGAAGATTGGAGGGGTCAAAATTTCGGCCAAAAACGACAGTGTTACCCCTTATGTTTTTTTTTTTCAGGTCAAAACTTTGACATCCGATATCTCGGCTCTGGAAGGGTCTAGAGCCTCCATTTTTGCGCGCTGGTCGAAGTCTCGTGGCCCTCTGTCAGAATCCAGAGTTTCAAGAAGATCGGAGGGGGTCAAAATTTCGGCCAAAAACGACAGTGTTACCCCTTATGTTTTTTTTCGGGTCAAAACTTTGACATCCGATATCTCGGCTCTGGAAGGGTCTAGAGCCTCCATTTTTGCGCGCTGGTCGAAGTCTCGTGGCCCTCTGTCAGAATCCAGAGTTTCAAGGAGATCGGAGGGGGTCAAAATTTCGGGCCAAAAACGACAGTGTTACCCCTTATGTTTTTTTTTTCGGGTCAAAACTTTGACATCCGATATCTCGGCTCTGAAGGGTCTAGAGCCTCCATATTTTGCGCGCTGGTCGAAGTCTCGTGGCCCTCTGTCAGAATCCAGAGTTTCAAGAAGATCGGAGGGGGTCAAAATTTCGGCCAAAAACGACAGTGGTACCCCTTATGTTTTTTTTTCAGGTCAAAACTTTGACATCCGATATCTCGGCTCTGGAAGGGTCTAGAGCCTCCATTTTTGCGCGCTGGTCGAAGTCTCGTGGCCCTCTGTCAGAATCCTGAGTTTCAAGAAGATCAGAGGGGGTCAAAATTTCGGCCAAAAACGACATTGTTACCCCTTATGTTTTTTTTTCAGGTCAAAACTTTGACATCCGATATCTCGGCTCTGGAAGGGTCTAGAGCCTCCATTTTTGCGCGCTGGTCGAAGTCTCGTGGCCCTCTGTCAGAATCCAGAGTTTCAAGAAGATCGGAGGGGGTCAAAATTTCGGCCAAAAACGACAGTGTTACCCCTTATGTTTTTTTTTCAGGTCAAAACTTTGACATCCGATATCTCGGCTCTGGAAGGGTCTAGAGCCTCCATTTTTGTGCGCTGGTCGAAGTCTCGTGGCCCTCTGTCAGAATCCAGAGTTTCAAGAAGATCGGATGGGGGTCAAAATTTCGGCCAAAAACGACAGTGTTACCCCTTATGTTTTTTTTTCGGTCAAAACTTTGACATCCGATATCTCGGCTCTGGAAGGGTCTAGAGCCTCCATTTTTGCGCGCTGGTCGAAGTCTCGTGGCCCTCTGTCAGAATCCAGAGTTTCAAGAAGATCGGAGGGGGTCAAAATTTCGGCCAAAAACGACAGTGTTACCCCTTATGTTTTTTTTTTCGGGTCAAAACTTTGACATCCGATATCTCGGCTCTGGAAGGGTCTAGAGCCTCCATTTTTGCGCGCTGGTCGAAGTCTCGTGGCCCTCTGTCAGAATCCAGAGTTTCAAGAAGATCGGAGGGGGTCAAAATTTCGGCCAAAAACGACAGTGTTACCCCTTATGTTTTTTTTTCAGGTCAAAACTTTGACATCCGATATCTCGGCTCTGGAAGGGTCTAGAGCCTCCATTTTTGCGCGCTGGTCGAAGTCTCGTGGCCCTCTGTCAGAATCCAGAGTTTCAAGAAGATCGGAGGGGGTCAAAATTTCGGCCAAAAACGACAGTGTTACCCCTTATGTTTTTTTTTTCAGGTCAAAACTTTGACATCCGATATCTCGGCTCTGGAAGGGTCTAGAGCCTCCATTTTTGCGCGCTGGTCGAAGTCTCGTGGCCCTCTGTCAGAATCCAGAGTTTCAAGAAGATCGGAGGGGGTCAAAATTTCGGCCAAAAACGACAGTGTTACCCCTTATGTTTTTTTTTCAGGTCAAAACTTTGACATCCGATATCTCGGCTCTGGAAGGGTCTAGAGCCTCCATTTTTGCGCGCTGGTTCGAAGTCTCGTGGCCCTCTGTCAGAATCCAGAGTTTCAAGAAGATCGGAGGGGGTCAAATTTCGGCCAAAAACGACAGTGTTACCCCTTATGTTTTTTTTTTTCAGGTCAAAACTTTGACATCCGATATCTCGGCTCTGGAAGGGTCTAGAGCCTCCATTTTTGCGCGCTGGTCGAAGTCTCGTGGCCCTCTGTCAGAATCCAGAGTTTCAAGAAGATCGGAGGGGGTCAAAATTTCGGCCAAAAACGACAGTGTTACCCCTTATGTTTTTTTTTCGGGTCAAAACTTTGACATCCGATATCTCGGCTCTGGAAGGGTCTGAGCCTCCATTTTTGCGCGCTGGTCGAAGTCTCGTGGCCCTCTGTCAGAATCCAGAGTTTCAAGAAGATCGGAGGGGGTCAAAATTTCGGCCAAAAACGACAGTGTTACCCCCTTATGTTTTTTTTTCAGGTCAAAACTTTGACATCCGATATCTCGGCTCTGGAAGGGTCTAGAGCCTCCATTTTTGCGCGCTGGTCGAAGTCTCGTGGCCCTCTGTCAGAATCCAGAGTTTCAAGAAGATCGAGGGGTCAAAATTTCGGCCAAAAACGACAGTGTTACCCCTTTTGTTTTTTTTTTCAGGTCAAAACTTTGACATCCGATATCTCGGCTCTGGAAGGGTCTAGAGCCTCCATTTTTGCGCGCTGGTCGAAGTCTCGTGGCCCTCTGTCAGAATCCAGAGTTTCAAGGAGATCGGAGGGGGTCAAAATTTCGGCAAAAACGACAGTGTTACCCCTTATGTTTTTTTTTCGGGTCAAAACTTTGACATCCGATATCTCGGCTCTGGAAGGGTCTAGAGCCTCCATTTTGCGCGCTGGTCGAAGTCTCGTGGCCCTCTGTCAGAATCCAGAGTTTCAAGAAGATCGGAGGGGGTCAAAATTTCGGCCAAAAACGACAGTGTTACCCCTTATGTTTTTTTTTCAGGTCAAAACTTTGACATCCGATATCTCGGCTCTGGAAGGGTCTAGAGCCTCCATTTTTGCGCGCTGGTCGAAGTCTCGTGGCCCTCTGTCAGAATCCTGAGTTTCAAGAAGATCAGAGGGGGTCAAAATTTCGGCCAAAAACGACATTGTTACCCCTTATGTTTTTTTTTTCAGGTCAAAACTTTGACATCCGATATCTCGGCTCTGGAAGGGTCTAGAGCCTCCATTTTTGCGCGCTGGTCGAAGTCTCGTGGCCCTCTGTCAGAATCCAGAGTTTCAAGAAGATCGGAGGGGGTCAAAATTTCGGCCAAAAACGACAGTGTTACCCCTCATGTTTTTTTTTCAGGTCAAAACTTTGACATCCGATATCTCGGCTCTGGAAGGGTCTAGAGCCTCCATTTTTTGCGCGCTGGTCGAAGTCTCGTGGCCCTCTGTCAGAATCCAGAGTTTCAAGAAGATCGAGGGGGTCAAAATTTCGGCCAAAAACGACAGTGTTACCCCTTATGTTTTTTTTTCGGGTCAAAACTTTGACATCCGATATCTCGGCTCTGGAAGGGTCTAGAGCCTCCATTTTTGCGCGGTGGTCGAAGTCTCGTGGCCCTCTGTCAGAATCCAGAGTTTCAAGAAGATCGGAGGGGGTCAAAATTTCGGCCAAAAACGACAGTGTTACCCCTTATGTTTTTTTTTCGGGTCAAAACTTTGACATCCGATATCTCGGCTCTGGAAGGTCTAGAGCCTCCATTTTTGCGCGCTGGTCGAAGTCTCGTGGCCCTCTGTCAGAATCCAGAGTTTCAAGAAGATCGGAGGGGGTCAAAATTTCGGCCAAAAACGACAGTGTTACCCCTTATGTTTTTTTTTCAGGTCAAAACTTTGACATCCGATATCTCGGCTCTGGAAGGGTCTAGAGCCTCCATTTTTGCGCGCTGGTCGAAGTCTCGTGGCCCTCTGTCAGAATCCAGAGTTTCAAGAAGATCGGAGGGGGTCAAAATTTCGGCCAAAAACGACAGTGTTACCCCTTATGTTTTTTTTTTTCAGGTCAAAACTTTGACATCCGATATCTCGGATCTGGAAGGGTCTAGAGCCTCCATTTTTGCGCGCTGGTCGAAGTCTCGTGGCCCTCTGTCAGAATCCAGAGTTTCAAGAAGATCGGAGGGGGTCAAAATTTCGGCCAAAAACGACAGTGTTACCCCTTATGTTTTTTTTTCAGGTCAAAACTTTGACATCCGATATCTCGGCTCTGGAAGGGTCTAGAGCCTCCATTTTTGCGCGCTGGTCGAAGTCTCGTGGCCCTCTGTCAGAATCCAGAGTTTCAAGAAGATCGGAGGGGGTCAAAATTTCGGCCAAAAACGACAGTGTTACCCCTTATGTTTTTTTTTCGGGTCAAAACTTTGACATCCGATATCTCGGCTCTGGAAGGGTCTAGAGCCTCCATTTTTGCGCGCTGGTCGAAGTCTCGTGGCCCTCTGTCAGAATCCAGAGTTTCAAGAAGATCGGAGGGGGTCAAAATTTCGGCCAAAAACGACAGTGTTACCCCTTATGTTTTTTTTTCAGGTCAAAACTTTGACATCCGATATCTCGGCTCTGGAAGGGTCTAGAGCCTCCATTTTTGCGCGCTGGTCGAAGTCTCGTGGCCCTCTGTCAGAATCCAGAGTTTCAAGAAGATCGGAGGGGGTCAAAATTTCGGCCAAAAACGACAGTGTTACCCCTTATGTTTTTTTTTCAGGTCAAAACTTTGACATCCGATATCTCGGCTCTGGAAGGGTCTAGAGCCTCCATTTTTGCGCGCTGGTCGAAGTCTCGTGGCCCTCTGTCAGAATCCAGAGTTTCAAGAAGATCGGAGGGGGTCAAAATTTCGGCCAAAAATGACAGTGTTACCCCTTATGTTTTTTTTTCGGGTCAAAACTTTGACATCCGATATCTCGGCTCTGGAAGGGTCTAGAGCCTCCATTTTTGCGCGGTGGTCGAAGTCTCGTGGCCCTCTGTCAGAATCCAGAGTTTCAAGAAGATCGGAGGGGGTCAAAATTTCGGCCAAAAACGACAGTGTTACCCCTTATGTTTTTTTTTCGGGTCAAAACTTTGACATCCGATATCTCGGCTCTGGAAGGGTCTAGAGCCTCCATTTTTGCGCGCTGGTCGAAGTCTCGTGGCCCTCTGTCAGAATCCAGAGTTTCAAGAAGATCGGAGGGGGTCAAAATTTCGGCCAAAAACGACAGTGTTACCCCTTATGTTTTTTTTTCAGGTCAAAACTTTGACATCCGATATCTCGGCTCTGGAAGGGTCTAGAGCCTCCATTTTTGCGCGCTGGTCGAAGTCTCGTGGCCCTCTGTCAGAATCCAGAGTTTCAAGAAGATCGGAGGGGGTCAAAATTTCGGCCAAAAACGACAGTGTTACCCCTTATGTTTTTTTTTCAGGTCAAAACTTTGACATCCGATATCTCGGCTCTGGAAGGGTCTAGAGCCTCCATTTTTGCGCGCTGGTCGAAGTCTCGTGGCCCTCTGTCAGAATCCAGAGTTTCAAGAAGATCGGAGGGGGTCAAAATTTCGGCCAAAAACGACAGTGTTACCCCTTATGTTTTTTTTTTCAGGTCAAAACTTTGACATCCGATATCTCGGCTCTGGAAGGGTCTAGAGCCTCCATTTTTGCGCGCTGGTCGAAGTCTCGTGGCCCTCTGTCAGAATCCAGAGTTTCAAGAAGATCGGAGGGGGTCAAAATTTCGGCCAAAAACGACAGTGTTACCCCTTATGTTTTTTTTTCGGGTCAAAACTTTGACATCCGATATCTCGGCTCTGGAAGGGTCTAGAGCCTCCATTTTTGCGCGCTGGTCGAAGTCTCGTGGCCCTCTGTCAGAATCCAGAGTTTCAAGAAGATCGGAGGGGGTCAAAATTTCGGCCAAAAACGACAGTGTTACCCCTTATGTTTTTTTTTTCGGGTCAAAACTTTGACATCCGATATCTCGGCTCTGGAAGGGTCTAGAGCCTCCATTTTTGCGCGCTGGTCGAAGTCTCGTGGCCCTCTGTCAGAATCCAGAGTTTCAAGAAGATCGGAGGGGGTCAAAATTTCGGCCAAAAACGACAGTGTTACCCCTTATGTTTTTTTTTCAGGTCAAAACTTTGACATCCGATATCTCGGCTCTGGAAGGGTCTAGAGCCTCCATTTTTGCGCGCTGGTCGAAGTCTCGTGGCCCTCTGTCAGAATCCAGAGTTTCAAGAAGATCGGAGGGGGTCAAAATTTCGGCCAAAAACGACAGTGTTACCCCTTATGTTTTTTTTTTCAGGTCAAAACTTTGACATCCGATATCTCGGCTCTGGAAGGGTCTAGAGCCTCCATTTTTGCGCGCTGGTCGAAGTCTCGTGGCCCTCTGTCAGAATCCAGAGTTTCAAGAAGATCGGAGGGGGTCAAAATTTCGGCCAAAACCGACAGTGTTACCCCTTATGTTTTTTTTTTCAGGTCAAAACTTTGACATCCGATATCTCGGCTCTGGAAGGGTCTAGAGCCTCCATTTTTGCGCGCTGGTCGAAGTCTCGTGGCCCTCTGTCAGAATCCAGAGTTTCAAGAAGATCGGAGGGGGTCAAAATTTCGGCCAAAAACGACAGTGTTACACCTTATGTTTTTTTTCAGGTCAAAACTTTGACATCCGATATCTCGGCTCTGGAAGGGTCTAGAGCCTCCATTTTTGCGTGCTGGTCGAAGTCTCGTGGCCCTCTGTCAGAATCCAGAGTTTCAAGAAGATCGGAGGGGGTCAAAATTTCGGCCAAAAACGACAGTGTTACCCCTTATGTTTTTTTTTCAGGTCAAAACTTTGACATCCGATATCTCGGCTCTGGAAGGGTCTAGAGCCTCCATTTTTGCGCGCTGGTCGAAGTCTCGTGGCCCTCTGTCAGAATCCAGAGTTTCAAGAAGATCAGAGGGGGTCAAAATTTCGGCCAAAAACGACAGTGTTACCCCTTATGTTTTTTTTTTCAGGTCAAAACTTTGACATCCGATATCTCGGCTCTGGAAGGGTCTAGAGCCTCCATTTTTGAGCGCTGGTTGAAGTCTCGTGGCCCTCTGTCAGAATCCAGAGTTTCAAGAAGATCGGAGGGGGTCAAAATTTCGGCCAAAAACGACAGTGTTACCCCTTATGTTTTTTTTTCAGGTCAAAACTTTGACATCCGATATCTCGGCTCTGGAAGGGTCTAGAGCCTCCATTTTTGCGCGCTGGTCGAAGTCTCGTGGCCCTCTGTCAGAATCCAGAGTTTCAAGAAGATCAGAGGGGGTCAAAATTTCGGCCAAAAACGACAGTGTTACCCCTTATGTTTTTTTTTTCAGGTCAAAACTTTGACATCCGATATCTCGGCTCTGGAAGGGTCTAGAGCCTCCATTTTTGAGCGCTGGTTGAAGTCTCGTGGCCCTCTGTCAGAATCCAGAGTTTCAAGAAGATTGGAGGGGGTCAAAATTTCGGCCAAAAAAAAAAAATGACAGTGTTACCCCTTATGTTTTTTTTTTCAGTGTCAAAATTTGGACCTGAAAAAAAAACATAAGGGGTAACACTGTCATTTTTTTTTTGGCCGAAATTTTGACCCCCTTCGATCTTCTTGAAACTCTGGATTCTGACAGAGGGCCACGAGACTTCGACCAGCGCGCAAAAATGGAGGCTCTAGACCCTTCCAGAGCCGAGATATCGGATGTCAAAGTTTTGACCTGAAAAAAAAACATAAGGGGTAACACTGTCGTTTTTGGCCGAAATTTTGACCCCCTCCGATCTTCTTGAAACTCTGGATTCTGACAGAGGGCCACGAGACTTCGACCAGCGCGCAAAAATGGAGGCTCTAGACCCTTCCAGAGCCGAGATATCGGATGTCAAAGTTTTGACCTGAAAAAAAAACATAAGGGGTAACACTGTCGTTTTTGGCCGAAATTTTGACCCCCTCCGATCTTCTTGAAACTCTGGATTCTGACAGAGGGCCACGAGACTTCGAACAGCGCGCAAAAATGGAGGCTCTAGACCCTTCCAGAGCCGAGATATCGGATGTCAAAGTTTTGACCTGAAAAAAAAACATAAGGGGTAACACTGTCGTTTTTGGCCGAAATTTTGACCCCCTCCGATCTTCTTGAAACTCTGGATTCTGACAGAGGGCCACGAGACTTCGACCAGCGTGCAAAAATGGAGGCTCTAGACCCTTCCAGAGCCGAGATATCGGATGTCAAAGTTTTGACCTGAAAAAAAAACATAAGGGGTAACACTGTCGTTTTTGGCCGAAATTTTGACCCCCTCCGATCTTCTTGAAACTCTGGATTCTGACAGAGGGCCACGAGACTTCGGCCAGCACGCAAAAATGGAGGCTCTAGACCCTTCCACAGCCGAGATATCGGATGTCAAAGTTTTGACCCGAAAAAAAAACATAAGGGGTAACACTGTCGTTTTTGGCCGAAATTTTGACCCCCTCCGATCTTCTTGAATCTCTGGATTCTGACAGAGGGCCACGAGACTTCGACCAGCGCGCAAAAATGGAGGCTCTAGACCCTTCCAGAGCCGAGATATCGGATGTCAAAGTTTTGACCTGAAAAAAAAAACATAAGGGGTAACACTGTCGTTTTTGGCCGAAATTTTGACCCCCTCCGATCTTCTTGAAACTCTGGATTCTGACAGAGGGCCACGAGACTTCGACCAGCGCGCAAAAATGGAGGCTCTAGACCCTTCCAGAGCCGAGATATCGGATGTCAAAGTTTTGACCCGAAAAAAAACATAAGGGGTAACACTGTCGTTTTTGGCCGAAATTTTGACCCCCTCCGATCTTCTTGAAACTCTGGATTCTGACAGAGGGCCACGAGACTTCGACCAGCGCGCAAAAATGGAGGCTCTAGACCCTTCCAGAGCCGAGATATCGGATGTCAAAGTTTTGACCTGAAAAAAAAAAACATAAGGAGTAACACTGTCGTTTTTGACCGAAATTTTGACCCCCTCCGATCTTCTTGAAACTCTGGATTCTGACAGAGGGCCACGAGACTTCGACCAGCGCGCAAAAATGGAGGCTCTAGACCCTTCCAGAGCCGAGATATCGGATGTCAAAGTTTTGACCTGAAAAAAAAACATAAGGGGTAACACTGTCGTTTTTGGCCGAAATTTTGACCCCCTCCAATCTTCTTGAAACTCTGGATTCTGACAGAGGGCCACGAGACTTCGACCAGCGCGCAAAAATGGAGGCTCTAGACCCTTCCAGAGCCGAGATATCGGATGTCAAAGTTTTGACCCGAAAAAAAAAACATAAGGGGTAACACTGTCGTTTTTGGCCGAAATTTTGACCCCCTCCGATCTTCTTGAAACTCTGGATTCTGACAGAGGGCCACGAGACTTCGACCAGCGCGCAAAAATGGAGGCTCTAGACCCTTCCAGAGCCGAGATATCGGATGTCAAAGTTTTGACCTGAAAAAAAAACATAAGGGGTAACACTGTCGTTTTTGGCCGAAATTTTGACCCCCTCCGATCTTCTTGAAACTCTGGATTCTGACAGAGGGCCACGAGACTTCGACCAGCGCGCAAAAATGGAGGCTCTAGACCCTTCCAGAGCCGAGATATCGGATGTCAAAGTTTTGACCTGAAAAAAAAACATAAGGGGTAACACTGTCGTTTTTGGCCGAAATTTTGACCCCCTCCGATCTTCTTGAAACTCTGGATTCTGACAGAGGGCCACGAGACTTCGACCAGCGCGCAAAAATGGAGGCTCTAGACCCTTCCAGAGCCGAGATATCGGATGTCAAAGTTTTGACCTGAAAAAAAAACATAAGGGGTAACACTGTCGTTTTTGGCCGAAATTTTGACCCCCTCCCATCTTCTTGAAACTCTGGATTCTGAGAGAGGGCCACGAGACTTCGACCAGCGCGCAAAAATGGAGGCTCTAGACCCTTCCAGAGCCGAGATATCGGATGTCAAAGTTTTGACCCGAAAAAAATAACATAAGGGGTAACACTGTCGTTTTTGGCCGAAATTTTGACCCCCTTCGATCTTCTTGAAACTCTGGATTCTGACAGAGGGCCATGAGACTTCGACCAGCACGCAAAAATGGAGGCTCTAGACCCTTCCAGAGCCGAGATATCGGATGTCAAAGTTTTGACCTGAAAAAAAAAACATAAGGGGTAACACTGTCGTTTTTGGCCGAAATTTTGACCCCCTCCGATCTTCTTGAAACTCTGGATTCTGACAGAGGGCCACGAGACTTCAACCAGCGCTCAAAAATGGAGGCTCTAGACCCTTCCAGAGCCGAGATATCGGATGTCAAAGTTTTGACCTGAAAAAAAAACATAAGGGGTAACACTGTCGTTTTTGGCCGAAATTTTGACCCCCTCTGATCTTCTTGAAACTCTGGATTCTGACAGAGGGCCACGAGACTTCGACCAGCGCGCAAAAATGGAGGCTCTAGACCCTTCCAGAGCCGAGATATCGGATGTCAAAGTTTTGACCTGAAAAAAAAAACATAAGGGGTAACACTGTCGTTTTTGGCCGAAATTTTGACCCCCTCCGATCTTCTTGAAACTCTGGATTCTGACAGAGGGCCACGAGACTTCGACCAGCACGCAAAAATGGAGGCTCTAGACCCTTCCAGAGCCAAGATATCTGATGTCAAAGTTTTGACCTGAAAAAAAAACATAAGGGGTAACACTGTCGTTTTTGGCTGAAATTTTGACCCCCTCCGATCTTCTTGAAACTCTGGATTCTGACAGAGGGCCATGAGACTTCGAACAGCGCGCAAAAATTGAGGCTCTAGACCCTTCCAGAGCCGAGATATCGGATGTCAAAGTTTTGACCTGAAAAAAAAACATAAGGGGTAACACTGTCGTTTTTGGCCGAAATTTTGACCCCCTCCGATCTTCTTGAAACTCTGGATTCTGACAGAGGGCCACGAGACTTCGACCAGCGCGCAAAAATGGAGGCGCTAGACCCTTCCAGAGCCGAGATAGCGGATGTCAAAGTTTTGACCTGAAAAAAAAAAAACATAAGGGGTAACACTGTCGTTTTTGGCCGAAATTTTGACCCCCTCCGATCTTCTTGAAACTCTGGATTCTGACAGAGGGCCACGAGACTTCGACCAGCGCGCAAAAATGGAGGCTCTAGACCCTTCCAGAGCCGAGATATCGGATGTCAAAGTTTTGACCTGAAAAAAAAAACATAAGGGGTAACACTGTCGTTTTTGGCCGAAATTTTGACCCCCTCCGATCTTCTTGAAACTCTGGATTCTGACAGAGGGCCACGAGACTTCGACCAGCACGCAAAAATGGAGGCTCTAGACCCTTCCAGAGCCGAGATATCTGATGTCAAAGTTTTGACCTGAAAAAAAAAACATAAGGGGTAACACTGTCGTTTTTGGCTGAAATTTTGACCCCCTCCGATCTTCTTGAAACTCTGGATTCTGACAGAGGGCCACGAGACTTCGAACAGCGCGCAAAAATGGAGGCTCTAGACCCTTACAGAGCCGAGATATCGGATGTCAAAGTTTTGACCTGAAAAAAAAACATAAGGGGTAACACTGTCGTTTTTGGCCGAAATTTTGACCCCCTCCGATCTTCTTGAAACTCTGGATTCTGACAGAGGGCCACGAGACTTCGACCAGCGCGCAAAAATGGAGGCTCTAGACCCTTCCAGAGCCGAGATAGCGGATGTCAAAGTTTTGACCTGAAAAAAAAAAACATAAGGGGTAACACTGTCGTTTTTGGCCGAAATTTTGACCCCCTCCGATCTTCTTGAAACTCTGGATTCTGACAGAGGGCCACGAGACTTCGACCAGCGCTTAAAAATGGAGGCTCTAGACCCTTCCAGAGCCGAGATATCGGATGTCAAAGTTTTGACCTGAAAAAAAAACATAAGGGGTAACACTGTCGTTTTTGGCCGAAATTTTGACCCCCTCCGATCTTCTTGAAACTCTAGATTCTGACAGAGGGCCACGAGACTTCGACCAGCGCGCAAAAATGGAGGCTCTAGACCCTTCCAGAGCCGAGATATCGGATGTCAAAGTTTTGACCCGAAAAAAAAACATAAGGGGTAACACTGTCGTTTTTGGCCGAAATTTTGACCCCCTCCGATCTCCTTGAAACTCTGGATTCTGACAGAGGGCCACGAGACTTCGACCAGCGCGCAAAAATGGAGGCTCTAGACCCTTCCAGAGCCGAGATATCGGATGTCAAAGTTTTGACCCGAAAAAAAAAACATAAGGGGTAACACTGTCGTTTTTGGCCGAAATTTTGACCCCCTCCGATCTTCTTGAAACTCTGGATTCTGACAGAGGGCCACGAGACTTCGACCAGCGCGCAAAAATGGAGGCTCTAGACCCTTCCAGAGCCGAGATATCGGATGTCAAAGTTTTGACCTGAAAAAAAAAACATAAGGGGTAACACTGTCGTTTTTGGCCGAAATTTTGACCCCCTCCGATCTTCTTGAAACTCTGGATTCTGACAGAGGGCCACGAGACTTCGACCAGCGCGCAAAAATGGAGGCTCTAGACCCTTCCAGAGCCGAGATATCGGATGTCAAAGTTTTGACCTGAAAAAAAAAACATAAGGGGTAACACTGTCGTTTTTGGCCGAAATTTTGACCCCCTCCGATCTTCTTGAAACTCTGGATTCTGACAGAGGGCCACGAGACTTCGACCAGCGCGCAAAAATGGAGGCTCTAGACCCTTCCAGAGCCGAGATATCGGATGTCAAAGTTTTGACCTGAAAAAAAAACATAAGGGGTAACACTGTCATTTTTGGCCGAAATTTTGACCCCCTCCCATCTTCTTGAAACTCTGGATTCTGAGAGAGGGCCACGAGACTTCGACCAGCGCGCAAAAATGGAGGCTCTAGACCCTTCCAGAGCCGAGATATCGGATGTCAAAGTTTTGACCCGAAAAAAAAACATAAGGGGTAACACTGTCGTTTTTGGCCGAAATTTTGACCCCCTCCGATCTTCTTGAAACTCTGGATTCTGACAGAGGGCCATGAGACTTCGACCAGCACGCAAAAATGGAGGCTCTAGACCCTTCCAGAGCCGAGATATCGGATGTCAAAGTTTTGACCCGAAAAAAAAACATAAGGGGTAACACTGTCGTTTTTGGCCGAATTTTTGACCCCCTCCGATCTTCTTGAAACTCTGGATTCTGACAGAGGGCCACGACACTTCGACCAGCGTGCAAAAATGGAGGCTCTAGACCCTTCCAGAGCCGAGATATCGGATGTCAAAGTTTTGACCTGAAAAAAAAACATAAGGGGTAACACTGTCGTTTTTGGCCGAAATTTTGACCCCCTCCGATCTTCTTGAAACTCTGGATTCTGACAGAGGGCCACGAAACTTCGACCAGCGCGCAAAAATGGAGGCTCTAGACCCTTCCAGAGCCGAGATATCGGATGTCAAAGTTTTGACCCGAAAAAAAAAACATAAGGGGTAACACTGTTGTTTTTGGCCGAAATTTTGACCCCCTCCGATCTTCTTGAAACTCTGGATTCTGACAGAGGGCCACGAGACTTCGACCAGCGCGCAAAAATGGAGGCTCTAGACCCTTCCAGAGCCGAGATATCGGATGTCAAAGTTTTGACCTGAAAAAAAAACATAAGGGGTAACACTGTCGTTTTTGGCCGAAATTTTGACCCCCTCCGATCTTCTTGAAACTCTGGATTCTGACAGAGGGCCACGAGACTTCAACCAGCGCTCAAAAATGGAGGCTCTAGACCCTTCCAGAGCCGAGATATCGGATGTCAAAGTTTTGACCTGAAAAAAAAAACATAAGGGGTAACACTGTCGTTTTTGGCCGAAATTTTGACCCCCTCTGATCTTCTTGAAACTCTGGATTCTGACAGAGGGCCACGAGACTTCGACCAGCGCGCAAAAATGGAGGCTCTAGACCCTTCCAGAGCCGAGATATCGGATGTCAAAGTTTTGACCTGAAAAAAAAAACATAAGGGGTAACACTGTCGTTTTTGGCCGAAATTTTGACCCCCTCCGATCTTCTTGAAACTCTGCATTCTGACAGAGGGCCACGAGACTTCGACCAGCGCGCAAAAATGGAGGCTCTAGACCCTTCCAGAGCCGAGATATCGGATGTCAAAGTTTTGACCTGAAAAAAAAACATAAGGGGTAACACTGTCGTTTTTGGCCGAAGTTTTGACCCCCTCCGATCTTCTTGAAACTCTGGATTCTGACAGAGGGCCACGAGACTTCGACCAGCACGCAAAAATGGAGGCTCTAGACCCTTCCAGAGCCGAGATATCGGATGTCAAAGTTTTGACCTGAAAAAAAAAACATAAGGGGTAACACTGTCGTTTTTGGCCGAAATTTTGACCCCCTCCGATCTTCTTGAAACTCTGGATTCTGACAGAGGGCCACGAGACTTCGAACAGCGCGCAAAAATGGAGGCTCTAGACCCTTCCAGAGCCGAGATATCGGATGTCAAAGTTTTGACCTGAAAAAAAAAACATAAGGGGTAACACTGTCGTTTTTGGCCGAAATTTTGACCCCCTCCGATCTTCTTGAAACTCTGGATTCTGACAGAGGGCCACGACACTTCGACCAGCGTGCAAAAATGGAGGCTCTAGACCCTTCCAGAGCCGAGATATCGGATGTCAAAGTTTTGACCTGAAAAAAAAACATAAGGGGTAACACTGTCGTTTTTGGCCGAAATTTTGACCCCCTCCGATCTTCTTGAAACTCTGGATTCTGACAGAGGGCCACGAGACTTCGACCAGCGCGCAAAAATGGAGGCTCTAGACCCTTCCAGAGCCGAGATATCGGATGTCAAAGTTTTGATCCGAAAAAAAAAACATAAGGGGTAACACTGTCGTTTTTGGCCGAAATTTTGACCCCCTCCGATCTTCTTGAAACTCTGGATTCTGACAGAGGGCCACGAGACTTCGACCAGCGCGCAAAAATGGAGGCTCTAGACCCTTCCAGAGCCGAGATATCGGATGTCAAAGTTTTGACCTGAAAAAAAAAACATAAGGGGTAACACTGTCGTTTTTGGCCGAAATTTTGACCCCCTCCGATCTTCTTGAAACTCTGGATTCTGACAGAGGGCCACGAGACTTCAACCAGCGCTCAAAAATGGAGGCTCTAGACCCTTCCAGAGCCGAGATATCGGATGTCAAAGTTTTGACCTGAAAAAAAAAACATAAGGGGTAACACTGTCGTTTTTGGCCGAAATTTTGACCCCCTCCGATCTTCTTGAAACTCTGGATTCTGACAGAGGGCCACGAGACTTCGACCAGCGCTCAAAAATGGAGGCTCTAGACCCTTCCAGAGCCGAGATATCGGATGTCAAAGTTTTGACCTGAAAAAAAAAAACATAAGGGGTAACACTGTCGTTTTTGGCCGAAATTTTGACCCCCTCTGATCTTCTTGATACTCTGGATTCTGACAGAGGGCCACGAGACTTCGACCAGCGCGCAAAAATGAAGGCTCTAGACCCTTCCAGAGCCGAGATATCGGATGTCAAAGTTTTGACCTGAAAAAAAAACATAAGGGGTAACACTGTCGTTTTTGGCCGAAATTTTGACCCCCTCCGATCTTCTTGAAACTCTGGATTCTGACAGAGGGCCACGAGACTTCGACCAGCGCGCAAAAATGGAGGCTCTAGACCCTTCCAGAGCCGAGATATCGAAGGTCAAAATTTGGACCTGAAAAAAAAACATAAGGGGTAACACTGTCGTTTTTTTTTTTGGCCGAAATTTTGACCCCCTCCGATCTTCTTGAAACTCTGGATTCTGACAGAGGGCCACGAGACTTCGACCAGCACGCAAAAATGGAGGCTCTAGACCCTTCCAGAGCCGAGATATCGGATGTCAAAGTTTTGACCCGAAAAAAAAAACATAAGGGGTAACACTGTCGTTTTTGGCCGAAATTTTGACCCCCTCCGATCTTCTTGAAACTCTGGATTCTGACAGAGGGCCACGAGACTTCGACCAGCGCGCAAAAATGGAGGCTCTAGACCCTTCCAGAGCCGAGATATCGAAGGTCAAAATTTTGACCTGAAAAAAAAACATAAGGGGTAACACTGTCGTTTTTGGCCGAAATTTTGACCCCCTCCGATCTTCTTGAAACTCTGGATTCTGACAGAGGGCCACGAGACTTCGGCCAGCACGCAAAAATGGAGGCTCTAGACCCTTCCACAGCCGAGATATCGGATGTCAAAGTTTTGACCCGAAAAAAAAACATAAGGGGTAACACTGTCGTTTTTGGCCGAAATTTTGACCCCCTCCGATCTTCTTGAAACTCTGGATTCTGACAGAGGGCCACGAGACTTCGAACAGCGCGCAAAAATGGAGGCTCTAGACCCTTCCAGAGCCGAGATATCGGATGTCAAAGTTTTGACCTGAAAAAAAAACATAAGGGGTAACACTGTCGTTTTTGGCCGAAATTTTGACCCCCTCCGATCTTCTTGAAACTCTGGATTCTGACAGAGGGCCACGAGACTTCGACCAGCGCGCAAAAATGGAGGCTCTAGACCCTTCCAGAGCCGAGATAGCGGATGTCAAAGTTTTGACCTGAAAAAAAAAACATAAGGGGTAACACTGTCGTTTTTGGCCGAAATTTTGACCCCCTCCGATCTTCTTGAAACTCTGGATTCTGACAGAGGACCACGAGACTTCGACCAGCGCGCAAAAATGGAGGCTCTAGACCCTTCCAGAGCCGAGATATCGGATGTCAAAGTTTTGACCTGAAAAAAAAAACATAAGGGGTAACACTGTCGTTTTTGGCCGAAATTTTGACCCCCTCCGATCTTCTTGAAACTCTGGATTCTGACAGAGGGCCACGAGACTTCGACCAGCGCGCAAAAATGGAGGCTCTAGACCCTTCCAGAGCCGAGATATCGGATGTCAAAGTTTTGACCCGAAAAAAAAACATAAGGGGTAACACTGTCGTTTTTGGCCGAAATTTTGACCCCCTCCGATCTCCTTGAAACTCTGGATTCTGACAGAGGGCCACGAGACTTCGACCAGCGCGCAAAAATGGAGGCTCTAGACCCTTCCAGAGCCGAGATATCGGATGTCAAAGTTTTGACCCGAAAAAAAACATAAGGGGTAACACTGTCGTTTTTGGCCGAAATTTTGACCCCCTCCGATCTTCTTGAAACTCTGGATTCTGACAGAGGGCCACGAGACTTCGACCAGCGCGCAAAAATGGAGGCTCTAGACCCTTCCAGAGCCGAGATATCGGATGTCAAAGTTTTGACCTGAAAAAAAAACATAAGGGGTAACACTGTCGTTTTTGGCCGAAATTTTGACCCCCTCCAATCTTCTTGAAACTCTGGATTCTGACAGAGGGCCACGAGACTTCGACCAGCGCGCAAAAATGGAGGCTCTAGACCCTTCCAGAGCCGAGATATCGGATGTCAAAGTTTTGACCCGAAAAAAAAAAAACATAAGGGGTAACGCTGTTGTTTTTGGCCGAAATTTTGACCCCCTCCGATCTTCTTGAAACTCTGGATTCTGACAGAGGGCCACGAGACTTCGACCAGCGCGCAAAAATGGAGGCTCTAGACCCTTCCAGAGCCGAGATATCGGATGTCAAAGTTTTGACCTGAAAAAAAAAACATAAGGGCTAACACTGTCGTTTTTGGCCGAAATTTTGACCCCCTCCGATCTTCTTGAAACTCTGGATTCTGACAGAGGGCCACGAGACTTCGACCAGCGCGCAAAAATGGAGGCTCTAGACCCTTCCAGAGCCGAGATATCGGATGTCAAAGTTTTGACCAGAAAAAAAAAACATAAGGGGTAACACTGTCGTTTTTGGCCGAAATTTTGACCCCCTCCGATCTTCTTGAAACTCTGGATTCTGACAGAGGGCCACGAGACTTCGACCAGCGCGCAAAAATGGAGGCTCTAGACCCTTCCAGAGCCGAGATATCGGATGTCAAAGTTTTGACCTGAAAAAAAGACATAAGGGGTAACACTGTCGTTTTTGGCCGAAATTTTGACCCCCTCCCATCTTCTTGAAACTCTGGATTCTGAGAGAGGGCCACGAGACTTCGACCAGCGCGCAAAAATGGAGGCTCTAGACCCTTCCAGAGCCGAGATATCGGATGTCAAAGTTTTGACCCGAAAAAAAAAACATAAGGGGTAACACTGTCGTTTTTGGCCGAAATTTTGACCCCCTCCGATCTTCTTGAAACTCTGGATTCTGACAGAGGGCCATGAGACTTCGACCAGCACGCAAAAATGGAGGCTCTAGACCCTTCCAGAGCCGAGATATCGGATGTCAAAGTTTTGACCCGAAAAAAAAACATAAGGGGTAACACTGTCGTTTTTGGCCGAAATTTTGACCCCCTCCGATCTTCTTGAAACTCTGGATTCTGACAGAGGGCCACGACACTTCGACCAGCGTGCAAAAATGGAGGCTCTAGACCCTTCCAGAGCCGAGATATCGGATGTCAAAGTTTTGACCTGAAAAAAAAAACATAAGGGGTAACACTGTCGTTTTTGGCCGAAATTTTGACCCCCTCCGATCTTCTTGAAACTCTGGATTCTGACAGAGGGCCACGAGACTTCGACCAGCGCGCAAAAATGGAGGCTCTAGACCCTTCCAGAGCCGAGATATCGGATGTCAAAGTTTTGACCCGAAAAAAAAAACATAAGGGGTAACACTGTCGTTTTTGGCCGAAATTTTGACCCCCTCCGATCTTCTTGAAACTCTGGATTCTGACAGAGGGCCACGAGACTTCGACCAGCGCGCAAAAATGGAGGCTCTAGACCCTTCCAGAGCCGAGATATCGGATGTCAAAGTTTTGACCTGAAAAAAAAACATAAGGGGTAACACTGTCGTTTTTGGCCGAAATTTTGACCCCCTCCGATCTTCTTGAAACTCTGGATTCTGACAGAGGGCCACGAGACTTCAACCAGCGCTCAAAAATGGAGGCTCTAGACCCTTCCAGAGCCGAGATATCGGATGTCAAAGTTTTGACCTGAAAAAAAAACATAAGGGGTAACACTGTCGTTTTTGGCCGAAATTTTGACCCCCTCTGATCTTCTTGAAACTCTGGATTCTGACAGAGGGCCACGAGACTTCGACCAGCGCGCAAAAATGGAGGCTCTAGACCCTTCCAGAGCCGAGATATCGGATGTCAAAGTTTTGACCTGAAAAAAAAACATAAGGGGTAACACTGTCGTTTTTGGCCGAAATTTTGACCCCCTCCGATCTTCTTGAAACTCTGGATTCTGACAGAGGGCCACGAGACTTCGACCAGCGCGCAAAAATGGAGGCTCTAGACCCTTCCAGAGCCGAGATATCGGATGTCAAAGTTTTGACCTGAAAAAAAAACATAAGGGGTAACACTGTCGTTTTTGGCCGAAATTTTGACCCCCTCCGATCTTCTTGAAACTCTGGATTCTGACAGAGGGCCACGAGACTTCGACCAGCACGCAAAAATGGAGGCTCTAGACCCTTCCAGAGCCGAGATATCGGATGTCAAAGTTTTGACCTGAAAAAAAAACATAAGGGGTAACACTGTCGTTTTTGGCCGAAATTTTGACCCCCTCCGATCTTCTTGAAACTCTGGATTCTGACAGAGGGCCACGAGACTTCGAACAGCGCGCAAAAATGGAGGCTCTAGACCCTTCCAGAGCCGAGATATCGGATGTCAAAGTTTTGACCTGAAAAAAAAAACATAAGGGGTAACACTGTCGTTTTTGGCCGAAATTTTGACCACCTCCGATCTTCTTGAAACTCTGGATTCTGACAGAGGGCCACGAGACTTCGACCAGCGCGCAAAAATGGAGGCTCTAGACCCTTCCAGAGCCGAGATAGCGGATGTCAAAGTTTTGACCTGAAAAAAAAAAACATAAGGGGTAACACTGTCGTTTTTGGCCGAAATTTTGACCCCCTCCGATCTTCTTGAAACTCTGGATTCTGACAGAGGGCCACGAGACTTCGACCAGCGCGCAAAAATGGAGGCTCTAGACCCTTCCAGAGCCGAGATATCGGATGTCAAAGTTTTGACCTGAAAAAAAAACATAAGGGGTAACACTGTCGTTTTTGGCCGAAATTTTGACCCCCTCCGATCTTCTTGAAACTCTGGATTCTGACAGAGGGCCACGAGACTTCAACCAGCGCTCAAAAATGGAGGCTCTAGACCCTTCCAGAGCCGAGATATCGGATGTCAAAGTTTTGACCTGAAAAAAAAACATAAGGGGTAACACTGTCGTTTTTGGCCGAAATTTTGACCCCCTCTGATCTTCTTGAAACTCTGGATTCTGACAGAGGGCCACGAGACTTCGACCAGCGCGCAAAAATGGAGGCTCTAGACCCTTCCAGAGCCGAGATATCGGATGTCAAAGTTTTGACCTGAAAAAAAAACATAAGGGGTAACACTGTCGTTTTTGGCCGAAATTTTGACCCCCTCCGATCTTCTTGAAACTCTGGATTCTGACAGAGGGCCACGAGACTTCGACCAGCGCGCAAAAATGGAGGCTCTAGACCCTTCCAGAGCCGAGATATCGGATGTCAAAGTTTTGACCTGAAAAAAAAACATAAGGGGTAACACTGTCGTTTTTGGCCGAAATTTTGACCCCCTCCGATCT
The DNA here is from genome assembly GCA_038021265.1 of Cyprinella venusta. Lineage (NCBI taxonomy): Eukaryota > Metazoa > Chordata > Actinopteri > Cypriniformes > Leuciscidae > Cyprinella > Cyprinella venusta. The sequence goes on from CM075879.1 coordinate 21,403,920, forward strand.
TCTTGAAACTCTGGATTCTGACAGAGGGCCACGAGACTTCGACCAGCACGCAAAAATGGAGGCTCTAGACCCTTCCAGAGCCGAGATATCGGATGTCAAAGTTTTGACCTGAAAAAAAAACATAAGGGGTAACACTGTCGTTTTTGGCCGAAATTTTGACCCCCTCCGATCTTCTTGAAACTCTGGATTCTGACAGAGGGCCACGAGACTTCGAACAGCGCGCAAAAATGGAGGCTCTAGACCCTTCCAGAGCCGAGATATCGGATGTCAAAGTTTTGACCTGAAAAAAAAACATAAGGGGTAACACTGTCGTTTTTGGCCGAAATTTTGACCACCTCCGATCTTCTTGAAACTCTGGATTCTGACAGAGGGCCACGAGACTTCGACCAGCGCGCAAAAATGGAGGCTCTAGACCCTTCCAGAGCCGAGATAGCGGATGTCAAAGTTTTGACCTGAAAAAAAAAAACATAAGGGGTAACACTGTCGTTTTTGGCCGAAATTTTGACCCCTCCGATCTTCTTGAAACTATGGATTCTGACAGAGGGCCACGAGACTTCGACCAGCGCGCAAAAATGGAGGCTCTAGACCCTTCCAGAGCCGAGATATCGGATGTCAAAGTTTTGACCCGAAAAAAAAACATAAGGGGTAACACTGTCGTTTTTGGCCGAAATTTTGACCCCCTCCGATCTTCTTGAAACTCTGGATTCTGACAGAGGGCCACGAGACTTCGACCAGCGCGCAAAAATGGAGGCTCTAGACCCTTCCAGAGCCGAGATATCGGATGTCAAAGTTTTGACCTGAAAAAAAAAACATAAGGGGTAACACTGTCGTTTTTGGCCGAAATTTTGACCCCCTCCGATCTTCTTGAAACTCTGGATTCTGACAGAGGGCCACGAGACTTCAACCAGCGCTCAAAAATGGAGGCTCTAGACCCTTCTAGAGCCGAGATATCGGATGTCAAAGTTTTGACCTGAAAAAAAAAACATAAGGGGTAACACTGTCGTTTTTGGCCGAAATTTTGACCCCCTCTGATCTTCTTGAAACTCTGGATTCTGACAGAGGGCCACGAGACTTCGACCAGCGCGCAAAAATGGAGGCTCTAGACCCTTCCAGAGCCGAGATATCGGATGTCAAAGTTTTGACCTGAAAAAAAAAACATAAGGGGTAACACTGTCGTTTTTGGCCGAAATTTTGACCCCCTCCGATCTTCTTGAAACTCTGGATTCTGACAGAGGGCCACGAGACTTCGACCAGCACGCAAAAATGGAGGCTCTAGACCCTTCCAGAGCCGAGATATCGGATGTCAAAGTTTTGACCTGAAAAAAAAACATAAGGTGTAACACTGTCGTTTTTGGCCGAAATTTTGACCCCCTCCGATCTTCTTGAAACTCTGGATTCTGACAGAGGGCCACGAGACTTCGAACAGCGCGCAAAAATGGAGGCTCTAGACCCTTCCAGAGCCGAGATATCGGATGTCAAAGTTTTGACCTGAAAAAAAAAACATAAGGGGTAACACTGTCGTTTTTGGCCGAAATTTTGACCCCCTCCGATCTTCTTGAAACTCTGGATTCTGACAGAGGGCCACGAGACTTCGACCAGAGCGCAAAAATGGAGGCTCTAGACCCTTCCAGAGCCGAGATATCGGATGTCAAAGTTTTGACCTGAAAAAAAAAACATAAGGGGTAACAATGTCGTTTTTGGCCGAAATTTTGACCCCCTCTGATCTTCTTGAAACTCTGGATTCTGACAGAGGGCCACGAGACTTCGACCAGCGCGCAAAAATGGAGGCTCTAGACCCTTCCAGAGCCGAGATATCGGATGTCAAAGTTTTGACCTGAAAAAAAAACATAAGGGGTAACACTGTCGTTTTTGGCCGAAATTTTGACCCCCTCCGATCTTCTTGAAACTCTGGATTCTGACAGAGGGCCACGAGACATCGACCAGCGCTCAAAAATGGAGGCTCTAGACCCTTCCAGAGCCGAGATATCGGATGTCAAAGTTTTGACCTGAAAAAAAAAACATAAGGGGTAACACTGTCGTTTTTGGCCGAAATTTTGACCCCCTCTGATCTTCTTGATACTCTGGATTCTGACAGAGGGCCACGAGACTTCGACCAGCGCGCAAAAATGGAGGCTCTAGACCCTTCCAGAGCCGAGATATCGGATGTCAAAGTTTTGACCTGAAAAAAAAAACATAAGGGGTAACACTGTCGTTTTTGGCCGAAATTTTGACCCCCTCCGATCTTCTTGAAACTCTGGATTCTGACAGAGGGCCACAAGACTTCGACCAGCACGCAAAAATGGAGGCTCTAGACCCTTCCAGAGCCGAGATATCGGATGTCAAAGTTTTGACCCGAAAAAAAAACATAAGGGGTAACACTGTCGTTTTTGGCCGAAATTTTGACCCCCTCCGATCTTCTTGAAACTCTGGATTCTGACAGAGGGCCACGAGACTTCGACCAGCGCGCAAAAATGGAGGCTCTAGACCCTTCCAGAGCCGAGATATCGGATGTCAAAGTTTTGACCCGAAAAAAAAACATAAGGGGTAACACTGTCGTTTTTGGCCGAAATTTTGACTCCCTCCGATCTTCTTGAAACTCTGGATTCTGACAGAGGGCCACGAGACTTCGACCAGCGCGCAAAAATGGAGGCTCTAGACCCTTCCAGAGCCGAGATATCGGATGTCAAAGTTTTGACCCGAAAAAAAAACATAAGGGGTAACACTGTCGTTTTTGGCCGAAATTTTGACCCCCTCCGATCTTCTTGAAACTCTGGATTCTGACAGAGGGCCACGATACTTCGACCAGCGCGCAAAAATGGAGGCTCTAGACCCTTCCAGAGCCGAGATATCGGATGTCAAAGTTTTGACCTGAAAAAAAAACATAAGGGGTAACACTGTCGTTTTTGGCCGAAATTTTGACCCCCTCCGATCTTCTTGAAACTCTGGATTCTGACAGAGGGCCACGAGACTTCGACCAGCGCGCAAAAATGGAGGCTCTAGACCCTTCCAGAGCCGAGATATCGGATGTCAAAGTTTTGACCTGAAAAAAAAAACATAAGGGGTAACACTGTCGTTTTTGGCCGAAATTTTGACCCCCTCCGATCTTCTTGAAACTCTGGATTCTGACAGAGGGCCATGAGACTTCGACCAGCACGCAAAAATGGAGGCTCTAGACCCTTCCAGAGCCGAGATATCGGATGTCAAAGTTTTGACCCGAAAAAAAAACATAAGGGGTAACACTGTCGTTTTTGGCCGAAATTTTGACCCCCTCCGATCTTCTTGAAACTCTGGATTCTGACAGAGGGCCACGACACTTCGACCAGCGTGCAAAAATGGAGGCTCTAGACCCTTCCAGAGCCGAGATATCGGATGTCAAAGTTTTGACCTGAAAAAAAAAACATAAGGGGTAACACTGTCGTTTTTGGCCGAAATTTTGACCCCCTCCGATCTTCTTGAAACTCTGGATTCTGACAGAGGGCCACGAGACTTCGACCAGCGCGCAAAAATGGAGGCTCTAGACCCTTCCAGAGCCGAGATATCGGATGTCAAAGTTTTGACCCGAAAAAAAAAACATAAGGGGTAACACTGTCGTTTTTGGCCGAAATTTTGACCCCCTCCGATCTTCTTGAAACTCTGGATTCTGACAGAGGGCCACGAGACTTCGACCAGCGCGCAAAAATGGAGGCTCTAGACCCTTCCAGAGCCGAGATATCGGATGTCAAAGTTTTGACCTGAAAAAAAAACATAAGGGGTAACACTGTCGTTTTTGGCCGAAATTTTGACCCCCTCCGATCTTCTTGAAACTCTGGATTCTGACAGAGGGCCACGAGACTTCAACCAGCGCTCAAAAATGGAGGCTCTAGACCCTTCCAGAGCCGAGATATCGGATGTCAAAGTTTTGACCTGAAAAAAAAACATAAGGGGTAACACTGTCGTTTTTGGCCGAAATTTTGACCCCCTCTGATCTTCTTGAAACTCTGGATTCTGACAGAGGGCCACGAGACTTCGACCAGCGCGCAAAAATGGAGGCTCTAGACCCTTCCAGAGCCGAGATATCGGATGTCAAAGTTTTGACCTGAAAAAAAAACATAAGGGGTAACACTGTCGTTTTTGGCCGAAATTTTGACCCCCTCCGATCTTCTTGAAACTCTGGATTCTGACAGAGGGCCACGAGACTTCGACCAGCGCGCAAAAATGGAGGCTCTAGACCCTTCCAGAGCCGAGATATCGGATGTCAAAGTTTTGACCTGAAAAAAAAACATAAGGGGTAACACTGTCGTTTTTGGCCGAAATTTTGACCCCCTCCGATCTTCTTGAAACTCTGGATTCTGACAGAGGGCCACGAGACTTCGACCAGCACGCAAAAATGGAGGCTCTAGACCCTTCCAGAGCCGAGATATCGGATGTCAAAGTTTTGACCTGAAAAAAAAACATAAGGGGTAACACTGTCGTTTTTGGCCGAAATTTTGACCCCCTCCGATCTTCTTGAAACTCTGGATTCTGACAGAGGGCCACGAGACTTCGAACAGCGCGCAAAAATGGAGGCTCTAGACCCTTCCAGAGCCGAGATATCGGATGTCAAAGTTTTGACCTGAAAAAAAAACATAAGGGGTAACACTGTCGTTTTTGGCCGAAATTTTGACCACCTCCGATCTTCTTGAAACTCTGGATTCTGACAGAGGGCCACGAGACTTCGACCAGCGCGCAAAAATGGAGGCTCTAGACCCTTCCAGAGCCGAGATAGCGGATGTCAAAGTTTTGACCTGAAAAAAAAAAACATAAGGGGTAACACTGTCGTTTTTGGCCGAAATTTTGACCCCTCCGATCTTCTTGAAACTATGGATTCTGACAGAGGGCCACGAGACTTCGACCAGCGCGCAAAAATGGAGGCTCTAGACCCTTCCAGAGCCGAGATATCGGATGTCAAAGTTTTGACCCGAAAAAAAAACATAAGGGGTAACACTGTCGTTTTTGGCCGAAATTTTGACCCCCTCCGATCTTCTTGAAACTCTGGATTCTGACAGAGGGCCACGAGACTTCGACCAGCGCGCAAAAATGGAGGCTCTAGACCCTTCCAGAGCCGAGATATCGGATGTCAAAGTTTTGACCTGAAAAAAAAAAACATAAGGGGTAACACTGTCGTTTTTGGCCGAAATTTTGACCCCCTCCGATCTTCTTGAAACTCTGGATTCTGACAGAGGGCCACGAGACTTCAACCAGCGCTCAAAAATGGAGGCTCTAGACCCTTCTAGAGCCGAGATATCGGATGTCAAAGTTTTGACCTGAAAAAAAAAACATAAGGGGTAACACTGTCGTTTTTGGCCGAAATTTTGACCCCCTCTGATCTTCTTGAAACTCTGGATTCTGACAGAGGGCCACGAGACTTCGACCAGCGCGCAAAAATGGAGGCTCTAGACCCTTCCAGAGCCGAGATATCGGATGTCAAAGTTTTGACCTGAAAAAAAAAACATAAGGGGTAACACTGTCGTTTTTGGCCGAAATTTTGACCCCCTCCGATCTTCTTGAAACTCTGGATTCTGACAGAGGGCCACGAGACTTCGACCAGCACGCAAAAATGGAGGCTCTAGACCCTTCCAGAGCCGAGATATCGGATGTCAAAGTTTTGACCTGAAAAAAAAACATAAGGTGTAACACTGTCGTTTTTGGCCGAAATTTTGACCCCCTCCGATCTTCTTGAAACTCTGGATTCTGACAGAGGGCCACGAGACTTCGAACAGCGCGCAAAAATGGAGGCTCTAGACCCTTCCAGAGCCGAGATATCGGATGTCAAAGTTTTGACCTGAAAAAAAAAACATAAGGGGTAACACTGTCGTTTTTGGCCGAAATTTTGACCCCCTCCGATCTTCTTGAAACTCTGGATTCTGACAGAGGGCCACGAGACTTCGACCAGAGCGCAAAAATGGAGGCTCTAGACCCTTCCAGAGCCGAGATATCGGATGTCAAAGTTTTGACCTGAAAAAAAAAACATAAGGGGTAACAATGTCGTTTTTGGCCGAAATTTTGACCCCCTCTGATCTTCTTGAAACTCTGGATTCTGACAGAGGGCCACGAGACTTCGACCAGCGCGCAAAAATGGAGGCTCTAGACCCTTCCAGAGCCGAGATATCGGATGTCAAAGTTTTGACCTGAAAAAAAAACATAAGGGGTAACACTGTCGTTTTTGGCCGAAATTTTGACCCCCTCCGATCTTCTTGAAACTCTGGATTCTGACAGAGGGCCACGAGACATCGACCAGCGCTCAAAAATGGAGGCTCTAGACCCTTCCAGAGCCGAGATATCGGATGTCAAAGTTTTGACCTGAAAAAAAAAACATAAGGGGTAACACTGTCGTTTTTGGCCGAAATTTTGACCCCCTCTGATCTTCTTGATACTCTGGATTCTGACAGAGGGCCACGAGACTTCGACCAGCGCGCAAAAATGGAGGCTCTAGACCCTTCCAGAGCCGAGATATCGGATGTCAAAGTTTTGACCTGAAAAAAAAAACATAAGGGGTAACACTGTCGTTTTTGGCCGAAATTTTGACCCCCTCCGATCTTCTTGAAACTCTGGATTCTGACAGAGGGCCACGAGACTTCGACCAGCACGCAAAAATGGAGGCTCTAGACCCTTCCAGAGCCGAGATATCGGATGTCAAAGTTTTGACCCGAAAAAAAAACATAAGGGGTAACACTGTCGTTTTTGGCCGAAATTTTGACCCCCTCCGATCTTCTTGAAACTCTGGATTCTGACAGAGGGCCACGAGACTTCGACCAGCGCGCAAAAATGGAGGCTCTAGACCCTTCCAGAGCCGAGATATCGGATGTCAAAGTTTTGACCCGAAAAAAAAACATAAGGGGTAACACTGTCGTTTTTGGCCGAAATTTTGACTCCCTCCGATCTTCTTGAAACTCTGGATTCTGACAGAGGGCCACGAGACTTCGACCAGCGCGCAAAAATGGAGGCTCTAGACCCTTCCAGAGCCGAGATATCGGATGTCAAAGTTTTGACCCGAAAAAAAAACATAAGGGGTAACACTGTCGTTTTTGGCCGAAATTTTGACCCCCTCCGATCTTCTTGAAACTCTGGATTCTGACAGAGGGCCACGATACTTCGACCAGCGCGCAAAAATGGAGGCTCTAGACCCTTCCAGAGCCGAGATATCGGATGTCAAAGTTTTGACCTGAAAAAAAAACATAAGGGGTAACACTGTCGTTTTTGGCCGAAATTTTGACCCCCTCCGATCTTCTTGAAACTCTGGATTCTGACAGAGGGCCACGAGACTTCGACCAGCGCGCAAAAATGGAGGCTCTAGACCCTTCCAGAGCCGAGATATCGGATGTCAAAGTTTTGACCTGAAAAAAAAAAACATAAGGGGTAACACTGTCGTTTTTGGCCGAAATTTTGACCCCCTCTGATCTTCTTGAAACTCAGGATTCTGACAGAGGGCCACGAGACTTCGACCAGCGCGCAAAAATGGAGGCTCTAGACCCTTCCAGAGCCGAGATATCGGATGTCAAAGTTTTGACCTGAAAAAAAAACATAAGGGGTAACACTGTCGTTTTTGGCCGAAATTTTGACCCCCTCCGATCTTCTTGAAACTCTGGATTCTGACAGAGGGCCACGAGACTTCGACCAGCACGCAAAAATGGAGGCTCTAGACCCTTCCAGAGCCGAGATATCGGAAGTCAAAGTTTTGACCTGAAAAAAAAAAAACATAAGGGGTAACACTGTCGTTTTTGGCCGAAATTTTGACCCCCTCCGATCGTCTTGAAATTCTGGATTCTGACAGAGGGCCACGAGACTTCGAACAGCGCGCAAAAATGGAGGCTCTAGACCCTTCCAGAGCCGAGATATCGGATGTCAAAGTTTTGACCTGAAAAAAAAAAACATAAGGGGTAACACTGTCGTTTTTGGCCGAAATTTTGACCCCCTCCGATCATCTTGAAACTCTGGATTCTGACAGAGGGCCACGAGACTTCGACCAGCGCGCAAAAATGGAGGCTCTAGACCCTTCCATAGCCGAGATATCGAAGGTCAAAATTTGGACCTGAAAAAAAAACATAAGGGGTAACACTGTCATTTTTTTTTTTGGCCGAAATTTTGACCCCCTCCGATCTTCTTGAAACTCTGGATTCTGACAGAGGGCCACGAGACTTCGACCAGCGCGCAAAAATGGAGGCTCTAGACCCTTCCAGAGCCGAGATATCGAAGGTCAAAATTTGGACCTGAAAAAAAACCATAAGGGGTAACACTGTCATTTTTTTTTTTTGGCCGAAATTTTGACCCCCTCCGATCTTCTTGAAACTCTGGATTCTGACAGAGGGCCACGAGACTTCGACCAGCGCGCAAAAATGGAGGCTCTAGACCCTTCCAGAGCCGAGATATCGAAGCTCAAAATTTGGACCTGAAAAAAAAACATAAGGGGTAACACTGTCATTTTTTTTTTTGGCCGAAATTTTGACCCCCTCCGATCTTCTTGAAACTCTGGATTCTGACAGAGGGCCACGAGACTTCGACCAGCGCGCAAAAATGGAGGCTCTAGACCCTTCCAGAGCCGAGATATCGGATGTCAAAGTTTTGACCTGAAAAAAAAACATAAGGGGTAACACTGTCGTTTTTGGCCGAAATTTTGACCCCCTCCGATCTTCTTGAAACTCTGGATTCTGACAGAGGGCCACGAGACTTCGACCAGCGCGCAAAAATGGAGGCTCTAGACCCTTCCAGAGCCGAGATATCGGATGTCAAAGTTTTGACCTGAAAAAAAAAACATAAGGGGTAACACTGTCGTTTTTGGCCGAAATTTTGACCCCCTCTGATCTTCTTGAAACTCAGGATTCTGACAGAGGGCCACGAGACTTCGACCAGCGCGCAAAAATGGAGGCTCTAGACCCTTCCAGAGCCGAGATATCGGATGTCAAAGTTTTGACCTGAAAAAAAAACATAAGGGGTAACACTGTCGTTTTTGGCCGAAATTTTGACCCCCTCCGATCGTCTTGAAATTCTGGATTCTGACAGAGGGCCACGAGACTTCGAACAGCGCGCAAAAATGGAGGCTCTAGACCCTTCCAGAGCCGAGATATCGGATGTCAAAGTTTTGACCTGAAAAAAAAAACATAAGGGGTAACACTGTCGTTTTTGGCCGAAATTTTGACCCCCTCCGATCTTCTTGAAACTCTGGATTCTGACAGAGGGCCACGAGACTTCGACCAGCGCGCAAAAATGGAGGCTCTAGACCCTTCCATAGCCGAGATATCGAAGGTCAAAATTTGGACCTGAAAAAAAAACATAAGGGGTAACACTGTCATTTTTTTTTTTGGCCGAAATTTTGACCCCCTCCGATCTTCTTGAAACTCTGGATTCTGACAGAGGGCCACGAGACTTCGACCAGCGCGCAAAAATGGAGGCTCTAGACCCTTCCAGAGCCGAGATATCGGATGTCAAAGTTTTGACCCGAAAAAAAAACATAAGGGGTAACACTGTCGTTTTTGGCCGAAATTTTGACCCCCTCCGATCTTCTTGAAACTCTGGATTCTGACAGAGGGCCACGAGACTTCGACCAGCGCGCAAAAATGGAGGCTCTAGACCCTTCCAGAGCCGAGATATCGGATGTCAAAGTTTTGACCCGAAAAAAAAACATAAGGGGTAACACTGTCGTTTTTGGCCGAAATTTTGACCCCCTCCGATCTTCTTGAAACTCTGGATTCTGACAGAGGGCCACGAGACTTCGACCAGCGCGCAAAAATGGAGGCTCTAGACCCTTCCAGAGCCGAGATATCGGATGTCAAAGTTTTGACCTGAAAAAAAAAAAACATAAGGGGTAACACTGTCGTTTTTGGCCGAAATTTTGACCCCCTCTGATCTTCTTGAAACTCAGGATTCTGACAGAGGGCCACGAGACTTCGACCAGCGCGCAAAAATGGAGGCTCTAGACCCTTTCAGAGCCGAGATATCGGATGTCAAAGTTTTGACCTGAAAAAAAAACATAAGGGGTAACACTGTCGTTTTTGGCCGAAATTTTGACCCCCTCCGATCTTCTTGAAACTCTGGATTCTGACAGAGGGCCACGAGACTTCGACCAGCACGCAAAAATGGAGGCTCTAGACCCTTCCAGAGCCGAGATATCGGAAGTCAAAGTTTTGACCTGAAAAAAAAAAAAACATAAGGGGTAACACTGTCGTTTTTGGCCGAAATTTTGACCCCCTCCGATCGTCTTGAAATTCTGGATTCTGACAGAGGGCCACGAGACTTCGAACAGCGCGCAAAAATGGAGGCTCTAGACCCTTCCAGAGCCGAGATATCGGATGTCAAAGTTTTGACCTGAAAAAAAAAACATAAGGGGTAACACTGTCGTTTTTGGCCGAAATTTTGACCCCCTCCGATCTTCTTGAAACTCTGGATTCTGACAGAGGGCCACGAGACTTCGACCAGCGCGCAAAAATGGAGGCTCTAGACCCTTCCATAGCCGAGATATCGAAGGTCAAAATTTGGACCTGAAAAAAAAACATAAGGGGTAACACTGTCATTTTTTTTTTTGGCCGAAATTTTGACCCCCTCCGATCTTCTTGAAACTCTGGATTCTGACAGAGGGCCACGAGACTTCGACCAGCGCGCAAAAATTGAGGCTCTAGACCCTTCCAGAGCCGAGATATCGAAGGTCAAAATTTGGACCTGAAAAAAAACCATAAGGGGTAACACTGTCATTTTTTTTTTTTGGCCGAAATTTTGACCCCCTCCGATCTTCTTGAAACTCTGGATTCTGACAGAGGGCCACGAGACTTCGACCAGCGCGCAAAAATGGAGGCTCTAGACCCTTCCAGAGCCGAGATATCGGATGTCAAAATTTGGACCTGAAAAAAAAAACATAAGGGGTAACACTGTCATTTTTTTTGGGCCGAAATTTTGACCCCCTCCGATCTTCTTGAAACTCTGGATTCTGACAGAGGGCCACGAGACTTCGACCAGCGCGCAAAAATGGAGGCTCTAGACCCTTCCAGAGCCGAGATATCGAAGGTCAAAATTTGGACCTGAAAAAAAAAACATAAGGGGTAACACTGTCATTTTTTTTTTTTGGCCGAAATTTTGACCCCCTCCGATCTTCTTGAAACTCTGGATTCTGACAGAGGGCCACGAGACTTCGACCAGCGCGCAAAAATGGAGGCTCTAGACCCTTCCAGAGCCGAGATATCGAAGGTCAAAATTTGGACCTGAAAAAAAAAACATAAGGGGTAACACTGTCATTTTTTTTTGGCCGAAATTTTGACCCCCTCCGATCTTCTTGAAACTCTGGATTCTGACAGAGGGCCACGAGACTTCGACCAGCGCGCAAAAATGGAGGCTCTAGACCCTTCCAGAGCCGAGATATCGAAGGTCAAAATTTGGACCTGAAAAAAAACATAAGGGGTAACACTGTCATTTTTTTTTTTTGGCCGAAATTTTGACCCCCTCCGATCTTCTTGAAACTCAGGATTCTGACAGAGGGCCACGAGACTTCGACCAGCGCGCAAAAATGGAGGCTCTAGACCCTTCCAGAGCCGAGATATCGAAGGTCAAAATTTGGACCTGAAAAAAAACATAAGGGGTAACACTGTCATTTTTTTTTTTTGGCCGAAATTTTGACCCCCTCCGATCTTCTTGAAACTCTGGATTCTGACAGAGGGCCACGAGACTTCGACCAGCGCGCAAAAATGGAGGCTCTAGACCCTTCCAGAGCTGAGATATCGAAGGTCAAAATTTGGACCTGAAAAAAAAACATAAGGGGTAACACTGTCATTTTTTTTTTGGCCGAAATTTTGACCCCCTCCGATCTTCTTGAAACTCTGGACTCTGACAGAGGGCCACGAGACTTCGACCAGCGCGTAAAAATGGAGGCTCTAGACCCTTCCAGAGCCGAGATATCGAAGGTCAAAATTTGGACCTGAAAAAAAAAAACATAAGGGGTAACACTGTCATTTTTTTTTTTTGGCCGAAATTTTGACCCCCTCCGATCTTCTTGAAACTCTGGATTCTGACAGAGGGCCACGAGACTTCGACCAGCGCGCAAAAATGGAGGCTCTAGACCCTTCCAGAGCCGAGATATCGAAGGTCAAAATTTGGACCTGAAAAAAAACATAAGGGGTAACACTGTCATTTTTTTTTTTTGGCCGAAATTTTGACCCCCTCCGATCTTCTTGAAACTCTGGATTCTGACAGAGGGCCACGAGACTTCGACCAGCGCGCAAAAATGGAGGCTCTAGACCCTTCCAGAGCCGAGATATCGAAGGTCAAAATTTGGACCTGAAAAAAAGACATAAGGGGTAACACTGTCATTTTTTTTTTGGCCGAAATTTTGACCCCCTCCGATCTTCTTGAAACTCTGGATTCTGACAGAGGGCCACGAGACTTCGACCAGCGCGCAAAAATGGAGGCTCTAGACCCTTCCAGAGCCGAGATATCGAAGGTCAAAATTTGGACCTGAAAAAAAAACATAAGGGGTAACACTGTCATTTTTTTTTGGGCCGAAATTTTGACCCCCTCCGATCTTCTTGAAACTCTGGATTCTGACAGAGGGCCACGAGACTTCGACCAGCGCGCAAAAATGGAGGCTCTAGACCCTTCCAGAGCCGAGATATCGGATGTCAAAGTTTTGACCTGAAAAAAAAACATAAGGGGTAACACTGTCGTTTTTGGCCGAAATTTTGACCCCCTCCGATCTTCTTGAAACTCTGGATTCTGACAGAGGGCCACGAGACTTCGACCAGCGCGCAAAAATGGAGGCTCTAGACCCTTCCAGAGCCGAGATATCGGATGTCAAAGTTTTGACCTGAAAAAAAAACATAAGGGGTAACACTGTCGTTTTTGGCCGAAATTTTGCCCCCCTCCGATCTTCTTGAAACTCTGGATTCTGACAGAGGGCCACGAGACTTCGACCAGCACGCAAAAATGGAGGCTCTAGACCCTTCCAGAGCCGAGATATCTGATGTCAAAGTTTTGACCTGAAAAAAAAACATAAGGGGTAACACTGTCGTTTTTGGCCGAAATTTTGACCCCCTCCGATCTTCTTGAAACTCTGGATTCTGACAGAGGGCCACGAGACTTCGAACAGCGCGCAAAAATGGAGGCTCTAGACCCTTCCAGAGCCGAGATATCGGATGTCAAAGTTTTGACCTGAAAAAAAAAACATAAGGGGTAACACTGTCGTTTTTGGCCGAAATTTTGACCCCCTCCGATCTTCTTGAAACTCTGGATTCTGACAGAGGGCCACGAGACTTCGACCAGCGCGCAAAAATGGAGGCTCTAGACCCTTCCAGAGCCGAGATAGCGGATGTCAAAGTTTTGACCTGTAAAAAAAACATAAGGGGTAACACTGTCGTTTTTGGCCGAAATTTTGACCCCCTCCCATCTTCTTGAAACTCTGGATTCTGAGAGAGGGCCACGAGACTTCGACCAGCACGCAAAAATGGAGGCTCTAGACCCTTCCAGAGCCGAGATATCGGATGTCAAAGTTTTGACCTGAAAAAAAAACATAAGGGGTAACACTGTCGTTTTTGGCCGAAATTTTGACCCCCTCCGATCTTCTTGAAACTCTGGATTCTGACAGAGGGCCATGAGACTTCGACCAGCACGCAAAAATGGAGGCTCTAGACCCTTCCAGAGCCGAGATATCGGATGTCAAAGTTTTGACCCGAAAAAAAAACATAAGGGGTAACACTGTCGTTTTTGGCCGAAATTTTGACACCCTCCGATCTTCTTGAAACTCTGGATTCTGACAGAGGGCCACGACACTTCGACCAGCGTGCAAAAATGGAGGCTCTAGACCCTTCCAGAGCCGAGATATCGGATGTCAAAGTTTTGACCTGAAAAAAAAACATAAGGGGTAACACTGTCGTTTTTGGCCGAAATTTTGACCCCCTCCGATCTTCTTGAAACTCTGGATTCTGACAGAGGGCCACAAGACTTCGACCAGCGCGCAAAAATGGAGGCTCTAGACCCTTCCAGAGCCGAGATATCGGATGTCAAAGTTTTGACCCGAAAAAAAAAACATAAGGGGTAACACTGTCGTTTTTGGCCGAAATTTTGACCCCCTCCGATCTTCTTGAAACTCTGGATTCTGACAGAGGGCCACGAGACTTCGACCAGCGCGCAAAAATGGAGGCTCTAGACCCTTCCAGAGCCGAGATATCGGATGTCAAAGTTTTGACCTGAAAAAAAAACATAAGGGGTAACACTGTCGTTTTTGGCCGAAATTTTGACCCCCTCCGATCTTCTTGAAACTCTGGATTCTGACAGAGGGCCACGAGACTTCAACCAGCGCTCAAAAATGGAGGCTCTAGACCCTTCCAGAGCCGAGATATCGGATGTCAAAGTTTTGACCTGAAAAAAAAAACATAAGGGGTAACACTGTCGTTTTTGGCCGAAATTTTGACCCCCTCTGATCTTCTTGAAACTCTGGATTCTGACAGAGGGCCACGAGACTTCGACCAGCGCGCAAAAATGGAGGCTCTAGACCCTTCCAGAGCCGAGATATCGGATGTCAAAGTTTTGACCTGAAAAAAAAACATAAGGGGTAACACTGTCGTTTTTGGCCGAAATTTTGACCCCCTCCGATCTTCTTGAAACTCTGGATTCTGACAGAGGGCCACGAGACTTCGACCAGCGCGCAAAAATGGAGGCTCTAGACCCTTCCAGAGCCGAGATATCGGATGTCAAAGTTTTGACCTGAAAAAAAACATAAGGGGTAACACTGTCGTTTTTGGCCGAAATTTTGACCCCCTCCGATCTTCTTGAAACTCTGGATTCTGACAGAGGGCCACGAGACTTCGACCAGCACGCAAAAATGGAGGCTCTAGACCCTTGCAGAGCCGAGATATCGGATGTCAAAGTTTTGACCTGAAAAAAAAAACATAAGGGGTAACACTGTCGTTTTTGGCCGAAATTTTGACCCCCTCCGATCTTCTTGAAACTCTGGATTCTGACAGAGGGCCACGAGACTTCGAACAGCGCGCAAAAATGGAGGCTCTAGACCCTTCCAGAGCCGAGATATCGGATGTCAAAGTTTTGACCTGAAAAAAAAACATAAGGGGTAACACTGTCGTTTTTGGCCGAAATTTTGACCCCCTCCGATCTTCTTGAAACTCTGGATTCTGACAGAGGGCCACGAGACTTCGACCAGCGCGCAAAAATGGAGGCTCTAGACCCTTCCAGAGCCGAGATAGCGGATGTCAAAGTTTTGACCTGAAAAAAAAAACATAAGGGGTAACACTGTCGTTTTTGGCCGAAATTTTGACCCCCTCCGATCTTCTTGAAACTATGGATTCTGACAGAGGGCCACGAGACTTCGACCAGCGCGCAAAAATGGAGGCTCTAGACCCTTCCAGAGCCGAGATATCGGATGTCAAAGTTTTGACCCGAAAAAAAAACATAAGGGGTAACACTGTCGTTTTTGGCCGAAATTTTGACCCCCTCCGATCTTCTTGAAACTCTGGATTCTGACAGAGGGCCACGACACTTCGACCAGCGTGCAAAAATGGAGGCTCTAGACCCTTCCAGAGCCGAGATATCGGATGTCAAAGTTTTGACATGAAAAAAAAACATAAGGGGTAACACTGTCGTTTTTGGCCGAAATTTTGACCCCCTCCGATCTTCTTGAAACTCTGGATTCTGACAGAGGGCCACGAGACTTCGACCAGCGCGCAAAAATGGAGGCTCTAGACCCTTCCAGAGCCGAGATATCGAAGGTCAAAGTTTTGATCCGAAAAAAAAACATAAGGGGTAACACTGTCGTTTTTGGCCGAAATTTTGACCCCCTCCAATCTTCTTGAAACTCTGGATTCTGACAGAGGGCCACGAGACTTCGACCAGCGCGCAAAAATGGAGGCTCTAGACCCTTCCAGAGCCGAGATATCGGATGTCAAAGTTTTGACCTGAAAAAAAAAACATAAGGGGTAACACTGTCGTTTTTGGCCGAAATTTTGACCCCCTCCGATCTTCTTGAAACTCTGGATTCTGACAGAGGGCCACGAGACTTCAACCAGCGCTCAAAAATGGAGGCTCTAGACCCTTCCAGAGCCGAGATATCGGATGTCAAAGTTTTGACCTGAAAAAAAAAACATAAGGGGTAACACTGTCATTTTTTTTTTTTGGCCGATATTTTGACCCCCTCCGATCTTCTTGAAACTCTGGATTCTGACAGAGGGCCACGAGACTTCGACCAGCGCGCAAAAATGGAGGCTCTAGACCCTTCCAGAGCCGAGATATCGAAGGTCAAAATTTGGACCTGAAAAAAAGACATAAGGGGTAACACTGTCATTTTTTTTTTGGCCGAAATTTTGACCCCCTCCGATCTTCTTGAAACTCTGGATTCTGACAGAGGGCCACGAGACTTCGACCAGCGCGCAAAATGGAGGCTCTAGACCCTTCCAGAGCCGAGATATCGAAGGTCAAAATTTGGACCTGAAAAAAAAACATAAGGGGTAACACTGTCATTTTTTTTTGGGCCGAAATTTTGACCCCCTCCGATCTTCTTGAAACTCTGGATTCTGACAGAGGGCCACGAGACTTCGACCAGCGCGCAAAAATGGAGGCTCTAGACCCTTCCAGAGCCGAGATATCGGATGTCAAAGTTTTGACCTGAAAAAAAAACATAAGGGGTAACACTGTCGTTTTTGGCCGAAATTTTGACCCCCTCCGATCTTCTTGAAACTCTGGATTCTGACAGAGGGCCACGAGACTTCGACCAGCGCGCAAAAATGGAGGCTCTAGACCCTTCCAGAGCCGAGATATCGGATGTCAAAGTTTTGACCTGAAAAAAAAACATAAGGGGTAACACTGTCGTTTTTGGCCGAAATTTTGACCCCCTCCGATCTTCTTGAAACTCTGGATTCTGACAGAGGGCCACGAGACTTCGACCAGCACGCAAAAATGGAGGCTCTAGACCCTTCCAGAGCCGAGATATCTGATGTCAAAGTTTTGACCTGAAAAAAAAACATAAGGGGTAACACTGTCGTTTTTGGCCGAAATTTTGACCCCCTCCGATCTTCTTGAAACTCTGGATTCTGACAGAGGGCCACGAGACTTCGAACAGCGCGCAAAAATGGAGGCTCTAGACCCTTCCAGAGCCGAGATATCGGATGTCAAAGTTTTGACCTGAAAAAAAAAACATAAGGGGTAACACTGTCGTTTTTGGCCGAAATTTTGACCCCCTCCGATCTTCTTGAAACTCTGGATTCTGACAGAGGGCCACGAGACTTCGACCAGCGCGCAAAAATGGAGGCTCTAGACCCTTCCAGAGCCGAGATAGCGGATGTCAAAGTTTTGACCTGAAAAAAAAACATAAGGGGTAACACTGTCGTTTTTGGCCGAAATTTTGACCCCCTCCCATCTTCTTGAAACTCTGGATTCTGAGAGAGGGCCACGAGACTTCGACCAGCACGCAAAAATGGAGGCTCTAGACCCTTCCAGAGCCGAGATATCGGATGTCAAAGTTTTGACCCGAAAAAAAAACATAAGGGGTAACACTGTCGTTTTTGGCCGAAATTTTGACCCCCTCCGATCTTCTTGAAACTCTGGATTCTGACAGAGGGCCACGAGACTTCGACCAGCGCGCAAAAATGGAGGCTCTAGACCCTTCCAGAGCCGAGATATCGGATGTCAAAGTTTTGACCTGAAAAAAAAAACATAAGGGGTAACACTGTCGTTTTTGGCCGAAATTTTGACCCCCTCCGATCTTCTTGAAACTCTGGATTCTGACAGAGGGCCATGAGACTTCGACCAGCACGCAAAAATGGAGGCTCTAGACCCTTCCAGAGCCGAGATATCGGATGTCAAAGTTTTGACCCGAAAAAAAAACATAAGGGGTAACACTGTCGTTTTTGGCCGAAATTTTGACACCCTCCGATCTTCTTGAAACTCTGGATTCTGACAGAGGGCCACGACACTTCGACCAGCGTGCAAAAATGGAGGCTCTAGACCCTTCCAGAGCCGAGATATCGGATGTCAAAGTTTTGACCTGAAAAAAAACATAAGGGGTAACACTGTCGTTTTTGGCCGAAATTTTGACCCCCTCCGATCTTCTTGAAACTCTGGATTCTGACAGAGGGCCACAAGACTTCGACCAGCGCGCAAAAATGGAGGCTCTAGACCCTTCCAGAGCCGAGATATCGGATGTCAAAGTTTTGACCCGAAAAAAAAAACATAAGGGGTAACACTGTCGTTTTTGGCCGAAATTTTGACCCCCTCCGATCTTCTTGAAACTCTGGATTCTGACAGAGGGCCACGAGACTTCGACCAGCGCGCAAAAATGGAGGCTCTAGACCCTTCCAGAGCCGAGATATCGGATGTCAAAGTTTTGACCTGAAAAAAAAACATAAGGGGTAACACTGTCGTTTTTGGCCGAAATTTTGACCCCCTCCGATCTTCTTGAAACTCTGGATTCTGACAGAGGGCCACGAGACTTCAACCAGCGCTCAAAAATGGAGGCTCTAGACCCTTCCAGAGCCGAGATATCGGATGTCAAAGTTTTGACCTGAAAAAAAAAACATAAGGGGTAACACTGTCGTTTTTGGCCGAAATTTTGACCCCCTCTGATCTTCTTGAAACTCTGGATTCTGACAGAGGGCCACGAGACTTCGACCAGCGCGCAAAAATGGAGGCTCTAGACCCTTCCAGAGCCGAGATATCGGATGTCAAAGTTTTGACCTGAAAAAAAAACATAAGGGGTAACACTGTCGTTTTTGGCCGAAATTTTGACCCCCTCCGATCTTCTTGAAACTCTGGATTCTGACAGAGGGCCACGAGACTTCGACCAGCGCGCAAAAATGGAGGCTCTAGACCCTTCCAGAGCCGAGATATCGGATGTCAAAGTTTTGACCTGAAAAAAAACATAAGGGGTAACACTGTCGTTTTTGGCCGAAATTTTGACCCCCTCCGATCTTCTTGAAACTCTGGATTCTGACAGAGGGCCACGAGACTTCGACCAGCGCGCAAAAATGGAGGCTCTAGACCCTTCCAGAGCCGAGATAGCGGATGTCAAAGTTTTGACCTGAAAAAAAAAACATAAGGGGTAACACTGTCGTTTTTGGCCGAAATTTTGACCCCCTCCGATCTTCTTGAAACTATGGATTCTGACAGAGGGCCACGAGACTTCGACCAGCGCGCAAAAATGGAGGCTCTAGACCCTTCCAGAGCCGAGATATCGGATGTCAAAGTTTTGACCCGAAAAAAAAACATAAGGGGTAACACTGTCGTTTTTGGCCGAAATTTTGACCCCCTCCGATCTTCTTGAAACTCTGGATTCTGACAGAGGGCCACGACACTTCGACCAGCGTGCAAAAATGGAGGCTCTAGACCCTTCCAGAGCCGAGATATCGGATGTCAAAGTTTTGACATGAAAAAAAAACATAAGGGGTAACACTGTCGTTTTTGGCCGAAATTTTGACCCCCTCCGATCTTCTTGAAACTCTGGATTCTGACAGAGGGCCACGAGACTTCGACCAGCGCGCAAAAATGGAGGCTCTAGACCCTTCCAGAGCCGAGATATCGAAGGTCAAAATTTTGATCCGAAAAAAAAACATAAGGGGTAACACTGTCGTTTTTGGCCGAAATTTTGACCCCCTCCAATCTTCTTGAAACTCTGGATTCTGACAGAGGGCCACGAGACTTCGACCAGCGCGCAAAAATGGAGGCTCTAGACCCTTCCAGAGCCGAGATATCGGATGTCAAAGTTTTGACCTGAAAAAAAAAACATAAGGGGTAACACTGTCGTTTTTGGCCGAAATTTTGACCCCCTCCGATCTTCTTGAAACTCTGGATTCTGACAGAGGGCCACGAGACTTCAACCAGCGCTCAAAAATGGAGGCTCTAGACCCTTCCAGAGCCGAGATATCGGATGTCAAAGTTTTGACCTGAAAAAAAAAACATAAGGGGTAACACTGTCGTTTTTGGCCGAAATTTTGACCCCCTCTGATCTTCTTGAAACTTTGGATTCTGACAGAGGGCCACGAGACTTCGACCAGCGCGCAAAAATGGAGGCTCTAGACCCTTCCAGAGCCGAGATAGCGGATGTCAAAGTTTTGACCTGAAAAAAAAAAACATAAGGGGTAACACTGTCGTTTTTGGCCGAAATTTTGACCCCCTCCGATCTTCTTGAAACTATGGATTCTGACAGAGGGCCACGAGACTTCGACCAGCGCGCAAAAATGGAGGCTCTAGACCCTTCCAGAGCCGAGATATCGGATGTCAAAGTTTTGACCCGAAAAAAAAACATAAGGGGTAACACTGTCGTTTTTGGCCGAAATTTTGACCCCCTCCGATCTTCTTGAAACTCTGGATTCTGACAGAGGGCCACGACACTTCGACCAGCGTGCAAAAATGGAGGCTCTAGACCCTTCCAGAGCCGAGATATCGGATGTCAAAGTTTTGACCTGAAAAAAAAACATAAGGGGTAACACTGTCGTTTTTGGCCGAAATTTTGACCCCCTCCGATCTTCTTGAAACTCTGGATTCTGACAGAGGGCCACGAGACTTCGACCAGCGCGCAAAAATGGAGGCTCTAGACCCTTCCAGAGCCGAGATATCGGATGTCAAAGTTTTGATCCGAAAAAAAAACATAAGGGGTAACACTGTCGTTTTTGGCCGAAATTTTGACCCCCTCCAATCTTCTTGAAACTCTGGATTCTGACAGAGGGCCACGAGACTTCAACCAGCGCGCAAAAATGGAGGCTCTAGACCCTTCCAGAGCCGAGATATCGGATGTCAAAGTTTTGACCTGAAAAAAAAAACATAAGGGGTAACACTGTCGTTTTTGGCCGAAATTTTGACCCCCTCCGATCTTCTTGAAACTCTGGATTCTGACAGAGGGCCACGAGACTTCAACCAGCGCTCAAAAATGGAGGCTCTAGACCCTTCCAGAGCCGAGATATCGGATGTCAAAGTTTTGACCTGAAAAAAAAACATAAGGGGTAACACTGTCGTTTTTGGCCGAAATTTTGACCCCCTCTGATCTTCTTGAAACTCTGGATTCTGACAGAGGGCCACGAGACTTCGACCAGCGCGCAAAAATGGAGAATCTAGACCCTTCCAGAGCCGAGATATCGGATGTCAAAGTTTTGACCTGAAAAAAAAACATAAGGGGTAACACTGTCGTTTTTGGCCGAAATTTTGACCCCCTCCGATCTTCTTGAAACTCTGGATTCTGACAGAGGGCCACGAGACTTCGACCAGCACGCAAAAATGGAGGCTCTAGACCCTTCCAGAGCCGAGATATCGGATGTCAAAGTTTTGACCTGAAAAAAAAACATAAGGTGTAACACTGTCGTTTTTGGCCGAAATTTTGACCCCCTCCGATCTTCTTGAAACTCTGGATTCTGACAGAGGGCCACGAGACTTCGAACAGCGTGCAAAAATGGAGGCTCTAGACCCTTCCAGAGCCGAGATATCGGATGTCAAAGTTTTGACCTGAAAAAAAAAACATAAGGGGTAACACTGTCGTTTTTGGCTGAAATTTTGACCCCCTCCGATCTTCTTGAAACTCTGGATTCTGACAGAGGGCCACGAGACTTCGACCAGCGCGCAAAAATGGAGGCTCTAGACCCTTCCAGAGCCGAGATATCAGATGTCAAAGTTTTGACCTGAAAAAAAAAAACATAAGGGGTAACAATGTCGTTTTTGGCCGAAATTTTGACCCCCTCTGATCTTCTTGAAACTCTGGATTCTGACAGAGGGCCACGAGACTTCGACCAGCGCGCAAAAATGGAGGCTCTAGACCCTTCCAGAGCCGAGATATCGGATGTCAAAGTTTTGACCTGAAAAAAAAAACATAAGGGGTAACACTGTCGTTTTTGGCCGAAATTTTGACCCCCTCCGATCTTCTTGAAACTCTGGATTCTGACAGAGGGCCACGAGACTTCGACCAGCGCTCAAAAATGGAGGCTCTAGACCCTTCCAGAGCCGAGATATCGGATGTCAAAGTTTTGACCTGAAAAAAAAAACATAAGGGGTAACACTGTCGTTTTTGGCCGAAATTTTGTCCCCCTCTGATCTTCTTGATACTCTGGATTCTGACAGAGGGCCACGAGACTTCGACCAGCGCGCAAAAATGGAGGCTCTAGACCCTTCCAGAGCCGAGATATCGGATGTCAAAGTTTTGACCTGAAAAAAAAACATAAGGGGTAACACTGTCGTTTTTGGCCGAAATTTTGACCCCCTCCGATCTTCTTGAAACTCTGGATTCTGACAGAGGGCCACGAGACTTCGACCAGCACGCAAAAATGGAGGCTCTAGACCCTTCCAGAGCCGAGATATCGGATGTCAAAGTTTTGACCTGAAAAAAAAACATAAGGGGTAACACTGTCGTTTTTGGCCGAAATTTTGACCCCCTCCGATCTTCTTGAAACTCTGGATTCTGACAGAGGGCCACGAGACTTCGACCAGCGCGCAAAAATGGAGGCTCTAGACCCTTCCAGAGCCGAGATATCGGATGTCAAAGTTTTGACCCGAAAAAAAAACATAAGGGGTAACACTGTCGTTTTTGGCCGAAATTTTGACCCCCTCCGATCTTCTTGAAACTCTGGATTCTGACAGAGGGCCACGAGACTTCGACCAGCGCGCAAAAATGGAGGCTCTAGACCCTTCCAGAGCCGAGATATCGGATGTCAAAGTTTTGACCCGAAAAAAAAACATAAGGGGTAACACTGTCGTTTTTGGCCGAAATTTTGACCCCCTCCGATCTTCTTGAAACTCTGGATTCTGACAGAGGGCCACGAGACTTCGACCAGCGCGCAAAAATGGAGGCTCTAGACCCTTCCAGAGCCGAGATATCGGATGTCAAAGTTTTGACCTGAAAAAAAAACATAAGGGGTAACACTGTCGTTTTTGGCCGAAATTTTGACCCCCTCCGATCTTCTTGAAACTCTGGATTCTGACAGAGGGCCACGAGACTTCGACCAGCGCGCAAAAATGGAGGCTCTAGACCCTTCCAGAGCCGAGATAGCGGATGTCAAAGTTTTGACCTGAAAAAAAAAAACATAAGGGGTAACACTGTCGTTTTTGGCCGAAATTTTGACCCCCTCCGATCTTCTTGAAACTATGGATTCTGACAGAGGGCCACGAGACTTCGACCAGCGCGCAAAAATGGAGGCTCTAGACCCTTCCAGAGCCGAGATATCGGATGTCAAAGTTTTGACCCGAAAAAAAAACATAAGGGGTAACACTGTCGTTTTTGGCCGAAATTTTGACCCCCTCCGATCTTCTTGAAACTCTGGATTCTGACAGAGGGCCACGACACTTCGACCAGCGTGCAAAAATGGAGGCTCTAGACCCTTCCAGAGCCGAGATATCGGATGTCAAAGTTTTGACATGAAAAAAAAACATAAGGGGTAACACTGTCGTTTTTGGCCGAAATTTTGACCCCCTCCGATCTTCTTGAAACTCTGGATTCTGACAGAGGGCCACGAGACTTCGACCAGCGCGCAAAAATGGAGGCTCTAGACCCTTCCAGAGCCGAGATATCGAAGGTCAAAGTTTTGATCCGAAAAAAAAACATAAGGGGTAACACTGTCGTTTTTGGCCGAAATTTTGACCCCCTCCAATCTTCTTGAAACTCTGGATTCTGACAGAGGGCCACGAGACTTCGACCAGCGCGCAAAAATGGAGGCTCTAGACCCTTCCAGAGCCGAGATATCGGATGTCAAAGTTTTGACCTGAAAAAAAAAACATAAGGGGTAACACTGTCGTTTTTGGCCGAAATTTTGACCCCCTCCGATCTTCTTGAAACTCTGGATTCTGACAGAGGGCCACGAGACTTCAACCAGCGCTCAAAAATGGAGGCTCTAGACCCTTCCAGAGCCGAGATATCGGATGTCAAAGTTTTGACCTGAAAAAAAAAACATAAGGGGTAACACTGTCGTTTTTGGCCGAAATTTTGACCCCCTCTGATCTTCTTGAAACTTTGGATTCTGACAGAGGGCCACGAGACTTCGACCAGCGCGCAAAAATGGAGGCTCTAGACCCTTCCAGAGCCGAGATAGCGGATGTCAAAGTTTTGACCTGAAAAAAAAAAACATAAGGGGTAACACTGTCGTTTTTGGCCGAAATTTTGACCCCCTCCGATCTTCTTGAAACTATGGATTCTGACAGAGGGCCACGAGACTTCGACCAGCGCGCAAAAATGGAGGCTCTAGACCCTTCCAGAGCCGAGATATCGGATGTCAAAGTTTTGACCCGAAAAAAAAACATAAGGGGTAACACTGTCGTTTTTGGCCGAAATTTTGACCCCCTCCGATCTTCTTGAAACTCTGGATTCTGACAGAGGGCCACGACACTTCGACCAGCGTGCAAAAATGGAGGCTCTAGACCCTTCCAGAGCCGAGATATCGGATGTCAAAGTTTTGACCTGAAAAAAAAACATAAGGGGTAACACTGTCGTTTTTGGCCGAAATTTTGACCCCCTCCGATCTTCTTGAAACTCTGGATTCTGACAGAGGGCCACGAGACTTCGACCAGCGCGCAAAAATGGAGGCTCTAGACCCTTCCAGAGCCGAGATATCGGATGTCAAAGTTTTGATCCGAAAAAAAAAACATAAGGGGTAACACTGTCGTTTTTGGCCGAAATTTTGACCCCCTCCAATCTTCTTGAAACTCTGGATTCTGACAGAGGGCCACGAGACTTCAACCAGCGCGCAAAAATGGAGGCTCTAGACCCTTCCAGAGCCGAGATATCGGATGTCAAAGTTTTGACCTGAAAAAAAAAACATAAGGGGTAACACTGTCGTTTTTGGCCGAAATTTTGACCCCCTCCGATCTTCTTGAAACTCTGGATTCTGACAGAGGGCCACGAGACTTCAACCAGCGCTCAAAAATGGAGGCTCTAGACCCTTCCAGAGCCGAGATATCGGATGTCAAAGTTTTGACCTGAAAAAAAAACATAAGGGGTAACACTGTCGTTTTTGGCCGAAATTTTGACCCCCTCTGATCTTCTTGAAACTCTGGATTCTGACAGAGGGCCACGAGACTTCGACCAGCGCGCAAAAATGGAGAATATAGACCCTTCCAGAGCCGAGATATCGGATGTCAAAGTTTTGACCTGAAAAAAAAACATAAGGGGTAACACTGTCGTTTTTGGCCGAAATTTTGACCCCCTCCGATCTTCTTGAAACTCTGGATTCTGACAGAGGGCCACGAGACTTCGACCAGCACGCAAAAATGGAGGCTCTAGACCCTTCCAGAGCCGAGATATCGGATGTCAAAGTTTTGACCTGAAAAAAAAACATAAGGTGTAACACTGTCGTTTTTGGCCGAAATTTTGACCCCCTCCGATCTTCTTGAAACTCTGGATTCTGACAGAGGGCCACGAGACTTCGAACAGCGTGCAAAAATGGAGGCTCTAGACCCTTCCAGAGCCGAGATATCGGATGTCAAAGTTTTGACCTGAAAAAAAAAACATAAGGGGTAACACTGTCGTTTTTGGCCGAAATTTTGACCCCCTCCGATCTTCTTGAAACTCTGGATTCTGACAGAGGGCCACGAGACTTCGACCAGCGCGCAAAAATGGAGGCTCTAGACCCTTCCAGAGCCGAGATATCAGATGTCAAAGTTTTGACCTGAAAAAAAAAAACATAAGGGGTAACAATGTCGTTTTTGGCCGAAATTTTGACCCCCTCTGATCTTCTTGAAACTCTGGATTCTGACAGAGGGCCACGAGACTTCGACCAGCGCGCAAAAATGGAGGCTCTAGACCCTTCCAGAGCCGAGATATCGGATGTCAAAGTTTTGACCTGAAAAAAAAAACATAAGGGGTAACACTGTCGTTTTTGGCCGAAATTTTGACCCCCTCCGATCTTCTTGAAACTCTGGATTCTGACAGAGGGCCACGAGACTTCGACCAGCGCTCAAAAATGGAGGCTCTAGACCCTTCCAGAGCCGAGATATCGGATGTCAAAGTTTTGACCTGAAAAAAAAAACATAAGGGGTAACACTGTCGTTTTTGGCCGAAATTTTGTCCCCCTCTGATCTTCTTGATACTCTGGATTCTGACAGAGGGCCACGAGACTTCGACCAGCGCGCAAAAATGGAGGCTCTAGACCCTTCCAGAGCCGAGATATCGGATGTCAAAGTTTTGACCTGAAAAAAAAACATAAGGGGTAACACTGTCGTTTTTGGCCGAAATTTTGACCCCCTCCGATCTTCTTGAAACTCTGGATTCTGACAGAGGGCCACGAGACTTCGACCAGCACGCAAAAATGGAGGCTCTAGACCCTTCCAGAGCCGAGATATCGGATGTCAAAGTTTTGACCTGAAAAAAAAACATAAGGGGTAACACTGTCGTTTTTGGCCGAAATTTTGACCCCCTCCGATCTTCTTGAAACTCTGGATTCTGACAGAGGGCCACGAGACTTCGACCAGCGCGCAAAAATGGAGGCTCTAGACCCTTCCAGAGCCGAGATATCGGATGTCAAAGTTTTGACCCGAAAAAAAAACATAAGGGGTAACACTGTCGTTTTTGGCCGAAATTTTGACCCCCTCCGATCTTCTTGAAACTCTGGATTCTGACAGAGGGCCACGAGACTTCGACCAGCGCGCAAAAATGGAGGCTCTAGACCCTTCCAGAGCCGAGATATCGGATGTCAAAGTTTTGACCCGAAAAAAAAAACATAAGGGGTAACACTGTCGTTTTTGGCCGAAATTTTGACCCCCTCCGATCTTCTTGAAACTCTGGATTCTGACAGAGGGCCACGAGACTTCGACCAGCGCGCAAAAATGGAGGCTCTAGACCCTTCCAGAGCCGAGATATCGGATGTCAAAGTTTTGACCTGAAAAAAAAACATAAGGGGTAACACTGTCGTTTTTGGCCGAAATTTTGACCCCCTCCGATCTTCTTGAAACTCTGGATTCTGACAGAGGGCCACGAGACTTCGACCAGCGCGCAAAAATGGAGGCTCTAGACCCTTCCAGAGCCGAGATATCGGATGTCAAAGTTTTGACCTGAAAAAAAAAACATAAGGGGTAACACTGTCGTTTTTGGCCGAAATTTTGACCCCCTCTGATCTTCTTGAAACTATGGATTCTGACAGAGGGCCACGAGACTTCGACCAGCGCGCAAAAATGGAGGCTCTAGACCCTTCCAGAGCCGAGATATCGGATGTCAAAGTTTTGACCTGAAAAAAAACATAAGGGGTAACACTGTCGTTTTTGGCCGAAATTTTGACCCCCTCCGATCTTCTTGAAACTCTGGATTCTGACAGAGGGCCACGAGACTTCGACCAGCACGCAAAAATGGAGGCTCTAGACCCTTCCAGAGCCGAGATATCGGAAGTCAAAGTTTTGACCTGAAAAAAAAAAAACATAAGGGGTAACACTGTCGTTTTTGGCCGAAATTTTGACCCCCTCCGATCGTCTTGAAATTCTGGATTCTGACAGAGGGCCACGAGACTTCGAACAGCGCGCAAAAATGGAGGCTCTAGACCCTTCCAGAGCCGAGATATCGGATGTCAAAGTTTTGACCTGAAAAAAAAAACATAAGGGGTAACACTGTCGTTTTTGGCCGAAATTTTGACCCCCTCCGATCTTCTTGAAACTCTGGATTCTGACAGAGGGCCACGAGACTTCGACCAGCGCGCAAAAATGGAGGCTCTAGACCCTTCCAGAGCCGAGATATCGAAGGTCAAAATTTGGACCCGAAAAAAAAACATAAGGGGTAACACTGTCATTTTTTTTTGGCCGAAATTTTGACCCCCTCCGATCTTCTTGAAACTCTGGATTCTGACAGAGGGCCACGAGACTTCGACCAGCGCGCAAAAATGGAGGCTCTAGACCCTTCCAGAGCCGAGATATCGAAGGTCAAAATTTGGACCCGAAAAAAAAAAAAACATAAGGGGTAACACTGTCATTTTTTTTTTGGCCGAAATTTTGACCCCCTCCGATCTTCTTGAAACTCTGGATTCTGACAGAGGGCCACGAGACTTTGACCAGCGCGCAAAAATGGAGGCTCTAGACCCTTCCAGAGCCGAGATATCGAAGGTCAAAATTTGGACCCGAAAAAAAAACATAAGGGGTAACACTGTCATTTTTTTTTTGGCCGAAATTTTGACCCCCTCCGATCTTCTTGAAACTCTGGATTCTGACAGAGGGCCACGAGACTTCGACCAGCGCGCAAAAATGGAGGCTCTAGACCCTTCCAGAGCCGAGATATCGAAGGTCAAAATTTGGACCCGAAAAAAAAAACATAAGGGGTAACACTGTCATTTTTTTTTTTGGCCGAAATTTTGACCCCCTCCGATCTTATTGAAACTCTGGATTCTGACAGAGGGCCACGAGACTTCGACCAGCGCGCAAAAATGGAGGCTCTAGACCCTTCCAGAGCCGAGATATCGAAGGTCAAAATTTGGACCCGAAAAAAAAAACATAAGGGGTAATACTGTCATTTTTTTTGGCCGAAATTTTGACCCCCTCAGATCTTCTTGAAACTCTGGATTCTGACAGAGGGCCACGAGACTTCGACCAGCACGCAAAAATGGAGGCTCTAGACCCTTCCAGAGCCGAAATATCGAAGGTTAAAATTTGGACCCGAAAAAAAAACCATAAGGGGTAACACTGTCATTTTTTTTTTTGGCCGAAATTTTGACCCCCTCCGATCTTCTTGAAACTCTGGATTCTGACAGAGGGCCACGAGACTTTGACCAGCGCGCAAAAATGGAGGCTCTAGACCCTTCCAGAGCCGAAATATCGAAGGTCAAAATTTGGACCCGAAAAAAAAACATAAGGGGTAACACTGTCATTTTTTTTTTGGCCGAAATTTTGACACCCTCCGATCTTCTTGAAACTCTGGATTCTGACAGAGGGCCACGAGACTTCGACCAGCGCACAAAAATGGAGGCTCTAGACCCTTCCAGAGCCGAGATATCGAAGGTCAAAATTTGGACCCGAAAAAAAAACATAAGGGGTAACACTATAATTTTTTTTTTTGGCCGAAATTTTGACCCCCTCCGATCTTCTTGAAACTCTGGATTCTGACAGAGGGCCACGAGACTTCGACCAGCGCGCAAAAATGGAGGCTCTAGACCCTTCCAGAGCCGAGATATCGAAGGTCAAAATTTGGACCCGAAAAAAAAACATAAGGGGTAACACTGTCATTTTTTTTTTGGCCGAAATTTTGACCCCCTCCGATCTTCATGAAACTCTGGATTCTGACAGAGGGCCACGAGACTTCGACCAGCGCGCAAAAATGGAGGCTCTAGACCCTTCCAGAGCCGAGATATCGAAGGTCAAAATTTGGACCCGATAAAAAAACATAAGGGGTAACACTGTCATTTTTTTTTTTTGGCTTAAATTTTGACCCCCTCCGATCTTCTTGAAACTCTGGATTCTGACAGAGGGCCACGAGACTTCGACCAGCGCGCAAAAATGGAGGCTCTTGACCCTTCCAGAGCCGAGATATCGAAGGTCAAAATTTGGACCCGAAAAAAAAACATAAGGGGTAACACTGTCGTTTTTTTTTTTTTTTGGCCAAAATTTTGACCCCCTCCGATCTTCTTGAAACTCTGGATTCTGACAGAGGGCCACGAGACTTCGACCAGCGTGCAAAAATGGAGGCTCTAGACCCTTCCAGAGCCGAGATATCGAAGGTCAAAATTTGGACCCGAAAAAAAAACATAAGGGGTAACACTGTCGTTTTTTTTTTTTTTGGCAGAAATTTTGACCCCCTCCAATCTTCTTGAAACTCTGGATTCTGACAGAGAGCCACTAGACTTCGACCAGCGCGCAAAAATGGAGGCTCTAGACCCTTCCAGAGCCGAGATATCAAAGGTCAAATTTTGGACCCGAAAAAAAAAACATAAGGGGTAACACTGTCATTTTTTTTTGGCCGAAATTTTGACCCCCTCCGATCTTCTTGAAACTCTGGATTCTGACAGAGGGCCACGAGACTTCGACCAGCGCGCAAAAATGGAGGCTCTAGACCCTTCCAGAGCCAAGATATCGAAGGTCAAAATTTGGACCCGAAAAAAAAACATAAGGGGTGACACTGTCTTTTTTTTTTTGTCGTCTGTCGCTAGAGCGCCTATTGAGATCGGGGAGTGAGGTTTACTCGCACAGCAACTACTAGCTGGCCTCCGTTCCACTCACCCCCCTAAACCTCATTCGGTCACGGCACCAATGTAAACCCTCACACCTGGGTCCTACTCGCCCCGCTCCAAGCGGGCCTCGAACCCGGGTCTCCAGCATGAGAGTCAGGTGCGCTAACAAGGAGGCTAAACACTGCAGCCTCTAGCGTCTGTCGCTAGATTGCCTATTGACATCGGGGAGTGAGGTTTACTCGCACAGCAACTACTAGCTGGCCTCCGTTACACTCACCCCCCTAAACCTCACTCTCATCCGGTCACGGCACCAATGTAAACCCTCACACCTGGGTCCTACTCGCCCCGCTCCGAGCGGGCCTCGAACCTGGGTCTCCAGCATGAGAGTCAGGTGCACTAACAAGGAGGCTAAAGACTGCAGCCTCTAGCGTCTGTCGCTAGAGCGCCTATTGAGATCGGGGAGTGAGGTTTACCCGCACAGCAACTACCTTGTCTCTTGGACTGCTTCCGGTTACCTTTATCGCCCGCCTCGCTACGCTCCCGTCTCTGCCGTTTGTTCAATAAATGTTCTTATCTGCTTTTGATTTTTACATTTTATCATACTTAAAATAAATTGGTAATTTTTTTATTTTTATTTTATTTTTTTCACAAATGTATGATGTTTGTGTATTAAGTGCAATTTGATTACCATATGGAGTTTTAATAAAGTTGAATTAATGTAACCTTCTCTAATTTTTACTCTACTAAGTGTACACTTGCTGGTGTTTTGTTTCTAATTTACTGTTAGGCTCATTAAATAATACTAAGGATAAACAATATTTACACACACCCGGGTCCAACTCGACCCGCTCCAGGCAAGCCTCGAACCCGGGTCTCCGGCATGAGAGTCAGGCGTGCTAACAAGGAGGCTAAAGACTGCAGCCTCTAGCGTCTGTCGCTAGAGCGCCTATTGAAATCGGGGAGTGAGGTTTACTCGCACAACAACTACTAACTGGCCTCCGTTACACTCACAGCCCTAAACTTCACTCTCATCCAGGTCACGGCACCAATGTAACCCCTAACACCAGGGTCCTACTCGCCCCGCTCCGAGCGGGCCTCGAACTCGGGTCTCCGGCATGAGAGTCAGGCGCGCTAACAAGGAGGCTAAACACTGCAGCCTCTAGCATCTGTCGCTAGAGCGCCTATTGAGATCGGTGAGTGAGGTTTACCCGCACAGCAATTACCTTGTCTCTTGGATTGCTTCCGGTTACCTTTATCGCCCGCCTTGCTACGCTCCCATCTCTGCCGTTTGTTCAATAAATGTTCTTATCTGCTTTTGATTTTTACATTTTATCATAGGCTACTTAAAATAAATTGGTAATTTTTTTATTTTTATTTTTTTTTTCACAAATGTATGACGTTTGTGTATTAAGTGCAATTTGATTACCATATGGAGTTTTAATAAAGTTGAATTAATGTAACATTCTCTAATTTTCACTCTACTAAGTGTACACTTGCTGGTGTTTTGTTTCTAATTTACTGTTAGGCTCATTAAATAATACTAAGGACAAACAATATTTAAATAGAATATAAATATATATAAAATTTAAATAAATATAAAATTAAATAAAAAAATAACCCCAAAATATAACAATGCTAAATCGGGATATCTATAGCATATAAATTAATATACTATGTAAATTACGTGATCCACGTAAATGGCCGGCCCTGTGTTAAATTTTAAAACCCAGTGTGGCCCTTGAGCCAAAAAGTTTGCCCACCCCTGCTCTAGACCCTTCCAGAGCCAAGATATTGAAGGTCAAAATTTTGACCCGAAAAAAATACATAAGGGGTAACACTGTCGTTTTTTTTTGGGCCGAAATTTTGACCCCCTCCGATCTTCTTGAAACTCTGGATTCTGAGAGAGGGCCACGAGACTTCGACCAGCGCGCAAAAATGGAGGCTCTAGACCCTTCCAGAGCCGAGATATCGAAGGTCAAAATTTTGACCCGAAAAAAAAAACATAAGGGGTAACACTGTCATTTTTTTTTTGGGCCGAAATTTTGACCCCCTCCGATCTTCTTGAAACTCTGGATTCTGACAGAGGGCCACGAGACTTCGACCAGCGCGCAAAAATGGAGGCTCTAGACCCTTCCAGAGCCGAGATATCGAAGGTCAAAATTTCAACCCGAAAAAAAAAACATAAGGGGTAACACTGTCGGTTTTTTTTTTTTGGCCGAAATTTTGACCCCCTCCGATCTTCTTGAAACTCTGGATTCTGACAGAGGGCCACGACACTTCGACCAGCGCGCAAAAATGGAGGCTCTAGACCCTTCCAGAGCCGAGATATCGAAGGTCAAAATTTTGACCCGAAAAAAAAACATAAGGGGTAACACTGTCATTTTTTTTTTGGGCCGAAATTTTGACCCCCTCCGATCTTCTTGAAACTCTGGATTCTGACAGAGGGCCACGAGACTTCGACCAGCGCGCAAAAATGGAGGCTCTAGACCCTTCCAGAGCCGAGATATCGAAGGTCAAAATTTCAACCCGAAAAAAAAAAACATAAGGGGTAACACTGTCGTTTTTTTTTTTGGCCGAAATTTTGACCCCCTCCGATCTTCTTGAAACTCTGGATTCTGACAGAGGGCCACGAGACTTCGACCAGCGAGCAAAAATGGAGGCTCTAGACCCTTCCAGAGCCGAGATTTCGAAGGTCAAAATTTGGACCCGAAAAAAAAAACATAAGGGGTAACACTGTCTTTTTTTTTTGGCCGAAATTTTGAGCCCCTCCGATCTTCTTGAAACTCTGGATTCTGACAGAGGGCCACGAGACTTCGACCAGCACGCAAAAATAGAGGCTCTAGACCCTTCCAGAGCCGAGATATCGAAGGTCAAAATTTTGACCCAAAAAAAAACCATTAGGGGTAACACTGTCATTTTTTTTTGGCCGAAATTTTGACCCCCTCCGATCTTCTTGAAACTCTGGATTCTGACAGAGGGCCACGAGACTTCGACCAGCGCGCAAAAATGGAGGCTCTAGACCCTTCCAGAGTCGAGATATCGAAGGTCAAAATTTTGACCCAAAAAAAAAACATAAGGGGTAACACTGTCGTTTTTTTTTCTGGTCGAAATTTGAGTTTCCATATCTCAGCTCTGGAAGGGTCTAGAGCCTCCATTTTTGCACTCATGTGTAAGTCTCGTGGCCCTCTATCATAATCCAGAGTTTTGAGAAGATTGGGGAAACTTAATTTTTCGCCCCCCGAAAAAAAAACGCAAGGGGTAACACTGTCGTTTTTTTTTCTGGTCGAAATTTTGAGTTTCCATATCTCAGCTCTGGAAGGGTCTAGAGCCTCCATTTTTGCACTCAGGTCTAAGTCTCGTGGCCCTCTATCATAATCCAGAGTTTTGAGAAGATTGGGGAAACTTATTTTTTCACCCCCCGAAAAAAAAAACGCAAGGGGTAACACTGTTGTTGTTTTTTTCTGGTCGAAATTTTGAGTTTCCATATCTCAGCTCTGGAAGGGTCTAGAGCCTCCATTTTTGCACTCAGGTCTAAGTCTTGTGGCCCACTATCATAATCCAGAGTTTTGAGAAGATTGGTGAAACTTAATTTCCCCCCCCCCCCTCCGAAAAAAAATGCAAGGGGTAACACTGTCGTGTTTTTTTCTGGTCAAAATTTTGAGTTTCCATATCTCAGCTCTGGAAGGATCTAGAGCCTCCATTTTTGCACTCAGGTCTAAGTCTCGTGGCCCTCTATCATAATCCAGAGTTTTGAGAAGATTGGGGAAACTTAATTTTTCGCCCCCTGAAAAAAAAAACGCAAGGGGTAACACTGTCGTTTTTTTTTCTGGTCGAAATTTTGAGTTTCCATATCTCAGCTCTGGAAGGGTCTAGAGCCTCCATTTTTGCACTCAGGTCTAAGTCTCGAGGCCCTCCATCATAATCCAGAGTTTTGAGAAGATTGGGGAAACTTAATTTTTTGCCCCCAGAAAAAAACACAAGGGGTAACACTGTCGTTTTTTTTTTCTGGTCGAAATTTTTAGTTTCCATATCTCAGCTCTGGAAGGGTCTAGAGCCTCCATTTTTGCACTCAGGTCTAAGTCTCGTGGCCCTCTATCATAATCCAGAGTTTTGAGAAGATTGGGGAAACTTAATTTTTCGCCCCCTGAAAAAAACGCAAGGGGTAACAATGTCGTTTTTTTTTTTTCTGGTCGAAATTTTGAGTTTCCATATCTCAGCTCTGGAAGGGTCTAGAGCCTCCATTTTTGCACTCGGGTCTAAGTCTCGTGGCCCTCTATCATAATCCAGAGTTTTGAGAAGATTGGGGAAACTTAATTTTTCACCCCCCGAAAAAAAAATGCAAGGGGTAACACTGTCGGGTTTTTTTTTTTTTTTTTTTTTGGGGGGGGGGGGGGGATTTTCTTGAAACTCTTCTGATAGAGGGCCATGAGACTTAGACCTGAGTGCAAAAATGAAGCTTCTAGACCCTTCCAGAGCTGAGATATTTGTAATGGCATAAATGCTGCGTGGGATCTCAGTATATAAAGTCTCATGGCCCTCTATCAGAATCCAGAGTTTCAAGAAGATCAGAGAGACTTATTTTTTTTGCACCAAAAAAGTCGATAGGGGTACCCCTGTCGTTTTTTTTGTTTGTTTTTTTGCGTCAAATTTTGAGTTTCTCCAATCGTCTCGAAACTCCGGATTCTAATAGAGGGCCATGGGAATTAGACCTGAGTGCAAAAATGGAAGGTTCTAGACCCTTACAGAGCAGAGATACTGTTGTATTACTGTTGTGATACTGTACTATTGAGATACCACGTAGCATTTATGTATGGCATAAAAATCTGCGACGTCAGCATGAGCAGTGGCAAATTATGTCAGACACTTTAAATAAATAAACTCGCTAATAAACACCTATTTAAGCTTCAAGAACGGTAAAACATAAAAGATGTAGGCCAACAACATGTAGCCTAATGAGGTTCGATCTCAGGTCGTTTGGAGGTCCATGAATGTGAGATTGAATCGTTAACCACAGAGCTGCCGTCAGTATGGAAATGCATTATCGTCTTATACAATAACAAATCCTCATTAATGTAGCCTAATATGTTTTTACTGCAATGTTTTATGTTTCATTATTTATTCAATTTAATTTCAGTATTGTGATTAAATAATTAATTAATTTAACTATGTTTCAATTGAATTAATCTGCCACCAACTTTCAATCGCTCTGAATGAGCCACGGCGAGGCTGTAGGAGATTGATTACACAAAAACGGACACTTTTCAAAGTCTGTGATTGTAGCGCCTCTTAGTGGTAAAAGGCAGTAAATACACCCCAAATTTTACCGCCGCGGCAGAACTTTAAAGAGTACCTATTATGTCATTTAAAACGTTCCTAATATTGTTCTGGGAGTCCCCAACAACAGTTTTACAAGCATGCAATGACAAAAAACACTTTTGTTGTCTTATAATATGCATTTATTTTTACCTGAATTGCCCACCGACTCCCATATGAATCGTTTTAGCGAGTTATTTTGCAAAACCCGCCTTTGCGTGACGCTAATCTGCGGTGATTGGTCAGATGACCTAGTCAGTTGTGATTGGTATTCTCTGTGCAGAAAAACGGAACTCTTACCTTAAATGGGTTCTCAACTCCGGTCCTCGAGACCCAGCGCTCTGCATAATGTCTCCCTCATTTAACACACCTCAGATCCTCAGCTCGTTACTATAGAGCCGGCTCACGAATCCATACTTTATAGCGTTTAGGTTTGTGAAGCAATCATCTTCAAAATGACGCGAACACAGAACAAGGTTTGGGCTATACTTGTGTGGTATAGCAGTACTTGTATATGAACTGCAGCCACTTAGTCTTCAAATACTCCTCACTTGGCTGGTTAAAAAAGTTCGCTTTTGCGTCGCACTTCAAAACACAGCAGCTCGTCGACATGATTGTTTTCCGAAGCCCAGATCTCGAAAAACGACAAAGTCCAAAAAGGTGCGGTGGGTCCAAACCTCCATGCTCTCAGACCTCCCTGGCCAGCCCAGGCAGGGTGGCCCGTCCTGGGCCAGTTTCAGATTTGCCCGCCACCCCTGGAGCTCCGGTTTTCCCTAGCGTCTCCGAGCGCAATAAGTGGGCGTTTCTTATTCAAATAACTTGTCAAGATGACGTCAACTAGACAAAGGAAAAGCATCGTTCTTCGAACGATTCATATCAGCGACTCAGAGTCGACTCTTGTTTTTGAGAGACAATAACTTTGTATACGATGAACTTTCATGTTTAAAACTTTGCAGGATGTTTTCGTTCACTTAGATCTATGTTAAACACTACATGAAGGGCAATTTTCAAAAACCCAAAATAGGTACCCTTTAAACATGAAAGATACAGAAACACATCAGCTCAACAGTCTTTTTATTTCTCGTTTGAGAAAATACTGTTTCAGACATTTTTTGTTTGGTACTATTAGCTTTTCACAGGCTTTAAAAAAAAACACATTTCTCTTTTACTCTGCATACATGATCTAAGAGACTACTTAATATTTTATACTATAATGTTCTCTCACTTTAGACCACTAAGGAACAAATGCATTAAAGTAGTAATGCTTCCTGAACCATATAAAGCTCTGTAGAGCTGTTAAATTAAACCTTCTCAATTACTATTAAATAACTTTTCCATAACAACTTCGAATAAATTAAAATGACGTACAAAGTCTGTCATTAATTTACATTTCAGATTTTAAAAACACATCTGTGCATATTTTCTACATACATGCATTTATATTTACACAGTGATCTCCACCCACAATTACAAGCTTGTTGACAGACACATCCTTTCTTTAAAATAAATGGGCACATTAACTTAAAAAGGACACAAAAAAAGGAGTTGGGTGTTAGTACCAAAGAAATGAATAGCATTAAGTGGCATCTCACAGTAGGTAAAAGAGCTATGTTAGTCAAACACCAGATTGTTCTAGAAAGACAACAGATTTGATAAAGACAAAAAGCGTGTATGATCACGCTAGAATCATTCACCATCAAATCTAAGGGCAACAGGACTTTTGTTGTGCACATGCATTTCCTCAGTCCAGAAATGTATCCATGTAAACTATTACAAAATGCATTCTAGCACAAAGTTCCTGAGTCGTACTGCCCGAACACCCTGGTGCATTGGCAACGTAAGTGATACCATCACCTCACATTCAATAAAACTGTCGAAAATGGAATGAGTGGCAAAACATTTTCAACATACAAAAATAAGTGCAATTAGAACAACTGAATTTAAAACATTCTTAAAAATCTTGGTTGATTGAGAACATTAAAAGTAAATAAAACCAGCTTTTGATTTATGATGTGCCTTGAGTTTTTGAGGGTAGGAAAACTGGACAGAAGACAAAAATTATCTTATAAATCTGCCTTCCACTGGTATAAAAACCAATAAACATCTGAATGTTATGAACGTACCTTCACTGGTATCTTCCAGTCAGTTTAGACATAGATTTGACAGAAGTCTTTTATATAAAATTTGAGGGGTTAAAGGTTGAGTTTTCCTGCACATGGCTCAGGTGTGTCATCGCCCTGTCGTACGCCGTGTGCACTGACTTCCGCACATTTGGTTTCTTGCCCTCCATCAGACGCAGTCTGTCTACAGTGTCGTCAATGCCCATGTGATGGAGTTTGTCTAATGGTAGCCACTGCCTTAATAGCAAAACAATGACATGAACAGGCTTAAAACAAGCTTGCAGGTTTGAAATATATTTCATTATATTCTATTTCACCTTACCAGGTTCTTTTTGTGTCAAAAAACAGCACAAGAAAGAGCTTCTCCTCTGTCTCCTCTTGTCTGCGCGTACCCAGATCCAAAACGTCTGTAGGAGGCACTGGGATGGGAATGCCGTTGTGAAGAATTCCCTCCCGGGGCATGTTAGGATCGACAACCTGTTGAAAACCATTATAATTTTAGGCTAGGCTAGATAAACTAACTTAAAGATTCAACTGTCTCACGAAAACACACAAGCATAAGCTCAACCACATGTGACCCTTACCATTGCAGGGTATGAGGGATACCCACGACATTTTGCCCAAACCAAGGTTAGAGGTTCGATCTCATCATCATTTTGAGAAGCGTCTCTGCCTACAAAAGTAAAGACAAAATGATGATAGAACAAAAAAAAAAAAAGAACAAAATAGTACCTTTAAAGTCTTTGTTGGACCCACTTGTATTAGTAACTTCATTCTCCTCCTCACCAACATGAACTTTACTGAGAGCTGGTTTACCACGACTGCGTTTTGGAGGTGAGGAACTGCAGAAAACATTAGCAGACAAAAGGTTTTAAATTACTTCTGTGTAATAGGTACCTTGAACACCTGGTATTAACATCAGTGTCAGGTGATGCAATCTCAAGTAGTCAGTGCTAAATACAGGTGTAAAAACAGGTCATATAACCAGGTTTCCATCCACATACTGTATATACTTATGGGATATTGCATGAAAAATATACATAAAAAAATTCTAATTCTTTTGAGACAAATAAATGTTTTATTCAGTGAGAAAACATGCAAACTCAAATACATAAATAACTAAAGGGACTCAGTGTAACTTTTTAGGTAATTTGTTATCTAAAAATAATATTTTTATTCATGAATATGTCCTCAGTGGTGTACAAATACATCTGCCAATTATCTGACTTATCCTTGTAAACGAAGAATTTATTATCTTTATATACATGGGACGGGTAAGTCCACGGAGGCTTCCATGTCATTCCGCCATCTTGAAAAACTATATAATAATAGCAGAGAGGATCAAAAAGTACTAGGTAAACGCGTTTCCACAACGAAATGGAAATTACAAACCTGTTCACGTGAAGAAACTATTAGAAGACATCCTGTCATAGCTACCGTAGATGCAACACACATTTGAAAAAGCGAGGCGCTGGAGAACACAATTTGTTTGAATGCAAAGTACAATTTTTCCCACTAGATGGGAGTAAATCTTATACAGAGTCCCTTTAATTTAAACTATAAAGTACAAATTAAATTCATAAATAAATAGTATGCAATTTAAGATTATTTAAAAACATCTGCATATTGCTAAAACATTTTTTGCCACTTCCAGGGAAACAATATTCTTGAAATTGAAATGTAACAAGATTAAACCGCACAGGTATATTTTGCTTTGGGGTGAACTTTTTTTGCACTTTGTCATCATGCAATGACACAGGGGGCCTGTTTACACCTGGTCACATCATGCGTTTTTTCTGATCGGATGGCTATCCGATCGGGAAAAGACCAGGTGTAAATGCCCTCCGAAACGCTTTCAAGACGGATTTAAATCCGATCACTCAAACCACTTCAGGAGGTGGTTTGAAACACATTCCAAACGAAACTGGACAAGTCTAAATGCATCTGGGTGTTGAAGCCACATGTTACTTTTACTCCTCCCAAAATGTTAAAAAATAAGTGTGTTAGAGCATGTTGATATATGAAAGCGCTACTGCAACACACATCGCCACAGATGAGTAGCCTATAATCTCTTCAGAAAGCCGACGCGCAGTGCCGCAAATAAAATTGAAAGTCGCAAATGCTCAACACACAATCATCTCATTAAAAGTAGTGAGACTAAATGATCTTACCAGTGCTGATGGCGCTCTCTCTCCTGTTGCAGTCTTTGATCTTGAAATTAGCTGATGATAAATAAAATGCAGCTCATATGTTGCTTTCGTGCGTTTAATTTGCATATAGCACGGGAATTGAGGATCGGATTTATATTCGTTTTGCGGATACATATTTATGTGACCAAGTGTAAATGGAATGGTTTTAACAAATCAGATCAGTAAAAAACACATGATGTGACCAGGTGTAAACAGGCCCACTGATGCCACAAGCCAAGTGTAAACAGGGAACCTAGCATTTAAAGCACTCAGTTCAGAGTGCTGACAGCATCCATTACCTGTGCGTTGGGAAGGTGGGAGTGCAGCTTTCTGAATCGGATGAGTGGCTGCTGTGTCTCTTGAGTCCATTTGCAAAGCCTAAATAAAGAGCATTAGAGCTTTAGCATATTAAACACATTGCAATGGACAGCACTTAAATCACTGGTCATTAAACTTGAGTAATCGTCTTAGATATTCCAGTACCATTCTCTTGTGGCCGAGAGTGGGCCTTTTCGCCTTCGTTGTCCGAGCATGTACTCAGTCCTCTGGATCTCAGCTGGTGAGGGGACGGAGAGGGTGATTTTGGGGCTGGTGGAGCTGGCAATAATTTGGCTGGTGCGGTCTGCTGTGGCGATGCATCATTTTCGTCTATGCTGACTCCATTTTGCAATAAAACAGGCTTGTCCTTTGACAGTCTGGCTCCGTTTTTTGCTTTCTTGAAGAGGATTGATGTCCGACGACCCACACCCATCTTGGGTGAATCAGATGGGCTCTCTGCGAAGGAAACCCTGTTCACAGCATCCTCCTGAGGGCTGGTGTCCTCCTCTTTTGTGTGGAAGTTCTCATATTCTTCTAAAGTCTGATCGTGATTTTCTCTAAGGCCTCTTTCTTTTCCTTTCGCCCTCTGTTTTCTGCAACCAGGTTTATTTGACTGCGCTGGAGTGGTGGTCCGTCCCGTCTCAAGGCAGAACATGGGCGGGTTTGGTGGGGAATCTCCAGGTAAAGGTGAAGAGGCTGGACAAGTGGGTTTTTGCACTTTCTGCGATGTTGATTTTTTTGGGTCTTCAACCGTGGAAAGAAATGAATGGTTAACTTAAACTTGTAGATAACTCATAGAGAAGTTACTAATTAACAGTGTTGGGGGTAACGAGTTACAAAGTAACGAATTACAGTAACGATATTACTTTTTTGAGTAACGAAGTAAAGTAACGCATTTTACACTAAAAATATTGGTAACTACACTACTTTACTATACTAAAGGAACACGCTTTCCTGCGTTACCCAAGCCGTGTTTGCCTGTGTGGAAAGTTCCGTCTAGTGGTGCGTGCGCACCGTTGCCATAGAGACCGATTTGAGTGAAGGAGAGAGGGAAGTGGAGACAGAGACGGGTTTCGGCAAATGGCACTTTCACTTTCAAATTGCTTTCAGTTTATTGCTCGAAAGGACAAAAATATTTGTGTGAAATGTAGGCTATAGTAAACCCTAAGATTATTATTTGTGACATTAGAACAAAATATGTTGAAATAAAAACATAGGCTAAAGAACTAAATGAACGATCTCTATTTTCTAATTTCACTAAATATTTCATTAAGTTTCGTGGACATTTTTTAAAACATGGATCTTAGACTCATTTTTTAAACATAAATAACTGATTTAGATGCGCAAACTGGGTGCCGTTGCGGAGATGTAGGCTATATGTTTGGTGCAGGTTCGGCTTCTTGTCGTTCATCCTCGGATGCAGCAGACGCGGATGTACGGACGTGTCGAGTAAAAACAAGGCTCGAGAGTCTTGGATAACACAAAACGAAATGAACAGGATTGTTGCAGGGTTCATTGTAGAAGCTTCCCCTGTCGACCATTAATCCCCCAGATTTAGAAAAATACATTTTAAATTAAGATTAAGAATTTTATGGGATAAAGTGACCTTTATTTTATTATTTTTCATTGACATCTTAATTTTTTTTATTATTATTATTACTAGCATAAGTCGAATAAAAAGCTGGCTGTGTTCTCAGGAGAAGAGTTTTATTCTCCCAGCCTGTTTTGAAACTTCTGTGTTAAACCCCATTTTAAAATTTTGAATTTTGAACCCCATTTTGTTTGTGAATTTTACAGTGCGGCATATTTATTTGTGCAGACAGAGATATTGTTCTTTCATGTCATTTTGTATACATTTTTACAATAAAGTGATGATAGGGCAAAAACTGATGATATATGATGTTTGTCCATGTACACGGTAAATTAAGAAACGGGAAAGTAAAGTAATAAGTAGTGAAGTTACTTTTTCAACGCAGTAACTAGTAAAGTAATCTCATTGCCATTTACAGAAGTAACTAGTAACTAATTACTTTTTTTGAGTAACTACCCCAAAACTGCTAATTAATTAACTAATTAATCAATTAATTATTCATCACTGGGTTGTAAGTATTCTGCCAAGGTCTATTTTGCCAAAAGTATTTTTTGGACAGTTTAAACTTTAAAAGAACAATTATTGTTTATTAACTAAACCTTTTTTTGTAACACTTTACTTGAAGGGGTGTGCATAAGACATAATCATGACATGACACATGTTATGAAAATGAAGGAAGTTGTATGCATGTTTATGACAACTTTCATTCATTCGCTCAATTATGACATTTTTAATGCAAATATGACATTGTTTGAGATGTCTTTGTCATGACAACTTGATATAAACCTATACATCATAACCGGTCAGTGTCTTTGTCTTGACAACTTGACATTTCTAAGATAACACAACCTGTCATAAACATGACATAGCAGATTAATTATCAAACTTAAGAAACCACTTAGCTTTATTGGTTAACATTACATTAAACTGTCAGGTGGTTGGTTTTGACATTGGCTGTCATGAAGCCATTATAACGTTTTAATGACAAATTCAATTAGTTGCGGTCACTTTAAAACACTTTAGTTGCGGTCACGAAAAATATTCATGACTCAGTTATAATGGCCTCATGACAGCCAATGTCAAAACCAACCACATGATATTTTAACTTCATTTACAATGAAAAAAAATAAAATAAAAAGACACTGACAGGTTAAGATGTTATGGTTTATGTCAAGATCTCATAACAAAGACATCTCATGCCAGTCTTATGTACAGCCCTTCAAGTAAAGTGTTACCCATTTTTTTATGTTAATTGACATAAAGTTGAAATAAAATAACATGTATGAATAACGAAAACTTTAACTTAAAATCTAAAAAAAAAAAAAAAATGTTAGCAACTAATTATAAATTTAAGTTGAAGTACCTGAAGTTGAAGTTACCTGTATTGGAGGATATGTAATCCATTTTCTCCTCACTCTTTCCCTCTTTGCTCTTCTTCTCTTTAATTTTCCCATTCAGCAGTCGTGGGTTGCAGTCCTGGTGGCTGATCTTGTGACGGAGGCTGTTAATTTCTCTGCGCAGCAGGCGCATGCGTTTTGTACGACCCCCGCTGGTCCGCATAGACGCAACCAGATCCAGTTTGTCCAGCAGGGTTTTCAGCTGGTCCTCAGGACACATGTGCACACGATTTTCAGGGTCCAAAAGCAAGTCAACTGTAAATCATTCGATGGGAAAAATGTTTTTAAATTAAAATCAAGCATTGCAATAGAAGAATCATGGGCTACTTTTATCATGTTTTTTTTTTGTCCTGTTTTAAACTTTAAACGACATGAGGGGGAGTTGATAATGAGACTGAGAGCATTTACATTTTCTAAACATCAGAAATGTTAATCTCATAATTGGGTTAGTTCACCCAGAAAATATCATTTCTGTCATTAATTATTCTCATTTTGTTCCAAACATCTTCAGAACACAAATAAAGATATTTTTGATGAGATTGGGACAACATGACGATGAGTAATTAATGACAGAAATTTCACATTTGGGTGAACTCTCTCTTTAAGACTGTACATTGTTTTGGTGACTGTTAACATTAGAAAGCTGCTCACCTTCATCCCACCAGGAGACTGTGGCATTGTGTGCGCTGGGCTTGTCTGGGAGGTGCATGCCTGTGCTGGGATCAAGGCCAATGCTGAGAGCCTGATGTTGGGCGTGTCTCAGGACAGCCCCGCCCACCTCTCGGAGTTGCATGGCAGCTTTATGGAACATTGTATCATTGGAGTTGTACCTCAGACAGTTGGATATCATGAGATTGAAATCATTCTCCAAGTCAGCCACAGATGAGTATTTATGGGCCTCCAGTTTGTCATGCATTGTAGAAAAGTCCATCGGCTCACAAACAAACTCCAGATAATCTGGAACCTGGGAAAACAATAAAGACGACATATGGAAAAAAAAATATATTTTTTGCTCTTTTAAAAATAAAAAGGTCAATCTAATATTTAGACACTAATATTCTCAGCGGGAAGTCCGCCCAG
This sequence comes from Cyprinella venusta, assembly GCA_038021265.1. Taxonomy (NCBI): domain Eukaryota; kingdom Metazoa; phylum Chordata; class Actinopteri; order Cypriniformes; family Leuciscidae; genus Cyprinella; species Cyprinella venusta. Next base: position 21,447,969 of record CM075879.1, read on the forward strand.
ACTATGAAAACTAAGCTGCAAAAATGGGTCATTTAGAAACCATCATGGTATTGACATAAAAAATTGCATATTAAAATATGACTAGCCACATGTATACATCAACAGCATTAAAAATGAGTAAGCTGGTCCACCCTGACGAACGAGTTTGAACTACGCCAAGGTTTGAATGGTTAGCATAGTCCAGTTAGCCTTTGTGGTAATAAAATATTTTTCTAATCAATATTTATAAAAAATTTAAAATGTTAAATTAATTTGTATACAACATATTTACAGACTAGTATATATTATTAGTTTATTGATTCATTAATATGAACAAATGAGACCTTGTAAAGTGTTACCAAGTTATTTTTGCAAACAGCAAAAAGGGGACTTTAAAGGACCCACTTCCTCACCTCCTTCAAATTGACAGGTGTGGTGAAAATATGATCGATGTCTTTCTCCTGGAGCTGTTCCAGTGTAGAGCGCAGAAACACCAGCGCAGGGGTGAGCTGCAGCTCCAGCGAAGCCTGCTGAAGTTTCATCTGGAGAGAGAAGAGAGCCAAATTAAATCGATTTTGTGAATTAGTAATTACCACATGCCTGTTCTCAATAAGTGATGGGTTTTGGAGAACATGGTCTAGAGAATGTAACTAAAGAGCATTAGACATGAGGGGATTTGTCACCTGTTCTCTTTTAAGTCTTTCCCTCTTCCGTATGAGCTCAATAAGAAGTCGAGCTTTTTCCAGGTCCTGTCGAAGCTTCTGCCAATACTTCAGCTCTTCCCTGACAGCTTGCAACTTTGCGTCTGGCTCTCTCTGAAAAGTCATTTAAAAAAATCTATACAAGCATTCTGATTTAGGGAGAAAATATAGAATTTAAATATAGTTAAATGCGTTACTCATGGCTGTAAAAGTGACTGAATTAGCCTCAAACGAACAAACAGCAGGGAAAAGTGTGAATGATAAGTAATGCAAAATTTGTAGAAATCTGTAGTTCTCTGTGTGAGCTTGGTTATTAAGAGTTGAAGTATAAGTTATCACACTTTTTACTGTCATCAACAGCGTAATGTGTTACAGCAAACTAACCTGCTCAGATTTCTGAGTCTGCAGATGAGAATGGAGTCGGCGGATGAGTGGCACTCCGTTACGAGAGTGACGCTTCAGCAGCCAGTAATTGTGGAGTCTCTGCATAAACTGATTTTTCCTTTCAACGGAGACCCCTGTGCAAATCTTGTTGAGCCTATTCAAAAAATATGAAACAAGGCCAACTGTTAAATTCAACATGAAACATTCTCAATTCAAAATTTTCTTCTGTAAAGTGACAGATTTTTTTTTTTAATTTTTGAAAGACGTTATTTATGCTAATTATAAACATTTAGGCTACATTTATTTAATAATAAAAAAAGCATTGGCTTTCTATTTTACTATATATTTAAAATGCAATGTATTTCTATGATGGCAAAGCTGAATTTTCAGTCTTCAGTGTCACATGATCCTTCAGAAATCATTCCAAAACACTGATTTGGTAGTAACATTTCTAATCATAATGATAATCAATGTTGAACAATTCTTTTGCACACACTGAAACCATGATGCATTTTTAAGTATTCTTTGATGAATCGAACTTTTAACTGAAAAAGCATTTATTTGAAATAGAACATTCATGTTACAATGTAAAAATCTTCATAATCACTTTTGGTCAATTAAAAGTCTCATTTACCCTATAGTTCTACAACAGTATCCTAAATGGTAAACATAACATTCATTGGAAGTCACTTCCACACTAATGATGAGGTGAAAAAAGAAGATGTATTACACACTTACAACGAGGTAAGATCAAAAGACCAGACCTTAACCGTCAAAAAAGCAGACGTAAACATTTACCTAAAGGAGGGTATCTGCGGCACCAGCAGGAGGGGCACTCCTGTCTTCCGCGAGGTCCCGCCTGGATTCTTCTGCATTTTCTTCTGTTGTGCGGCCGAACCTTTTTTCCGCCCAGTCTGGTTCTGCTGCAGTGGAGGGCCTAATGTGTATGACCTCTGACCTCTGTTACCCCTGCCCCCGACCAAACCATTGTCTTCATCCCCCTCAGTGCCCGTACCAGGGGGCGAGTGGTTCTCACAATAAGCAGTTTTCTTAACAGAAAAAGTGGTGCCGTGCACACCGGTTTCCCGCACAGGGTCGATTTTCATATAGAGACCGGCTCTCTGAGCACAAGTGACGTGAAACGCCCTGTAGCAGTTTGCTTTGTGGCACTGAATAGACGCCCCCCTGCCTTTCTGTTTACACAGGTAACAGGTGAGCTTCCATCGTGCCGGAGGAATGTTTTTCACTCCCTCCACGGGCTCTAGGAACACAGTATTGGCAAAACACAATTCAGGGATCCATATGGCACAGATGACGTGGGCCCAACTTCCGTCGCTAGTTTGTTTGAATGCACCTCCCCGATTAGGGCAGAGGACACAATCGACGGGTCGCGACGGGGATTGCAGACAGCGCCTGCACAGCCACTGGCCCTCGGGGATGTAAGGCACCCCGTAACATTCCTGGTGCACTGCGAGATTGCAGATGTCGCAGAAGAGGATGACGTTGCTGTTGAGGCACTCGTCGTCAAGGCAAACGCAACAGTAGGCATCCTCGTCGATGGTGCTCTGAGACAGCGCCTGGCTGCGGGACTCCAAAATGGACTCTCGCTCAAGTCGGTCAATCAATAACTCAAAAGTATCAGGGGGGACGGAAGCGTGGCCATCGGACACTCGCTTCTGATTCACCATCTCTAGCCAAGCCATGTCCTCCTCGTCCATGTCATACTCGGCCTCGTTGTCCAACTCCTCCCCTGACTTTTCTATGTAGCGATAATAAGCCGCAGGAAGAGGAGGCGCTTCTGAGGCCATGAAAGTGTCCACCGTACGAAATGTAGGCTTTGGCAGGGAGATTTGTGAATGAGCGACTTGACTTTGCAAGCCATTCTGAGAGCCAGATCTCTTTTTGGCTGCGTGTTTGCTATCTTTCCGCTTGCTTTTAGACACAGTGTGTTTGTTTCCCAGTCTTTGCTCACTGTTCTCTTTGTTACTGTTGCACTCCGTCAGATCCTGAGCCAGCATTTCGTCCTCGGTTACGACGGAGAGCTGGTCGTAAATGTTGATCCGGTGAAGCCTTCCATCCAGCTCAATCTCCACCATTTTCTGAGCCTGCGCATACGTAAGAGTATCTCTGGTCATAGAGAAGTTCAGTCTACATGGAGAAGGTGGACAGAGTAGGGCGTCCATGTCGGCATGGCTGGATGGACCAACTTGACTCTGATCCTCTCCTCTGTCAAAGCCTCCAGCCCTGGATTGGCCAACTCGTTTCTTTAACTTTCTCATTGAAGTTACCCTCTACATTAATGTTAAAATATGATTGGACATGGGTACCTGTAAGAACAGAAATATGCATTACCAATATTGACCAGATGTTGCTGAAAACACTTCTCAAGGCAAGACACGACAGGCAAAACCATTGGGTTTTTTTTCCATATACTGGTCAATTTTGAGCTATTTTGCTTAATAACAGGTCTTCTATAAGACTAGTAGATAGAAAACATCCCAAAATACACATTTATGTGTTTCTTTTATTATTATTTACATCTGTTGATTTAAATTATAATTGCACTTTTGTCTTATGCACTGAGCCACAAATCTCCAATTCAGTAGCACCAAAATTTCCAGTTTTATACCAATGAATATTATGAAGGTTGCTATAGAGGGGCTTTTTCATATATATAATTGGTCTGGTTTACACACTTTATTCCTGAAAACAGATTTATTGATTCATGAACTAAGAGGTAAAACTATAAAGAAGTATCCAAAGTCCCTGCTGTCAAAACTCTTAACATGTCCAAATGAAAAAATCAGATTATCAAATTTTGATTTCTGTTCTACAAATGTAGCAAATTTGTGCATATTTAAACGTATAGTTTCAGAAAACTTGTAACACAAAACATTTATTAATAATAAATGGGGATATAAGGTGATATCTATTTGTTAAATAAATTTTCCCTATTTACCTGTAGTCTTACTCTCGATATACCACAAAAACTATCTTTAACCAACAAACCATCTTGAGGTGGTTTTAAATGTTTTAGCTAACGTTAACAGGACTGTCAGTAAGCACATATGAATAAAAACATTAAAACAAAATGTAGCAGCGACTCCACTTCATGTTGCGTTTGCTGTAATATGAAAAGTAAAAATAAACGCTTCATTGAAATCAATAAACATCTAATAACTACTAAATAAGGGATTGTTTCTCACATTAACAGATACACATCTTCAACAGTGTACACTGTACAGTGTAGATGTCTCTCCATTTGTAACGTTGGTAATAAATGTATCTCAGGTGAACCAATAGAATCCCGTGCTAATATCACGTGAATAATTCGAGCCAATCACTGGGCAGACCTTCAATTTTTCTGCGACCCAGTTGACGTAGTTCGGTTGCAGAGCGCTAAATACCAATCGTGAAGCGAGACAGACGAGTCAGTCAGCCATTTTAGCAGGGCTGATGGACAGTCTCAACCTCGATTGTTTTTCCTGATAACAAACTCTGACGGTGCACGATGCCTTATTTTCACCTTGTCAACCAAACGACAAATAATTGCATATGACGCTATAGCTCCGTTGCATGCAATGCCGTGTGTATATGCAGAGAATAAAGCACTTGTATGTAATAAAGCGCCGTGTATAGTCAGCAAAGGCAGAGCTAGTAAATGAGCGCTTTCCAGTGCAGGAGCCATATTTGGAGAGCCCAAGAAAGCAGCGCTACTACCTGTCCCCGCGACATTACTGTTTACAGAAAGCAGCGCAGAATAAATCAGCAAACTTACTCTTTTATCGATCTTTCGAAACGACAGGGAATGCCGGTCATATCCAGGGGCGACAGCGTCCTCTTCTGTAGCAAGACGGGCTTCCTCAACCCTCCATTGATGAGACTTCCCACAAAAACGTTTCTAAATACACACCCCGGTTGTTTACACTACACTATCACCTTGACATGGAGTCCCAGTGTTTCAAATAGGCGCCTGACATTATTGCAGAGTGTTCGTGTGCATTGAACGTTGGTTTGTAATTAAATTGGCAAGAAAAATACGCCCCTTTAGAAAAAAAGGCGAATTCTCGGCGTTGGGCTTTGCACTTGGCGCGCGCATCATGCGCACTCTTATGCCATTGGTGGAAATGGTCATCAGGAGGACGCTGAGTCTCGCTTAAGCCAATAGAGGCTTCGAGCGATAAGAAAAACAACACGAGAGACTTCCCTGAAATGTTAGCGCGCATAGACTCCATGTTCACAAGCTACATTAAACGTCCGTGTAATGTATGGTTTACTGTGCAAAAAGAACAATTTCTTGATAGCAGGAACATTATTATTATGTTTTAAATAAAGTCCGTTTTCCGTCTGAATATATAAATGCAATATTTGTATGGCAGCAAAACAGAGACCATGCAATTTTATCCGCTTTATTTATATTATTATTATTTTGTTTGTTTCTTTTTAATTAAATAATCTCACGTTTTAACAATTTGAGATTAGCCTACTTCCTCCTTTCCGTTTTTCTTATTATTTTGTTTCTTTATTCTTAATGGAATGATAATCTGAATGTTTAAATAATTTGAAATTATTTCATCCTTTCAGTTTTTTAGTCAGTATCTTTTAGTCATAGAGGCATATTGCATGGTTGTTTTTTTTTTGTTGTTGTTGTTTTTTTAAAATCTATTTTATTCATGAAGCTTCTGTGAATCAAAGCTTGGTCATTTTTCCCCAGATACACTGGTGTTGAAGGGCATGCTATTTATTATAATATATTTTTTTTTATTTTCAATATTAGGTCAGACTAACCTAAGACATTAAAAATTGACACAAATGAAATGCAATGAATGCAATCGAAATTGCATGAATTTTCAATATCACCCGTAGGCCTATCTAATATAGAGAATATCAGATCTATAATTCATCTTGCTCTAGAATATTCTATCAACCCATTTCATTATAAGTGTTTGGATGAGTTTCTCCACCCCTTGAAACTCATTGGCTTTTCCCAAGCCTTTAGTGGGAACCCTCTAATTCATTATTGTAAACCACACCACTGTCTTGATCAGCGTCAGTGTCAGTGCAGTCCCATCACAGTGGAATTCCAGTGCAGACATCATGGTAAGTAGAGATTAGGAGGGCGCTGTTTGATTTGAACCTTTTAAAGTCACTGCTTTTGTCTTTTTGTTTTGAAGTATGCTGGAAAGTCTAAGAATGCATTGATGGTCCTTAAAGTGTTTTTGTGTATTATTGTCAAACCTCAACAAAATATTAAGCAACAGGAACTAATGTAAAAGTTGGTTAAACAAATATATGTCTTGGATAAATGTAAATATATGTCTTGGATAAATGTTTGTTATTTACAATGTATGTGTTGATAGCTTGGCTACAGGTCAGCATATTTTTTTATTTTAATAATACATATAATTTAGCATATTTAATATATATATATATATATATATATTTGTATTTTTTGTTTATGTGTTTAATAAGTCGGATTGTCTGTTTGGCTTGCAGGTCAGAATCAGCAACATGTTGGGAATTGTCTCTTTATGCTTTTTGCTGACGTCAGAGTTCTGCATAGCAGGTACAAGTTTAATTGTTAATATATATGGATATGTATTAAAAGTTAAATACAGCAGTGACGTTTTTTGTGTCATGTGAAATGATGGCATCACACAGCACAATTATTTCTTGTATTCCATTTTAAAATCGCCTCTCTTTCTCAAAGGAACACACTTTAGTGGCATTTTTACGGCATCTCGTGTAATTTCAGAAAAAGCAGCTATTATAAAATCTGTGCCAACTCGCCATGTCCTCGCCGCATGAAGTTATTGAATTTCACAGGCCTGTCATATGATAAATGGCTGAAGAGTCAGCTGGGCACATCATCAAAGATAGTGACCACATCCTGCTTGGCACACTTAAAACCCCATTCTGACAGAGAGGAAGCCAGCCAGCAGAAATCTTCCCAAAAACGGATATAAATCAATGCAAAGCCTTGAACAAGTAGAACAGTGTTTAAGACATGCCAAGCTATGACAGCACGTCGAGGACCCTCTGTGTCTGTCATAAATTCAATAAGAGGAGCTGATGAGTGTCAACATCACTCTATGGTGTTGATGGAGCCCTGAGGGCTTTGCTTAACTTTAGTTTCAGATACTCTTTGACTGCCCCGACCAGGACTTTGTGATCGAGTGACAAAAACATCAACTCCAATTAGTCACAGTTCAGCCCTGCAATAAGATTGCTGTCTCGCACTTTTGAAAAAGGAGAAAAAAACAGCCAAACGTTGCGGGTTCCGGAAACCCGGAAGCTTCCTAAGAGGGCATCAAACGCAGCCGTGCCATTCACTCATCATTATCTCCCTGAGATTCGCAGACTGGGCGAGGATGTGTGTTTTTTTTTTTTTTTTTTTTTTGCTAAAGATGGCTGCCGAACAAAAGGTTCTCTGATGACTCTGGCTAATTTAAGATGGAGCTATTTGTGACACAAATGCAGCAGGAAATCAAGACTCCCAGCCAGAGAACTGATTTGGCAGATCAATAGAGGAGCCACTGAAATTCTGGCCATGTCTCTATGTCAACTTGAGGTCAATTTTGAACAGACACACTCTTGAGCAGATCTAAGCCTTTCAAATGTGTTGACTCAGTTGGACGTTGTTTTGTTTATGGACTTCAATCCCTTCAAATTCCATTTAACTTTTTGTTTTAGTTGACATGCTTATTTATGTGATGGACATGCTTACTTATGTGATAAGTCCTGTGATGAGATTTTATAGCTACCGTTCAAAATGTTGGGGTCAGTAAGATATGTTTTGAGAGAAATTAATACTTTTATTCAGCAGAGACACATTAGAGATTTCTGTTTGAAACAAATGCCGTTCTTCTAAACTTTCTATTCACCATGTATGATGGTTTCAACAAAAATGTGTAATTTGTACAGTTTTCAACATTGATAATAATAATAAATGTCTACCACATCAGCATATTATAATGATTCTAAAGGATCATGTGACACTGAACTGAAGACTAGGCTAATGATGATAAAAATACAGCTTTGCCATTACAGGAATTGCATTTTAAAATATATTAAAATAAAAAAAACTGTAATTTTAAATGTAATAATATTTCACAATATTACTGTTTTGATGACATATGCCTTTCAATAACATAAAAAAAATTGCACAGACCCCAAATTTTAAACGGCAGTATGAATTCATGATAAATTAATTATATTGTTAATATATATATATATATTTTTCATTTCAGCAAGGCAAGAACTGATAGTTACCACCATAAAGGTAACAATTAAATTAAAAACTATGAAATTTGATTGTATTTTAATATTATTTGCACTGTAAAAAATAATCTTGTAAAAAAAAAACGGGTAACTACTGGCAGCTGTGGTTGCCAGCATCATACTGTAAAAAACACAATGTGTTACTGTTTTTGAAATTAACAGCCAAATACTGTATTGTCAGCTACAGTATAAAACTTTGCTCTAACACAAAAACACTAACACCGTAGTAGTTACGGTATGATGCTGGCAACCACGGCTGCCAGTAGTTTACCGTTTTTTTACAGGACTATTTTTTACAGTTAAACAATAATAATATTGTACTAACAACTTAAATCTATTATTTTCAGCAAGACCCCTACACAATGAGCAAGGGCTCGCAGTTAGAAGGCTACTGTATGGATCTGTTCACTGAGCTGGCTAAGAAATTAGGTTTGAAATACAAAGTTCACCTGGTGAAGGATGGATCATATGGCCGGCAGGACGAAAGTGGAAACTGGAACGGAATGATTGGGGAGGTTGTTAGAGGGGTATGTTATGCATTTTACAGAAAAATACACAATATATAGTACACAATATAGTAGACAATATATATAATAATGTATAATATAATATAATATAATATACAATATAGTAGCCTATATTGTAGGCTACTACTACATCTAAATCTAAAATCAGCATGGCAATTAAATCATCCATGACATGAAGCCTTCCCAAGTAGTGTGAAACCTTCCATGTATTTTGTTCTCAGGAAGCTGATCTCGCCGTGGCTCCCCTCACTCTCACCGCTGCCCGTGAGAAGGCTGTGGGAATGACAAAACCTTACATGCAGACCGGAATCAGTATCCTCCTCCGCAAAGATATCGTTTCTGAGGAGGCCGGCTTTTTTGCCTTCCTCTCCCCCTTCTCTGGGGAGACCTGGTTCGGCATCCTGATTGCATACTTTGTGACTGCAGTCTGCATCTGCATTGTGGGAAGGTCAGAGAAATGAGCAGAACACCAGAGGCGCATAGAACAAGAGCACTTACTCATTTACTAAACACAAATCGTTTAACAATACAATCAGTCAAACTGCTGCTCTTTTTCAGAACAAAGATGGTTTCTGAATTGTTTCCTGAACTGATGCTGATTTCTGCATTTGTCTCTTTATATCAAGGTTGAGTCCATGTGAATGGAGTGAGCCTGAGACAGAGCCGAATCACTTCACACTTCTCCACAGTTTATGGTATGCTATAGGAGCCCTAACCCTGCAAGGTAATCTAAATTAATGTAATAGCAGATTTTAGGGGTCATGCACTGAAAAGCCCATCCTAATGCAGAATAGAAGACTATTTTAGAATATTCAATATCCTTCACACCCTCTTAGGCCATTTTACATGTTTTCGCTTTTATTTCCCTTCAACTATGGCCAAATTTGTGTAAATTTTCACCAAAATTAGTTCCGATCACATTCAGACCAAACCTTTCAATTATAACGTAGGCTATTGGATTTTCATGTCGTTTTGCAGAACCTTATAGAAGATTTTTGATAATTATGGTTTATTTATATTTTTAGTGGTCAGATCAGGGAATGTCATGTCCATAAGTCTTATTTTACTTTTATATTATAATTTGTGCTAATATGTTTAAAAACATTTAATGAAGTGTTCATTTTCATTATAGTTTACTTTAGAAATTAATCGTTTTTTTTTTGGTTATTAATTTATTAATATTACTACTTAGGTTGAATTTATTATTTCAGTTTTAGATTTTTATATATTTGTCATTTTACTGTTTAAACAAACTTTACATCAGACCTTTTTTTAATTTAAATGACTATTTACATTTAAATAATCAATGTATGTTTGATTTTAGTTCAGTTTTATTCATTTTCAGTTGGTAATTTTAGTGCTTCAACTTAAACTATTTTTTTGTAACTTTTATTTTAGTAGTGCACCTTTAACAAAATTGCTGTCTATGAAGCAAAACTTGTAAAATGTCATCGCCGCCGTGCCCTTAAAGAGTATGCAAAAATTTACCTGCACCTCCTGTCAAAAGAAATTTACAATAATATCCTTCTATCCTTTCAACCTGTCTTTAAAAACAGAATATGGAAGGATAACATTTTTTCCTTGTTTTGCTTTCCGCAGGTGCAGGCCCTCACCCTAAAGCCGTGTCAGGAAGGGTAATCAGTTGTACCTGGTGGTTGTTTGCCGTCGTACTCCTGGCCTGTTATTTTTCCAGTCTTAATTCCTCTCAGGCGTCTGACTCTGCCCCGCTCATGATTAAAGGGTTTGAGGACTTGGCTAATCAGGAAGTAATAGAATATGGAACGCTTGCCGGCTCCTCCACCCTCGCCTTCTTTAAGGTCTGATCACATAAATCATATCTGCACATTTTCCTGATTACGGTAGTGAAACTCATTCCTGCCAGAGAAAGATTTCTTTACATGTTAACATTTTTTTTTGCACAGAACTCCAATAACCCATCTTACCGTCGCATCTATGAGCACATGGAGCGAAGGAAGAGTTTCGTGACCTCTATGGATGAGGGTGTCCAGAGAGCAAAGGAAGGAAATTACGCTTTCATCGGAGAATCGGTGTCCCTGGACTTGGCTGTGGCACGGCATTGTGAACTGGTCCGTGCACATGAGGTCATCGGGATGAGAGGTTACAGCATTGTAACTCCTCTTGGTGAGACAAACATATTTCTTCTGTGGCCCATGTTGTTCTAAAGGTTCCCGATTTTGTTTTGGAGGTCTCCTACAACAGGTTTACAAACATCCAAAGTCAAAAAACACATTTATTTTCTAATAATATACATCAGTATCTTCTTTTTTCTCACAATGTCTGAAACGGTTCAATCAAAGATTTGGTCTCTCTAAACAAACTTTCTGAGAGACTACTCTGCTCCGATTGGTCAGATGACCCAGTCTGTTGTGATTGGTCTACCCTTTGCACTGTGCATGTCGGAAATGAAACGCTCATTACCATATCTGAATTTCAGCTCCAGAGGCTTCCTCAGCACTTGTTTATGCAGTGATATGAACAGTAACAATAGTTTTTCCTTACAGTTTTTCGCACACAGACAACAACATTGACAGAATGATCTCTGCGAATCTCCACACATATCCGCAAATTATTAAGAACGCTGTGTTACGTCACTTTGTGTGAAAACTACGCACGTACAAGTAATACGCATGACCTTTTTCACAAATTCGTGTTTTTGTTGTTTACAACTTGCACTTTGAAAACAGTTTTCAAAGGTTTGCGTTTTCAGTCCCTAAATGTAATTGTCATAAAAACGAATAGCCAAAACGCATAGAGTTTTGTATTTTTAGTTGAAAATGGTTTCGGTTTTGAACAGCCCCTAAAACTTTGCAGACCTTTTACATTCACAAACAGCTATATAACACTATGAAAAGTTATAGTCGAAAAAGAAGAGGCACATTAACATACATTAAAGTTGATCCGAGATATTTTTTCTGATGTATTATTTGTTTAAAGTGAGGCAAAGGACATTGATGTTTCTTGCTGCAGTTCAATCAGTCTTTTTCTTGGAACAGGCTCTCCTTTGCTGAAGAACCTGAGCGTGGCTATCCTGCAGCTGAGCGAGGCTGGGGAGCTGGAGTACCTGCGCACTAAGTGGTGGGCCAGCAGCTGTATACCGGATAGTGCCAAAGCCTCGTCTCTGAGGGCTCATAGCATGAAGGGCATCTTCCTGGTTCTGGCTATAGGCCTTGGGATTGGAGTGCTGCTCTCCTTGTTTGAACTCACCTCAAAGTCTCGCAGCACTGCAGGGGAGCAGAAGGCAAGTATTGCCAATCACACACACAACAGACTTTCCATTGGCTTTAAGCTTCAGCACAGATTTCAACTGAACAGTAGCACATTTTGATGAGCGTTTTTGTTCATTATAAGTTTTGGTGAAAACCTGTTCTCAACCATACAGAAATCCTGCTGCACAGTTTTGACTCAGGAACTGAGCCAGCGTTTGAGAATGACCAACACAAAGGGAGACCAGGAAACCTCAGACAAGAACAAGGCATAAAAGGTTAAACAACAGTGATGTAATATGTAAGTCTTACATAGCAGAATGACTTAACTGTTCATACTATAGGTCTGTACATTATCTGATGTTGGGACTATTTCTCATGCTAGAAAATATATTTGATACATTTTAACAGATACATAATTATGTTAATACATCATTTTCTAAAACGTTTTAAATTTAAATCAAGCTACTTGTTTGTTCAGTGAAGATGGTGCAGTGAGGTACCTTTTTTCATCTGAATATTGCAGCAAAATCGCATGTAGCTCTTTGTATTTTAGATAATTATCATGCATTTCAACTTGAAACCATAATTTAGACCATCATTATGAGTCTAAAATGTTCATGTAAAATCTATTTTGCTAATGAATGACAGATTGGAGACATCTGAAAATGTCTATAAAAAAGTAAAATATTTTATAGAAGTAAAAATGACAAGTAACATATTACAGTTGTTTTGTAATTTGAACATGGGGAAAATTGCATTAAAAAAAATCACCTCTTACTGTCACAAAAGAGGTATTCGTTCTGGCACCATGTATATTAATGAATTAATAAACTTGGACTTACACAAAAGTGTGATTGCATTATTTAAGAGAAAATCAGAACCATATGTTTGGTTTTAAACACAGAGTCTTTAAATTCATTATATCTAAATCAAAATGGCAGCTTCCAGATGCAAAAGACAGAATGTAACATTCCAGGCTACTTTTTGAAAAAAGTATGAACACATGAATTATGAGTCCAAATGACATGAGAAGATGATGGCAAAATAATACAAAATACAAATGTATTTGCTTATGGGTTTGCTTTACTTCCTGTAGCATCTGTCCATATCTTTCACAGTAGCTGCGGTGTGGTATTTTCTTTTTAGGTTTCACATGCATGGCTTTTCTACAATGTTGAGGAATCTAAAATGTATAAATAAATACAAAAACAGTCAAAATCTCTACTTAGGTAAAAATATAGCATGACTTTTGATAGACATTTTAACCAGCATGAAAAAAGTATTAATTTAAAACAATTTATTATTTAGGAAAGAGCCCTTGGCACGTACCTCTGAAAAACAGTGGCGAATGGCAGTGAATCTCACGCATTTTCTGCTCAAACAGAGCATTCATTTCCCTTTGCAGTGTGCCCATTGTCTGCTGCTGGTTGTCAGGGAAACGGGATGGCAGAGAACTCAGGTCAAGGCTGTCCAAACTACTTAGGCTGCTTGATTCACTTTCAGCAAGGTTGTGATTAGTAGGAGCAGAGTTTTTTGGTGCAGAGTAACTACACTGTGGGAGTGGGAGAGGGTATTGGTTGAGGAATTCTTTCCTAATGAGACCGGTTGTGTTTGGCGGAGAGGGCGGACGGCGTCTTGGAACGCTTTGTGATCTGCGTCCTTTAAATGGTGAATCTTTGGAAGATGACGTGCCTTGGTCATTCCTGCGTCTGCTCAGTGCAGGTGTTGCGGGGATTGACATTGGTTGCCACAGGGGGTTAAGCCTGCCATCTATAGAGGCTCCGAATTTATTCTTGAGCACCGGATTTCTGATGTTTAATGTTCCACTGGTAGGATCAAGTACTCCGTCAGGTATTGGATGGAAATTCAAAGGTTCCCATGTTTGTATAGGTTCTGACTGACTTTTTAGATGGCTCTCTTGACGTTCATACAGCTCAGGTTCCAGCACTGAATCCTCAATAACAGATGTAGCACCTGAGATCTGCTTCAACACGAGTTGCTCATTCAGTGTAGAAGCACCATCCTTCTTCTTAGGTACCTGTAAGTCTGTAGACTCGCACTCCTGTTTAGATGTTGAAGGTAATTCATTTAATTTTGAAACTGTCAACTTCTTGTTATCCTCAAGGTGTGATTGGACCACAGAAATCTGATCGTCTAATTCTGAATCAAATGCTAAGTTGTTATAGTCCATAGCCACTCCTGTTCCACCAGAGGACAGGCGGCGCCGTGCCTCATGATTTCCTTCTGGCTCCTGAAAACAGACCTTGTGAGCCCTTCTCAGGGGTTCACTTTGAGCTCCTCTGAGCAATGACGCAGTCTGTGAGGTGCTCCTGCTGTCCTTCGAGCTCACGTCATCACTGTAACGTCGGTTTAGAAAGTCCTCTTTGGCGTAGCAGTCGGCTAAACCCTTCACAACTTTTGTTTTGTTCTTCTCAGCTCCGCCTTTACGCAGGAAGTTTGCACCGAATGACTTCCTTGTGCCGTCTTCAGAGGTCTGCATAAGGTTTTTCTGGATTAGCTGCTTTACTGCGTTGCTCGATTTGACCTGGTTATGAGTACATCAGAAAAATGGCAATTAATAAAAGGCAGAATTAATACAACAATGACATTTATGTACAAGAGAAATCTAATGAAAAGTTACCTTTCCTGTGATGTCATTAATGCTAACATGCACAAAGATAGATGCTTCTTCCATACCTTCTAAATAGACATGCCGATATCCTGTGGGACAAGGAAATAATATAAGTGTGACTGAATTATTGATGAAAATGTATACATCTGTGCAATAAAGTCATCTATTGGCATGCATTTTACCTGGCATCATGCTTTTAAATGCTATGGTTCTCTGTCCAATGAAGTCTCGTCCAATCGGATCATGATCCCAAACCATAAAGCGCACCAAGGCAATCTGAGGCATGTGTAGTGTAAACACTAGTGTTTCCTCCCACATGGGGTTAAAACCTGTTAGTATGACATTAAAATATGAGAAATGTCCATATATTGAAAACAAAACTCAGCTGTTAATTTGCTAATCTTTAATTGCGACTAATGGTTAATTTTGAATCGGAGACAACTGAAAAATGATTCGCGGTTCAGCCAGAGAGTTAGTTGCGATTTATACAATCATGAGATTGCGTCTCATTTAAGTTCAAGACTCGTGAATCTTTTTGACTGCTTCTTTTTGATTGGAATGGTTCTTAAGAGTCATTTGTTTGAGAACTGACATCACATGGAAAATATTTTTTTTTAACTTGGCACAGTGCTTTAAAAGTCTATCTAGCATTTGTTTACATAAAAAAGTAGTGGAACTCAAAAACGTATTCTGTTTGAACGTCCCCAGACACAAATTTTAAAAATGTTGCACATCGAGTTTTGTTTCCATCAGTGTCAGTCACTACAAACACATATGAATCAACCACTAACCTTATAGATGCCATTATATTTCAATTACGAATACTGCCAAGTTCGGTTTGCATGATCCAGATTTGTACTTACCATTGTCGTCCACTACTCTTGTCTGCTGTTTATTGCAATCAGTAGGCAATCCAATTATCTCCACTTCCACAAAGGGATCTATGATCTGGACAATAAGGCAGTGAAACCCAGATCGCATGTTACACATTATTACGTACTTTCATTTTTAAGTATGAGTGAACTCACCTCTCCTCTGTCCCCTAGCATGGAGTCTTTTGGCTTCGGTAGCTGCTGGCCACTAATTATCTTGAGAACTAGCTGAGATTTCCTGTGTCCTGGCAAAGGGTCTTCCAGTGTAGGATTAAAGGCACCTGAAGACAATCATTATGTGTGGTGAAGATTCCCTTTCAAAGAGAATAATAAATATAATGCATCAAACAAGTGGATGTTTTTTACCTGTACTCTAGAGACTCCATCTTACCTTTACACATGCATTTTGGCTTCAGCACATATCCGCAGTTTCCATTTGCTGCAAATTTCGCCCTGTTCAGCTGTAGCATACGGCCTTCTGTTTGATAGTTGAGAGCGACTGGAAAGATGAAACAACATTTCAAACAAATGCACCGTGCAACTGGGATAAAAAAAGAGCCATTTTCCAGCAGTGATCCATTGCTGTTCAAATAAAAGTCTTTGCTGTTTCATCATTAATGAAAAAACAAAAGGCTTTGATGATAACTAGAAAGGAAATAATTAATAATAAATTTTAAAAAAAAAGCTAAATCAAACCTAAATGACATCCTGCGTTCCAAAAAGTCTGAGGATTGAAGTTACTCGAATCAACACGGTAGTTGGAGGGGTAGACTCTTATGAGTTGTCGCTGATTGAAGCGAACTAACTGGGCAGGTTTTAAATGCAGAATCTGGTTAGTTATGCTCTCGTTTAAGGAGGAGACCTGCCAGCTGCACATGTATGCTGCAAAACCAATACAGTTTATTTAGACATAAATAAAAATCAAGAATACATTTACAGTTTGTGCTCAAAGAGGTTGCAACTGTCTTACCTTGAGTTTCTATATCATGAACACGCACCGACTTGGTGTATTTAACGAGATCAGAGAGGGCACGAGACAGTCTCATTGTTTTCCTTCGTCTGCAAAAATGTCCATAAAACATGGACTATCATTAGACTGGACAGATTTAGATACACAATGTAAAATATGTTTGTAAGATGCAACAAAAACAATAAAAATATGACAATTGATTAACTGTAAGTTACCTCACTATTACATAAGATAACTTTTACTATACAATAATGTAAATATATATATATAAACATTTAAATATTTAATTTTTTTGTAATTAAAAAAACTTCTTAAAACTGTACAAAGTTTTCATACATGATGCGTCAAATTTGATTTATATAATTTAAATAGTATTTTTTTATTTCAGTCAAAATAAAATGTATTGCATAGTTAAAAATACAGTCATGAATATGCACCAAAAATGCCATCCTGTAAATTAATGATAAAATAAAACTGTTCTGTTTTTTTTTTTTTTTTTTTTATTTATTTATTTTTTTTTTTAAAGTATACAGAGAATTCAACAAATCTCCTGAAATACTCACTTGCCATAGTTGATGGCGTGTTTATCGTTACTGCTTGGGATTTCCTGCTCAGTATCAGAGTCACTCATGTTGGGCTTCTTTTTTAATTTCACACGTTTTTTCTTCTAAAACACAGATGTGGAACATCGTAACACTAGACCGTATAATGCTGCTTTCGTGATATTTTCCCCTACTTTACTGGAAATGTGACAAGTGGAAAGGATTTGCAGACCTTGCGCCTGAAGCTGCCCATGAACGACCTCCGTGAGCGTTTCTTCGATTCATCACCCGTCTCTGGTGTTCCTTCAGTGCTCTGTAACCCAAAACACAGCAATTTTTAGTCAGACACTGCAGAAGGGGAATAACCCAGTTATTCTAATGTAGACAAAAGGAAAAAGCATCTCACATCTCCATTAAGTTGCTCCTCTTCCTCCTCTTCCTCTTCACCGCTGTCTTCATCAGACACATCCCCTTCCTCTGCATCAGCATCAATGTTTGCTGGCAGCTTCTTTCCCTGGAAAGCACCTTAATGTTCATTTCCCCCCATGATTCGATCACAGAAATATTCTACTTTAAACTTTATGCTAAGTGTAAAATATTACCTCACCTTGACAAGTACTTTCCCTTTCAAAACCTCTGGAGATGGCAGACGCCTGGACTCATTGGTATTAATATTTGACAGGTCCAGCTTGTCTTGTAGCACTTCCATGAGGTATTGAGCCATTTTCTTCTGCTGAGGCACAGTGCAGTGGTTCTCTATAGAAAGGATCACTGGGTATCTGACAGTGGAAGAATTAGTTTTATATATTATGATATGCCACAATATGATGTATATGGCAACAGTTCTTCTAATATACAGAGTGTGTAGCTTTCATTTCTTAAAGAATTATTTTAACACGTGAAAATGGTACCAGATATCCTGGAGTAGACTTTACAGCGTGCTTGACTCTTGCATTGTTAATAAAAAATCTTGACCAAAAATGTACAAACCTCTTGATGGAATGTTGTTATTTTATTTCCATCAAGAGGTGCATACATTTTCTGGTCAAGACCTTGCATTGACAATGCAAGAGCGGATCTCTCTGTAAAGTCTACTAATTTAAGGTCTAGACGAGTCTGGACTCATGTGTGAAACTGATTGTTCATGCTCCCTCCCAACCACTCTTTCACAATTTGAGCATGACAAATCGTGACATTGTCATCCTGGAATATGGCCATGATGTGTCTTTCTACATGCTTTTTTTAAGAAATGAAAAGCTATACACTTCGTCAATTAGGGTTAGAAAAACTGTTCCCAGACATATAGGACGCTAGAAACATAATATTCACTGCCACAATGATCCAATCACTGACTCTACAGCATTTACCTAGGTACCGTTGTGGTCAGAATTATTGGCACCCCTGATAAATATGATCAAAAATGGCTGTAAAAATAGATTGATTTTTGCCATTTTTTTAATGAAAAATCAAAAGGATAAACAATGCAAACCTTTCATTGCAGTAAACAAATTGAAAGTTGGGGATACTCACATTATGAAATAAATGTTTTTCTCCCCAAACACATTAGCCACAATTATTGGCACCCCTAGAGTTTTTAATGAGTAAAATATCTCTGAAGTATATTCCCATTAATATTACATTTTTTAGCACACCAGCGTGTAGGAACAGGAAATTGTCTAGCTATGGCTTCTTGTTTCACCGGAGTATAAATATGAGGAAACACAAAGGCCAAATTCCCTTAATCATCCATCACAATGAGTAAAACCAAAGAATATAGTTCTATAGGCAGTGTAAATCACTTACTGAGTTTTGGCAAACGCATATTTGTTGATTGTCTCAACAACATCTTTAAAGAGGATTTTTGAGGTAAGTGTGTAACCATGATGCACAATGGGTTCCCCATCAGGACCATCCCAGCAGTCAACTAGAGAGACAAAGAGAGTTGAAAGATAACATGTTTTGTTTAAAATCACAATTGAATCAAAATGGTCAACTGGAATATTGCAGCGCTTATTAAAACGATTTATCTGTGCACATCACAACCTCTCAGTCGCATGAGATCACAGCAAACCACAACGTTTCAATGATCCAATCAATTCATGTTGGACAAAAGCAGGTCCCGTCTACTTTTTTCCTTTTCGAGAAGCTATTTTACTCAGATATACTTCATAATAGAGAAGAAAAGATTTTCAAGCCAAGTTTAATGAAAGTAAAAACCTTATTAAAATCTGTTACTTTGAAAAATGAGTATTACCTTCCACACAGCGACAGCCCGTCTGAAGCACATAAGCATACATATCAACCCGAGACTGAGACAGCAGCTGATCTCCCGTCAGGTAGGTGTTGTGAGAAGATGCGATGAAGTAGTTTGTCAGTGGCTGTGTCATGTCCTGATTTACTTGATAGTGTTCTGGGTTGAAGATGTCTCCTGCAGGACTACGCATGTAGTTGGTGAAACCTTAGAAAGCAAGAAAAATATAGTAAAGGTCCAATGTTATAATTACTATGAACAAATGAACACATGAAGAGTCTCTCACCATCAATACCCAACAGCATATGTGTTTGGCTTTCAGAACATGGCTCAAACTGGTTAATGATCATCTTGCAGTAGTCTTTAGTCACATTTACCATCTAGAAACAAAAGAAAAATGCTTCAAAAATAGAGCGATTCCAAGAGGGTCATCATAGCATTGGTGCTCGGCCCCTAATTACAAATGTGACAGTTAATGGCCACTAAAAGAGTATTATATTCAACGAATACATGACGATACGCAAAATGAATCACACCAGCCTTTTGCTCATTTTCCAAGAAGCGCTGGAGGTCGTTCACGTCCATGTGCTCTTTGTGGTTACTGTAGGTGATCATTAGCAAGTAAAGATCTCTGCGTGTCGAGATCAGCTTGTAAAAGGTACAGAATTCCTCAAACGTCAATGATCCCTGGTCATCGTCAGTGTCAGCCTCCTGCGAATGCAGAGTTTTCTTTCAAATGAGATACTAAGAAACATAATTTCAACACATATTTCAGAAAAAAAAGAAGGTGAAACAATCACTTTTTTTCTCAGGTTTTTAGTTAGTGATTCTTCTGTTACCCAATAATTTTTTGTGTGTACTTTCAGTGAAAGTAGTGTTATGGTATTGGTTGCATTATAAATATATATATGTCCCCATTAAGGATTAGAGGCACTAGAGTTAAGACCTTTTACAGACAACACCATCTGTTCAAGATGAACCATATGTTACATACTCAGAGCGTACTCATCGGCATCTTTGCTAATGGCACTGTGGAGGTGTTTGAAACCAATATATCCTGGCACAGGACATCAGTAATTATATTAGAGAGAAACTATGTAGAAATAGGACATAGTAGAATGAGACTTGTCAAAAATACCAGCTAGGAGAATGTGTTTGATATGCTCATTCAAGCTAGCTCGCTTGTTTGCCTACTCATCAGCAGCTCTGTGGAACTGAATTGACATTTATACAATACTGTTAAAAAGTTAGGGGTTAATAATATTTTAAAAATAAAATAATACTTTTATTCAGCGGGGATGGATTCAACTGATCCAAAGTGACAGAAAATATATTTATAGGCTACAAAAGATTTCCATTTCAAACAATATTCATTCAATAATCCTAAAAAATTATTAGTGATAGTAGTAGATATATAAAATGTACCTGGAACATTTCTTTGACTTTCTGCTTTGGAAGGTTCACATTGAGCTTGTGGAGCAGCTGCAGAACCTCTCCAATGCTCAGATTTCCATCTCCATTTTTGTCAGCTTCTGAAAAGGTCTGTCTCAACCATTTGCAACAAGATGTAAGGAAACATCCACACATCACAATTCACACAAACTGAAACAGGTCACATGGGGGCGCTATGGGTGGATTCAGTCCATCACCTTCCCCCTCAGAGACACAATTAAAAGGATATTGATCTCGAGTCCGTAGCCTTTTTGCCAGACTGTCCTCGTCACTGATGCCTGCCAGGAGGTATTTAAGGCCAGTGATCCAGGTCCGTGCCTCTTCTCCATTCGTGGAAACCAAGTCAAGGGATTCCACATGGTCTCCGTGGTAAATACTGAAGCAGCAGTTTGGATCAAAGTTACTGCTGGCAAATCGCCTGAAAACCTCAGTTCTCATCCCTTCACAGACCTCATGGATAGAGTCAATGGTGACTAAATAAACCATGAACAAAGAAAAAACAGTGCAGTGCTCTGAGCATTTGATCATTTCTATAGTTCAGACTTTTTGACAAAATAATCTTTTGAGAAAAAATACCAATAGGCTGGCTACCTGATCGGAAACAAGTTTTAGCACACATCTGTTTAGCTTGACGCTATATGTACGTGCTGACAAAACTAACTTTTAGCAAAAAGTGAGTAGGTAGCAAAGCAAAGCCATTCAGATAGCATACTACCTTCTCACTATTGATTCAGTATACTGTGCATGCTTTTTCAAGCCATTTTACAAGATGTAAACAAAACTGGTCCAGAAGCACTTCCTGTTTCAGTTTTTTAACACTACGTAAACGCGGGGATAAAATACAACCAACAGAACATATAAAACTGAATCAAAAAGTTAAACAAACATCTTTAAGATTTTTCTTTACATGTGAAATAAAGAAAACAGTTACAAACTGAAACAGGAAGTGTTTCTGGACCAGTGTTGTTTACATCTTGCAAAATGGTCTATATCCACAGAATACCTAGATAAACAGTTACTTACAGGTATACTGAATCCCAGAATGCTATGTGCTTGACCTTACATTTCCAGTATGACCAGTAATTCCAGAAGTGATTTTTAACATCTGTTTCTTGACTCATTGTTTGATTCCAACATGTGACATTTTTACACTCACTAGATTAAACATGCAATGTGAAGAGATCATAAATGTCATGAGGTCACTACTGTTTATCGTCTACTGTTTCACACAAAAAAACTAAAGCATTTTTATTAATACATTTTTTCGAATTATTTATGCAATATTGAGTTAGCAGTAGTATTTAATTCCTAGCATACCAAGAATTTACTCTTTAAATATTTCCTCTTTCAAAAGTAGCCTACTGTAGGCTACATGATCTGCAAGCTGCACATGTCATGCAATTTAATGGGGGTGTTCAAAATAACAAGCACATCCTGATATCATGTACCCCAGCAGCTCAAGCAGCTCATCTGACTCACTTTTTGCTCTCTCATGTTTTCTGGACGGCCTCCAGCGGATACAGGACTTGTGCTCATCTAGGTAGAAGAGGCGCACCAGAGCCTTGGATTTTCCTCTCAGTTTTATCATTTGAGATCCGGCCTGCATGTTGCACATGCATCTCTCCACTGCAAAAGAGGATTTCAATGATTAATATTTAGCTGCACATATATGTTAGGCATGTAAACAGGCTACAGTTATATTTTGCATCTGTAAATTATTTTAAATATATTTTGGCACTATTCATTTCTTTAGTGAGTGCACCTTTAAGAACATAACTTTAATATCAGAGTTTAATTCACACTTACAAAAAATTTAGATAGAATAAATGGTATGCATATTTGGTGTGCTGTCCAGGGAGAGGACTCCGAGCTCGGATATTTGGCCCGAACACAGAGTACTCCCCCTGTATTGCTGGTTAAGAAGTAACCAGGCGAGTGTGAGGAGACGGGGTGGTGGAAGGATGCTGAAAAACTGTCGAGGAACTTTGGTGAGTCAAATGAGTGTATGTAAATATATATATTAGTCTCCAACTCAAGCTGATTGGATGGACATGTTGATTACTGCTTGTCAACAGCTGGTTGGAATGATGTGATAATTGCATCAATTATTTGAACGTGCTCCTCCCGAACTTTGTAAATAAAACGTCATTTGTTCAAGCAGTTGTACAAGTTCCTTCTCAATCAGATTACACAACTGCGTCACACACGCACAGTTTCGAAGGCTGTTTACTCATAATGCTGACATGCATCATGGAAACAGCAGCCTACTACAATCACAACGAATTCAGAGACAGCATCTTATAAACATGCTTTAATTGTTTGTATCGTTATGGGAAAGATGTCTCTTTATTTCAAGGCATACTATAATAATATAGGCTACCGATAATAGTTGAATCATATCATTTATTATAATTATACAAATTATTTTTTCTACTTTCTGTTTATGCCAGAATGACATTCTAATGAACCTGGAGTCACCAAAGGTTACTGTTAATGGTCAACTCAGGGTATGTTTTCAAAATTTGCTTTGGAGGAGCGGATCAAGGACAGAGGATCATGTGACGCAGCTAGTCAGTCTAATCTCCGGGGATTGTATGTGTCCATATGCCGTGAGGTGCATTTCTCCTGATGGCAATAATTTAGGACTCTGTCTTGTTTTAAATGCACTTGAAGTACTCAATTAAAAGGTAAATTACACGCAGAATGACTCTGAAACTAAATCAAGTATAAAACCATACACCCAGCAATTATAACTTCATATTTGTAATAAAAATATCAGATTAGTGTCTTCATTCTTACCTATCTGGCCCATTCTCCATTTTGGTGATGCAACAATGCTTCCTCCTATCCAGAAGAACTCCTCAGCCAGACGTGATATCGCAGCTTTCTTCCATAGTTTAGGTGAAGTCATGATAGAAGGAGAGGGTGATTGGAAAGGTGACGGCGGTCTCCTCCCAGGACTCCCAGGACGCCGCATTAGAGACGGTGAAAACAAGGCTGGAGATGATGGTGCCATTCCTGGAGATGTGTTCATTACTGCTGGACTCTTGTGTAGTCATAACCTAGACCTATGGTCATGTTCCTCGCCCACCGTATCAGTGCTGTAATTCATAAGGTCATCTCTCTTCCACCAGCGGCATCTAGCGAGACAGGTGTTACTGAAATGATGAGCCAACAATTCTCAAGGGTAGCAATGTGCCTGTGGACAGATGACTTAAATCCAGTTGACACCTCTTCTTGACTGATCCTCTTAGCAATTGACCCTCCCTCTGGTCCATTGATATTGTGTTTTCTTCAGAAATTCCAGTATGAGGGCAATTAGACTGCTATGGTGGACGGGTGCGGTGGAGGCTAGTTTAGGAGGAACTGGGACGGGAAGAAGAGTCACACGTGTCAGCAGTCAGTAAATCTCTAATCCAGGATGAGGAGAAGGCATTGCTCGTACTAGGGGATTTTCATGCATTGCTTGTCAACTTGAGGAAAAGGATTGGGGATGATATATCAATAGTTGGAATAATGTTATTAAATAATTAAATAAATCTGGGTTCCATTACTACATGTACATCAAACGCATGTCATTTATAAGCTTTTATTTAAAAAAAAGCATAATAATAAATAAATTTAATGTCTTATGAACTAACACCTGGTTAACAGTTCTTATAAAACTATACAACTGAACAGGATTTTTTATTCACAGAATGATAATGACATCTCAGATCATCAAGCAGGTAAATGAATGGCATAAGCAGTTCAATTTCCATTTCCACAATCACAATGAAGATTCTCTATCTTTGCCGGATCGATCCTGGAGTGAAACAGACAGATGGGTCAATGGCATTTAAAGAACGAAGAAGGTGAGTATTATACAGGTAGATAGTCGGATTGGTGGACTCTCATGTAGAGACCGATGAGAGCGGAGAACAGGCGAGTATAACTGTGGATTTATAATGTGATGTCCTAATAGAGCATCACAGTCCCGCCCACAGCCCGAGAGAGCGTTGGTGCCGAAAGTAAATTTCCCATTCATTTCTCCCATTGACGTTTTGTAAAATCCATATCTAAAGAGTTTTAGAGCATGTCTAAGGATGACCAGCTACGGCTGAACTCATAAGCAGACGACATATCATTTCGAGTGAAAAAAACGAAGAGAAAATCTAAAAAGTCAAGGGTACAAGCTTGTGTCCATATGTTCATTTCAGAGCAAAGGAACTACTCATCCCATAATCCACCGCGCCAAAGTCGACTGAAGCCACAGTGAAAAAGCCTTTTGAGTGACTTCCAAATCTGACGACGGCCACGTGAACTTTTTCCTCCAGTGAATTTTATATAGTGAATGAGCAGGGACACTCCTTTTCCTCGACTTACTGAAGCTTATATGTAAAATGCATTTGCAGCAGCACATGCTAAAACATTGAGCATCTGGCTTGCTCATAGGCTGTGTTGCAGCAACTGCACATCCAAAGGCGCGAGGGCGTCTCTGAGGTGCGACCAATAAACTAACCCTACGTCATTAGATGATCTTCAGTCGCTGGGTTAACCCAGACAGTTACACGACTTCAACCAATCAGATGCATTACTGTGGGATTGTGGGATTGTTCAGGATTGTGGGTAAGAAGTACCTATCCAAGATATTCCGAATTAAAGCATTTATCTTAAAACAAGGTTAGTGCCCCATGAACTTTTGGCGTTTATATGAGCATATACAATCGCTTAGTAGAGCCATAGCTGGTTTTAAGTCTATCATGTATGGTTACATTTTTGTGGCTTATAAAATGTCAAAGGAGAAATTGTATTGAATTCTTACTTCCGGAACCGGCTGTGGGCGGGACTGTGATGCTCTGTTGTGAAGTGACAGGTGTGGCAGGTTAAAACTGATTGTGATTGTGAATGAGTGGGTGAAGCACGTGCTGAGGGAATGCTGGCTGAATCTGTGACAGTACTCCACCTCCAAAGGTTGCTCCAGATGACTGGGAGTGGCGACGAGGATGACCTCTGGGAGCGGTGCAAAAGGCTTCTTTCAGTTGTTGGAAAGCTTCCGTGGCAGCTGGACTCCAGAACAGAGACTTGGGTGGGTTACGGAGTAATGAGCTTATAGGAAAGGCAATTTGGCTGAAGTTGACAATAAATTTATGGTAGAAATTTCCAAAGCCTAAAAATCGTTGTAGTTCTTTGATTTGAAGAGGGTTGTGGCCAGTATTAGACTGATTGTACTGGTCCATCTGAATGCCACATCCGTCGATGATGTAACCCAGGAAGTGGACAGATGTGGGATAAAACTCGCACTTCTCCAGCTTCAGGTAGAGTTGAAGGACCTGCGCAGCGTGGTGGCGATGTTCAACCAGGTTCCAGGAATAAATAAGGATATCAACGACGTAGATGACGAATCTCTGGTGCATGTCCCGGAACACCTCATCCATGAAGCCTTGGAACTCGGAAGGTGAGCTTGCCAGCCCGTACGGTATAACCAGGTACTCATAGTGCCCTGATGGTATGATTAAGGCAGTTTTCCACTCTTCACCCTTCCGTATTTGGATGAGATTGTAGACACTGAGCAGGTCCAGCTTGCAGAAGATGCGAGTACCTCTCAGTTGTTCCAGGGCTGCTGAGACCAGGGGAAAGGATAACGACAATAGTTTGATCATTGAGAGCCCTTTAGTTGATTCTGTCCTCTGTCTTCTTTTCCACAAAGAAGAAGCTTGACGCAGCAGGTGATGTAGACGGTTGTATGAATCTTGCTTGAGTGCCTCCACAATGTACTTATCCATCGCCTTCTGCTCCGTGATCGACGGAGGATAGATTTTACTTTTGGGCAATGTGGCACCGGGTACCAACTTGATAGCACAGTCCCATGGCTGATGAGGTTGAAGTTTTGTCTGAACACATCCTGGAATGTCTGATATTCCTGGTATACTGCACTTCAGGACTTTCAGTCATGGTGGAACTGAGGTTAACTGATATCTTTAGATGCTGAGATGAAGCTTTCTTTAGTAGATATTGGAGACAATTATTGAAGCAGTACTCACTCCACTTGGTAATTTCTTCATTTGACCAGGACACTCCAGGTGAATGTATCTGTAGCCAGGGGCATCCCAGGATGATGTCCGCAGTTGAGCCTAAGCACCAGAAGCAAGATTTCCTCTACGCAGGATTCCAATACCAAGTCTGATTATGAGTGTGCAATGAGTAATTATTCCTCGATCCAGCAGCTTATGCAGAATTGAGTGGATGCTTAGGGTTTGTGAACAGGGGAGTTTCTTGAGAAGTGCCAGGGTGCTTGAGAGGTTCCCTGTAGATGAAGTTCTGAGTTGATGAGAGCTTGAACTGTAATGGAACATTGAGGGGTAGTCACTGATACTGTCATGCATTTTAAGTGGATATTAGCAAGAGAATTTGAACAGCACTCACTGCTGGGTGAACTGGACAGTCAGGGATGAGGTGACCATTAGATCCGCAGTAGAGGCATAAATTATGCCGCTAAATTTGGGATAGATTTTTAGTCTACCTACATAGGCTCTAGGAGGTGGTGTAGGAGCAGCTGATAGAATTAAGTGTGAAGATTGCAGCAGTAATGTTTCTACCTGGCAAGCTGAGATTCGTTGAGCTACATGAATTGTTGTATCAGATTTTTTTAACCCCATATAATCATCATAAATTGCTATCTGAATTCCCAGATCTGGAGAAATACCCCTAGGCAGCCTTGCTTCGGGTGACCTTGTTCAACTCGCTTGAGTGACATAATATAGGTGATATTGGCTTTGTCAGTTAGAAAACAGGGAACTTGCATCTTGCATAGGAATGAATGAACTGCTCGTAAAAAAAAATTCCCGGTCGACATTTGCTATTATGACATCTGCTTTACAATGCTTATGATAAACACAATGCTCATGGTAACTTTTGTTAACTCTACAATACGTAAATCCACTTCACCAGCTAATTACTCCTCAACAGCGATGCCATAAATATACAGAGCGACCGCAAAAACGGAAGTTCAAAGGCAACACTTTAATAAAATTAATTTTCTCAGAAACGGAGACAACAATTTTAGAAACTGATTCGCTAGTCGGATTTCGCACAATATGAGAGAATAGGCTACTCACCCTCAAAGTTGTTTTTTACTATGTTTGACAGCTAACTGCCTCACAGTGTTGTTAACATCATTCACGTTAACCGCTGAAAGTTTTTGTAAACAGCGAGTGTAATTTGACACTATCTCCACCTAACGCAAAACCGGCTTCTGACCATAGACTGACGCAGCACCGG
The DNA here is from genome assembly GCA_038021265.1 of Cyprinella venusta. Lineage (NCBI taxonomy): Eukaryota > Metazoa > Chordata > Actinopteri > Cypriniformes > Leuciscidae > Cyprinella > Cyprinella venusta. The sequence continues at coordinate 21,476,047 of CM075879.1, forward strand.
ATGTAACTGGGCGTGCTGAGACCTGTTCAGGTGACAGGTGGGGCAGGTTAAAACTCTTGTAATTGTGAACGAGTAGGTTGAGCACCCCCTGCTGGCTGAATCCGTGACATATTTAACTGTAAAATAAAATTATTGAAATATTTTAATTTTTGTGCTGTCAAAACGAATAATTACACCTTACATTAAAGATTTTGTTTACAAAAATGTTTTGCGATCAATCGATTTGACAGCACAAACTTATGAATTAGGGTTAACTGTTCTCATAAAAATCCATATTAAAAATACATTTACAAATACATACATCTTTTCTTATATACTATCGTTAAATTGTTATCGTTTTTAATCTTATAATTTGTAACCAGTGTTAACTGATGAGTTAAAAAAAACTGTTGTTATATATAATCATGTCATTAATAATATCTTATGAACCAGGGTTAACTGTTGTTATAAAAATACATGTTAAAAATATTTTATCTTTTCTTACTTTGGTTAACTTCATATTAAAGGAATGTAATCTTATTTGTAACCAGTGTTGACTGTTCTTATAAAAACACAAATTATCAAAATATATATTTATATTAAATCTTATGAAATAGGGCTAGCTGCTCTTTAAAAATAATTTATATTTTGATTTTATCTTATGAGCCAGGGTAAACTCTAATTTTATCCTGACAGAAACAAACAATAAGTAAAATAAAAACAATTCAAAATGTCTCAAATCTATCAAATCTAGGCTCTATCGTTGCTTTAAATTGATATAATCCTAATTACTGAATGTAGCAAAGAATATCAGAAAACACGAGACGAATGGTTGATTCTGTTTAATGATGTTATTATTTGTGGGGGAACATTAAAACAAGTAAAGAAAATGACCCACATCAAAACCAAAACTATGACAAGACCCTGAACACAATGCATATCTCAAGTATGATGCATAATAACATCAAGAGGTTAAAAACTGACATAGGCAAGCATACGGATCTCGTTATATAGAAGGGGAAGTAAAAATGTACCCAGAATAAATAGAGCGATGGAGAGGTTAGAATATGTATTACTGCAGGTTTATTCAAGACAGGGGTAATGGAGATAAAAGATTTTTTTTTATAAATTCAGCAAATATTCTTTACAGTTCATCAGTCACATTTCTTATTTATCATCCAGAATTCTCAAAATGTGAAACTTTGCTTTGGTAATTATATAAAGTGATTTCCAAAGGGACTGAAATTATTCAGAAATATAATGATCTAAGATTTGTGTTAATATTATTACATAAGGATTTTATACAGTAAATGCCCTCTAGTTGAAAATATGATAAGAGAAAATCACTTTCGTGTTTCATACATACAGTCTATTGGTTTTGAAGCAAAAGCATTTAGAGTGAAGTGTAAAGCAAGCTATCATATTTACATCGTTTTATGTTTAAGTGGTATTCACATCTGTAACAAATGTATGAAATTTTTTTATTCAATACTTGATGTCTGAGATCTAAAAAAAAAACAGAGGGCTTCAAATACACAATACAACTATCTTTTCTTAAAAGTGCAATTCTTTTTGGTAGAAAGTAAAAAAATATATATCCTTGTTTTCTCTATAAGTAGAAATGTTATTTTCATTAACAGCATTTTTATTTATTAATTTTTGACCTTAAACCAGTGACTAAAAATGGATGTTTGTCACGTGAGTATTAATTCTGATTCTGAAAAAACAAAACAAAAAAAAAAAACATTAATTTCACCATCAAACGGAGCATGGAGTGATCAATGTCATGCCCTTGTCTGGACTGGTAAAAATAGTGAAACTGGTAAATAAAGTATAATACTTGATATTGAAGTTTAGGACAGATGGTAGGATTCAGCCAATATTGATCATTGCCAATACTATAGGGTTTTAAGTACATGGTAATTCAAAATACAAAGTTAAAAAGCTCATTTGAATGTAGGTTTATAATAAAGCTTTGCTGCACCATAGCACTGTCGCTCATGCAAACTATTTTGATACAACAGCGAAAAAAAAAAGGTGAAATAAAAGCGAGCAAAACCTTGACAATACCGGTGTAGCAAGTATAATTCTGGCTTGTAACACTTTCTAGTTTACAGAGTCTCAGCGGCACTAACAGGTCGTTCACCTGCTACTGTTAATGTAATGTGAATAGAAAACACATTTGTTTCCCAAATATTTTTCAAGTATCTTTGCAAAAAATTTAAATAGCTTATAACAAAATAAATTCCTTAGATTAGCTTAAAGAAGCTAACTGAAGGCGAGTCAGTTACACACGATGCCACCGTCTCTGAACGTCCTCCCATCGAGGAGCGACAAACTTCCTTCCAGTTGCTTGAGTTCATGATTTATGGTTACAGTTTCCACTGGTTTTGGTAAACGCACACTGATTGTAAATCATGACCATTTTCCTGTGATCCAGAACTTTTTCATGAATACGTTGCCTTTAGAGCTGTCCTCAAATCAAAGTCTTCATCCTCAGCCATACATTGAACACATTACTCGAAATGTTTAAGATACGTCTTCAGCTCTCATTTCTTTCTTCTCTCCCTCTGTCGGTCGTGTGTTTGCAATGGCGTGTCCCTCCGTCACTGCTTTGTGGCCCAGCTGTTCCTGAAGCTCTTTGACGACCCTCTCCAGATTCTGCCGGGCGTCCCGCTCCTTCAGTAGGTCCTCTCTTAACTGCTCACGGTCCACTTCTGCTTGCTGGAGCTTCATCTGCAGATCTTCAATCTGATGGAGAGAAAAAGAGATGTTGGAACAAATTTTTTACACATCCTATTTGCTGTCATTATACTTCATTATTCACAGTGTTGCCCAAAAGTGTACAAATGCTTCTGTATTAACTCTGAACATCAAAAGCATTCATTAAAAAAAGTGTAAATGAATCTTCTGTGCTAAAATATACCAACAGGATGTTCCGAATCTCACCTGTGAGGAATACTTTGCCCTCAAACGTCCTGCCTCGCAGCCCTTATCACACACCCGGGGCTGTCTCTCCCTGTCCAGCTCCCTCTTCAGCCTGCCGCAGGACTCATTGGCATCTCGCACCTTTTTCTCACACTCCACACGGAGGCGCTCAATCTCCTTCCTCAGGTTCCGCTTGGCCTCAATAGCCTCCCTCAGCCTGCCTTTCTTAGTCACCCTGACAAACTCCAGCTCCTGTGAACGACGGCAATATTGTTGAATAGCACACACGCTTACAAATTTGCTTATTTGATTATCGCCCTAGAAATAGTGTGGATCATTATTGCTGTAGCATTTATGTACTATTTTAATTCTCATTTTAGTTAAGATTTTAGTAATTTTGATAATTTTATTAGTTTTAAAATTTCTCTTTAGCTTTTATTTTTTTTATAAGTTTATTTTCAGTTAATGGCTAATTCAACATTTCTATATTTTTAAAAAAGTTTATTTATTATAATTTTATTATATTTTTTATATTATATATATTATTTATTATATTTATTAAAGTTTATTTATTTATTATATTTTTTATTTTATTTTAGCATTATTTAAATTACCAATAACTATTTTCAATAATTTTAGTTGACAACTACACTGATTTTTTTTAAATTCAGAATATTAAAAACTATTCTAAAAATATTTATTTTTTATTTTTAGTAGGGCTGTCAAACGATTAATCGCATCCAAAATAAAAGTTTGTGTTTGTATAAAATATGTGGGTGTACTGTGTATAATTATTTTGTGTGTATATATATATATAAATACACACACATGCATGTATATTTAAGAAAAATAATATTATTTATATATAAAATATTAAATTTATATACACTATATAAAATATTTCTTAAATATATATACAAGCATGTGTGTGTGTGTATATATATATATATATATATATATATAAATTATACACAGTGCACCCACATATATTATGTAAACACAAACTTTTATTTTGGATGCGATTAATCGGTTTACAGCCCTAACTTTTAGTATTTAAACATTTTAATTGAATATTTTGTCCTTTATTTAAAGTCGTTCTTTGGTTTGAAAAAAAAACAAGCAAACTTAAACCTTTGTTGATTTCCAGGTTGAAATGACATTCTGAATGGCAGTTTTCCAGCCTTTGGGAGCTCTCAGTAAGTACCTGCTGAAGGCTGCGCTTGGCTTGCAGAGCGGCAGCTAGCTTGTCCTCTTGCTTCACTCTCATGCGGATGATCTCCTGGAGGAACTTCTCTCTGGCCTCCTTAGAGCTCAGGTCACTGCAGAGTGTCTGTTTGAGGACTTCCAGCTCAGAGCAAGGGCTCGCCCCAAGTCTCACCCTCCCATCATGCACCTCTGCAGTACTGGGAGTGCTGAGGTTCATCGCTCCAATGCCATTTGTAAATGGAGGGGACATCAATGAACAGGAGACTGGACCTGGAATGACAGAATACAGCAGTGAAATAAAAGTGCAACATTTATTTCAATCGCAATCTAAATGGTATTGCCAGATATTGCAAAAATACACTTTATTACACACTTAAAAATACACACTTTCAGAGCTTTAATCAGTTAACATGTATCATATTAGTGTACTATCTATGAAACATGGATGTATCAATTGTTTTCACAAGATGCAGATATATTTAACTGATAATCCTACCTTCACCACAGTTGTCAACCTCGATTTCTGCGTCCGAGTCCTCGTTCTCCTGAGGACGCTGTCTGACTACTGGAGTGGGCAGAGAGGCTTTGGTCACCGGCTGTGATTGTCTCTCTGCAGATGGCCACCTCTTTCTTGGCCTGGAGCTCTCTGTCTTGCTTGTGTTGTGGGTCTCGGTGGGATAAGAGTAACGGTGCTGTGGCTGCTCATTATTTTTAAATGTGGCAATGGGCAGCGATACATTAGGAACTGCCAGGCTGTCTTGTCCTTTAACAAGTGGTCTAAATATCACATGAAAAGGAGACATTAAAAGTCTCAATCAAAGCAATGTATTGATGCAGCGGAGATTAAATTAATTTCTTGTAGCTATATTAATGCTAACATGGTATAATCACAGAATGTTTACATGTGCGCACCTCTCATATTTGTGGCTAGGTGTCTCTCGCTCAGCAGAGGGTACTCTGGGAGACCAGGGCCTGAAGGCTGAAGGTCTCTGTTTGAACTGGAGCTGCTTAAGATCCTAAACAGAGAAAAATAAGACAGTTTAATTAGGAATGCAAGAAGTATCATATTATCAGCTACTGACCAATACAGACAATACGTCAATATTGATTTAATTGTTTCATTTTTACAGTGCATTTGTTTTTCGTTTATTTTTACAAAATGGTAAAGTACTTTAATATTAGCATCCCTAACTTCATTATCTATGATGCCAAGATAAAATAGCCAAAATAATAAATCCTAATAATTTTGATAAATAACTTTTCATTTAATTCATAATCAGGAGATCTATTCTGCAATGGGTTGGTTCAACTATGCTCAGGCTCAGAGTGTGAAAATGAAAACAAGTGTGAAAATTGACCAAACAAAACAACTAAATAAAATAAATATGAAATTGATAATTGTTTCAAACAGAAGAAATAAAAGCTTTGAAAGCACAAAATATAAATCATTATACGGATAATGTGTTTCATCAAGGAAACAAGCCAATACAAATCTACCTTATTAGCAGATGCAGTCAGAGACTGTAGCCAATCAGCTTGCTTCTCTTTATCCACTGATGGGGATCTTGAGCGGTCATGTTTGGACTTTTTGGAGGGAATGGGACTGTATGCCTGTAACATAAAAACACAAACACTCTATGAGATGATAAAAAACACTGTGAAGGCAAGACTCCAGCGCAGATGTAGAGCTTTGACCATGTAGGTGTCGAACCGATTTACAGCTCTCAGCAAACATCTGAGAGAAATCAGGGTAAATTTAGCATCAGTACAAATAAAAACCAAACACTACAAGCATTGATACAACTAAAAAGGCTTCCTGAAAAAAGAGAGTATGACCATAAGAAATCCCTCCCCTTTGCCCTCAGGTTTCAGCATGTCAGATCCAGGATGTGTTTACCTTTGATGTACCAGCGACCTGCCCAAACCTGTGTCTTTCTGACTCAAGTTCAGGAATTTAAAACACCCCCGTAACCTGAGCATCCTGACAACCAGAGTCAGTGTGAAAGTTAGCAGAGGATAAACTCATGAAGAGGTGCTGATAGAAAAATGGTTCACAATGAATAAACGTGGTCCTTTTGGCTGAAAAAACACCACCTGGTGAGAATTACTGTATGACTGGATAACCGAAGTCAGGGACTAAAGAGTCGTTGACTATAATGGGACACAAGGGGGAGATGCCGCGCTGGATTGGGCTCATATTATGGTGCTGACAGGAATCTTGTAACGTTAGGGGGGAAAAATGAATCTTGTAGTTCTGTTATATTCACAGTGTATTCACACGCTCACTGTGCCGATTTTAAGTAGCAAACTATAATAACAAACCTGTTATCACAAGGCGTGGGAGCACGCGTTATGTGACCATGGCTGTTTGGAGGGTTCTTTCAATGCGGATCTGACTCACGCTAATACACACTTGCCTCCACGTCCAACTTCAATGACGACTTTACGGTCGGTAACTGAACGTGGGCCTTGGAGCCGAGAAACACACATACACGCAAGGAATACACAAAGCACACACTTATTTTCTGAGAGAGCAGAGAAGAATAGCGCGGACCAATTGGTGACCAAGGACTCTTCAGGATGAGTGTAGCGGCTTAGAGAGAAGCCTCTTACAAATTCAATACACTTTCTGAAAGATTTAAATGGGCATAGAACGATAGAGGACGTATAATATTCTAATATTATAAACAAAAAATACCTTACGAGTGTAAATAATATTATTTTCTCCACTTGTAAAATCTACATGGCATTGTAGCCTAGCCTACCAACATTTTCGACCATAAATCGACCATACAGGGCTTAAACCGAAATGGTTTTAAATGGGACAAAACTTTCTACAATATTTTAAATAGCTACAGGGAAAGAGGGGAATAAATTCACAAAAGTCTCTAACCTGCTAATTAGCAATTTGAAAAGAAAAAAAAAGACATACTGTCAGTAAATGAATACTGTCAACTGACTTCCTTTTCAAACGACAAATCTTTTTTCAGTTGTGTCAGATTTGATTCGAATTAAACCAGGAACTGGTATTTAAAGGGATAGTTCACCGAAAAATAAAAATTTCGTCTTACTTACCCTCATGTTCCAAACCCAGTAAGACCTTCCTTCATCTTCGGAACACAAATGAAGATCTTTTAGATGAAATCTGAGAGCTCTTTGTCCCTCCATTGACATAGTTACTACCACAAATTCATAAAGAGTTTGTAAAACTAATCCATATGAATTGAGCGGTTTAGTCCCAAATTTTCTGAAGAGACAATCAATTTAAATGATAAAAATTGAATGTAAGCTTTCATTCACATACATATTAAAAGCCTAAATTTGGCAAAGGGGTAGTTGCATATCTGTCTGTGGACAGACAGAAAGCTCTCAGATTTCATCAAAAAGATCTAAAGTGGAACAACATGAGTTATTAAATTCTAATTCCAATATATATAAATATATATATATATATATATATATATATATATATATATATAATTTGTTATTTTTGAGCAAAGTGATATCCAATTATGATGTTGAATATTTTGGAAATGTTTGCAAGTAAATTGTGGTGGGTGACATGCTGAAAATAACCATAATCAAACAATAATTAACAGTTCCTCCCTCCTTCCTAAGTCTGGAGACCTGCCTGCATTGCGCAAAAGGAAAGCACTGTTTTTTTTCCCCCTTCAAAAAATGCGGATGGGTTGACTCAACATGACTCAAGCGTTGAACAACCACTGCAGACCCAACAAAGAGCGTCTGTCTGTGTTTGTTCCTTCCCTGAGGTCTGGAGTTCCAGGAAGACCAGGGCGTCCCAGACATAATAGTCTTTGACTGTGCACCCTCCCAGACACCACAAGGGAGCCGCTGATGCAACGTCCGCTGATCTGAAATGCAGGGCAGCCGTGACATGGCCATCACTCACCGCCACATCAAAAGCGTGGCCTCGTGACACACATGCAGGGCAGACGTTCTCAAACAGCTTGGCAAAACCCACACAAACACATAATGGAGATTGTGTTTGTGTGGTTGCAGATTTGGACATGTATAACATCTGGACTCAAATCAACAGTCTAATAAACCTTAAAAGACGCCATCTGGATTTATTATAAAATTTTGAAGAATTGTAAATGAGGTTATTGCAAAGCACTAAGAATTACACTACAGCATGAATACAGATAAAATATTTATGTAAGATCAAATGTAACATACTGAATATTCTTATTGAGCAAATGAAAAAAGCGCGAACACAGGCTGTGGAGCACATGAGTGAGTGATTGAAGGAGTGAGTGAGGGCCACATTTCCTCTCTGTAGTTTGCTTTGGCTGATGGCCCTGTGGGAACTCGGAGCGTCTGGTTCCTGAATGTGAGTGGGCGGGTTCGAGGAGCAGGACCACAGAGGAAACACAAAGCAGCAGGAATGTATACTTGAAGGCCAAGTACGGCTTACTCTTAAAGTGGCCATTCAATCCTATGCCCTTTCAACTGCCTATTGTGTAGGATTTCTTTGAAGGCATGTTTTAAAGGAGTGCTTTACGGCAAACATACATGGATGGAACGTGCATATCTGCGTCAACATAACCGTTGGTTTTCCAGGAATCAATTCATTAATCAAATTCATTATTCTTGTTATGGCGGATAAACAATAAATGGCAAATATTAAAATCATACACTACTTTGTCTAAATAAATTTTGGCTTGGTTCTTGGAAGCAAAAAGGGTGGGCTGGCAGATATTCTGAGTGGGCATAAAACGCAATGAAATACAGTAATGACAATTTTCATTTTTGGGTGAACTATCCCTTTCAGTATCCAACATTACTACAGATACATTTTAAAAAAATATACCAATCAATAGCTGATATGTGTGGAAAAAACGAGATATTATTGGACATACTGATTTTAAAAGGGTTTGAAAAATTACACAACGTCCCAAGCAAATATTGAGTAGAACAGTTTGGAATGCATTGCTCCATCCAAGAGCCATGGGTGCATGTTGTCATAAAACGGATTGGATAACATCTGAGCACGTTTGCTTCTGATTTCGGAATGACTAATGTAATGAAGCAAATATCAACCTCCACTTGCATTCGTCGTGTCACACCATCCAGCTCGATCGGGGAGAAGGTGCATGGTCTGCCATTACTTGGAAGCCAAACAAGTGGAGTTGCATTCGTCATGAAACAAAAATAGTCTGCTCTATTGAACTTGCTTGAGCAACTAACATCCTCACAATAATGTGCCATGCAGCCTGAAAGAACTGTAGCGGTGGTGGTGCACAGCAACCAGGCACAACAAGTTTCCTATTACAGCTTTTCTTTCCCCCCACGGAAATCCTGCTTGTAATCCCCAGATCTGTGTGTGCTTCGCCATGCTCTGCCAAAGTCAAAGGCAAAACTGGTGAAGCACACTAGGGTGAGAGCTTTATTGAGACGTGCTGGAGACCGGTGCCCTAATTAGAGGGGGCTTCTTGAAGACTGTATAGGATAAAAGTGTATATAAGAGTATGTGAGAGAGAAAGAAGGTGGCAATGCCAGCTGTCCTCATGCAAGTTTGAGTGCTTTGAAGGGTCTCGCAATTTATATTAAGCTCGGTTGTCACCAGGTGTCAGCTGGCAGATCGTTGCCATTTGAAAATGTCCCCTGCTCTTCCGCTTTCAGTGACAGGAAAAAAACCACGCCATCACGTTTCCCTTCAAGTCCATTCTGTTTCAGAAGCCTTTCCAGAAGTTAGACACAGAGCCTTAGGGAAAACCAATCTTGATTGGATTGTGTTAATAGCCTTTAAACTGGAGTCTTGCTGCTTTCTGAGCAGAAGAGGGAACAGACTTTTGAGGCAGAGGCGGGGTGTAACGTGTAATCCTGCTCTGAGAGCGATGGAGGAATCCATCTGCTTCAATATGGTGTATTCCAGCAGGAACCCACATAAGGGTATAGTCTCATCGGACTCTTAAGTCATCCAATAAGTAGTCCACCCCAAACTGCAAATAAAATGCATCCAAAAAGCTCATACCCAAATTTCTCTTGATATATTCATAAAACGGTTTGCATTTATGTATTTAAATGGATTAAACTGCATGCTGTGCAGAGTAATGCTTACACCGAGGTGGAGACAAAGCACTCCACAAGGCACACACATTCACACAATGTCTTTCTGCTTCTCTTCACATTTAGAACACTATAATACAGGAAACATGCAAACCAGGAAGCCTAAGGGGATGATGGGGAAAAAGAAAAGCATCAGTAAATAAACGTCTGTAGAAACTCTAGACACTCATCACTAAAGAGTACTACTCAGTGCTGCTAATCTGTCTATCAGTATATTTTCAGTTTGTTTGTGGTATTGATTGTGGGACAAAACTCTATATTGGCTTAAATCAAAATCAAAGGATGCAAAAGTGCGTGAGACCATTTGAATCCAGGGATTTAATTATGGGAATAAACAGAAAATTTAGGATTTAAAAAAAAAATGTACTGTATTTTTTCCAGAAAATAAGTCGCACCTGACTACAAATTGCAAGTTATGTCAAAATTGCATTGTATTGCATTGAGAGAAAAACGAACAAACAGATTAGTGCAAAAATCAAAATCCAAATGTGTGTACTTTTCGTATATTTTTGCACGCTTGATGTTAATTGCGTTATACCAAGTCCCTTTGGAATATTTTGCATTACGTTTCAGATGGTAAAAACTGACTTTTAGTCACGACAGCAACCAAGAAATTATACACAAAAATATTATATTGATCACCAGACTGCTTTGTACAGACGGTCAGATTTTCAGAGTGCTGGTCATGCCTAAATTGTAATCTGTGTGCTTTCGTTCTAATGCTATTGCGCAGAAGGTTAAGTGCAGAAAGACAATTATAGTCTTACTGAATCACCTCTTTGCCACAACAACACAAGGGTTTTGAAATAAGGAGAGCCATAATATCACATATCAGGTAGGCAGAGAGCTTGAAGAACACCACAAGCCCTGCCTAAACCAACACTAAGTGAAAGGGTGATATTCCCGCCCTTTCTATCTGCAGTTTCTAGTTGTCCCTGAGCGCAGAGGGTGGAATGGTTGGCTGGCTTTGGCTCTCGTGCCTGTGTGATTGACTGAGCAGATGGGGCTTTAGTTCCTCCAGTTAGAGTGTGGACTTCAGTTAGCAGCTGTGTCTCACTGAAGAGCCCCTCCTGTCTCTGCTAACAGCTAGCTAAACCTCCTGCCTGATGCAAAGAGATCACAGAAACTCAAGCAAAAATGTCGAGAGTGAGGGTTAATTAAGATAAGGACACGGTCAGAGCTGGTGCACTTACTGGTGCTTATGCTGCCAACATACAATACAGTTTGGGTCGAACAATACGATTTTTTAAGAAATTAATACTTTTATTCAGCAAAGGGACATTAAATTCATCAAAAGGGACAGTAAAAGATGCGTTTAAAAAAATCCAACTTCAAATAAATGCTTTTCCTTTGAACTATTCATCAAAGAATGCTGAAAAATTTATAGATATTAAGCAGCGCAACTGTTTTCAAACATTGATAATAGTAATAAATGTTTATTTAGCACCAAATCAGCATATTATAATGATTTCTGAAGGATCATGCGACATTGAAGACTTGAGTAATGATGCTGAAATTTCAGCTTTTGCCATTTTAAAACATATTAAAATAATTTAAATCTCAATAATATTTCACAATATTGTTTTACTGTATTTTTTAATCAAATATGCAGCTTTGCAAGCACAGAGACTTATTTAAAAAACTGAAAAAAACTCTTTGAAGAAAAAGTTTCCTATCCCTTCTCCCATATATCTCCTATATATATATATATATATATATATATATATATATATATAGGAGATATACGTATGTCTATGTATGTATATATACATACATAAACACACCCCCACACCCCTAAATGCATTGAAGCAACTGCCATGTGATTGGTTGATTAGATAATTGCATTAATGCGAAATTGAACAAGTGTTCCTCATAATCTATTAGGTGAGTATATATATATATATATATATATATATATATATATATGTGTGTGTATATATATGTGTGTGTGTGTGTGTGTTAGTTATGGTGTTATTGTCATGTGTTATTTTGTCATTTTACTATTGGTTTTAAGTGATTCAGTGGCTGTAATTTTGAGCCCAAGACAAATTCCCCTCAGGGAAAATGAAGTATACCTTAACATTAAAACATAACATCAAATTGGAGTCCAAGTTTGGCAAGACAAGTTTGAGTCCCACTTGCAATTTTCACTCATTCTGTTTCATGTCTCCCACTTGGCATGTCCTACAGACTTTTTGCTAAAATAAAAGACAAGGACTCAAAATGATGACCAGAAAAGTTTAAATAATGAATAGAAAAATGTTTAAAGCTATACACATTGGAGAAATGTTCACCACATACATGGAATGCAACAAATGCTTGCACTCACTTGTACGTAACGCTCCAGTCAGCGATCACTCAGTCATGACAGTTAAATAGGACAGGACACACAGGATACGCATTTTGACAGGGAGCTGAATATACAATCACTCCCTCCCACAGCAACACCTAACCTCACACACCCAGGCACTTGAGTATGCTGCTGCTGGAAGAACATGTGAAAGCTCATACTTTGTTGTGTACGGAGGACTGACGGCAATAACTGTGACTCCTCCACCAAATAAGGTGCGGTGGTGGGTTTCTTTGGGAGGATGATAAGGGAGTGAATGCCAAGGGGAGGTCAGAAGGTTTCAGGGTACGGAGAGGCTGCTGAAGTTGTAAAAGCTCCTGCTGAGAATTGGCAGGGTGAAGTTACGGTCAGTGCTTAAGGTCTCAATGATGTCATAGCACCTTCACTGTGTCTACCCTGGGACAGGGGAGGGGCAGCGTGGTGGCAATAGACTCAAGTGAGGCTATAAATCCATCTGAAATTTACTGCTTCCAACCACATTTCGGCATTCTCAACCCCTGACGCCATCTAAACGCTGGCGATCGACAACACAGAGGTGTTGTAAAGATCGAGCAGACGTCTTCCATGCAACTCCAAGAGCTAGCACAATAATGTGCACCCATCTAGGAAGGAGACCATCACTTGACCTTTCATAGCATGTCCACTTGAGACTACGGCTAATCACCGCAAGTAGGCCTACAGTAAATGGAAAACATGGCAGTTTCTGTGAAACGCTCTTAGGACCCGTGCATTTGCGAGCGAGGCAGAGACGGGAGTGGGCCCTATAATTGAGGTTTGATACAGCCAAGGCTGGGAATGGATTATTTTAGTTTGTTCTGCTTTTTACATTCACTTTGAAAGCCCAATGTTCCTCTAGCATTTGTCAAAACAAATACAAGAGCGGCAAACTGGAGGTGGGGGTGCTAATGGATGTCGTGGATTAACAGGAAGCATTAGAAACATCAGGAGAGGAAAAACAGAATTGCTTGGTAGAAGGAAAAACAAAGCAAAAATTAGGGGTGAAAAAGAGCTAACCGCCGAGTGCCCAAAACTGGGTAATTAAGCGTTTTTCCAAAGTACAAGACATACAAGGTTAGAATTGGCTATTATTACAGCAACGTGTGAAGAGCTGTCACATTCTCTACATGGAAACCCTGCATTTTGGAAAAATCCCTTTTCCATTTTTCCATGAAGTAGTACAGCTTAATAAAGCAGATGATTACATAAAGAGATTAATAGGGAAACAGAGAGGCTCATTCTTCCATTAAGCAGTAAAGAAGGGCACTCTTTTAGGACAGGAAACCTAATGGTGGAAAAAAAAAAATTCTTCAAATAAAAGCTGGGATACTTGTCTGGTTATAGTCAGTTTTTGATTTTAATGTCTGGTCAAAAGATATTGATTTAGTTAAAAATTAAGGTTTAAAGGAATAGTTTACCCACAAATTAAGTAAATTCATATTTAGTCAACCTCACCCCTCAAACCTGTATGACTTTCTTCTGAGGAACACTAAAGAAAATATTTTGAAGAATGTTGGTAACAAAGCCGTTTTGGTGACCATTGAAAACAACTTTCCAGAAGGAAGTCATGCAGGTTTGGGATGACATTAGGGTGAGTAAATAATGACAGAACTTTCATTTTTGGGTAAAACTATCACTTTAACTTTACAAACCTGTCAAAATGAGAAGCATCCCTGCTGAAAACACCATGTTAGCTTTGAGATTATGTACCTGGTGGGGACATCAGCATCCTAAACTGGAGACCGGGATCTAAAACACAACCTCAATTAATTTTTTTTTTTTTTTGCCAGCAGGCATTACATTACTCTGCTCCCTTGATATGCTTTGTAACTTTGAAAATTCCTGGAAACTTATTTTTCCTGGACCATTTTCATTTTACAGCGCTCCTCTGAATCTGAAAGGGCCAATGTTTTTCTCCATAGCAACTGCATAACACCTTGAGCTCAGCTCTGACTCAGCCAACAGAACACAACAAAATACTGAATTCGCCATGTCCACTCCAGGGTGTTTGCGGACCAGACCCTCTCCCAGTTAGTCAGCCAGTCTTCTGGACACTTGTTAAATGGACCTACAAACCTGACATCCATTAAACATGTACTTTTGCTAGCACTCCGCCTGCATAAATCCTGAGAAGTTGCTTCCTTTTAACCAAGATGCGGCTGGTTTACAGATAATCAGGTGTTTCTGAACTTGAGCCAAAATGGCTGACGGTTAGAGTGGCTTACCAGTGAGTCAGCGCCAGCTCAGATCTAACACAAAAGAGAGACAGCGAGAGATAAAGGCCAGTGTGTTATATAAATGTCTCCTGAGTCTGCTGTGTGTATGTTCCCGATGTGACACTGCTCTGTACGTTAATTTGTTCAGTCTGATCTGATCAGAGGGATTAGGGCCCGGTGCTCCTGTTCTGAGCCCTGCCTCAAAAGACGGCCTGGGGTTAGCATGTAATCTCCCAGCTTTCCCAGCACCAATCCACACTGACCTATGTGGCCTTTCCACAAACAGCTGAGGGACATTTGTCTCTCTGTGTCCTCTCATAGGTTTGTACCGCATTATATACCTTATAAGACCATATGCTATGTTCACGATACATGTGCTTGACCGATAATGGATTAATAACAGGTATTACAACATTTGAAAGGCTAATTGTGAAAGTGAATTTAGTTATCACAAAATTATAATGTACAGAATGGATAATAATTTTGAGATCTGCAAAATATTAGCATACATTTAATTATTATTAAATTAGTGTTCTTAAAAAAATTTCTTTAAGTCAGCGTTAATGATGATAAAGTAATCTAAATTTAAAAACGGGAATGAGAATGCACAACTGAATATCCAATTGAATATCTAATTTCGAACAATAACGATAAATAACTAATTAAAAAAACTCTAATATTGGTAAAACTGATATGGTACCAATGGTTTTAGTCCGTATTGTAAGCAATAGATTAAAAATAAGCTTTTAAGGTTCCATTTTTTAACATTAGTTAACATCAAATAATAATGAAAAACACTTCTAGTGCATTTAGTAATCTTAATATTGATTATTTACTAATTACAATATTTACTACTACATTATAACAATCAAAATCTGTCTCTGTTTACATTATTTAATGATGAATTAATTTATTAAAGCATTAACTAACGTTAAGTAATGAGACCTTATTGTAAAGTGATGTTATAATTTGACAAAAAATAAACTTTCATTATTTAAATAGTGATTGTATATTTGTTTTATAATATATTGGGTTTTTTTTGTATATGTGTATATGCAAATTCGGGCTACTTATCATGGCAAGGATTCTTAATCTCAGTGAGATTTTCTCCTGGTTAAAGGTGAAATTTTTTTTTAACTAATTGAATTCTTAAATTTGGAAGACTCCTGTTATAAATGCTTAGTTGTGTGCTGCGTTACTGTATAAGGCCACGGCGAACTGGCAAGCTAGTAAACACACGCACATATACCCACCCAGCGAGTCTGAGAGAACGAGAGCACAGGGTGAACAGACACTAGTATGGCAGGGAGGGGAGGCTCTGCTCAGGAACTCAATAATAACTTTCAGCAGTCTAGCCAGGAGGCTAGAGGCCCAGACTGTGGCTGTTCAATCCTCCGGCCCTCCCCCCTCCGCAGCTCTGGGCTCCTCCCTCTGCCCTGGCCTGTGTCTGCTCCACAGGACTAATGCATTTTGCAGACAGCCTAGAGACTTAAAGAGACATAAACCACATTTTTCCTCCCTGAATCACTGCTGTTGATGTAACCACTAACTCAGAACAGAGATCATTATTTCCAGCCGTTTATTCGAAATCTCCCGCTCTCGCTCGCTTTCTTATTACTCTTTTCCTCTCTCGGAACCCGGGAGACCTCGACATGACACGGAAAAGTGAGGGAGAGACGGCCTGAAATATGTTAAGAGCCTCTCAATAAATCTCGGGCCAAATGCTCAGACTGCGCCACCCTCCGAGTCCGAACGCTTCTTTGATGTGCAACTCACCAGCCTGGAGAAGCTCTTGTCAAGTGCAATCAGAGGTCCTGGCGTCAAATGCATTTGAAGTCATTATTACCATAATTATAAGAGGCAAATCCAATAGGCATGATCAGACAGCACTGGTACAGAGCAGATCCAGCTGTTGGGAGTTGGGATGTATACTTCTGCCTGTAAATCAACACAGATTACATTACTGCTGTCTGCCGGGCAGGGAATAATGATGGATCTGAATGCTAAATGCATCAGTCTGAGAGACAAAAGCTGCGTGCGGGATTCGTAGTGAAGTGGGAAGTGCCGTCTGTCTCCAGCAGACTGCTGGCGCTGAAAACACAGGCAATTTAGTTTCGCATGTTCGCTAACATGCTTAAGGCATCGCAGCATTTTCAAGGACTGTTTGAGATACAGTAGCTTACAGTAAAGGGATACTTCACCCAAAAAAGATATTCAAAAACTAGATTCTTTTTTCTTCTGTCAAAGAAATACGGGTTTGGAACAAGTAAACGACTGCTGTGTTAACTACCCCTTTAAAAAAGCCTCACTGACGCAAGGTCTCACCTGTTTGCAATAGGCATCCAAGGATTTGAGCAGATTTAACCGCAAATGTCTAACACAGTGTCTACCATCTGAGCTGTGAGACAGCATGGAGCCAGGCGCCCTAGTGAAGTAGAGCAGAATACCACAGCCAGGAAATAATTAAAAATTCAATGGGCTTGAGTGACACAGAAACCTTCAAGGGCGTGCCTGCCAAACACAGTTTTTACTCTTCCACAGTCAGCGTTTTTCATCCACACTGGGGATGCAAAGAGGATGCTGAAACGAGTGGGGGCCATAAAGAGACTAGAAACTCAACCACTAGGAGATACACTAGATGGAAATTCAGACAGGAAACAAAAACAAGGCCAAGAAGTTGAAGATCGTGCTTCCGAATGAATTTCTTGTTTTTACGCCATCTCAGTTTGATTTAGTCTCTCTCTGTTAACTGATTTTTATTAGAGGGCATTGTTACTCGAGCTGCAGAAGGTGTTAAAGTTGGTTCAGCCTCTGTGGAGGATATCATTTCTAAAGAAATCTGGACTTGATCAGACCAATGAGCAAAGCATGCAAGGTAAGAATATAGGACGGCGTGAAAAAAATTCTACAATTGTTTGTTTTGTTTCCAGACCTTTTTAATTGATAGTAAAATCTGAATGCTATTTTGAATTGAGACCAAAAAAGTTTTTAATTACTTGTCTTATTAATTATTCTGTTCCGTGCCAGTGGGGCTGTTTGAAGTTTGAAGTGAACTGATGAGGCACGAGATGACGCATATCGACACAAAACTCATTCGTTGACTCACCAGGGTCCAACTTCTCGCCATCTGTGGGAATCATGTCTGCTGATCTGCCTTGTAAAATTTTCTCCGTGGCCAGACACATGCAAAAGATGCCTGTATAAAACCACTTCCCACCATCTAAAGCTCCAAGATATTTTAAAGGGGAGGAAGGCAATGAACTTCTGACCCGAATAGAGGGCTGTGAAGGAAGCTGAGGAGCTTGGGGGCATCCAGAGTGTCTTGCCATGTCTCACCCAGCAAGGCCATAAACCCCCCCCCCCCCCCAACACTTTTATGGCCGCCAGATGGTGGGGGAGTCTGTGTGCCCATGGACCCCTTGTCTCTGGACTTGTCTCCAACTCCAGTAAAACCAGTTGACCCCGGTGAACTGACATTCACTCTCTATCTAGCTATTCGAATGTCTTCCTGACTATTCATCTGAATATTTGTGTCTATAAACATCTATCGGACTAACTAGATTTATTTGACTGTACTGTTGAAAATCCATTTTCAATGCCCAAATCCATTTCCAATAGGCTTTACATTCATCCTCTAGTTTCTTCAAATTCTTTTTTTACTGTACACATCCAGCCAGGTCAATGGGAGTTTACAAGAGCAAGATCACCATCAATAATATGATATATAAAAAAAAAATCAATCAATCTATAGTTTATAGTTTCCTCTGCTAGTTATCAATTCATGAGATTAGCTACCAACCCCAACCCCCTCAAAAAACAACAACTGCCATCAGCCCCACCCTCTTACCTCAGCTGAAATTGCTTGTGTTGTTGTTTATGTCCTGTAATTCAACCTGACCTCCCTACAACCCCGGCCAGGGCTTCTTGGGCCATTAGGGGTGCTTGGACTGTGGGCTTTTGACGTGATAAAGGTTAGTACTCTCATCATTAAGCTGACAGGGCCGCTGTAAAACAGAGAAGACCCGACCACTCCTTTTCACACCGTCCCGGTGACATCAAATGGCATTAGTTGGGTCTGTTTTAAAGCAATGTGTATTAGTTAAAACACCCCGAGGTGACCTCCAGTCTACCTTTAAGACAAATCAGATGTTCAAAGAGCAAAATAAATGAGATCAGAATAAATATTTCCAAGCACAACAACAGAAAGGCCACATTCTTTCTGATCAAACAGTGTTTTATACAAGCATTTGACCAGCTTAATCAGCAACATCTGACTGAAGGCAACCAAAGAGGCTCATTATCCATGCATTTTCCATGTATTCTTGAAAATCCCCTTGGGCTTTAATATGCATAAATATGATTACCAACACCATGTGCCCTTAGCCTGCTGATCCCTAATCTTCTTTCTACATTCTTCAACTGTTTGAGCTTAAGTCACTTTCATATTTTTACAGGCCAGCTCTCATTTGGCTTCTCTCTCTACCACAGACAGAGAACTCCATATTCATGAGAAGCTTTAATTGAAAGAAGGGAGGGGGAGTCCTAAATTTGCTTTTTGTGTCAGCCAGCAGGGACAAATGCAGCTTCAGCACATTTTCGTCCTATTCTCTGCTGGAAGAGGAGAAGAGAGAGAGATAAAAGGAGGAGAGGAAGAAAGAATAGAGAGATTACAGACACTGGACCGGGGGTGCCAAGAAGAGCGGAAATCATACATAAAGACAAGTCTGAATCTCCGAATCTAAATAAAGACGTGATCCTTCCAAAAGACACCTCTTTGACCCGTTTTCGGTAAAAATCAGACAGGGAGGTTGTTTGCATTCCAGGAAATGTCTCCCACTTTCTGCATATGCAGCACTTGGTTTCCTTGCTGAATGCAGAACACTTCAGCGGCCACAGCTGTCTCAGGTTTTTGCAGTGAGGCCTTCTGCAAGCAAAACGCGGCCAAGGCTTGTCAGGTATTTCAATGAAAACAGTGTTATAAATGACCTTGAAAAACTGGTTTAAAAAAAATACACACGATGAAAACCCACTTCTAACTTCGAAATCTGCACTGGTGGGTTTCTTTCATTTCACGTGTCTCTAGAGCCATTTTTCTGCGGCACGTGTGATTTTCGGACAAAGATTATGGATGAAGACAACTTATATTTCGGAACAGCCAAGAACAGCCTTGTAAACATTGGTCTATTTATTTATTGGAATATCTGACTATTTATCTGACTATTTTCACAGTGAATTTCACAATTAAATACAAAGAAACGGCCAGTAACATTGAATTAAACATGACTTTTTTATGTAATGAGACTGAAATAGTATTTTCTTGTAAAATATCCAACAATAATCTTTTTTGTGTGTGAAAAATGTTTGAATATCTTTAAAGGGTTAGTTCACCCAAAAATGAAAATTAAGTCAGTATTTACTCACCCTCATGTTGTTCCAACCCCGTAAGACCTTCGTTCATCTTCGGAACATGAATTAAGATATTTTTGATGAAATCTGAGAGCTGGATCACCCCTCCAGACTAGTCCATAGGCTTCTTGAGGAATTGAAACTTGCCAGCCACGAAAAGTTATTAAAGACATACTTAAAGACATAACTTTATCAAGCGACGAGAATACTTTTTGTGCGCAAAAACAAACAAAAATAACGACTTTATTTCAACTATTCACTTCCTTCTCTTTGCGCCTCTAGTCAGTTAACGTAGTGTGATGGCACAGAGCTACGTCACACGTAGGCTCACTATTGGCCGACGCTGGTCATATGTGTGATGCTGTGAAGTACAATAACATAAGCTTACGTTATTAAACTAGTAACCTGACTCGAGGCAGAGAGAGAAGTAAATGAATAGTTGAAATAAAGTCGTTATTTTTGTTGATTTTTGCGCACAAAAAGTGCTCTCGTCGTTTGGTAAACTTAAGATTGAGCCACTGTAGTCACTTGGACTATTTTAACGATGTCTTTAATAACTTTTCGAGGCAAAAATATCTTAATTTGAGTTCCGAAGATGAATGAAGGTCTTACGGGGTTGAAACAACATGAGGGTGAGTAAATACTGACAGAATTTTCATTTTTGGGTGAACTATCCCTTTAAGCGCTAATTTGGTTTTTAAAAAACCCGACAGTGGGGAGGCAAAACCTACTTCAAATTCTGCACTGCAGGTTTTCTTTCATGAAGCATTTCATTAGCATTCCATATGTCTCAAGAAGGGTTTTTTTTCTCTGTGGCACATATATGTTTTTTGGACAGATTTTGGACAAAGACAACTTACATTTCTGTGGAGCCAAGAACGGCCTTGTTAACAGACATTGGTAAAACAGCCTAAAAATATTTGAGTCCCACTAAAGTGGCCTGTAACAACCCCTCCTAGCTGTGCATATGTCCCTGGCAGTTCCACTCATAAGGTTTCACTTTCCTCATAGGATGAAAATGACCTCAGCACAGTAAAAGCAGACAAGGACTGCTCACCAGATGTGAGCAGAGAAAACGGAGAGGAGGCAGCCAAAAGGGAGTGCAGAAGAAAGAGAGAGTGCGAGGAAGAAAGACAGAGAGAGTGCAAAAAACATTTGCCTGAAGAATTTACTGCCAACCCCAGAGGAGTCCTTTGATTAAGGGTTCAAGTGGAGTTGCAGGGGTTTCTGGGATATCTCAGGAGCACTTATCCAGTGGAGGGGCTGGTTAAGGAAAGAAAGAGAAAGCGACAGCCAGAAAGAATGAGCACAGAAAAAAGAGGAACGCCATCGAAGCTTGGTAGAAGACCAACAGGTTTAGCCTCAAACACGCAGATGCCCCCCTCCCCCTCTCAACAAGCCCCCCCCCACAAGCAAATGCCAGTGTCATTCCACACCCCTGTGCACCTGCCAGGCACACAAAGGGCCACTTCCTCCCACTGTCTCTGGCCAAGGCCCCTGATCCCATTTAATGCAGCCTGCACCACAACAAAAGGAGATAAATTAGGGAGAAGGCTTGATGATAGGGTGACTAATCCTTTTGGAAAGACTAATTCTATCAGTGGACAGTACAGTTAGGACCAGCTAAAACGTGCAAATTGAACAGCACGCGTATCCGCAGATTTGTCAGAGTGAGTGTTTCGCAGAAATGCCTCGATGGCCATTTTTACTGCGGTTGTAACTCGCACTTGCAAGGTTTGACCCAGACATTCCTTTCCTATCATACCCATCTAGGTTTTTATATGTCCTGCGGTATGCAATTACATAAGACTCCAGACAGAGCTAAACTTGTTTTTTCCAATGAGGGTTTGTAGACAGCAGAAAGAGAAAAAACTAAAACATGGCTAAAAATGGCCAATGACCTATATTATCTGTTTAAAATACATTTTATTCGACTGTATTAAATGTTATATCTTATTAAATTATACAACCAGATGAACATCAAGTTGAAGTTCGACTTTAATCAAAAATTAAAAAATAAAAGTGATCTCACATGGCAACTGGTCACGAGTCTATCACCTCACCTCCCATATGCATACTGAGCGAATCTTTTACAAGCTGACTTCACGTCTACCGCACATCAAAGCTCATTCCAGTCACACAGCAATCTCACATTTCTCACTTCTTTCACACTCAACCGTCTCAGCGTTTGCATGCACTCCTCTGAGCTGCCCTCTCCTAAACAAAGTCCTGAACAATCAAAGCCCCCTATCGTACAGTGGATCAGGTGAGCTGATGACCAGTACACAGCCTCAGAGCAAACCAAGACCGCTATATAGCGAGGCCAATTAAGCTGTCGCTGGCCAAAGGAGCCGCGATTACCCTGCTTATAACGATAAGCCGCAAAGCAGCTTGGATTTTTGCAAGTGGGGGAAGCTAGCTTTCCGTATTCCTTGACCACGATAGCTGGTCCCCATTTTAAGACATAGGCCTGATAATAGCTGGGTCATTATGGGATCAGAAGCTCTCTATTTTAGGCTGCTCTGCTCTGGCCAGCCCGAGCTCAGGCTGCCCATGTCTGTGGTCACTGGCGCACTATAAATAAAAGCAGACACTGGGTACAGGCACGCTATCACATTGCCCTACAAGCCAGAGAGAGAGAGAGAGAGAGAGAGAGAGAGAGAGAGAAGGAGGAAAACTATAACAGGACTGAAAATAAGTTTGTCTTCACTGCAGAGATTTAGTGATATAGAAGAACAGTGAACTCAAAAAGTAGTATGACAAATGATATTGTACATAACAAAATGTATGCTGCTATATTAATTTAGTTTGTTTATTTGTTTAACCATTCAAATGTTCAGAAGTCATCATTAATCTAGTCTAATATGATAAGCAATGTCTTATTATTATCAGTGTTCAAAACTTAATATTTTTGGAACATTAAGGATTCTCTGATGTATAACGTTCAAAATAACGTTCTAAATCTCCTGTAAAATTATAAAGGTTTTTGTCACTTTTTATACATTTAATGCATACTGACCCTAAACCTTTAAACAGTAGTTATGGAGTCAGAGTCAGACATATACTGTATATATAGATAGAAAGAACGACATGCATACACACAGACAGAATTGGCATCAGCACCAAAATTTCTACATTTTTTATTTCTAGAATATGCCGAGCTGACTGTCCCTCCCCTGTGCCTGCCCCACTCACTGTAGAGACAGAGAGAGAGAGAGAGAGACGGTGAAAATGGACAGATTAAAAGGAGAGAAAAAGAAGCCAAGGCAGAGCACAACTGAGTAATTGAGGGTGACATGTCTGTAACAACACATCAGGCTGTTTGAATAAAGCTCCTTCCTAAGAGAAATGGAGAGAATAGAGAAGCGATGGAACAGATGCTTGGAATTAGAGTAGCCAGTGAGGGGGTGTCATCTGCAAAAAAAAGAAAGTGGCAGCAGTTTTGGTCCTGGATAAATAGTCCAACAAAACCTCACTGTGCTGCACAGAGTGAGGAGGCAGCCGTGTTGAATGCGTTTGATATGGGCTCTCGCTCCAGGCCTCGGCGTCGCATTGCTAAAGGCTCCAATAGCAGAAATTTAGTACGTGTTTAACAGCACACCACATTTCATTGTGCTTCGCTAGCATTTAATACCTGATCTCCAGTGCCAAGCAGAAATCTGGCACACACTCAAGCCACTAGGGGAGATGGCTTACCAGAGGTCTGCTTGTTGGTGCCACTGCATGAACATAAAAACACAGTTTCCTTCTCTTTTCTGTGTCGTTTTTACTTATCGGCTTACAGGGAAATGTAGAGTAAGAATACCATATTCGCAGCTATGTCTTCATGTTGTAAGCATGCCCCACTGCAAAATGGCTTTTTTGTTAAAAATTATAAAAATTATATGGCTTCGGAAAACTAATATTATAGCAAACAAGTCGTATGGATCCATATGGAGCTACAGCTCATTCACACTAACGCCCGTTACACACATACTCGGTTTGCAGTGCGTATGCCGTGCGTATTTTTTTCCGTGCCCATGTTAACAGGTTAGAGCTTTCACACTGCACGTGGATGCAGTCCACTTTTCACAGTTTTACTTTAAAATGTTTGCGATTTTAATATAAATACATGGTTAAATATTTGACCACTTGCTTGAGCAACTTAATATATATATAAGTAGGCTTATGAATGGAAATATATGCCTACGTTGTTTAAATTGTGTTTAAACGTGACGTTATAACTAAAGGTATTAAAAAGAACATTGTCCGTTGATGTGGGCACTCATAGAGTTATTTTTATAGTTATCAATCTTGATGTAAAAGGGCCATTACACATTGGCAGCAACTCTGGATGAGTTTCCAAAGCTTTCATTGTCACTGCATGAAAAATGAAGACCACGTGAGAAACTATTATTTTTGAAGTGAACTGTCCCTTTAAGTAACTGCAGTTCCACTGCATGAATTATGCAGACAATTTGCTTAAGCGTGGAAGAGAGAAAAATTTTAAATAGACGTTTTTTTTACTGACTAAGCATGACATTTCACAGCCTTAGCCTTAGAAAGATGCAGTACAGACAATCGATCTGAGATTATATATGAAAACAGAGGAACCTCTCCATCCACAGAATACTTCGTTTAGAACGCCATCTTGCCAAGCGTTCCAGAAGCATTTCTGAAACACCATGTTGTGGTGGACCATCGCAGCGAGTGGAAAATGGAGGCCTTGCCAGCTGTCTGAGGGCAGGAGGAGTGAATCAGCCTTTCTGGAAAAATCTGAATGTGCCTCATAACCCAAAGCCTCAAAACATAGGGAGGGTAAATGCAGGAAAACCTCCATCCTTGCACCACCCAGAGCGCAGAAGAGAGAGAGAGAGAGAGAGAGAGAGAGACAGACAGGCTCACACTTATCCGAACCTGAGAGGCATAGGGAAATGGAGGTTATGGATCAGGTCATCCTGACATCATCATTTCTCCTGCTTTTTTTGCAAGGCTAGGACAGAGCCTTGTATTCCCTAGTAACACAATCACCATGAGAAGGCCTGGATACAAGTGTTGCAGAGACTTGTTTGTGTATGTGTTAAAGAGAGAAAGTGTATGTGTGTCTGTGAGAGCGAGAGAAAGACAGGCAGAGTGAGCAGTGAGCGAGCATGAGAGAGCTGGCACGCTCCCCTCAGCCCACCAGCCAGGAAGCATCAAGTTCTTATTTAGCACAGGAAGAGCAGCTTTGCTTAGCAACTACACTGACTCTCCAATCACAGAAGTTTTCTGAATAATGCTGCCTGGGCGTGGAGCGAGAGCCGTCTGCGTGCCTCTGAGGAGTGAACGAGAGGCCACGGGCTGCTTAAAAACACAAAATCCCTCTTTTTTGAAAGGCCCAGACAGCTCACGTTAAAAAACAAGCTTTTTTCCTTAGCCTAGAAAAGAACCAACTTTCGATTGTGTGGTTTAGAAAACCCAGTTTGCTTATGATTTATTTAAACGGACACTTTTTATAGTTAAAAGGAACCATTCATCTAAAGTGAAAGTTCATTATTTACTTACCATCATGTTGTTGCAAACCCATAGGACTTTTATGCTTCCATGGAACACAAAAAGGAGAATGAATATATATCATCATGAATATAGTTTAATCTGCTTGTGTACTATACTCCAAGTCTTCTGAATTCATACAGATTAGCATGGGGAACAGACCAAAATCAGACCACACTTAAATTTGAGAACCAGGTCAGTCTAATTCATGAAAGTACTATGGTTTGCAAAAAACTCAAAAGTACAATTTGTTTACAAATTTGACCACTACTTCTCTCATGAACACCTCATGGGGGTCAATGGTGAATATCACGATTTTTTGAGAACTGCAACATTTCTCTCTGTTCTCCACACAAAGGATTTGAACGACTTCAGAAGACATAAAGTATAGTGCAAGAGCTGTATGAGCTAGTTTCAAAGTTACTTTTGTGGTGCTTTTCTGGACATTATGGAGCTTGACAGCCCCAAGTTATATTGAAAACAGTGATACTCACTTTAAAACATCAGGATAAAACAAAATGTAAAAAAAAAATCTGTTTTTATGTATAAGAACATTATTGAAAAGACATGAGGGTAAGCAAATAACGAAAAAAAAAATTGGAGAGAAGGAAATGAATAGTTGAAATAAAGTTGTTGTTTTTTTTTTCGCACAAAAAGTGTTCTTGTCGTTTGATAAACTTAAGATTGAGCCACGATGTCTTTAATAACTTTTCGAGGCTGGCAAGTTTCAGTTCCTCAAGAAGCCTATATGGACTAGTAATGGAGGAGTGATCCAGCTCTCAGATTTCATCAAAAATATCTTAATTCGTGTTCCGAAGATGAACGAAGGACTTACAGGCTTGGAACAACATGAGGGTGAGTAAATATTGACAGAATTTTCATTTTTGGGTGAACTATCCCTTTAAAGCCTAATAGAAAAGCAAAGATTGGACAGGAAACGATGAGGGGGGAGCAAGTTTGGTAAACGGTTGAACTTACTTTACCCACAGACGTAAAGCATAGCACAAGTCATGTTTTGCATGAATTGCCATTATTAATAGTATAAAATGATTTAAGACATACACATTTTAATTATGCTTGGCTCCATTGATTCTTCCTCATCACCAATGGACAGAGTAGCCAACGTCAATACATGGTGTGGGAAGGATGTGACCAGGCAACAGTGGAACACGTGCGCTTACCAATGCTATTTGAACATTTAGAAATCAACTTCATTTGAGATTCATGGGGGTGGTCAGTGGGAGGTTTGTAGGCGAGAGCAACATGCCCGTTTGTCATATGGCACACGCACACAGACCGAAGCTGCATCATCCCACAGACAGACCCTGAGGAAAAATCTTTACCACACAGTCCTCACCCTTCTCCGAGCAGCTCTAACAGAAGTCGACAGCTGTTAGGAAGTAAAGGCACTCAAGTATGCCCCAGAACGGCAGATTCTTTCAGCAGCGGTTTAGTTTGGCGTTTTCAAGTGAAAATATAATTTTTAAAAATCACTGCAGGCAAGACACAATACGAGTTGTTTGGATTCCTTGCCGTTTGAAATAAAACTGGTGCAAATAAAATCTGTAAGTCGAGCACATTCAGATCAGGAATAGACTTTTTCAATATTCCTAATTTGTTCTGGCTGGCCAAGAAATAATTGAAATTCCAACCAGATTAAATAAAAACGCATCCTCCAGCTCATGAGGATGGATCAAGGAGGGGAATACAAAGCTGTACAAGGGTGTGCATCTAATGAAGAAGAGTGAGAGATAGAACACAAAATTAAAGCTACATTTAATCCATTTCCATCGCAATGAAACTTCATCCGAGCGGAGAGTTACAGATTAGCGGGCTTGCAAGGGCCTCAATTAAGGCACTGGGTTTCTTGCACTGTGGCAGCTGTGTACTCCAGGATTTTCCATCTCCAGAGCAGATGGGTTGCCATATTAATCATGAAGCTGATGATCGCTATCGACTAAGGGGCCTGATCTGAGAAACTGATCATAAAACAACACCACCATCATTCTGCCATCTGTTTCCACAGACTGGTGGCAGTGCCAGCCTGCGCAACTCTAAACCTCAACCAATGCCGTCATCAGACATCATACAGACTTGCTCACAAAACAGATGCCTGATTTCGTCACATTTGCTGCTAACTGCATCCCGATTAATGATCAATATTACAGCGGTACTAAATGAACACTACACCACAGTGGATACATTTCATGTTGGCAGCAGACACAGACAAAAGCCTTACAGACTCATTATCATGGAGACATCGGTCGTGCAACAGGCACCGAAACGAAGCCAGAGACACAATGAGCTTGAGTAACAAAGATGTTGGGAACAAAAGAGGCGGCAGGTCTTCACCCCAGCATCAGCCAGTGGAGAGCTCCAGCTGACGCCCTTTAAACAAGAGGTCATCCGGCAGAGAATAGAGGGCACAACCTCTGAGAGCTCCTGACCACCCCCTCACCTCCATCCCTCCAGGGAGGGGATGAGACAGCATCTCTTGGGGACTGTTAAGCCATCAAGTGACCCTTTTAAAATTCAGCCGTTCAGAGAACAGGCGTCCGAAAGCAGATTTTGACTCAGCTAAGTCAAACCCCAGGCACCCAGTGTTGTTTGAGCATCTGATTCCGAGCAGCAGGGGTTGTTTGCGGGCCGCCATGATGTGGTACAGACTATGTGAGTGTCCTGACTGCGCTGGATGAATAAGTAGCACTCACAGTGTTTGGGTGGAGGGGGGTTGGGGAAGCGGATGAAATTGTTGGCAGTCTGGAGGCAGAGCAAGGGGCAGCGCGGCTGGTGGGACGCAGTGCGGGCCGCAACGGCGAGGTCAGCAGACAGATGGGAATGGAAATGAGTAGGACGTGCGCTCATTTTAATCTTTTCCCCACAGCTGATCCAGGCATTATAAATGCAAACTCGCACGCACATGTCGACCTCTATCCCCCAGGCGTGCGCATTTATTATGGCCGTGGCCACCTTGGGTCGGACACTCAGTTGATTGGTTTGGTCTCAGGTTGGGAGTCATCTGTAATATGATAAAGTGAGAGAGCAGAACAAAAGAGAGTTTGATAGCCCCCCCATCCCCATTTAAAGCTCTGCGGCCCCTCTGCGTCCAATTTATTACACAACACTATTCTCACTGGAGCCTTACTTCATTTCTGGCAGGACAATGCACATGCACTTGAAATATGTGGTTTAAGGGAAAGTTGAAACTCCGAATAAAACACCACAACACAACCATTATGTGCTGTATCGATCTGTTTAAAACTGGAGCAAAACACCACTTCAGTCTCACAACTATTAAAAAGCTTCAAATAAGTAAAATAATATAATGCTAAAATAGAATAAAATAGAATTATACAAATATTAATACAATACATTTAAACAAGGTTTAATAAAATGTTTTTAATACATTTAAATATAAATATATTTAAATAAAAAAGCATAACGTTTGGCAAACTGATGAGAAACGAAATTTAAGTCTCAAATTTAGTCTTGGAAATAAATGCAAAAACCATTTCACAACTCCTAAAAAGACTCCTATCTTTTTTAATAAAAAACATTAATAATAATTATAAATAAAAATGTATAATGAGAACATTAATAAAAACTATGATTTTATGTAAGAGAATAACACTGTGTAAATTGATTTATGTAAAAGTTTTATGTAAATCCATGAAAATTGGGGGGGGGAAATTAACATCAATGCAAATGGTAATTTGATGTGATGTTTTGCTACCGATTTATTTACAATGTATTTTTCTGTCTTTTATCAAACAACATCTGTCCGGTTGGAGAGCCAAGGCCCACACGATTGGCTGGGCTGTTTGAAAGAGGAGGGGGTGGGATTGTTGGTTGACTGGCTTTGGACAGAGGTCACGTCACGGTCCTTTGACGGCACGACAGATTCGTAATGAGAACTTGCCACCCTCTCCCAGCTATATCCCCCATTATGTCAGCCAGACCAGACAAAGTCTGGATGCTGTTTTAAATGAATTCAGCTCTGAGATATTCCACTCTGATTTCCCTCAGATAAAAAATAAAGCAAACTCTGTGTACTCTGTACCGCTGTGAACAACTTTATTACATAAAGGACTCAAAAACCTTATAACCATGGCGACCAGCCTCTCAACAAAGTAATATTTGGAAACAGTAATTCTGCAAATCTGCAAGAAACAGCATTAAGCAAATATTCTCAGCAAGACTGGAAAAGATTTTAAAAGTTAAAGGTTTAATTACAAAAATAAAGGGGGGAAAAGTATCTGAATCTCAATTCAGCTGAGGTTAAGTGTAAGGTGGCAAGCTGTTGTTTCACTTTTTTTGTTTTTTCTACGAAAACAACCTAGTCCGATGTACAGGTCCACCGGTACACGGTTCCCCACGGACACCGCCAGCTTGCTAACTGGGACACTTCTGACAGTGAACCACAGAAACTGCACAAAATCCGCATGCAGTCTACTGTAGCCCATATCGTAATGATAAAATATGCTTAATGTGCACTTTAAACAAATATAAGAAATGCACACAAGGTTCCATCTAATAGTTGCACAGAAAAGCCAGACTTTCTTTAGCCTAACTAGACGCATCGCAATGTAAACTAGCCCTTCAGCCTCCATGTGAAACTAGCCCTTCAGACACTTTTCCCATAGAGAAGCGATCGTTAAATATACATGATGCTGCATTTCTGAAATGTCCCATGTCTCTCACATTTCCCACAGTGATGAAACTGCATTTGCCACACCATGCATCCCAAGCCTGCTAAAGTGACACCATGGTTACACATACATATATGTGTGTAGACCCATTAGCACGATCACACTCAACAGCTGCTGCGTGGAGAGAGCAGCCAACCCGAGACTCCCGTGCTTTTGTCCGCTCGCCATATCTCTGACCCTGGAGTGGAGCCCGATCAGACAGTGGGAGACCCAAGGCCAGCGCTGACCCAACACCAACTGCTTTTTAGAGAGTGACCTCAACCCCAACCTGCCCTCCCCCTACCCCACCAAAAACACACACACACAAAACAATGTCCTACACAGCACTCTTACCCTCCTCCTTCACCTCAGAGCCCATTACTGGCTTCCTCAAGTTATCATATGCAGATGCCCCTGAGTGCATCCAGGAGAACAAGAAAAATGGGGAGGGGGGGGGGGGGGGGCACTCAAAAATATGATCTCAAAAAGTAGGGAAGGAATAATGCTAAATACAGGATAAATAGTTTTCAAAAAGGTTGGGGTTCAAAAATCCAAATGAACTAAATGTGATAGTCAAAAACTGAAAGGTTACAGAAAAAATGACACAGAATACAATAAATATGGGATGAAACCTGAAGTATGGTTTGTGTTATCCAGTGTGATCCGTGTGGGGAGACTGAAGGAAAATATGTTTGACATATACTTTGACACAATCAACAGTGAGGTGTAACCAGGTGTAATAGGCGTCCAAGACAAAGAATAATCAATACAAGTGTACGAGAATCAATAAAGTAAAGTGCACAATACTTTAATAATTGATCATATTTATAATAAATATTTGGGAGTGAAATATTCATAATTCTGGAGTACTACAGAACAGATTGAGATTTATAATAACGCTCACCTTGTAAGATGTCTTGTGCTTGTTCCCCAGGTCAAATTTTCCCTTTAACTCGTTGAGGAGCTGCTGCAGTGTGGTGCTCTCCTCTTTGTCACTATAGTCTTGATCCAAAAGAATATAAGCCCTCCAGTTGGACGAGTCGAAGCCCCAGTGACAGGTTCTGTTTTCCTGCCTTTTGTGACTGTGCACCACGAACTTATGGGTCGGGAACATGAGCCTGCAGTCCAAGCACTGTATGCACGCCGCGCTGTGGCTCGTGTAGAGCTCCGGCACGAACAGGCCCTTGCACTTCCCGAAGCATTCGTGATAAACTTTGAAGCTCTTCTCCGTCCGCTCCAGCTCGATGGAGCAGGACAACTCTTTGTCGGCGTGCGGGGGGAACGTGCCGCCGAAGATGAGGGCATTGCAAAGGCGCTCGGCGTCCGTCTGGGTGATGAGTCCGCAAGAGGGGGCCGAGAAGGGCAGGATGCCCATAACTTTGAGGATCTCCAGCTGGTCCGCCGTGCACCTGGAGCAGTAGATGTGGAGGTCGTCGCACACCGAGTTGATCTGCTGGAGGGAAAAGTCTCGCAGGACGCTGTTGAGGATCTGCGGCAAGCAGAGACGCTTCTCGCCGCCCACCACGAAGCACGAAATGGTCTCCCGATCCAGGACCGTCTCGCACCTCTCTGTGGAGCGGTCGGATGGGATGAATAGGGGCCCCGGCATGACCGGGGGCGTCTGCGCCGGGAGGTTCACTATCACCTCAGTGCTCTGGCCGTCCTTTTTGAACAACATATCCTGCTGCCACCGAGCCGAGAAGGCTGCCGGACCGCCGAGAGAGACCTTGGAACTCAAGTGAAACTGCTTGAGAGTTTGTTGAAGTCCTGGATGCTGCTGAAAGCTGGAAGGAGCCTCCATGTTTAAACCTGGGCAGTCTAATCACAACAGATTCAATGGATGTGAACGGAAAGAGTCGCAACAGTCCATGTCAGTTCGGAAAGCGTAAAACACCACCTTGTAATCCATTCAACAGTTTCATGCTCAAATCTTAAGTCGTACCAGAAAGAATCAGAGATCCGAGCGACGAGAAAATCCTCCCCAAAGTCTAAAGTTTTGATCGAAATGTAATTCTCTATTCGACTGTATAACAGACTCGGTGCAACTCACGCGCAAAACGTGTGCCTTGTGTAAAGCTCGTCGGCGCAGTTGCCTCCGCTTTACTTGAGAAGTGCGAGTCTCTCTCACTCCCTCTCTCTCTCCCTCTCTCTCTCTCTCTCAGTGTTTGTTTGTGTCTGGTTCAGTCACTGAATCCCGGCCAAGAATGTGACTGACTCCCTGGGCTGGCTGTTCCATGAGAAGCTCTCCCTCCCCCCGCAGCCCCAGCAGCTGCAAAAGCGGGAACACAAACTACACGTAAACCATTGCAGCGGATGGAGGAGGGGTGGAGTTTACTTACAAGGGTTATAGTAAATTTTATTAACAAACTTTAAAGGTCACGAATAACATTAATAACACAATTAAACAAGTCCGCGTGCGTGTTTTAATCTCCCCGTTACAAAGGAACCTTCCTTCGGGAAACTTTGCGTTTAATGATAATGAGCCAATTAAGTAGCCTATTTTGTGTTTAGTTATAATTAAATGGCAAGTGACTTTGTTATAATCGGAATCTAATGAAAATACAGTCGATTGATATTATAAAATTATAAAACGGTTAGTTCCAATCATTGATTCTGATTGGAATAGCTGTGCTTGACTTTATTCATGATAAAACACAAGAACAGTGAAGAGGATGATGACAAACTGCTTCACGAGAAGGTGAAAGGTCAAGCGTTAGTTATTGACATCGAAACTCAAGAAAACAACCTCAAACATTTTTTTTCAGAACAACATCTCCTCTGAAATGTACAACCTGTGCAGAGAAGCATCAGTCAAACACTTAGTGTGTTGATCTACTGACTTGGATGTATTTTACGGAGATACATCAGACACGTCCAATTTAAGCAATTAGGGTGAGGAAAAGACTAAAGTTGATGATACACAGGGCAACTTTTTGAGCGATGTTGCCGGGCAATCTTGCCGCACGATTGTTGCTTAGGCACTTTCCCACTGAACATGGGCAATTCATTTCTATCTGGATACTTTAGGTTGGTCATGGGCCCTGTGTCTCATCTGGTTGCCAGTTGATGGCAATATTGCTCATAAAAGTTGCCTTCACCTTTACAATGACTAACAATTTGCTTGATTGTAATTTTGTGTTTTGATAAATCATCTTTACAATGTGCCATTAACTCATTGCATTTCTGAATGTTTTTCTGTTATTCAGAAAGACACTCAATGAACATTTCAAGCTGACCAGAGATTTAAAGGATGGACTGGCTTTCAAAAAAGTTCATTCTCAGGTCTGTAAATTCGATAATTTCCAACAGAGTGTGAGAAAAGACTGGGAGGCCAAGCAAGCTTCCATGGACAAGACGCGCAGATGGTGCATCACGGGGAATGCCCATTTATACCAACAGGTCAGTAAGAATTAGACAAAATCTAATCGTATAAATCTTTGGTAATGATATAAAAACATTTATGATGGAAAATAGTCAATAACTGAATTGTTTTCTATTATTATCCTACCAACAGATGAATTTGATCTATGGCCTATACATCTGATTGGCATATCATGTGTCCAGAGGCATGTCCCACTGCCTCTGCTGACCGTGGCACCCGTGAGGTTCGGCACACATCTACAGCCGTCTCCTCCTCAGTGACCACAAACTGCAGTCCAGCTCGTCTTCCTCGAAACAACCGGAGAGCTCCGCACAAGCACGGATGTGGACAGGAATATATCGGGCAGTTTCTTGAAGATCAGTCGCATCTGCTACTCATGTGGCCAGTGTAATCCATTTATTTGTAATTGTATTGGAAGGATAATGGCCAGTTAATCACATCTGCTACATTTCAAGTTTATATCTTTTATATATATATATATATATTAAAATTAAATCTGAAATAAAACTAATAAAACACCACAAAATATTGCTTGCAAATTCTTTGCTTTCAGAGTAAATATCAGAAAGTCTTGTAATTTGCTGGCATGAGGTACAGGAATTTACCTTGGTTTTACAGATCTGAGATGTGAGATTGACCCCTTTAGTCAATGAAAAAGTGTTGTTGCAATAAGATTATTTCAAGGTTATATGGTGGATTCCTCCAAACTGTGTCTGATAGCACATTATATGTTAAACAAACGGAGGATGGAGGAAATTTGATTATTTCAAGCGATGATTGAATTCTGTTCGTTTTTTTTTTATTACACCACAGTTCGACCTAATTGGGGTTTTTTAACAGTAGTTATGGCAACACTGTTGCCAGGTATTTACTGAAATTGAAGTATAGCAGTAACAAATGGCAAGTTACTACTGTAATGCAACCACTCACTGTATATTCCGCCTGACGTCACTGAGTGGAACTCGGCAGCGGGATTGATGAAGCCGTGTTAGAAAAGAGGATGATGGCAATCCAAGACAATTTCTAGATAGAATTAAAGCAAATGGTAAATGTATAGATTAGGATTGTATGATGGTGTGTGACAAAGATATTTCTATAGAAAAAGTAAAATTTGGTATCAGTAAACTGAAAGATAATAAATCTTGTGGTAACGATGATTTCATTAGAGAATTTTGCAAGGAATTTCAAGAACGATTATCTCAGTTTTTATTATGTGTGTTTAATGAAGCTATAGAACGTGATGAGTTACCTCCATCTTTACTTCAGGGATTGATTGGTTTGATACCAAAAACTAATAAAGACACCACCCTAGTCGACAATTGGAGACCAATTCCATTATCAAATAATGATTTTAAGGTGTTTGCTATTTTTGTTTACTATTTTTTCGCAGAAAGATTAAAAATAAGATGTGCCAGATATATATAAAATAACGACTTTATTAACTATTCATTTTCTTCTGTCGGCCTGAGTGAGTTCACCTAGTGTAACAGCAGCACTTCTGAGTTGTGCGTCAGAACGTAGGCTCACTATTTGCGAGGCTGTGAGAGGTAGTGAAAGTGTAGGTGGCATTTCTTGATTTCATGTTGAAAGGATGTTTGGCTGAAAATCTCACCTTCAGATAAAAGTTGATAATGTTGACTTTTTCTGAATTTAATTACATTTTTCACAATCTGTAAATGTTTGCATCTCAGGCGATATGCAAGTTGCCCTTTGAGGATTATAAAATAGACTTGGTGGTCAACAGACTCTATACTTTGTGGTCTGTTTTAGAAAATAACTGGAATACTTAACACTCTTAAATAAAAAATTATATTCAATCATTCAGTCATTAATAATTTAGTTAGCTATGCAAAATTCAGTTTTAGGTCAACAATACATAGATATTTTGAGGCAATTACTGTCAACACTTTCTATGGCAGAAGGAAGGGAACGTGTCAGACCCCCTCCCATGAAGCTACGCGCTTTTCCTAGCGGAAGGAAGGCTTTTATTTATTTTACTTCATGATTTTTTTTTAAAGTAAAATTTTTAATAGTATGAATGAACTATTAATCCGATGGCAGAAGGCATAAAGTAGATCGTGTACAACAGGATTCATTTCAGCAAAGTTTTCTACAAATCTGCATATTTAATATGATACGGTAGGCTAATATAATTCATAGAGAGGCATTATACTATTGTTTAACAGAATTTTAAAAAGAATGTTTAAGTTAAATGTTTTTAAAATGCTTTGCCAAACAAGCGTTCTGTTTTCAATGACTTTATACCCCTAAAGGGTTGATGTATCAAACATAAAGGGGGATACAAACATATTTTTTTTTAACAAAATCATGAAATTGTATAATTTGTGTCCAAACAAGATGGAAAATAGCATTACCAACCTCAAACATTTGATCAGTAAGTTTTATGTGTACTGTTGTATATCATTAATGTCAAATTGCAATCATGCTGTAGTATTGAACATTTTTGGATAAAAAAAAACAAGTTATGACAAACCTGACTCAACAATAAACATTGTATTTCAGAACGTCATTTTAACCAATGTTTTAAAATCTAAGAGCACAGTTTAGTAAAGGCATAACTCATACTCCTTTGTTTAGATTGGGTCATTTGGGTGATATTGGTAACAGCCTAATTTATTTTTCATGGAACATAGAAAATTCGCAAGCATTTGTCTAATGGTTAATTTTGGCACATATACCTGAAATGGGGTTGTGTGAAATCCAATACTATCATGAATGCACAGTTTGAGTTGGCTTCAAATACCTGTCACAATACAGCCCTCTTTCACTCCACACATAGCCTACTGTAAGGTGATGTCTGAAATGAAACATAAATATATATAGGTGAAAGTAGGTTGAGAAAATACATTGGATGACAAATGTAAAAACGGGAAATTAACCGTGAGTTGGTAGTGACAATACAATTGCATTTTAATTGCGAAATATAAAGAAAGTTGCTGTTTCAAAGTAATAAATTACTCACCCTCATGTTGCACCACACGTCCACTCAAATTAGAAGTATCATAAAGAAAGACCTAAATGATTTCACAGTATGCAAAAACAGCTGTTAAAAGTTATGACAGGAAAAAATGCAATCAAATTGTCCATCCTTTACAGTTTTTCAATATTGTTTGTACGATTCTCAGCCACTAGGGGGCACTACAAATCAGCATAACCATAAAGATAAACAAAAACATATATTTATTTACACAATTTTATTAAGTCCCACAAGAAATAAATAAAAAACAGAGCTTATCTGCTTTAAAATATTAATTTGATTAATTACCCATAATCTTATTCCTATGGTCAAGTAAATATTACTAGCATCAATTCAACTGAATTATAACAAACTAAGCTGTAAATAAAAACAAAAGCGTTTGCTAAAAGGTGCAGTTTAGCTCATATACAAAAGGACATCAACAACATATTTATCATTGAAAGCAGTTCATTTGCAGCAATATGGCTTATTTGTACAGTCCAACTGCAGCTGGAATGCCAAATCTTCCAAATTAACATTTGCCGTTCGATAAAAAAAGGTGCATTTTTGTTTGTTATCTCGACCTTTCCTTTTTTATACAAATTTTTATAATTACATGTGAATGCAGAATATGTTCCAAAATAACAAGGTTGCATACTTTCCTATGAGTTTTAAGAATATTTGAAATTGCATTTTAATTCAAAAAGTCAATACAAAAAAAAGTTAATATTATATATTTAGATAAAAAGAGGCACATGGCACATTGTTAATGAAAACATACTAAAAAAATGTTATATAAGTAATTTGATAAATGGTACTGAATAAATTAGTTAAGCAGATTAGTTGGAATTACATCTATTATATACATTCTTTATGCATTCAACTGGTTCAAATGTATATATATTCATAATGAAAAACTATACCATTCAGATTTAGTATAACATGTAAAAAGACTTTTCCAAAAAACAGCAACTAGCATTTGGCATTTCAATCATAATCTCTAAAAATAATTTGTTTAGTTTGATTTTTTTTTTTTTTTTTTTGCAATGTACATTGTACAGTCCTTTGGAAGTAAACAGTGAATCTCTATCTTAAGAAACACACGGTGGCATTCATTTTCCTCTTCATACAGTAAAAAAAAAATGACTGTAATATCCTCCTTAGAATATTGATAGTTCTGATTTTTTAAAACAAATTCAAGTAGGCTTTAGTGTTTTGTCCAAGAAAAAAAATTACAGCACACATGAATGTACCCTATTTCATAAATTGGCAAGTTTGGAGATATATTTATCGCTCTCACTGAAACTTTTTGCACAGAAGAGTCAACATTTCCCCAGCAACCCACGAATGCAAAATCCAGTGACTGAATGATTACACTACTTCTGTGGGTAGTTGAGGGGGCTTGTCCTCATATTGTGGTGGTGGGGTCAGTGGTTCAATGACCACCCTGTCCTGCCCAGGCTTTTGGATATCCAAACGAATATCCTTGACGTGGAGCTTCTCTGACTTGATCCTGCGCACTCGGAGAGGTCTGAGGAGGCGGCTGGCCCTGCTTCCGGTGCGGGTGGGCGCCGCAGGCTGGGGTCCGGGGCCAGGAGTCAGCTGAGGGGCCTCTTGGCCATTACCTTCTTTCGGTTGCTGGCCTTCATTTTCAACGGCACCAATCAGATCTTCGTACGAGGGCAGCGTGTAACTCTGTTGCAAGTTGCTCTGACGGACAGGGTACCGTCCGCTGGTGACCGCTTCCTCATAGGTGGGGACGTCAAAGTTGGGTGTGGGTTCACTTGATCTAATATTACATAGATATCATGACATGAGTTGCATGCAGGTAAACATAACATTTAGTCAATAAGTCAAAATGCTTCATTTAGACGGATTTGAACAAAGGGAACTAGGGATGCACAATATATCAGTACTGATAGTACTAGTACTAGTAGCATACATTACTAGGATATTGGCTGTTTATTAGCACTTATAAAGCACAAACCATATTCTACATCCCTAATCCTACCCAATACCTAAACATAACAACTACCGTACTAACTATTAATAAGCAATAATTAGGAGTTTACGGAGGCAAAGGTCATAGTTAATATTGAGTTACCGGTATTAGTGAGAATTGGACCCTATTCTAAAGTATGAATTTTTTTTTTTTGTCGCTTACCAAAGCTACTTTTATCTGATCATAAATACAGTAAAAAAGAAATATTATAAAAATTTAAAATAACAGTTTAACATGTTAATATGTTTTAAAATGTA
Source organism: Cyprinella venusta (assembly GCA_038021265.1). NCBI lineage: Eukaryota > Metazoa > Chordata > Actinopteri > Cypriniformes > Leuciscidae > Cyprinella > Cyprinella venusta. Next base: position 21,515,036 of record CM075879.1, read on the forward strand.
TTTTATTCATGTGATGGCAAAACTGAAGGGGGTCTCACATGATCCTCAAGAAACATATCTTATTATTATTAACGTTGAAAACAGTTGTGCTGCTTAATATTTTTGTGGAAGCAGTGATGCTTTTTTTCAGGATTTCTTTGATGAACAGAAAGTTCAAAAGAACCACATTTATTTTAAAATAGATTTTTTCATGGACCCTAGAACTTTAATAACACTGTTAAATGTAATATAAAAACAAATCTGGAATTTCAATGAAATTAAAATGCATTTAATTTTAATATCAGTCATTTATCAGTAATCGTCAAAGAAAATAATTATTGACATATCTTAATCGTCCTGAATTAATATCGGTGCATCCCTATACAAAACCTGGACATCAATCTTTTCATCATCTTTAAACTTTTACAGAGAGGGTGTGTGTAATGAGTATAGAGCAGTACTCACTCATCCTCCTGATCTCTATTGACATTATCCACATAATCAGCACGGCGTGCAACTGCAGCTTCCCTGAGTCTCATCCGCTTCCTGTTCCTCACCCCGAGACATATGGAAAGGAGCAACATGACAACACCAGCTCCAACCAGCACAAATGCAACAGACGATGTCTTTCCTAAATCGCCACTGGCAATTCCATTGTTTGTGGTTGTAGAATTGTGCACCTGTGTCCCATCAGAAGGGACTATGCTCCACACGATCATGACAACACCAAGAGCCACCAGGCCCACCCCCAGAGCACAGAGAGCATACTGGGAGCCTGAACTACTGCCCTCCTGACTGGCGGGTGAACGCCTGCTTCCTGAGCACAGAGGCTGCCCACTGGCACACATAGCTGTAAATGATCCTCTCAAAGATTCACAAACATACACTTCCCCTGGAAGGGTGGTCCAAATGTGGAGGATGAGAGCAGAACTGTCACATGAAAGAAAAAAAAAGAGACAACCATTATAAACATTTCATTGAAACGGAAATACTTCCTGGAAATGACTGGGAACAAAAGAATAGGGTTTCTATGTTTCAGCTCATTGGAGAGAGAGACTAAAGCAAAAGATTATCCATCTGGCTCAATGCCGCTCTGGAGGTCAAATGGTAGCATTCCAGCATGTCATTGAAAGAATTACCATGTATGGACATTGTAGAACTTGCTACTACTCTTAATACAAATTTTGAGCAGCTTTCAAGTCATTTCAGTCTCTTAGTTGCGTGAAACATGATGGATTTTATGGGAGTATTCAGACCTAACAATTAAAGAATCTAATTGGTGGTCATAATCTAGAGACGGCAGGTCATGTTATTGATCTTATTGTGAACATTTCCTTGAATACATTTCTTTTTTTTTTTTACCTTAAAATTATATCCACCAGAAGTTGATCTTGCAGTGAAACGTCCGACTTATCTCTGATGTATGCAGGACTTATCCAATCGTTTTGTCGGCTTAAACCCCGCCCCCTTCTTACTATTCACTACAAACTCATATTTAGATCAGCCTCCATCCAATCAAAAACCGCTGGACAGAACCAGGCTTTATATATTTTCAAGATAATCCGTTTCACTCTGATGTATAACACAATAGAGATTAAAACAGCTACTTCTGTATGCCCGGAAACATAATTACAATAATAAAGGTCAATTGCTTTTCTGGGGGTCTTTTGTTTTATAAACAATAATATAAATGGTAGAAATATGATTGCAATCACATCACAGTAAAACACTTTCTTTGTGCCAATTTGTTGGGTGGGTGTCAATAAAAGAATCATAAGAGGGTAATCATCATAGTTACATTTTTAATGTTGAGCATAAAAATCAGTTTGTACGCAGTTTGTGCCTGGGACACACACACACACACACACACACACACAAGCCAAGCAGAAAATACAGTACAACTCATTTAGCCGGTCTATGAGTCAACAAGGGTTGTGCAACATGTTTTTGTGTATGTGAGTGAGACACACACTTTGATCTTTATTTTTTAGTAAGCGCTAAAAAGCTTCCTGTCTTTATGGGGATGTCATAAAGAGAAAAGGAAATGTGACATTTCAGCCAAAAAAAAAACAACTAAATTATTAATAATCTAAATTACTCCTCAAATGTCAGCATCACTAAGGGATGCAGTTTTTTTTTTAGCTTAACTGAACAGCTTTATTTAAATGAGTTAGTTATTGAAATGATTACATGACTTCTTTTGGGTTGAAAGGTGGCCGTCTCGCCCCCATTTCATTCGTTTGTAAAATAAGAGGCAAACTGAAATGTGTTGTTTTGTGTGGACACAGTCTTCACACGGACGTGCGCGAGTGACATTTACGACAGTAACGTTAAATAGTGCTCCACAGTGAATCTAGGGGTTGCTGTTTGACAAAAATGGGACTCCTGCCTAGTGTCCCTTTAAGCAAAAGGGACCATTTCGGTATGATAAAATAAGTGCATTAAAAAGACAACATTTAACACTTGCGACTTTTACACTCTTTCCCACATCCATTCTCATTTTCATATACATCAACACCATCTTTCAGCAAATAACCTTGAAGAGCCATCAGGAAGATATGCACAGTTGCACACTAAAAATCACCAAAATTGATTCAGTGCACTAAGGTTAGGTTGCTGCTGTACACTAACTGTTGCCATAACAACACAGCATTGTTCACTCGTGAATGTGGGCACTTCACTGTGCTCAGACTGAAAATGGGGAAGGGGTGTCATTTTAGGTAGAAGCTACTTTAAATTCACATTAAAACAGGACAAACAGCCTATTTTTTCATTATTATTAGTAGTAGCAAAACCAAAATTAGGCAAATACATTTCATTCTTACAAAATGCTCAGAGCATTTAGTCTATTTATACAAAACTCTTTCAATACAGTTCCATTTAACAACATGTAAACACTCTGTGGAATGTTAGGCGAGTACTAGTACAGCCACGTTTTATCATTAAGTGGTTTTTACAAACGTTTTACGTTATGCATTCAGTTAGACCACTAAAGCAGAAATCACGATTGCAGGCATTATGGGACCTTCCAGGATGACTCATCATCCGCCTGTGAGTGTAATTTTTTAGAGGGTGAAAAGTAGGCTAAATGGTCAAATATAATTTATAATGTTCAATTTTGATTTACAACAAGTGGCTCCAGAATGAAGAAAAAAAAATGATTCTGTTCATATTTTGAGAGGAATGAAGAATGGATGGATGGAGAGAGAGAAAGAGAGCAATCGTCTGTGTAGAAAGAAAGTATAGTTAGTTTGAGAAAGCCTTGTACATTTAGGGGTACTAATAAAACAGGTTTGTCACAGAGCAAGACATGACAAGCACTGCAAAATGCGCACAGTAATGGTAAAAGCCTGTCTTTGTTTTTCAAGACTAGCAGGAGGAGTTTTGTTGAAAGGGATTTTAAATAGAGACGCACCACTACCTCCCATTAAAACAGTAGTTAGACAATTCAACAGAAAAAAAAAAAAAAAGCGACCAGTATCACATTCATGTGGTTTGAAGCTTTGGAGCCAGAGGGGCGCAAGCGGCATTTTGGGCGAATATGAGTTCTTTATATCAAAATAAAGGTCTCAATGAGCTCTATCCAATGGTGCAAAATACCTATCTGAGATCAAACTTTATTGAATAAAGCAACAAAACTGTTTTAGAACATTGTCATTTGTGCCATACATTTTTTACTTAAATACCCATTGCTGTAAGTATGGCTGTCACGGTTGTAATGTTTGTGGTTTAAGGTTAATAATACAGGTGATTGAAGTGTGGTCAAAATTTTGTTTTGTCTCTCCTGTAAAGGTTGTTAAAAGCCACTTACGCCCCTCTTGCTCCAAGCCCTCTCTACCCTCAATACTATACAAATAGCGTTGGTAGCACAATCTGAAAGCATTATTCAGCAGAGAACCGGATGGTTTTTGCTCTAAACACACGATCGGTTTTTCGTTTTTATTTTTGGCTGATCTCTATTCTGGACTTGAGCACAAACTGCATTATAATCATTACCCAAAATGTCATTTATGTGGAAATAATCCACTTTGTAATTTATTTACAAAGTCTGTCAACAGGATGTTAACACAGGCCAGAGACGCAAAGAACACTCTGGCCTATAATGCACATTAATAACCAAAACACAGAGCCATACATCACAGCAGTCTGAGGACAGCAGTGCCAGGCCAGTGGTCTCAGATCGGTGTTGGGCCAGAGCTTATATATAATTGAGTGCATCTGTTAAGGTGGAGCTTATTGTGAAGGGTAGGGTTAGTGTTTGGACGGGATATGCATCAGCAAGCGTTAACCTAACTTCGGGTCTGACGATACTGTCTTTAGATTGCTGTGACGTGTGGTTCTGCGGTTCTGCAGTTAAACGTAACTCAAGAAAGACACAAAGAGGAGAACAGAGACGTGCCATCAGGGAAATAACTGTACCAGGCACCACAAGATCCTCGTTCGTGATCCCCGAAAAATTGGAAGAAAAATATGAGGGTGGGGGTTTATATGAATGAATCTATAAAGAAAACTGACTACCTTCAGAAAAGTTTCAGAGACATTATCTTTTCATCTTCTGTATAAATTAGTGTTTATATCGAAATCAGCCAATTGGTTAAAAAAAAAATCGGCAATCAAAAATTATGCTCATTGCATCCCTAACTTTAAAAATCAATAGAATTAATCCACAGGAGATAATCTGTGAGAAAATAGCTTGCACAATTCTAGCCTTAAATGAAACATATATTAATCAGATGCAGATTTTGGTACGTGACAAGTCTTCAAAGGAGTCCATGAGAGCAAATAACATTAAATCCTGGTTAAAACAAAAGAAACATAAAATAGGGAAATATGACAAAAGGCCAGGAAGGCCTGTCCAAATACACAGAGCAACACTTGCTCCCCGTCCTGAAGTAAACATACAGAGATCCACAGGTCACTAAATACTACCATCTAAACATGCACCCAATGACCTTGTCTGAGCTGATCTGAACTCAGAATACATGGCAGAATGGTCACACAATGGTAAAATAAACTGTTTGCATTCGTGTCTCGTCTGGAATACTGATTTTATAACACTGGTTAACTAAATATAACAGTTCTGAAAATCTGATGTATGTACAAAATTTTAATAGAAAAATACTAAAAAAAAAGATTACCTATATGACAGTGAAGTCAATGGTCAACTTTAATACCTTTACAGCTTTTATACTGATACAAGCAGACATTATGGTTACCATGGTAACCACTATAACTATAATTACCACCAAAATACCATACTACTTTAATTGTTACTGTAGTAACCTCATCAAAAACAAAACTACATCAATACAGGAAGTTTCTTACACTGTTTGGATGAGATGCCATATTAATGTATGATGATTAGCCTATACGTTAGTGACTGTTACAAGTAGGCTAACGTTAAGTAGTAAACCATGGAGTTTTGTCTGTTACCGTGGTAAAGCTTTATAAAGGCCAGAGCTCTGATAAGGGCAACTCGAGCAGATCGTATTTCTGCCGTTTCAGTGTCACTGTTTATACTACAAAACACCCCAGGAAAAAAAAGGGATGACCTTCATCATGTTGAAGATTTAGTTTCACTGACCATTTGGAAATAGGTCTGTTAGACACTATGACATCAGATGGGAGAAGAAGTTTGAGAAACAATTAAAGATTTTATATTATAAAACAAGATACAATATATAAATGATTACTGATTTTATTAATGCCATCTTACTGACGTGAAACTGTTGAGAGGGAGTGTCTTTCACGATATTTTGAAACAATTTTCAACAATACAATAATCTTTGTAACACCAACATTTCTAAAGAATACCCGGTGTTAGGCTAATTTTTTTTTCCAGAAAAGTCAAACGATGCCAAAAAACGCCAAATAAATTTGCATAAACCAAGTTGAAGCTAAGGTGTATGGCCTAGGAGCTCCGCCGCGATTTAACGCCCTTCGCACCTTGTGTCATGAAAGTACCTGAGGCAGGTGTCGCTCCCAGCCGCGGGTGAAACCAGCGTCCTCACGATCCTTTCATTCGCTTATGGAAGGAAAAGCTGTATAAATATGCTAACTCCTTCCTCAGTCACTCTGCTTCAACAATTTGTAGGCTTAAACAGAGACAGGAACTTAGTTTAAAATACACTCGAGTGCAACCCCACAGCTGTAAAGAAGAGTTTAGTAGGACGCGTGGTCCTAAAGCGAGGCTGTTTCATAGAAGAGGAAGAAGAGCTGTTCAGTTTACCCGGAAAGGTATTAGCATGAAGGCTTGAACCATGGGAATTACCTAAATATTTTTACAATAATAGTTTTTGATTAATCAGTCAATTATGGTTTGTATATAGGCCTAAAATGTATTGGAGAGACCTTTAAATTTCGTTTTAAAACATAGCCTACACTCAAGGGTTCATTGGGGTTCTAAATGAAGCATAGGGTTTTTTATTCAAAAAGGTTCTATAATGACAAGAAAGCACCCTTTTGGCACAAAGTTTCTTTATAGGCTATTATTCATTCATATATTACATTATTCTGCAACATTTTCTAGTTGTAATTAAACTATTGTTTATTAAACTGTTGTAGTAACTTAATATCACATTTTAATCATTCTGATTTTTGGAGGAGAAAAACTGAAATGGCACTCTTCGTGTGATCAACACATAATGCATCCTTGTTAAATAAAAGTATTAATTTCTTTTAAAAAGAAGTCTTCTAACCCCAAACTTTTGAACGGTAGAGTATAAAACCAACCTGACAAACAAATACACAGAAACACTCAAATATATCCATGTAGAGTTTATTTTCCTATACAGATTATTGTGTCAGTGACACGTTATGCTTCTATAAACAAATGTTTCTCAAAAGTACATTTTCACTAATGCCACAAGGTACGGAGATATCAAAATGATTTGTGATTGCAAAATCCACCTTAAAAATGCACCAGAAACTGCTAAATTCTTGAGCTGTGCGTCTGCTGGTATGATGTGTGACCAATGTCTATCAATGGACATTTTGAGTCAAACCAAGCAGGAAATCTGTGATTCATAATTGGCATTTCCAACTGATTTGAACGAGATCTGAAAATAATAATTTGTTGAATTTGTGAAACCTCATTAATCATGTGATCTAATCTGTGTCGACCCACATGACAGAGGCTATTTGCATCAACGCTCAATGCTGTTGCATGCTGAGCTGCAAAACTGGATTTGCTCTGTGTGCCCTGTGGCTCTGTGTGAAAAACACAGCTGTAGAAATTGCAGTACATGTGTGGCATAGGCTTGTAGATTGTATACTATATTTTACCTTTCCATACATTCATCTGGGAGCCCTACTCATGACAGAGAATGATTCTGTCACTCCTTAAAGAAAGAATCCAAGGCTTTCCAATCATATCACTATTGCATTTCCTTATTGTGCATGATAGTCACTATACAATGCATTGTTTCCATTGAACAAACTGAATTGCATGCATGAGATGTTGAAAATCACAAGAGAATAAGAAAGATTCTTATTTCAATTTCAACTGGAGTGATCCTTATGACTAATCCACACAACATTGCTACTAAAGTGGCTCTTGCGTTTTAATTTTGTATGTAAATGAGACTTTGAAAACACAAACATCGTAGCAGATGTCAACAGATGTCTTCAAACAAAGAAAAGACATTGATGAGGCATTCAAAGCATTGTCACAATGTATTCACAGCGCTATTCCTCATAAGTTTTCCGTAACGTTAAACAAGCACAGTGTTGTGATGACCTTCACAGAGGCAATGGACAATCTGAACATGTGGTATTGATTTCAGCTGCATACCTACAGTTCGGACTGGAATTTACAGGAATCAGGACAAGTTCATCTAAGTAATGTGTCAGTAACAACATATTTCATTTTTGTAATGCAGCCAGTTTATAAAATGTATTAAGTGCTTAGTTGTGATTTATTGCCAATACAAAATTCTCATAAGTGCAAATGGTCAATTTTCAAATCTCTTTTACAAATAATTGAGCTCATTTGGTCCGTTTAGAGGTTAGGGGAGGTTCACTCTTCCTAGTTCATCCAAGGAAAACATAGAGCGTTGGCTTTAGACATTCGTGATCTCTATGCTCGAGTAACCGTGCATGGGACTGCCCTTGGTCCTTTGCAGGATCTTGATGCGATCTTCTCTGGGTGGTGATCCATACCCGCCTTGAAAAGTGAAGTCCCTTCCAACAGCGACCAGTGGATTGAATCTCAAAGGGCTCTGAGGAATGACAGAAAGGCTATTTATCCTTTTACAGATCGTTAACAATAGGCTAATAAAGGCGGACAAAGTCCACCATTTGTCTTAACTTTGACAGACTGTTTTGTGTCAATAAAGGACAGCCCCTACCTTGCCAACTTTTTGCTTGGGAGAAAATCCTTCATCAGTTTTGCGGCAGTTTGAGGAAGGGGAATGTGTAGGAGTCCCTTCTTTCCTGTAGTCCTGAGCCTGATTAGTTCTGCAAGACAGAAATACCACTCAGCCACACTCTTCAGATCAATACAGTTACTGTTGAGCAAAGTGCTTTTTACACGGCTAAACGCAACAAATAAATAAATGAAATACAGGGAAATTAAATGCTGATCTGAGTTGAGATAAATGTAATTGTCAGGGTTCTGGCACTTCTGTCTAGTTTATATCTTGGTTTGGTGACAGAGCTCTCCTGGTTTGTCATGTGTGTTATACTGTAGTCCTGTTTGCTGTGAGGATTGTCCTATCTTGTTACCTGATTATTGATATGTAGACATAGGACTATTGCAAGTAATTCAAGGCATTTTATTTTTTAAAATAAAAAAAATTCAAATAGTTTTTAAGTGCCACAAAACTTGGAGCAACTTTACCAAATCAACATTTTATGTAAATAAATCTACCTATCAATAAAAAACATTGTTACACAGGAAATTCAACCTCTTTGTTTGGCATAAAATACTTTTCAAAACACATTCAAAAGCAGGTATGACATTCTTAGTAACTAACCACTCTGTCGCTCTGTATTCTGTCCTAAAGGCTCAGTTATCACAACTGTAGAAAATATCTTCCTGAGATCTTATTTTGACAAAAAGTACAAGCACGAGAAATGAAAGTAGCGTCGGTCTTTTTTCGGATGAGCGGACTAATACACAGTGCCATGGACGACCGCTGGATGACGTGACAGACAAATCAGAGTCCAGTCAGAGTGCCGCGAAATTGGCTTTATGCACAGCTGCACTACTTCCAGAACTTAAGCCAGCTCCTTGTTTCCTGTCTGCCATTATTGGACAAATTGATTAATTCAGGTGTGACTGACCTCAGTAGTCACGGCAACAATAATCAGACACCTGAATTAATCAAGTTTGGCCAATAATGGCAGACAGTAAACAAGGAGCTGGCTTAAGTTCAGGAAATGGTGCAGCTGTGCATTAAGCCAATTTTTTTCTTTGAGAATGTAACGTTTCCCCATTCAAAGAGACAGGAGTGTTTAAAGTTTACAAGTTCTCTAATAATTATCAATTGCAACAGCTTGTCATATTCATATGATACTAAAAATGACTATGAAATAAAGCTGGACACACCTTGCTGGGTTGAGAAGCACTTTCATTTCCTCGTATAGATGACGATGGATCATGTGTTTATTGTTGGGGATGTCTAGAGCCTTGGCCATGCTGTCCGCACTGAAGGTCGGATCTAGAACCATCACAGCTCCATGGATGCCACTGTTCTGAAGGCTGTCAGCATACTCCTGCGTAAAAGACAACATTCAACAGGTTGGATATAAAAGTAGGCTACAGTAAATGTCTTACTAAAATTATCAAACCTATGATGCTAGACTTTTTCTCAGATTTTTTGCAATTATGATATTCAATTAGCCTACTTGTGGGATTCATGTATATTCGCCATGGTTAAAAAGTTTGGGGTCATTAATGTTTTTTTTTTCTTATTAATATATGTTTTTAAATTAATACTTTAATTCAGCAAGGATGCATTAAATTAATTAAAAGGCACAATAAACACTGTTCTTTTGATTTCACAGACAGGGTTAAATTAAGTAAGTATTCGGCCTTAGGTTAATTTAAGTAGCTTTTATAAAACGTGCCTCAGAAAAAAAAACAGTACTGGTGTGCATCTTGAGAGACAAAACAGTTGAACTGACATATTTTAAGATCGGTGTAAGTTTCTTTCAGTTAAAACATCATGTTAGTCTGGAACTAGTCTTAAGCCCTGTCTGTGAACCCTGAGGAAAAACAAAACAAAACATGGTTTCCACAAACGTATAAAGCAAAACTGAAATTACCGACCTCAAATTTTTCAATGATACATCATTTTTTATGTCTTACCCACCTTAAGATCAATATCTCTGATCCATTTAATGACACGGTGGCTGGTCCAGACCACCGGATCCAGATCTCGATTCTCACACTGAGCACGGCGTGCCTGTATAATCTGCAGAGATGTTTTGATAAAAGCAAACTGATCAGTGTATTTTACAATACCACCAACAATACTTGCATATTTTCAGAGTGAATGTGAGTATACAAAAAAAAAAATCATGCCTCTTTGTCGAAATTAAGCATTTGCAGAAATTGAATGGCTGATAGGATGCTGGTAACATGAAACTTGTTGGTGATGTCGAAGATGGTTTCTAGGTCTCTTCGTGTGATAGAGTTCAGCACTCTGCCGTCCACTAACTGGTTGTGGAAGACCTGTGAGTACTGGGGGAGCCCGACGTCACCCAGCCAGGTCTGAGACACCCAGTGATGATCCAAATCAGCAGCTTTGGAAAGTCTGAGTGACAAAAATGAGAAACAAAACCAATTGCCAATGCACACGTGTGTGTGTGTGTGTGTGTGCTCTAATCTAAGCAAGTGTGGCCGCTCACCCTCGTCCATTCTCCGCTTCTCGGTAGTCCTCAATAGCTAGACGCAGCTTCCTGCGGTGCATGGGGCTGTTGATTCCCAACCCCAGCTCCAGATCCTCATCGGTCAACCCCAACAACACCTGCAACACACCTGACGTCATCATCTAGGTCTTCCAGTTCAACAGAGTAATCATTCATAGATTTACTTCACAGCACATTGGAAGCATCAGGGAAGTAATAGTACTGAAGTATAATCAGCGGCCACAGAATTGAAAATGATATCCTAGAATATCTCTTAATCAAGGTGAGGATTATACAGTGCTCATTAGTTGTGTTTACGTGTATTTTTGCTTTTAAAAAGGGTGGTAAGAGCAGGAACAAATAAAGAGGAGAAGCATTTACCTTCCCACTCTTGACATTCTCAGAGCAGGCGCGCATGTACATGGGCATTGCCATGACAACCTCCAGCCAGGCCTGCACAGTGAGAGCCCTCCACAGAGACATGGGCTTGCTCCGCGTAAGCTCCGCCTGCTGCAGCCGCTCCAGCTGCTCCTCGCCATCTGATAGGCTGGGCTGGGTCTGGCTGGAGAGGCTGTCTGAGTCTGGATTGGTCAGGAGGGGCAGGAAGAGGGGGAGGGGGCAAATTTAAGGGGTTCAGAGGGGTTGAGAGCAAAACAAAAATGCCTTATCCATTTTGCACATAAAAGCTTTTTTATTGCTGTGCAGAAAAAGCACCCACCTCCATATCCTCCTGTTAAATTTCAGTATGCTCTGCTCTTATCAAGCTTCTTAAATGACTCATTGCTTTCTAGCAAGAACTGACAGCCACGATTAGGTCTGCGGTCAACATCGACAGGCCTTATCTATCCTCATATAGCCCACACACCCTCTGAAACAAAACCACTTTTACCACCTCAGAATTTCACTTCCAAACCACTTAACTTCCTTCCCCTTCCTGTGTGAAACTGACTGATTTCACCTGCTTTTCCATGTTAATATACTAACAAGAACATTTTACAGCATGTTTTACTATAAGTCACATTTGGCCTTTTAGTTTTGCTGTATAGTGGATTGACCACAATTTAAAAACAATTCAAACAAGTTACTATTGTCTTTAAACTTCAAAATGTCACATTCAATTCAATGCTTTAACTTGTCGTTATTTGTGAAATTGCTCACACTTTATATTAAGTATCAGTTTTATAAGGCAGTCGTGGCTAATGGTTAGAGAGTCAGACTGTTAACCTGAAGAGTTGCGGGTTCAATTCTCAATACCGGAAGGAAATGACTGAGGAAATGATTGAGGTCATTTCCTAACCCTCTCATCGCTCCAGGTGTGTGAGTGTGTTCACTACTCACTACTCCTAATGTGTGTGCACTAACTTGGATGGGTAAATGCAGAATTCCAATGGAGTTACCATACTTGGCCTACACATGCCACTGTCATTATTCTTTTAACTGCATGCTTAGGCTACATTAAGGTTAGATTCAATGTACAGTACTTATTGTGTTTATGTTGTAAGACAAAAGACTTGCTGCTGTTGAGGCGGGTTACTGGTAAGGTTAGGCTCAGGTTTTGTGGTAAGGTTATGTTTAAGGGTGGGTTATGGTGTAAAGGATGGGTCAACAGTGTAATTACAGAAAATAATTACATGCAGGTATTTTTAAAATATAACTACAGCGTAAAAAACAATAATTTACACTATAAGTGCATTGTATCAATTTTAAATATTAGTAGGCTACATAGTAAAGCATTTACTGTAAAGTGGGACTGCAAAATTTACTAGCAAAATTCTTTCAAAGTAAACAATCAGTGTATTCATAGTAGACTATTTGATTAAAATTAAAATCATACTGAGTTTTTATATTGCAGTGATTTATTTTCTTTTCGACGTTCCATCAAACCACCAAACGAAAGTCAGATTTGTATTAACGCCATATAATCCACACAAGTAGTGTCATGTCTACACCAGCAGGTGGCGCCATTTAAACTCTAACTGAGCTCATACTGCTGCAGTGACGTCATTCTTGAAGAGTTTGACTTTCAGTTGAATCTGAATTAATTAGATATAGCTAATTATGTACATTATTTGGTTTCTAAAATAGCCCCCCTAACGCTAAAAGTGTGTCCTGGCAGGTATAAAACAAGATTGAAATCACCCCGAGGGTTCAGACTGAATCATTCTTCTCTTTAGGCTTCATCAGATTTTAATTAGCTGAAAAAATTACCTCTATAAGACTCATTATCTGTTGGGCATCGGGGCAGAGGACACCTATTTCGAACCTTTAGAGGAAATAGGCAGGCGCTCATCTAAACAAAGACGGAGCCTTGACCTTGTTCGAGACATCCGAGAGCATCCGCTGGCTTATGGAAAAATGGATTTTAATGGAGATCGCAATCTGTTTCCATTTCAATTAATGAGAAGGAAAAAGCCCAATTTCTCTGAATTTACTGTATGTGCTTTATCATGCTTCATGAGGCTGTGAATAGTACTTTCTATGATATATAAACCCTAATGAATGTGTAGCATTTTAAAATATAGCCTTGAACTAAATGAAATAAAGAATCAGTTGGTAGTCATGAGATGATGTTTTGGGTAGACCGTGCTCATGTTTTGGAAAACGGTGTACATGATAGACTGGTTCCAGTTGACATATTCATATGAGTTATGAATGTAGTGAGTTTGGGGCATTCTCATCCACTGAGGTAAGACAATGTTAGGACACGTGTTAACACAGATGGTGGGAACGGGGTCACCCCAAACCATGGCAACCCCAGAACAAGAGGGTTAAGAGGAAACCATTATGACAACTTGCACACAAACACACACACAGGGTCAAGAAGAAAGGCACATGGATGTTGGGTTATGTGTTTTTATTTTAAAATAAGTTTATTTTAATTTTCTTTTTTTTCTCTTTTTAAATCTCCAGAGTGTTAAAACCTTCTCATCAGTCTGTCTGTAAATTCAAAGATAGTCTGCTTTCATTGAAATGACCTCTTTCCTAATCTTTAAATAAATTCTTTAATAGATTTAATATTATATCTCACAATCTACTTTACAAACCTTACAACATAAAATCATTAGAGTGACATGAGGAATGAAGTTCAGTTTTAATTTAAAAGATCAAAACAAAAAAGGAAAGAAAAAAAAATCAGTGCCACCAAGATGCAAAGGAAAGCTTGAAACGGAAAGAAATATGTGATATGTCAGGAGACAAGAGTCATGATGACATCATCGGGTTCAACATTAATGGAAAAGAATGTTATGAAGCAGGGTGTGTTGTGAGTTCTTACAGGCATGATTCTATTTGCACACTTGATAGAGCAGAGAAAAGAAAATATTCCTATGTATTTTCTTGAGTTCTTCTGCAAGCTGCACTATAACCCTTTGGCACTTTATTGATGTAAGGTCAGCACCTGGTTTAAGAATATTCCAGATCTGTGTTTAAATAGTGGAAACAGACTTCCCCAATATCACTTCAAAATCAAACGTAATAGATTATAAAATGTGAGTTGTTGTAAAAAAAAATGGAAACAGTCTAATAAATAATGCTACATGTCAAGGGGCAGGTGATCTGAGAAGCATCAGACTACGCAAAAAAAGCTCGACAAGGCCAGTCTGAGGCGTTGCAACTTTATAACTGAATGCAATCTACCATCATAACGGAACTAAACTGCCTAAAATATGATTTATTCAGTCTTTCCAGACAAGAAAATACAGATTTTAAGAGGTTTTCATTTCACATTTGTCAAGATTAAAAAGATCCTTGGTGCAGCCTTGCGAGAGGACAAAATGCATAATAAAATATTAGCTTTCAAATGATCATTCTCTCGGTTTGGCAGCGGTCTGAGTGTAACTCTTGAGGTAAACACACAAAATTCCCCCATTAGGGTGTGGCCCATTCTCTGCAAAAGTTTGCGGGCAAAATCTAGTCATTTCATGTGAGGGCTAAAAAGTTCTCTACACAGATTTTGTAGAAAGCTGCTTGGTTTGAAAGTGACTTGAGCTGTGCTTCTTACATCGTTACATTTCTGACGATGGACATTAGACCTTTTTTTGTGCCCGCAAAACCTCAGAGATATTTGACCGCAGATGTTCCTAAGCGATTAGATTACTGTGGTGAACAGCTACGGCAAACATTTAGAAAACCATCTCATCCGGATGTAACTCCATAAATCCTAACATTAAAAGTGCACTCAGTAATTTTCCGTTAATATTGTGCTGACTGCCATCTTGGACTTAAAGGGATAGTTCGTCCCAAAACTGAAAATTGCGTCATCATTTCATCACCCTCATGTTGTTTCATACCTGTAGGCTATTAGTTTCACAAAAAAGATATTTGAAATTTATCAAACAGTGATGTAGCCATTGACTTCCATAGGTCAATGGCTACAGTGTCGACTGTTTGATTGTCAACATTAAATATATTCTTTAGTGTTCAACGGAAAAAATAAACTTGTTGGAACAACTTGAGGGTGAGCAAGTTATAACAAATTTTCATTATTGGGTCCCTGTAAGACATATTCACATTTATTATTACTATAAAGAAACTAACAATAACTATATGAGCGTCCACACCAACGGACTTTATCGTTCTTCTGTCCATTATACATGCGTTGCAGTTGCTTTAAATGCTCATGCTCATTAAAACAGGAAGCTTATCTTTTATCTAGTGAATTATTATTTTTAAAGTGATTCCAATTACATTATCATTATTTGTTATTGTCCTCGGTGTGAATGGGCCTTATACTGACACCTAGTGGCATGGGCACTAAGTTTAGAGATTCCATGTAGGAACGTCATAATTTAAGTCAGCCAAGAGAGTGAAGTGGAGAATCCAATAATAGGTAGATTGCCAAAATCAAATAAATAACATTAGCTGGTCATGTGATCTCAACATGGCCGCCCCTGCAGTGACCCGCTGACATAAAACGGCTTTTATTTGGCTCACATCTCATGTGATCATGTCGTGTTAACATTCCAAAATGTTCATGATGGGAAAAATGACAGAGTGCACCTTTAAATCTTTCAGATGGAGCTCACGCTATGGTGTATGAAGACAGCCTGGAGCTCGGGGTTCATGGAAAAGCAGTCATGAAAAAGAAGCATTCCACATGAAGACATCAGCAAACACAAGGTGCACAAAGAGTTCCTATTTACAAATGCTCAGCAGTAATTCAAGTTTCCAGTTCATAAAAAAGAGACATGTTACCACAAATAAAGCATTATAACAGCATTAACATATACACACGCAAATGATCCCATGTATATATTTATATCAATGTAAACATATGTACATATGCATACATATATAAATATATATTTCATTTACATTGATGTTTTTAAGTGTCGTTATGTACATTTCAAGGAGGCAGCAGTTCTTCCTCTTTCCTGTATTTTTCACGGGGGAATACATTTGAAGGCACACACAAACGCTTATGCACGCTCGCACACACACATTAACTCATACGTATCCAGGCGTACTTCCACACACACGCACGCACGCACACACACACACACACACACGCAAAAGCACTATCACCAGTCAGCATCCTCCTCTATATAGTAATCAGGGGTGGAAGTACCATCAAACAGGCCCGGATCCAAGGACTTGCGTTGAGATTTTCCCCGGGCAAACACTCGAGAAAGTGAGCCGAGACTAATCTTCTCCTTCTTCTTCTTACGCTTCTGGTCCTCGAGGTCCTCCATGGACTGAAGCAAGAACAAGAAAAGGCAGAAACAGAGACAGCGAGAGAAGAAGGAGAAGAGAGAATAGAAAAGTAATGGTGGACATATGGGGGCAGGTCAGTCATGTGGTTTCATCAGGAATCTAAGGAAAATCTGCCCTCTCTCATCAGCACTGCTTCAGGGGCCCACACACTCTACTTGTTTTTGTTTTAACCAAAAACTGCAGTCGTTGCTACAATAAAACCTAAAAAAAAAGTATTAGACCACTCACAGAAATCAGAGTGGCAGAAATAATAGTGCTCAATATGATGACTGTTCGAACGGAAGTCCTTTTCAGTTAAAGGAGCCAATCACCTTTATGATTAGCATAACATTTTTGTTTAGAGCAATATACCACCAGGTGAACTCTCTGCTGAAACCAATCTTGTTTGCTGGTTTAAACTGGTCTTCCAGTCTGACAATCTGGAAAGAACATAAAACCCCTCTAAAACCAGCAAACAGAGCAGCATGAGCAGGCTGAGACCAACATAGACTAGTTTCATGTTTTTTTATTTTTTTATGAGCTGCATTTAAATAATAATAAAAAAAGAGTTAATAAAAATGACAAAAAATCTTCTAACACATATGGAGATCCCATATTAATCGTTATAAAATGAATGGTTGGTCACTTGGGCATTTTGGTACATCACGCAGATATTTTTATTGCTGTTTCTGCCAGATTTGGTATTGGTAACTAAAACAAAACCAAAAACTATTTCCGCCAATTTAAATGAAGGTGAAAATATAAATAATAGATGAAAACCTAAAGCTTAAAAAATTTACGAAAATGAGTAAATGTTGCCATCGTCAACTACTTGAAATAAGTTGAAGTACTAAAATGAGTAAAGCTAAATAGACAAATGAATAAAAATGACAAAAGCACATAATTAACAACATGACATCATGACTTTTGTGTAAACATACATGCCACTTTCAAGTGAAGTGGCGTGTTATCTATACGCATTTTGAGCTATCCGCGTGTATCGGCATGTATGCGCGTATGTTAAGGGGTTAATGTCCGAGTGATTCCGCGTATATGTACACGCCAATAAATGTCCGAGCGAAACGAAGCAAAATGTAGATCTAAATCTGGGGAGCGATATTTTTTTTCCTAGGATGGTAGGAGAAGGAAGACTCATAAATGCTATTAACCCCAGTGACGGGTAAGTTTAGGGACGGGGTTGAGGTAGGTCATATATTTATATATACATATACAGTAATAACGTTAAGTCAACGGCGTCCATAAACACGCTGAAAAGCGATTAAGCGTATTGATAGCACTGCAAAAATGGAAATACGAATTGGCGTGTCATACACACGCAATTTCATGAGATCAGTCTGTAATTAAAGGGATACTCCACTTTTTTTGGAAATAGGCTCATTTTACCACTCCCCCAGAGTTAAACAGTTGAGTTTTACCGTTTTCAAATCCATTCAGCCGATTTTTTGACATTTAGAAGAATATCAGTAACCAGACAGTTTCTGGGCTCATTGACTTCCATAGTATATATTTTTTCCTACTATGGTAGTCAATGAGACCAGAAACTGTCTGGTTACTGATATTCTTCTAAATATCAAAAAAATACCACTCTGGGGGAGTGGTAAAATGAGCCTATTTCCAAAAAAAGTGGAGTATCCCTTTAAACTAAAACTGAATTCAACTAATAAACTAATTCCATATTTTATATATAAATAATCATAAAATAATGGTCTTTACAAGCCCAATGTGCAAAACAAACACATTCAGTTCATTCCTGTAGAGCACGACTAATTCTTACAGGGACAAACCGTCTCTATTGATTGATTTGCATGAACCACCATCAACACAAAAGGTGCCCCTGAAGCCATGCTGATGAGCAGCGCAGGGACTGAATATTTGAGAAGAGTGAAGGTGGAGATAAAAGCAAGTTGGGAAGGCTGTTTACTTGGTCGGGGGTGCCAGGCAGCTCTTACATTGCAGAGGGAGTGAGTCCGGTGGCGGGGCGAGTTGATGTCGCTCGGGGTGGATGAGCGGTCGCCGTCGGCAGCCGAGGCGTCGGAGATGACGGAGGGCTGGCGGGAGTGACAGGGGCTGATCCTCAAAGCAGCTGTGGAGTCAGGAGATGTGTGTGTGAGTGGTCTTAAGAAGACCTTTGGCGTATCTTTGCATGCTGTTGTGTAGGCCTGTACCTTGCCTGTCAGCGGGGTGTGAATGGTACAGGGTCTGTTGACTCTGTCTGATTGCTGCAGTGAGGGGAAGGTCTGCTTGCATCACCCACTCCTGACTGCCGTTCACCACCGGCTCTGATGGCATCGCCACAGAGTGACGCTTTGGCACGTCTTTATTGAGAGTGGCCAGAGACTGCTTTGCCTGAGATACAAAAATAACATGCAAACATACCACATTTCAGTTGAGATCACTATAGAACCTTTATACAGTTGGGTTATAAAGTTAAAATGCTTTGATTTTTATGTTTAATGTGTATCAATGTTAATTTGAACTCTACAAATAAATGTAAAACCAGATGACCATGTTCAGTAAGAGAACACGTCAGCGCGGACTCATGAACGCAGAACCGGAAGACAATACAAAGCTGAATAAAGTCGCAGTTTTTGTTATTTTCAGACCAAAATGTATTTCCGATGCTTCAAAATATTCTAAGTAACCCACTGATGTCACATGGACTACTTTGATGATGTCTCTATTTCCTTTCTGGACATGGACAGTATACCGTTTTTACATTTTCAAAGGAGAAAGCTCTCGGACTAAATCTAAAATATCTTAAACTGTGTTCAGAAGATGAACGGAGGTCTTATGGGCTTGGGACGGCATGAGGGCGAGTCATTAATGACATAATTTTCATTTTTGGGTGAACTAACCCTTTAACTGTTCTTACATTGTACATCAATAAAGTTTACATTTTTTATCCATTACTCAGTATATAGATGTTAAAGGATCTCAGATTGCTCAGGGGGAAAACTAGATTTCTAAATCTCAGTGGGAGTGAAATCATTAGTATGCTTGAGATAATGTGTGTATGTGAATACTGGTGAGACACACGGGCACAGCAAATTAGGCAGATGAAGTGAGTAATGATGCTATTACTGCTCTGTTGACAGCCATGTGCCTCTTCATGGGGATTTTTGTGTGACTGCATGTGCCCATACATATGTTTGCAGTGCACATGGTAATGCCAATCCAGCAAAATGTAAAATTGCATAATGCAGATCAGTTGGGGTTCCATGATCCATCTGTGGATCTTAACTGATGAATGTTGAGGCTGACATATCTGCAATCAGAGCCATTGAGAGGTCATTCGAGAGCCTCTAATGATAAGAGATGCAAACCGTCAAGTGGATGAGTTAAGACAAGATAAGAGGTGTAAGTGTTTATGGCATTGTGGGAAGTGGAAGTGTGCGTCTGCAAGAGAGAGAGATCAAGAGAGATGCTATCTCACCATGGTGAGCTCTGCCTCTAGCTCTTTGATTCTGTTCTCCTTCATGTCTATCTGGGAGCGCAGGGCGCTGGCTTGTTCTGTGGCCTCTTTAGTCTGCCGGCGCAGGTCCCATTTCTCTCTCTCCAGCATGTCCTTCTCTTTGGCCAGAGTCTTTACCGCGTCCTCGCTCTCCTGTACAAACGTAAACACATACACACTACTTTTCTTTCAGCTCAAAAAAGCAGTTTGTATGTGGTTCTGTCAACATATTGTCAAATGTATCAAGAATGAAGTTCCTCCCTAAGTTTCCTCTAATACAAAATTTGTCTCTAAAGGAGTAGTTCACCTTAAAAAAACTTTTGCTGATGATTTTTGCTGAGCAAAAAAAAAACAAAAAACTTTTTGCTTTTACTCACCCCCATGTCATCCAAGATGTCCATGTCTTTCTTTCTTCAGTCGAAAAGAAATTAAGGTTTTTGATGAAAACATTCCAGGATTTTCTCTATATAATGGACTTCAATGGGAACCAAATGGTTCAAGGTCTAAAATACACTTTCAGTACAAACTGCAAACTGTTCAAAAGGCTTTAATGACACCAGACAATGAATAAGGGTCTTATCTAGCAAAACGATCGATCATTTTAAAAAATAAATAAAAAAGTTTAAGTTTTATAAGCACAAATGCTCGCCTTGCTCTGTTCTGTGATGAGCATTTGTGACTCTCCTGTTCAAACTCGTTCATCAAAATGAACAAATCTTTTTTCGACTCTAGTCATGACTCCTTGATAAGACCCTTATTCATCGTCTGGTGTCGTTTAAAGCCCTTTGAAGCTGCACTGAAACTCTCATTTGGACCTTGAACCGTTTGGTTCCCAATGAAGTCCATTATGTGGAGAAAATCCTGGAATGTTTTCATCAAAAACCTTAATTTCTTTTCGACTGAAGAACGAAAGACGTGGACATCTTGGATGACATGGGGGTGAGTAAATTATCAGCAAAAGTTTTTTTTTTTAAAGTGAACTACAGTCTTTTCAAATTTACAATTATCTAGTGCGACCCTGAACAAAAAGAGATAGAAGATAGAATAAATAGATAAAGTAAGTATTGGCAAGTTTCATTTTTGAATGAATGTTTCAGATGACACGCATGAAGCAAATTATAAGTGAACTGAAGTGTCAGTGGAGAATTTCATGCACACCTTTCTGTGCTGGTCATAATTTCGAATGAAGTCTCGGAGCTGCTCTTCTCGGCTCTCCAGTGTGGTGTAGAGCTGCTGCATCTGGTTCACCAGGTCAGCCTTTTCTGCCTTCAACCGCTTCCGATCACCCTTCATAGCTACACACAAACATACGCAATTCAGAAATGCAGCAATAATAATCACTTTTGGCACATTATAAGTATATAAACAACCAAGTGCCTCCACCATCATAACATTCACATTTTAGCATTTGGACTTTATGCACTGTGGCTGCAACACACAACACACACACAAAGGCTTTGTGTCCTTGAATGACATGTCTGCGGTTTGTGACCTCTATCTGTCAGATAAGAGTTGTGGACGCAGTGATGGATTACCCTGTGCGTGTACAAAATAAACAGTCCAAATCCAGTGTCTTGATAGGTATCTTTTGATGATTCTAATTATTTGTGTCATAAATATAATGTTGTAAATAAAATTGGTGCCATGTACTGCTCAAAATAGTCTCTAGGGGGCACCATGCTCCACTATAAACATCCCACACAGGGGAAAAACACGTGTTGTTAACATTAAACAAATGCATTTTATTTCAAGCGTTTAAATAGAGAGTAAATGGGAGGCAAAACACCTCATAACAATTCCATATAAATTATTAACATTTCATTTACAATCTAAAGCTTTCTGAGGTCTGCTGTCTTGTTGATTGTAAAAAGTAAATCATTTATTTGACTTGAGGTAACTGTCTCGTCCCCCCCCAAACTGAAGGAGGCTCCTCATTCAACAGTGAAACCTGTTTTTCCACTATGATATGAGAGACGTCGACATTCATGAGCACACATGTACCCTATCATCATCATTTCTATCAGTTTCTCCAAAAAAAGACTCAAATTGTTTTTGTTAGCTGAAAACTTTTGTATGTGTAATATTTGTAATGGACTGGCAGGTTGCTCCAGCTCCTGTTTAAGGACTACAGGTGTTAGATTACAAACTAAATGACTAAGTGTCAAGTAACACGGTTGACCTAGTGTAAAGTGTGTCACAATTTTGAGTCCAGCGTTTTCAATGTAGATCTCTTGTAAAAGTGTTCAAGAATTTAGATAACAATCTGATGTCATTTCTATCAATTACTTTGCCCAACATTTTCATATCGGAGTCATGTATTAAAATATGACAAAAGAATAATCCATTTGACTCACTGGAGATATCTATTTTAAAAACATATGCCACACTTAATAAATGTAAGAATGTCATTTCATTACATAGAAAAAAAATGAAACCAAATGTCACTTGTTTTTAAGAAAGAAAGCACAGCCATTTCACAAAAGGTGATTACATGGAGAGCAAATGTAGTCCTCTGCCTAAGTATCTTGCTTATATTGTTCTCGAGAAAAACTCTAGAGTTAGAAATCTTGTCTAGAAATCATTTTAATCTGATTTTGTCTTTATTGTCACTTTTGGTCAATTTAATGAATCATTGTGGAATAAAAGTATTAATAAAAACTAACCAAAATGCATATAAACTGATCATCACTTTACAACTAAAACAAAAGAGTTATTTGACACTTTTTTTTTATGTCAGCGCATAACAGTTTACACTGTTATAAACAACATTTCAAAAAGCCTTCTTTCAAACGTCTTCCTAAAAGCAGCTACAGTTCACACTACAGGAACCCATTGATAAGACACTTAAATTAATCACACTGTGCATCAACACTAACTATTTTTTTCTAGCACTTACATCCTCTGTTAATACAAGTCCCTCAAATACACTAAAAAATGCATTACACCCGAGATAAACAGATAGCTGATAAGATAAGCAACATCTCTCTCTCTCTCTCTCTCTCCCTCACTCACACACACGTTTGGTTTCTATGTTTAAGGAGGACTTTCTATAGACATAATGATTTTTATACTGTACAAACTGTATATTCGATCCCCTAAACCTACCCATTGAACAAGTACTGGCATTACTCTTTGTGGGGACATCACCGTAATGTAGGAAATGCCGGGACACACACACACGTGTCTTACCGATCCATAACTTTTGACCAATAGTGTATACATATATAATGCTGGAAATCGATTAAAAAAACTTAACTACTTAACTTAACTATTAAAGATTTTAATATTTTATTATAATTTCACATTAATCTCCAAACTAATGTTGAAACAAGATAAAGACAGAAGCCTATATTTTAATGGAATCTTTTATACTGATCTTTTATCATTATACTGATGTCTCTGAAGTGTTTTTGTTGTTAATTTTAGCCATTCAGCATCATATTATAATCAATAGCTAACCATTTTAACATTTGTTAGGCTTTAAAAAAATAAAAACTGAATTTAAGTGAACTTGAAACTGCCTTCACATAAACCCATTACAATAAATATCACATTTATCCTTTTGGTCCAGTTCAGATTTTTACTTGCCCTGTGAAAATGCACCAAAAAAAAAAAAAGATTTTCAAGTTATTCAGTCAAGA
The DNA here is from genome assembly GCA_038021265.1 of Cyprinella venusta. Lineage (NCBI taxonomy): Eukaryota > Metazoa > Chordata > Actinopteri > Cypriniformes > Leuciscidae > Cyprinella > Cyprinella venusta. Next base: position 21,538,673 of record CM075879.1, read on the forward strand.
GCAGTGAGTGATTTTCTCTTTTTCTGTTTTGTAGCAGGTCTGTCCACTCTTTTTGCCTGTTCAAGTCGCTTTCTGTGCGCTTGAGTCGTGTGTGTGTGTGTCACACAGACAGGAGATTTACTGACGTGCTGAATGGTTTTTAAAAGCATTTGCTTTTTGTGACCATAGAATATACCGCTAGCCAGAGGATGATGGCTTTAATTGTGTGAAATATTTTTAACGTGTTAAACTGAATAAAATGATTGCATGCTACTGTATATGGGCCATTCCACCGAATGGGTGACATTTGCTTGTTGTAACTCTTCAAAAATAAACATTATTTTTGATCTTTTTCAACATTGAATCAAATACTATACATATTTAAATATTCAAAATGTGTATTGGTCAATTTCAGGCAACTTTATTTATTTTTTTACAAGGTTTAAGCAGAATATGGACGCATGTTTTCTCAATCCTGTTACCGAAAATCATGTGTCATTTAAAAAGCAAAAAACAATTTTAAAGAAATTGTTGGTTATATGCTCAAAAAATTGATAATTGTGCCAATAAAATCACTATTAAAGCAAGGTGTATTTTGATAAAAAACAAAAAAACAAACAAAAAAAAAGGCATTTTTTCATTTTAATGACGACCGAAGCCTCAAGCTTATAATTTTTTTTAAATTAATTGTATAAATTATGGGGCAAACAAAATTGATAAAAAATAGTGGTTTAATTTAATTTTATTTATTTTTTTAGAAAAAGAAAAAAATAGTAACAGGATTGAAAGTAACAGGATTGAGTTTTTAAGCAAAAAAGTTATCAAATATATGGCATATGGCCACATAGCATTGATGCTAATAGCGTGAGGACACTGAGCCATTTCTAGTGCCTTACCACATATATCATAGTTCATATTTTTAAAATAAAAAAAAAATTAAACCTGAGAAAAAGTTTAGGTAACAGGACTGTATATTGAGACCTTCTCATTCATAGTTACAATTTCATCAAATATACAGACATGAAAATGAGAGGAGTGAGTCGTCCCCTTCAGAAGATCCAGATGATGCAACTTACTTGAAAATGTGTCTTGTGGAATATTCCACGTTTTTCAGAAGGGGGATGTAATAGTGTAACAGGACTGAGTGAAAACCCACGGACATGACTAAAACATGTATTTTATCTAAAATATTAGAGATAGAGAGTTGGGACATGCAGAAAATGCTATTTTTTAGTGTTCTGTGTCGTTGTTTTTATTAATGTTTTTAATTATACATTTTAAATTTGTAGTTAGATTAATGTGCATGACATTTTGCTTAATAATAAAATGTATTATAGAGTTAATTTTCATGCAATTTTATACATATAATGTCCTAGGGAAAGAAATTTCTCCCTTTCGGTGGAATGGCTCATATACAGTATATATATATATATATATATATATATATATATATATATATATATAAAAACACACTATTGACTGGTTGATATTTGGCCGACCACTGTGATCCATCCCTGTTACTGAAACAATGATTTTGGGTAAACTCAGGCATTATTGATGTGTCTAGGGAAGGTGAAGTGCTTGAACAGCACGCAGGGGGGATTTCTCTGGTAATCCTGCAATATTGGCTTTGTGATTGGGGTTCAGACCTTGTAAGGCCTCCTTGGCACGTTCCAGCTCCTGCTCCTTCTCCCCCAACTGCACCTTGAGCTCGGCAGCGGACAGCGTGTCGGCCGAGCAGCCGCCGTGCGAGTCCTCCAGGTCTTTACTCAACATGTCCTTCATCTGTCTGAGGAGGTGCACCTCCTCCTGTAACTGAGCCACCTCCTCCCTCAGCAACACTATAACAAGAGAGACGGAGAGACAGAAATCACTTAGTAACAAGTAGCTCTCAGCAAGTAGTTGTAATGCTACATATTATTTTCCATTTGTGTGTGGCCAGCAGGCTAAGAGGAAACAGCATAATTATGACAAACAAAGAGTGGCTGTTAAGATATTTCATTTATTTACACACTCTTAAACAACGCTATCTTTCATTCTTTTTAATCACAGAGAAGCAGACCGCACAATAGAAAGCACCCTTCAGATCTGGAGGGGGTGAGAGACGATTTTCTGCACCGTTTTCAAGACTCTTTCACAGAGTCCAGGGAGTTAGAGAACAGACATATTAGGAATGAGAGGGAAACCACGGCAACAAGAGAGGGACTCGGGCCCACTTAAAGCAAAACAGCAGCTATTGGCAATATATCAACAAATACACAAGCAAATCTGTTTAGGCATTGAGAGGCGGGAGGCTGAGAGGATACAAATGTTCCAGAGCCTCTTTTAATAAGCGGAAGAGTGGTGCCTACTTTGCTTTGAATGAAATAAAAAAAAAAGCGTCCCATTTCTCAACCCCGCACTGAGTTATAGTGCCTATAAACCAGAGCAAAGCTGATTGAAGGACTTTCAAAAGCTCACGTGGCGACCTTCTGTTGTCAACATTTCAAGTCTTGTCCCGCTAATGTGGCGGAAACATCATGGAGTCATGAAAGTAAGCTGAATTAACCGAGCTGCCAGTCAGGTGCGCTCTGCCTCTACTGATACGCTCAGTAAGTGAATAAATTAAACGGAGGCCTTCACTCAACATTCTCTGCATTACCAGGCAACAGCTGCAACATCAATCTTTTTCAGAGGAAACGAGGGAGCTTATCAAGTAATAGAATTCAATTAACTGTAAACTATAATGCACTAACACTGCAGCCTCCGCAATAAAAGCCCAACTGGGATGAAATAAATCTACAGCACTTATCGAGAGCAATCAATACAATTAATTAGATATTTTGTTTGGAGTGCAACATGGTAACGCAAAATACATCCCACCATGCATGTCAAATAAATTCATATAACTTTTAAACACTTCTTACCAAATCCAATTATTATGGAAGATCTAATAATAAGGAAAGTTGAATTAAATTTAAGAGTCTAAATACAAAATATCGATTTAGCCTACTAAATATATATTTAGCATATATGTAGTATTTTATTTAGTATACTGTACAATCTGAGAAAATGTAAATCTATGCAAGTTTTCTTCCGTTTTAATGAAAGTAAATTTAAGACCTTTTTGAGACTTTTTTGAGACAAGACCAATTTTTTAAGACTCAAATTGAAGGGAAATCAATACTACTCTAAATTTAAATGTCTGTGGAACACAGTAAGTTCTATTAGCAACATTTTGGTGTATGAAAACAAAACTTTCAACAGATATGTATTTTTTTAATTAATTTTACAAATAAAAGTAGCTTGAATCCCTCTGCTCCCAACCACTATAACATGGAAATATATTTTACTGTACCTTCTGATCACGCCGCAAAAAAAGGGATGTTCTGCCTCAGTATGTTCTTAAATTAAGATATATTTACTTGAGATGCAAAATATAAAGTCCTAATCATAAAATGAGTTTATGATTAAAACAAGAACCGATGGGCTCAGATAAATCAACTTAATCCAAAGGCAAGTTTTCATCAATCATTTAATTTGCTCTAGTTTTAATCATAAACTCACCTAAAAAAAAATCAAGACCTCATTTTACATTTGGATCTCAAGTAAATCAAAGATGTTTAGATATTTGTATTTTAAAACAGGACAAAAATACTAATTAATAATAATATTTAATGCCATGCCTTTATAAATGTAAGACTTTCTGCTCTCATTAAAGACCTTTTTAAGATCTTAATTTGTGCAAGGGTAATTTAAGACCCCAAACCCTGTATATATATATATATATATATATATATAAAACCGTATGTATGTATGTATATTATATATATATATATATATATATATATATATATATATATATATATGAAAAACTAGATATTTCACTTAAACTTCCTATTTAATAGAGCAAATTAATAATCAAAGATATATTCGTTTTGAAAGTTGTATTCAATCTGAGGGTGCACGTGCCAGCTGATGTGGCATCCCGTAATGCGTGCAGTAACCGCTGATACCTCAACTACACTTTAATGTGACATGACATCACTCGATGAGAGCACTTCCAGATAAAACTGACAATTAATTCACTTCAACCAGCTAAGGCACAGTTCGATAGCGGAGGATTTTTAAAATAATCCCACTCTTAAGCGTGAACGTGCGAGACAGAGAGTGGGCCGGCCGTGAGTCGAGATAGCACCAGGTGCCCGAGGCATTTCTCCAGCCTGCCGTTGACAAGGTGAGCGTCTGCAGCGCGACTGATAAGACAGAGACAGGGACAGCCCATTGGTCAATGTCTGCACCCACCAGCAGGCAGAGGCAAGACACTGGGTTTCAACATGGCACAGGAAGCTTCCTTTTCCTGGAAAGCGTTCTTTCATGCTGCCGCGTTGGAGCCCAAAGCCACTTATTCATTTGTTTAACTCGGCAGAGACTTATTTGGGGCAGTGGGTCCAGCTGTTGTCCCGCTCTGAGCTCCAGCACATACACAAAGCTTTGGCTTATGACCAGGATTTGTATGAGAACTGTGTGGCTTCTGCGCTCATGCAGCATATCAGCTGGTCTGTGTCAAACTCCTAAATGCAAAGTATGAATCATAAAATTACACAGTGCGTGATCCTCCATGTTAAGGCTCAAGATTTTGCAGCAAACACACACTAGCGTCAGTCTATAAAAATGTTAAATTCATGGGATAAACAAAGGTTCTCTCAATAACAAACAACATTCTAATCATTGAGTGAATCAACGCTGACCTCTGAAAAACACAAACAAGACACTATCCAGTTTAGTTTTACATCCTTCTTACAGCGTCTCCGAGACAAACAAACCAGCCGATCATAACACTTCTTGAGGAAGAGGTTCAAAAACAAGTCAATATTGCATCAGTGTTGGAAAAACATCAGTTTAAAACCCAAAGCATGTTAAAATGACTTAATTACACTGCACCTTCTGACCAGAAATTACCATTGAAATTATTGTATAAATACCAGTATGTTATCTTAAAGCTTCTGTTACTCAGTGTTAACCCAACAATGAAAATTGTCATTAATTACTCAGTCATGTCAACCCATAAAACTTTCTTTCATCTTCGGAACACAAATGAATATTTTTTTTATGAAATCTGAGCTTTCTGTCCCTCCATTGGCAACTGACACTTCAAAAAGATCATAAAGAGATAGTAAAACTAATCCATATAAATTAAGTAGTTCTGACGAGACATGATCACTTTATATGATGAACAGATTGAATTTAGGCTTTTTTTAGCATGTTTGAGCTTCCACAAGAGCCAATGACGTTTGTTCTCAGACGTAAAGCACGTTTGGAGCTTGTTTATGTTCACTGATCAGTGTTTACATGTGAATAAAAGCCTAAATTCAATCTGTTCATCATATTAAGAAATCGAGTCTCTTCTTAGAGCAACAAAAGTGGTAGTTGTGTAGCTGTCAATGGAGGGACAGAAATCTCTCAGATTTCATTTAAAATATCTTCATTTGTGTTCCGAAGATGAACGAAAGTCTTAGTTTGGAACATCATGAGCATGAGTAATTAATGACAGGCGTTTTATATTTTGGGTGAACTAATGCTTTAACTAAAACTATTAAAAATGGTTTTCGGCAATTAAAATTTAAAACACAGTTTACACAAATGTACACAATTTACACAAAATGACTAAAACCTAAAATATATATTTTTAAATAAAACAAAAATTAAACTATAAAAATGTAAATTAATTAATTAATACACTATCATTATATTCTGTATAATATACTATATAATAGCACTATAATAAATGAGATGCAAGATGGCAGCAGTTGCATTTGTATGAATTGAGAGAGAGTGAGTCCATGGAGGGATAAAAGTAGTGCCAGTTTTAGTTACCCAGATGAAAAGACTAAAGTACAGCGCTGTCAAGGACGACAGAGAATATTAGGAAATATCTGACTGCTGAATTAATCCATCCAAGTATTTCAGAGAGAATTTATGAAAAAAAATATATATAATTAATTACCAATCCAATAATTATCTGGCATCCTAATCTATAATGTATAATTATCTGCTTTATTCAGGACCAAGTTTTAATAACTTTAATAAGAGTTATCTCATCAGAACTGAAGTTGAAAGGAGAGAGTGTAACCAAGTCTTTATGCTGTGACAACTGAGGCTGATACACACAAAAGCAATCAGTCCCTTAATTCCCCAAAATGGAGTTCAATCAATTCATGACTCACTTGTCTCAAAAGCCAAACTAACCATGAGCTTCAGTGTGTGGATAAATCATAGTAAACCTGAACTGTCAAAAAACTAGCTATGTGTGAGCCTAAATAAAGCATTAAAAGCTACTAAACTTTATATTTGTAAAATAATTTTCTAGAACTATTTTCTGCCAAGTCTGTCAAACTCGAATCAAGTAGGTCAATACGAAGCACCAAACACTTGTTTAACACATATTTAATCACATTCATAAAAGAGGAAGATTACTTAATTTAATAGGCTAGTAAATTCTCAATAACACTGACAGTGCTTTCTGGTGCCACATAAAATGATGACAGTAACCAGCTGTATAAACTTGCAGTGGCAGCAATATCTTCAACTCAATGGATTGTCATTATCTGACAGATTTTGGCCTGCGGTTCTGCAGTTCTGTGATAAACCATTTTGTAAAGGGCTAAACTCAAGAATGCGTGTTTCAACGGATCTGTAGACAAGTTCTGATGTATAACCATCCCCAAGAAACTCCCAAACAACCTGCACACGCAACTATGTCCTTAGGCAACTCAAAAAAAAAAAAAAAAAGTGGCAGGGAAATCAATCCTCGAGTTGGTTCTCCAAAACCAAAGTGCATCTTTACATGCTTGAGTTTAATGAAGTCCCAATAGCACCAACAGACGTCTAACCCAGAGTAGACCACAAAAGGTCAATGATGGAGAGGTTGCAGGTGTCTTCGGGCTCTGGCACACTTTCAAATCTTAAATGATGGCTGTATCTATGGAACCAACCAGAAATTAAAGGCTCATTCCATGCAAACAACATAGCGAATAAAACTAAATGAGCCACCATGGATTAAACATGAATCAACCAAGGATTTACAGTGATGGTAAACCCAAATAATCCATTAATAAAAAATGCAAAACATTTCCTCCAGACTTGGGCACAGTGTCTGTGGCATTTTCCCACAATGCTTTCCAAAACTAGTACTGGTGCTGGCTCTGATATGACCGTCTAAGGAGCTCTAAACCCTGAGGTTTAAATTCGAGAGCCCATTTTGGGGGGAGTCTAGGACCATCCAGCAGCATGGGACTCGTGGTGAGCTGCGGTGGTTTTAATCATTAACATCGCGAGCCGCATGCTGTGAAGAGTTCAAAAAAACCTCTCGCTCTGAGCCTGTGTGAGTCAGAGAAGGTGAACCGATAAAACACAAAAGAGAATATCATTAAAGCGGATTATTCTGATTCTACCCTATTCAATCTTGTTCTTAAGGCTCTTTGATTTCTGCTTTTCCTTTGAGATGTTTTGATCAATGCAAAGGAATGTTTCATCACATACTTTCTTTTTCATCGCATATATTTTACATTTTGTGCTCAGGAGCACAAGTTCACAGCCAATACAGAAGCTGGGCAGTATGCGTCCCACGCATAAACGAGAAGGGGAGGGGGAGGTTTGTGTTACAGTTAGTGTAAATCTTTCTGAGGATATTACATGCTTTAAAACTTGTGGGAAATCTGCCTTAGATGTTACAGGTCAGTCTGTGAGTTCTTTTGAATGGCCCATTTTTCAACAGTTAACTATTGAAAAACAAGGCTGGAGAGTCACACACTCATGGGCAATGGAAAAGATTCAGGGTCTTAACAGCATGATGTTCAATAGATCACACATGCATTAAGCAGGGCAGCTATTGGCACGTATATGTCCCCGCGGACCAATAACCGGCTTCCTCGCGAGCCGTTCGACTGATGATTATGAATATAATTGACAGGCACAGAACATGATTCTGTGGGCTGCAGCAGGAGACCAGAGGTTGGTGCCTTGATGATAAGAGCCACTCTTCATCTGATGGATCACGCTGCTAATGCCTCTTACGCTGAGAAGCACATTACAGAAGCACAAATCACAGCTCTCCTTTGTGGCTTGAGAGGAGAACAGAGGTCAAGAGAGGTGGAGAGTGAGACTCTTATCCTGCTGTGATAGCAGTGAATCCAGCCACTCAGATTCCCTGATCTCCTGTCAATCACTCCTCTGGTGAAAACACAAAATATATTTGAAAGGGTAATTAAAGGTGCCCTAAACCTTCCCTGAGTCTTCCCCTACCATCCTCGGAAAAAAAATATCGCTCCCTAGATGTAGATATACATTTTGCTCCATTTCGCTCGGACAGTTAACGGCATGTACATACACGCGGAATCACTCGGACATTTAACGGCGTAGACATACACGCATACACGTGGATTGCTCAAAATTCGTATAGATAATACGCCACTTTCAAGTGTATGTTTACGCAAAAGTCATGATGTCATGTTGGATAACTTATATAAATGATTTTTAAATTTTTTTGCGTGATTTACTGCAATGTCAGAACCAGAACAAAAGTGGACGTTTCTTAAGTTCAGATGACATTTTCCGGTGAAAATTCTTATGTTGGTCATACTTCCGAAAATAATAATCTGTGACGCTGTGCTGTGTCGGGTGGTGTTGAAGTACAACTCACGTAAATTTGATAATTACGCGAATGACTGCAATTGCAGATTTCGAACAGAGATGGAACACAAAGAGGAAAAACGGCAGACTGGATCTTTAAATTAGCAGTAGAGCCAGACCGATATATCGGCCGGCCGATATTAGACATTTTCCAAACTATCGGTATCGGCAGTTATAATGGCCGATAAATGAATATTTCAAAAATAAAATAAAAACAGACGAAGCATGCTTCAATCATCTCTCCTTGACCTGTTAAATTGAAAATGTATGTTTTACAATTTGCAGTATGACGTTATCTATTGCTAAATTATGGCTCATCATAGACTAGCTAACCTGACATTGTAATTATAAGGTAGCTTATAAGGCAATGTAGGGACTAATTTTTATTCTATTTATCAGAACTTTAATATATTTTGATGTTCCTCTGTTCTGTTGTGACAATAAAAGAAACAAGTTTCTTTTTAAAATGCTTTATCATATTATTTTAGTTAAAACTCATAAATAACTACAAATAACTATGTTAGGGAAATCTGTTAATGTTTTGTTGCGCGTTTCTGAGAAAAAAAAAATCGGCCGATATATCGGAATATCGAATTTTAAAACCAAAAAATATTTGTATCGGCCTTCAAAATCCTTTATCGGTCGGGCTCTAATTAGCAGTTCACATTATACTACACAACAGCCCTGTTTTTTAAGGACCAGCTTCTGTTGAATTTTGGATGTTTGTTAGGGCGAGGGCCATGGTTCTTAACTAGCTTAACCAACAACACGTCCTTGCAGAAATCGCCAGATACATTTTTTTTTTGTCCCATGACAATTTGTATACGATGGTACGAAACAAAATGATTTAAATATATACATATTTTTAAACTGTGTTTTCATATGTTCAAAGTTGTAAAATATCATGATTTCTCATGATTTTTCCATCTCATACAAATGATTTTTTTAATATCTATTTTTATAATTAAAAAACAAAAACTAATTTTTCAATGTTTTAGAACAAACACAGAAACAAAATAAACACATGAATAGTCAAAAACCACGAAACAAATTAAAATCAAATAAATAAATAATTCACACAAGATATATTCATCATTAATAATCATAATTTATAATCAAACGAGGACTATTTAGTTGCCAGTTAGATAATTTCACAAGGAAATGCCAGCAAATTCATTAAAATCACTGGTAAAACTTTATCAAACATTTCATTACTTTTGTTAGTATCAAACAAAATGAATTCAAAGCAAACAAAACATCAAGTATTTGTTTTGTTTGCATGAATTATCCAACATTTGACCTAACATTCATTCTGGAACTTTGTTTTGTAGCCCTTCTTGTGTTTCTCCCTAGTATTTCCCATTTGTAAGATGTTTTAATTTGAATAAGAGCATCTGCTAAATTAATTAATGTAAATGGAATTGTAAACAGTGAGCCAAGCCATAACTGCAAAACACTGTCTCAGAAGAGAAGCTTGTCAGAAACACTAAATATCAGCTTGATTTGGATTTGGATTGTTCCTTGGAACAACTGCCAAAAATGCTAAACAAGACAGTTAGTAATACATCAAGTGAAATGCATAATTCTAAGACATTTTTATTAATCCGGATGAAATATTTGTGGACTCCACATAAAACCCCACCATGACCCAAATATGCTGCCCCATATAGGCAAGGAAAATCAACCTCAGCATTCTTTAAAAACCTACACAAGAGCTTAGATCAAAAATAGCACCCACGTCAAATGACATTTCAAAATTGAGAGCTGTGATAGAAATATTAAAATGGTAGGAGGTGTAAGCTGCTATACTACGATAAATCATCATGTGCCAGTGCTAAAATACATGCATGAAAATGCATTACAAGACTCACGCAATGTGAAGAGATTGCCAGCACTGCCTTCTGTCAAGAAAATACAGCTGACTTGAGTGTAGCACACTTTTGAGATTAAGTGAAGGTTAAAAGCACATGTATTGTTGGCATCTGTGCAGAATCGTATCAAATTTTGCATGTATGATGGCATAAAGTGAGAAAAACTTTTCTCTGTGTGTTTCTATAGTCTTCTGTGAGGGGATATCTGAGGGTAACAGCTGTGCTGAATTAATTGCTCTGCGTTTAAATTGCAAGTAAGTTCAGCCTCCCCATGCCAAATGGAGATAGTGGTAATCACACTTTCATTAAAGACAGATTAGGCCATGCCAACGGACGGGCACCAAGTGCCTGACCAAAATTCGCACATACATAAACACTCAATGTGAGGTTCCCAAAATCACTCCTGGTAATTCATCACCTTTGGAGCTCACTAACTAAAATAATAACAATGAAAAAATGTTAATAAAATAACAATAATAATAATAATAAAAATAATAAGAAAACATTTGCCTACACAGAAAAGCTTTCAAAAATGTGCATACAGAATATGCAAATTTTTGACTCATTTTCTGTGTATAAACTAAATCAAAATTTGCTGTCAAAATTAACACTGTATATATGTATATATATATATATATATATATATATATATATATATATATATATATATATATATATATATACACACACCAGTGTTAATTTTGACAGCAAATTTTGATATATATATATACAGAAAAATTATATATACTCTATATATATAAACAGAAAAAGTATATATATACTCTATATGCATGTATGTACGTACATAAGTAACTGTAATTTGTATGTATAACGAGAAGATTACCTCATTATACAAATAAATAATATGAAATAAATAAAATGAATCAATTACAACTCTCTATCTTTTGTATTATATTTGGTATTAGTGCTTCGATTAGTTATTAAACTAAGTAAACTAATTTTGCAAATTAAAAAAAATGCATATCAGACCTTAAATTGTAACTTTAGACGATTTTCAACTCACTTTGCATTGTTACAATGTTGGTAGAGTAAATTAATCATTTTTACTTGTTCTCAGTGTTACCTGGACGGAAAAATGTATGTTTATTTGTCTGCAAAAGGGTCTTTCTTTTGACGGCTCCTAGAATTTTGTGAAAACTACAGATTATACCTCCACATTTTTGTATCACCACTCACAGACAGTCGGATCGACAGAGGGTTATTAACAGAACACAATGTTAATCCTTTAAAGAGCATTATGAACAGATTTCACTTCGGCGGGTTGGGTGGAACTGACAGAACAACTGGTTACGTGACTACAAACACACAGGTTTTAGATTTTCTATCATGGCCACTAACTACAACACTCTGGATCCTACTGGAAACCAAAAGTAACTCACTCCTGCTAAATGTTTAATCTTTGTATTCTTGCACCTGAGAAAAAAACACGTCGAAACCATTATGACTAATAGTTTGCTAAGAGGTATAAGCAGTATTTGACTCTGGTAAGCATATTCATTGGAAACTGGTGGGAGTGGCTTTGGACAGCAACATACCCAGTGCATTATGGGTGTCGAAGACTTCCTGTCTATTTGTCAAAAGGCAAGACAACAGCCTTTTTTATCTGTTTATTGCCAGTTAGCACTGAATTAAAAAAAAGTTTACTCTATAGGCAGCCATGTTTTATCGAAAGCCTGTTTTGCCTGTGGTGAAGTACCCCTTTAAATGTGGAAAAAAAAAACAAACTTCTATTGCAGATTGGCTGCAAAACAAAAAAAACAAAAAACAACAACAAAAAACAAAAAAAACCCTGATCTTTCTGAACTTTCTGATGTCAAGATATTTACATGTGTCCGCACACATTTACATGCCCGTGGCGCCCAATTCAAGTTTGGAAACTTGGCCTACCAGTCACTGTGAAGCAATAATGGATCGACTTCAAATATTCAAAACACTGTTGTTTCTGTTCACCTCCTACTCAAGCATATGCTTTCCTCTGATACTGGAATAAACCCACTTTGTTCAGTCATTTAGCTAGGCAGCTGCAAATCCTGTTGGACAGTTCTTTCCGACTGCACAATTTTGTTTAGGACGTGTCATTTACTCTGTTACGTAACACAAACACTGATGTGAAGTGTCTCTCTTCAAAATCCCTGTGGATTTGGCCGAGGTGATGGAATGCAGCATCTGTGGTAGCTGACGGCGTGGGTGCTCCAGACAAGGTTTTGGCTGCATGAAACTTGTCCGTGAGCTGTGGTGTGAACTTGTAGTTTGTACACTGGGGTGAAAGAGAAGGGCAGAGCTTGACAGAACCATCTGGCATCAGGGGCTTGGAGGGTCAAATTCATTATCTTCATCTATTTGGAGCGTAACCACTGGCACCAAGTAGATCAGTGAGCCGCAGAGGTCATACCAAGCCATGTTGGCGCCGGTGGCACAACAGTCTCAAAATACCATTGGACTATGAGCTCACACACACACACGCACACGACACTAGCAGACACACCTGTGTGTCCACTTGTAAATGATGAAATAAACAGACACAAATGCATTTCTGCATCAACAAAAATGGTTATATCTAAAAAATCAATGGACAAAATTTTTTATGATTTTTAGTTTTTTTTTTATATTAAAATGTTTTACAAAAATACACAATCTTTTTGAAGTTCAATTAAAGTTCAATTAACTTTCAATTAAAGTTCATTAAATTGATCAAGTGACAGGTAGCCCTCAAACTGTATTCACTTTAGCCCTTAATCCTGTAATTGTGGACAAATGTGGGCACAGAGGACTCAGGTGTGATCCTAATTTTTAATTATTATAAATGTTATTTCACTGTCTTCGATAAAGTTTTGTCTATCTATTTATGGTGTTTTTGTTTTATTTTGGGGGTATTTTTGAATTTATTTACTTCAAAAAGTACCATATTTTCTATGTAAATTATGCTTATTTTTATGTTTTATTTTTTCATTTATTTTAAACTACGTTAAAATATCATTCCAATAAGTTCTTATAGCTAAAACCTAAAGATGAAGTGACTTTGCTGTCACCTGGTGTCTTATTTTGGCTTATTTTAGAGTGCTCTAAATTACAGTTTTTCCCATTCATTTCTATGGGTTCCCATTTTTGAACCAAATACAAGATTAAGGAGTTTTTTTCACCCACTTAACATTGTAGAATTGAGTAAAAAAAAATTGTGTGTTCAGGAGGCAAACTTAGGAAAAGTAGCCAAGTCGTGTACCACTCAGATCAAGGGAAGTATTTTTTAAAAATAAATCAAAACTATTTTGACCAAATTTGTCCAGAATACGGTTTTAGGGTTAAGATGTTTATATTGTTAAAAAGATTTCGATTTCAAATAAATGCTGTTTTGAATGTTCATCAAAGAATCATGAAAAAAAAAATGGTTTCCATAAGAATATGAAGTAGCACACCCGTTTTAAACATTTTAATATAACTCGAGTACCAAATCCGCATATTAGAATGATTTCTGAAAGATCAACATGGAGTAAATGGAGGACTGACTACTGAAAATTCAGCTTTCAAACAGGAATAAATTAAATTTTGAGATTAGTTATTTTAAATTGAACAAATATATGCAAGCTTGGTGAGCATGAGAGAGTTACATAAATAAATGCTATAAGTCCATTTCAGTGCAAATACATAAATATACAGAAAATCACCAGGTATGTTACTGTTGTATTGTCCAGCCCTACCATAGATACAAAAACCATACACAAACACAACAATGGTGTATGCCAGCATGTTTGTTCTTAACAACCGATCAGCACCAATGTACCCATCTAATGTTAGCGGATCTCAAAGAGCAATGGTGGAAGCGTCCTGAGGCGAGGTTACGGGAGAACACAATAACAAAATTCAATCATTCAGTCAAAAACAATACTACCCTACTCTAAAGACTTTCAAAGGCTCAAGCTGCACTGACATACCATCAAGATCAAACACTTAGAGTGAATCAGATAAAACAAGCATTCAAAAGCACACCGCTTTTGATGAAACCTGACTTCATAAGACACCTCGCACATTAATCACCTATATAATTATCTTCATGAGCGTGAATTCAAACTATGTGCACTATGAAGCAGTCTAATGTTGTGTAAGCAACTGTACGCATGGTTTGCATTCCTCCTGTTTTGCCGATGGCAATTATCCAAGTGCCTAAAAATGATCCATAAGTTCCTGCTGGGTCTGTTGTTAGACTTTGAGTAAGGAGTGTAAAGATCAGTCTCACACTGTTGATTTAGCAGGGTGTGGAGAAGACGCGGGTATTATTACCATCCACTATAGACGTACAAACAGTGGCTGATTCCAGATCAGCTTTAATGGTTTTGTGAGTAAACCAATGAGAGAGGATTGTAAAGATTTCAAAATGTCACAACGGACTGAAACTAGAGATTACAAAAAGCTTGGGAAGTGGCAATAAAATATTTCCACTTTAAAAATAAAAGTTAATGAAATGTTTTTCGTGTGTATAGGACCGTTTTTACAACATATCGTAGAAACATTTCACTCTGATCATTTTCATACATTCAAAGCAGATTATTGTGACAGATTATGGGTCTGATTAAGGGATGAGTTGCGCGTTTATCCCCAAATAAACAGAGACACCACTTTATGATCGCAATCTCATGCTCTCACAAACAACATATGTGTCACTAACGTAATTACAGCTGATTGCAGGGTAAGAGCTACACGTCACACATGGTAAATCATAGTATTACTCAATATCACATGAAATTAAAGACAACCACATGCTTTGTATGTCCTTGACTCATCAAATAGTCCAAAAGGTGGTCATCTATCAAAGTACAAAAGGTTAAATCGGCAGGATATAGGTCACTTTTTTGAATTATGTTCCCCATCATTAAGTCCATATAATGACACAAAATCTGAAATATTCTCTTTTAAAATTTCTATTATAACCTACAAGATTTCTTCAAAAAGGAACTGAATGAAGTGTTATATGAGTAAGTCTTTTAACCGTATAGCAGCCATAATATTAGTATTAGAAGTCACAGTTTTAGTCTTATACCTAAGCTTGAACAAAGCAAAATCTTTCCAAAGAACCTCCTGGTTGGGAATCACAGGTCATCTAATACCCTACATGTGTCCAAACACTTGCTGACACACATGACAAGCCCCTGTCCATCATAAGTAACACATACAGATTTACATGCCTGGTCAGCTGGTTACATGATTCAGTGCGTAACGGTTGTAGTTTCCATCTTGAGCTCACGTACACACGCAAACACTCACCTGGTCTGCCCTCCTCTCTTTCAGATCTCATGACTCCCGCTGTGCCGGCTCCGGCAGGCTCCACTTTCAGCGCCGGTGCTTTTTCTCATAGCAAGAAAACTCAAATAAACCTCCCGCACACACACAGGTACACTGCTCACTCCTACCACAGTCCACGCACTCCTCCCTGACAGGTTACTAGGGAGGGGTTCCCGAGTGAGTATAAACAAGTTTGAGCCGCCTTCCTCTCTGAGCCCGTATACCAGTTCTGGGAGTTTCTCTAGGGCGTTTTCTGAAGTTCCCCACCCCCTCTACACTCTTCCTATACTCACACACACACACACAAACTCCTCCTGGCCTAAAAAGGGTTCAAAAAGGGAATGACACTGCTTTTCCCAGTATTGTATGAACAGGCGCATTCATAGGACAGGGGGAGGAGACAAATAGCTTTTCTGATCAGGTGAGAGGGCAGGTGAGTCTGTCTTCAACGGCCCTGCGGCTCCATCTAACGGTGGAAACAAGACACAGATAGACTGCTCTCTGTTCTCTAATGTTAAAGGAACATTTCTCCCAAAAATTGTTATTTTGTCATTTACCAGTTCAAACCAGTATCTATTTACATGGCACACAGAAAGAGAAGATTAGCAGCATGTACACTGCTCTTTGTCATTCAAAGCTGTCGGGCACCAAAAATCATAAGCTAAAATACTAAACAATAAACGTTTTTGGAGCGATTCATTTTATTACATTTTATTATTACATTTTAACAATGATCAAACTGACAGTAAGAACTAGAAAATAAATGAAAAATAAATGGTAACACTTTACAATAAGGTTCATTAGTTAACTACATTGGTTAACATTAACTAAGAATGAACAACACTTGAGCATTTGTTAATCTTTGTTAATGTTAAAATCTTGCTAACATTAGTTAGTGCACTGTGAACTGTTGTATTTGTATTAAAAACGTTAGCAAAGATTAACAAAAAACAGTAACAAACAGTATTGCTCATGGTTAGTTCATGTTAGTTAATACATTAAAGGGGTCACGAACTGGCTTTTTAAATTTTATCATATTGTTGTCTGAGGTCAACTTATGACGTTTGCTTGGTTTTTGCATTCAAAAACATCAAAATTAATAAGTAATAGGCTATTTTGTACCCTAGTTTTGAGCCTAGCTGAAAAACGCTTGGTTTTTATGGGCGTCTCGCACTGAAGATTTGGAAATAAACGCCCACTGCTGTGAGTGGAAAACAGTTTTGCATATTATGAGTTTCAACTCACCCATCAGTAAACTTGGGGGAAATTGTTCTGAAAACATTCAAATGCTGTAAAATGGCAACCGCAATGATTCGCCCATACATGTTCGACCCAGAGTCCGTGTGTTTTACCATTCCTGTCAGTTCAAATATAGACGGCATAGCACCGTTCTTTACTCTTAATCGGTCTGCAAATCCAGTCTTATCTACAAAAAATTCCTCAGTGAAATGTAGCGAACAGATGGACGATGTTTTACCCTCATCTGTTGGAACGTCATTAAAAATAAAGTTTAACCTTGCTGGAATCCAGAGGAAACATATGCAGCCACTGTCTTCTTCCACAACCAGGCACTGCAAAATATTTTTCACGGTAGCTCGATCCGGTTTGTCATTATGAAGTAGGCATCTATGTTCTTTAGCTATGCGTGTAATACATTTACTATTTGGACTATTTACTTGTTAATATAAACTGTACTTGTGTTATTATTGGATGTTTGCAACACCAATAGCAATACTGTGTAGCTGAAAACACTGTTTGTGAAGCTGACACCCCACCCCGTTTCGGCAATCCATGATATTTTTCCATCCACATCCCATAATTCCTTGCAGCAGACTTCATGCTGGGATCTGTGGGACATATTGTCAGATAAAGGCCTGGATGAGTGTCCCCTGTCTTATAAAGCTAATGGAGTCACCGGCAGATAGAGGCCTACTCTCAGTCCCAGTGCACAGGCTTCAACCTATTAGTGAGTGGCAGTCTCACACACAGCTGGGCAAGAGGACTCAATGAATCTTAGGGTCTTAACACTGACTCATCTTTCCTTTTATCACTCTCTCTTAAAGACCAGAATGCTGGTACTGAGTTCAGAGTGCCTACTGGGGAAAGAATTACCAGTTTGCACACAAACAACTCAATGTGATAATATAAAACATACAATGTTTGTGTAATGAATGAGTGACTACCTTAATATATAGCACAGGATGTGCCCAAGTGTGTTGCGCGTTGATTAAATGTACGTGTCCATCAGGGAAAGCTCAACCACTGAGTCTTTCTCTCAAGTTGTTGTGTTGCAAATAAGTGAGCTTGTATGAGCACACGAGGCTGAAAGTAATGAATTTAGTACATTAAAGAGCTCTAATATGGCAGCCTGCTTCCTTTTATTTCTCTACTGCATAGATACAGTTGCCTGGCAGACCGAGCGTTATCTTTCAAAACAATTTAAGGCTCGGCTGGGAGTAATGAAGTACTGACAGCAAGCACAACATCAATAATGCTTTTCACACAGGGTGAAACGAGCAACACGAGAGAAAAGAATAGAAACAGGAAAAGAAAAAAAAATCCAAAAGAATAAGAACAGCTCTTACCAAAAACCTGTGACAGTACCATGGTATTGCAATGGCATAAGAAAATACTATGATACTTTGATATATACATATACCATGGCATGGTATGTTGGTACTGTATATGGCCAGATTTAATGCCAATATAACCACAATACTGTGAAAATTAAACATAGGCCTACATGAAAACAGCAGTTATCTATTTCTTAAAGCTACACTGTGTAACTGTTTTAGTTTATTCTTAGCTAAAAACACTTAGTTCTTTCAAAAATATATGTGCTCATTAATGTATATTTACTTCGTTCAAGTAATAAAGTGTTCTCGTAAGTGTATAATATGCCATTGAAAATACAAACGGGTAAGGGGTTCTAATGTCGGTCGCCATGTTGCCCCTCCATATTGAAAGTACATTAGCCAAAGAGGGACATACACATTAATTCAAGCTTCGCCTTTCGCGTTTACGTTTGAGTTAACACTCATGGACGAGGTCGAACTGGAAGCCATATTGATCTTGGACTACATTGGCCACCGTAGGAGTTAAAACGAAATCGGAATTGAGAGGAACAGAAACTAATATTAGCTGGATGGTCATATACCTTTTCACCACTAGATGGGTGTAAAAATCACACTGTGTAGCTTTAATATAAACAGAAATGAACAGCAAAACAAAAATAAAGAAAAAAGAACAGAAATTAACAAAACTGAACAAAAAGAGAATAAAAGAAATGTCCATAAAAGATTAGAATAAAATAAAACAATAGACTGTACATACTAATTCAAATTAGTATGTATATTACTAGTATAAAGCACAAACAAACCCATGCTGCGGGTGCTTACAATACATCAGCATTCAGTGTTCGCCATCAGCCTGAGTGAAGTCGAAAATTATTCCTGCTACTAGTTAAAATGAAGACTCTCTATCATCCTAAGAGGGTAGTTTGGCTTCTTTGTGATGCTGGCTTTGATAAAGACATAAAGATTATGATTTAGGAGGACAGCACTCGGAGGAAAGGCAATAGAGAGTAACGGGCGTCATTATGTGTGGAAAATGGGATGTCTAGAATAAGACTTAGAGATTCTTTTCAATTTCCAGTTTAATCAATACACTTCATAATGACGCCTCCCCACAGCGGGTGACATTTTACGAATCAGACAAAGCTTTTTTGTTTTCTTACAAGATGACTCTCTCGCAATTTGTAGGAGTGCGTTTCTTTAGTTGCATACGCTTTGCTCCTCGCAAATACATAAGCGGGGAGAGGGTGAAAATCCACAGGACAATGGGTTTGTTTTATTGCCATTCGGCGTTGTGATGAATTACCCGAGCTCTGCATGTTCACACACCCTGTGGAAAATTACTACTAGGTATGATCGCAATATTGTGCTTGTGAATATTTGGACATCTTACCTTTGTCAAGTGAAGAATCTGGAGTGCCGAAGTCCATCAAGCTCGACATGCCTGTCTGGAAAGCGAGATCAGAAACCTTCTGCCGGTGGTGGACCGAAGGCTCTGCAAGACAGAAAAACAAAATGATTTGAGCTTGTTCACGTTCGAGCTAACCGAGAGGTTTGACATTTTCGCCTTTGTAAGTGGCAAAGGGTGGCAAATTGCAGGCCTCCTACAAGAAAAGCATGCGGAGTGTGTCGGAGCGACTCCTGAGTCACAGAGCATCTCGCAGCTATTACTGCTCATCTGTAATTAACTCTGAAACAGTGACACGCACCACGCAAAACCTCCACATCCACTGAATAGCTTTTAAAGACAAATAATCATCCTCCGTCCACGGCCCACGCCGTAGCCGTAATCAATGTGCATTGAAAGTGACAGGTAGCAATTTATTGTACAGTGCAACGGACAACACACCGAATCACGATTCTCCCTGGGATCTGAAAAGGAAGAGGAAAAAAGCTAACAATGTTCGTTTGATGAGGACGAGAGAGTGCTGAGATCTACAACCACCATCAATCATCTTCCTCCGCGCGGTAACATCGCAAGGTTCTCAAAAGCCACAAGGGATTTCTGTGTACCCATGTGGAAGGAACAAGGGCGGCGTACCAATCTTTCAACAGACTATATCATGGCTCTTTTGTCATCACACACCTTACACCACCTGACGCCGACATGGATTGCCGGTATGTCACTTCAGTGAGGAATTGTGTGTCAATTACCACCGACATTGACAGGAGATATGAAATGGTGCTATTTTCCACATTATTATGTCAGACAGCGTTCATTCTTCGCCATTCCCTTTAACAGATACCATCTCAGCACTGCCTGTTCTTTCTTCCCCTCCATCTCGTGACTCAGACTTCACAGCCGGCTGCACACCTGAACTGAAGCTGCTAATTGAAGTGTCTTCAAGTGCCCTTTTCTCTGTGTCTCTGTATCTGTTCTTGTTACCTGCTTATGTTGTATGTATGGCAGTGCCATGTTACACTGCAAATTCCTTTTTTTCCCATCCTTTCTAAATGCTGGTCCTCATCCTACAGTGGATTTCACTAGCTAGCTCAGGGGCGCCCAACCCTGCTCCTGTTGATCGACTGTCCTGGACAGTTCATCTCCAACCCTAATTAAACACACCTGCCTTTAATTTCCAAGTGACCCTGAAGACCTTAATTGGTTGCTTCAGGTGTGTTTGATTAGGGTTGGAGATAAACTGTGTAGGACAGTCGATCGGCAGGAGCAGGGTTGGGCACACCTGAGCTAGAACCTTCAAACCTTTTAAGCCAAAGGACCCCCTGTTACAACCTCGCGGGCAACTGCTCCGACATGTAGTGCCATTGTGCTTCGGGCGACCTGAGTTCCCGATAAGCAGCAGCATCACATTTAATTAATTCCAAGTTTGTAATTATTATTAATTTTATTAATTATTATTGTAAAAATGTGAATGTTTGTGGATGTTATTTTTCACGCTTGTTTAGAGTTGTTTTCATTGTTCTGTGCATATTAGTGTACTTTGCGCATGTTGGTTTTTGTGCTCATTATCTTCTCTCAATCGCTAGCTCAGTCTCTTTGCTCACAGGTTGCTCTGATTGGCCGATCATTAAGGTGGCGCTTGAGAGCCAATCGGAGGCCGCCCAGCTGGTTTTAAAAGGATGGCGTGTTCATTCATGCTCTCTCTCTGAAGTGAACCGAGTTTCCGGAAGTGAACCGATTTGTTGTGTAGACGAGAGTTCAAGAGATTTCCACAACGCTTACGCGAGAATTGCAATCTCTTTCAACTACTTCATTTCAGTTCTCGCGTGTGTCGTGGAAATCTCTTGAACTCTCGTCTCAGGCCTACAAGGAAGAAAAGGAATAGTCGAACAAAGTCGTTATTTTTGTTTGTTTTTTCGCACAAAAAGTATTCACGTTGCTTGACAAACTTATACTTGAGCCACTGTTGTCACATGGAATATTTAAACATTTTCTTCATTGACTTTCTGGGCCGTCAAGTTTCAATCCCTTAGGCAGCCTACGTAGCAGTGATCCAGCTCTCAAATTTAATCAAAAATATCTTCATTTGTGTTCCGAAGACGAACGAAGGTCTTACGGGGTTGGTACAGCATGGGGGTGAGTAATTAATGACTTAATTTTCATTTTTGGGTGAACTAACCCTTTAAAGTAATGCCATGGATCCCCCTAGGGTTAGCAGGCCAACTGTTGAAGAACCCTGAGATATACAGTAGGTGACCGGTCATAGAAAAGCATCAGGAATTAGGAAACTAATATAGTTTTTAAAAACATTTCATCAGTTAAAAAATATTCAATGTGGTACACTCTCTAAAAATGACTTTTTAAAAATAGACTGGACATGGAACAACTAGAAAAGTTTGTTTAAAAAGCCAAGAGGGGTCCATTTTCAGTCCGGCTGAGTCAATATCCCTGTTGTGTAATGGCATCGTTTTCAGTAGTGGTTCAATGGTGATGAATGACTGAATTCACATTTCTGCTTTTTATGTCTGCCCAGTTCTACAGATTCTTCTTGGTTACTAGGTATTGATTGAAAACCTTCATTAAGGGCCGAAAATATCCTGTATCTAAGAGTTCTCTTCACAAATCTGTGCTCTGCTGGGTTACTAATGGCATGACAAAGCCAGCCAGTTGAACCATTTAATGGATATTGAGGACATTGAAATGGCCAGTCATTTACTTGTGCAAGGCATTTAAGCATACATTTTTTGTATATATTAAGACGAATTTGTAAAGTCCAGCACATTATTCAAGGCTTAATCTTTTGGTTCACTGAGGCAGTTTAATAAATGGTAAAAAAATGAACAATCATTACCATAATAGCTAAAATAAAGACAAAATTGGGCAATGGTGCACAGAGAGGTTTGCTGACCCCTAACCTAATGTTCTCAGTATAATGTATATCTGTATTGACTGAAGAACCATGTGGAATTGTGATCTGGTTAAATTACACTGTGTTTGACCAACTTGAGTAACATTACAGGTATTCCTTTCTGTCTCACTGAAAGTTTAAGAAATTACTCATAACAATGAAAAGGTCCCAGCCTAGGATATAGAAGCTGTCAAACCTTTCTTTAAGAAAACAACAACAACGACCACCCTGTGGTTTGTATAGCAGGTTCCACTGACACTAAAACATATTTCTCTTTCGCATTACCTTTGAGCACATCCTATGGCAGAAGTGAAAACCATCCATACAAATGTGTTTAATGGACGCCATATTTCATTTGATGTGAATGAAAACTGAGGCTGTGCGGTATAGTACAGTCCAATCAATACTGTAGGTTGTACTGTCTTTCGATTTTAGGTCATGTATAATTTATTTTAAAACAAACTTAACTAAAAATAAAATAAATGCAAGAATATAAATATTAAAAGCTACATAAAAATAAAACATTTTTGCAAAGACTATTTACAGTGCTTCAATGTATACAAGAATAAGAATCTCATTAATATTACCGCATCCACCCAGATTAAAGCCTTTCCTATTTGCATCTTCCCTCAGATTCAACTTGCTAAACCCATCAGGACTAACTCATTTGAGGGATTTTTAATGGAGCTATTGAAGGCTCTTTGCACGCAACCCTGTTGAGATAGTTCATTTCTGAAATATGTCTGTCGCAAAGAGCAAATAAAAGGACTATTAAGAAAAAGGCTTTATAGGCTTCATTTTTTCCTTTTACATCACCAAAGTGCCATCCTCGTGTTGCCTTTGGACGATTTAGAGAGTCATTATCATTTAACTTTCACATCCAGACCTTTCTGAATATCAAGACTGCTTACCCGAGCTATAATTCTGTTTGAATATAGGATCATTAGGTTAAAAACTATTTTTCTGCCCTCTCTTATCACATTAGTGCCACAAAGGCAACCAAACATAACAAACATATCAACTAAAGTGAGGTAATACAGTTTGGAGTGGTCAGACGACTCTGGCCTCCTGCGTACTAGATATAAAGCTTTTATCAAGAAGTCAAAGGTTATGAAAATAACGAAGAGATGCAATAAGAGTCTGCTGACCAAATAGCTGTGCAGGAGTGAATACATGAACTTAAAGACTGTTTTGGAGGAAAATATGGCTGGAGGGCTTTGTTATGTGTTTGCTAGGTTGTTCTGATTGGTTACTATGCAGTAGCAAGAGTTGTATGGGTGGTTGCCCACAATTCTCTATCCCTACTGAAAAAACCCCATCTTAAACCAGTCTAAGCATTTTTTTCAGCTAGTTTCCCACTTAAACTATTTAAATATATGCTTGGCCCTGCTGAAAGACCACATAAACCAAAAAAAAAAAGAAGCATTGGCTGGTTTTAGATGGGTTCAGGGGACTCTTTAGTTAGTTGCCCATATAAACCAAGTAAATAAATTATTGGCAACAGCTTACGATGGTTTAAGCATCTAAGTCTAAGCTGGTTTTCTGATCTTAGCCTAATCAGGTTTGTTGGCTTGTTTCACTCAGATTTTGGGCACTTTTCAGCTAGTTGAACAGCAAAACCAGTTATATACCTGCTTGGCCAGGTTGTATTTTTATTTTATATCAGGAATGATATTCTGGTATGGCTTGAGTCCCTCTCCCTCAATATTAATCTGCAACTAAAACACAATTATAGGCAAATGCGCAATCTGCTGGGAGCGTTGCTATGAATACTGCTGACAAATAGCCTGGCCCCTGGCAGCTCACCTCTGTCTCTCTGGCGACAGCCAAAGCCCACACATACACACTACAGAGAGGTCGATTTTTCCTATGTGGGCAAGAGGTCAACCTGGCCAGACTTGGAGGCAGCATATTGTCAATCAGTGTGTCTCTAGGCGCCCCTGCACTTCCTTATTAATGCAATACCTGTCAACACAACATATCACTCAAGATATCTAGACCAGTGACATGCTGACCTGTCTTAAAATACCCGTGAAGTGGGAGGGGCTTGCGTCTGATGATCCCACAGTCTGATTTTGGTTGCGCACCATTGCACCAATTGTGAGCAAGAAGATGGATTAATTGTATTGCCTAGCTATTTGTATAAAACTAAAGCTGTAATTATCCCTTTATTTAGTTGTTTGCTGATGCTAAACTCCCTCTGTATTCTATTACGGACGTGACAGTCTTTGCTTTTCTGTTAAAGCGGCTAGTTAACGAGAAAACACACTGCATTATTAATCACCACTAAATAGAAGGAAGAGAAAAAAGGACCTTGAGAAAAGTCATAATAAAAGAATAAATATAAGAATAAGTGGGTCTAAATGCTTTCTTATGTAAGAAATGTATAGATGGCAAATGGAAATCCTGCACCTATTTAAGTCTTTGCATTCCGCCTTTAAAAACAAACAAAACGTCAATCCAATTTAAAAATGTTCTGCTTTATTTTGTAGCACAATATGCTGGATATGCAAATACTGCACATTGGTTGAAGGCTAAAAACCCAGATAAACATTTATTGAAGGCAAAAAAACTTGCAATTGTTCTTAATTTTTATCCTTCTTACTACATTAAGTATTCACTATAGCGCATCCACACACTGGCACTTATGAACATTTCATTTGGAGAAAGCCAATTAAATGTGCATTAGTGCCAATGTGGTTTCTGATTTGTAAATGCTGAAGACCATGTTTTCCACATAAATAAATAAAAACATTTTGAGTTTTGCATTTCTGCCTGCGTTTGTTGATTTTAAACTAAGAGGCTGAAATTGACTGAAATTGTCTATTAAGTTAGCTCACCAAAAATGAAAATTATCATTAATGACTCACCCTCATGTCGTTCCAAGCCAGTAAGACCTCCGTTCATCTTCGTTACAGTTTAAGATATTTTAGAATTATTCTGAGAGCTTTCTGTCCATCCATTGAAAATTTATGTATGGTATACTGTCCTTGTCCAGAAAGGAAATAAAGACATCATCAAAGTAGTCCATGTGACATCAGATGGGATTTGAAGCATCGAAAATACATTTTGGTCCAAAAATAACAAAAACTACGACTTTATTCAGCATTGTATTGTCTTCCGGTTCTGTTGTCAATGATGATGTAAGACGCTGCTGACGTTTATCTGGTGGGAACGTGTATTCGGGTTCAAATAAATATGGCTGGGCAAAAAAATGCAAGTCTTCCTCTGTGTCGAAATCCTTAGACATGTTTGCGAAGATTGTTTTGTTGACAGCGTGCATCTCCCTCAGACTGTAAACGAAGCTCGGGCGCACCAGAATGGAGGTCTTACGGGGTTAGAACGACATGAGGGAGACTCATTAATGACATCATTTTCATTTTTGGGTAAACTAACCCTTTAACCTTATTGAAAATCCATCACATTCTTTTAATTTATTTTTTTATGTAGATGACCCGAGGCGTAATGTAGATCCTTAAGCCAAGGCAAAATTTCAATACTGTCAATATTACACATCAATACTGTAAATCAAATTTCCTTTTGAAATTATATCTAGACCAAATTAATAGATTGATGTGTTGAGTCTCATTAAAACATATAAATGAACCTTTATTATAGTTCTTTACTCTCAGGACACTCCCACCTCATGACTCCCAGGCACAAACATGAACCTCATCCAAATTCAGAGCGAAGGAGCACTATTCACTAGCTTTCTCACTTAGATGCATTACCCAGCAGTTACTGGATATCATTAGCACGGCTATGCCGCAGATGGCATTGATGAATCGAAACAATCTTCTCTGTGAATTGTGGTAAAAGAAAGAAGGGTTGGTAAAACTTGTGGAAGGAGAAAAGCTTAAGGCAGCCTGAAAGTTGGGCCCTCCAATGCAGAGAGTTTTGTTTTTTGGCATTGATGGAGTACAAAAGGATATTATGTGGGTTCAGAAGCTTGAAAATCCTTCATGCTACCATTTCAGAGGGTCTTTATGTTTGGTCTGCAACAGTAAAATCCTTAAGGCCATATTCATTGAACAGAAACAAATTAATTTTACTAAGAGTAAATTTAGAGTTAATATTACAAATCGAATTGTATCGTGCGAATGAGCTTCACCTGTGCATGATAAACTAATCCTTGGAGAAACAAATTGTGCAAATGTAATTTCAAGCTGAAAACTACAAAAGTCCCAAGAAGAAAAAATCTAAATCTATTTGAACAAAATGTCCCGAGAGGCTTCTAATAAAGTATTGTGACCATGCAAGAACAGATTTAAACACAACAGCTCTATCTGGGCTACAAGTGAGACACACACAAATAGATATAAACCTAAAAAACCCATAAAGTTTAAGAAATAAAATAAAAATACACTTCTGAATATGGGAAGTTCTGTGTAAAGAGATGGATCACAGTGAAAAACGAGTTGCTCCAGAGTGTCTTCAAAAATCTGGTGAAAATATAAAATTGCATCTCTCTACCACAGTGAAAAATCATTTAATGCTTTGCAGTACAGAAGAATATTGCAGAATGGGTTGCTTCCCCATATGAAAAGATGTTATCTGAAGAGGATTGATCAGATTTTAAGACAATGCTCCTGGCCAGATTACAAAGACAACCAAGAAGTAGCTTGAGAACATGTCCATCGGGCTCATGTTTTCGCCTGGTCAGAGTCCAGATTCTTACACTAAACTCAAGCTAACTGGGAGCCATTTTTCAAAAACTCATGAACTGTTTGAAGCCATTAACATTGAGTGAAACACAGACTCTTCTTTCAATAAAAAGCTGTCTGCAAACAGTAAGTAACTATCTTCCTGAGAAGTGATTTGTGTTTAAAATGCTTAAGACCACTAAGGGCAAGATTAACTAAAACAATGCAAATTTGCATGAGTGCACAATTCCAAAAAAGCGCAAATGGGGCGGGAAAGTTTTGTGTTTGATCTAATGACGACACAAATTAAAAGAACACAGATGCAGCCGGATCATTTCCATAATTACCAACATGTTAAATAATGGTGCAAATATCAGTAAATTGACTAGTGCAAACCTTAGTAAATCACCTTGCATGATTCATATAAATACTCTCCTTTCATAAATGTTGCATTATGCAATAAGATAAGCTGCAAAAATAACTGGGTCTATGCTTTTATAGTGCTAATTTTTCACTGCGTGTCTTCCGTAAATCCTTACAGTAGTTTTTTAACGCCAAAAGAGGGTTTGCATTGGAGCAAGTTTTTAGTAAATCTGGCCCTATATATTTTGCCATTTTTATCTTGGCTGAGTTTTATTGCCCAGGAGTGTGTATATATGCATATATATTTTACCTTCTGACTGCATTTTATAGAAAGTCTACTTCTACATCAGTTTACTGGACTTTTTTTCTGGTTTATGACTGACACAGGATACCATACACACCATTCATACGAGATGAGACCCTTTGGGCTTCTGTTCAGTGTCCTGATAGGTGCAAGTGATCAAAATCTCAAGCCCTGTGTCCATCATCTCTCTCGACCCTCAGAAATTCAGTCTGAGTTCTGTCCCCGTGGGCAGGATGCTGCCAGCGGCTGGAAAAATGTTGTTTATTAATCTGTATTTATAGTCATGGACAACGGAGGAAATCAATAGGCACTGCATTCACTGCATATTAAGCCCGAGACGATGCTTCAAGGGCTGTGTGATTGACTGTCACTTGGTGTGTGTGGTTACTGTCAGCTCTGCAGCAATCCACTGCCCAGAGCAGAGGCTTTCCATAGATACACTCTTCGCCTCATCAGAGACCTGACACTTCCCCACAGATGGATAAAAAGTTGCAGAGGGAATCAGTAACACCAATGAATTGACGCTCTTCTTAAAGCAGCTGGGTATCAGCGGGTACTGGTACTACAGAACACCAGTTATCGTCACATTAAATGATCAATTTAATCTTTGGCGGGACAAAGATTGATTTTGCAGGCCACCAAAATATTTTCAAAGCTGGAAAAACCGTGCAATAACAGACTAGTGTTTAAAATATGTATGCGCCAGCTAAATAACTGCCATTGCAATAAATGAGAACATTGACAGAAATTCATGCAAGTGCTGTCAGCAGGGATGAAACAGAAATTGCCGGTTTCTTTAACGACGGCTGAGATTAGGATTCGGGTAGGGAATCAGCCCTGGATCAGCGTGAAAGGCCAATGTCTGTTCTCAGATCATTAAACAGCACCGTGATGCGATGCACACAAGGGGCAGATGGAATACAAAGGTCAGCAATTAAGCAGCATGAAACAGGCACAGAAAGGGAAAGTAGGGGGTGGGAAGGATCCCAAAAGCGATAAGCAGGGGAACATTACTGCAAATTAGAGGCTGTTAATTTACTGTATGTCTATATAGCTTTATATGCAGATTTTAGTCAGACAGACATATGGAACTGTAGATTGAATTAAACATTTACCACATCCAGGATAAAACAGCTTAGAACTGCTGGTCTAGGATCAGATTTCACTTTCCAAATCCATGCCTGACTAACCTAAACATTAGTTACAAGTAAAAACTAGAGATAAGTAGATCAGCAACTTCATCCTTTAGCGTTATCACCACCTCAGTCCATCTTTCGCCTATACAGAACTAGACACACACCACCAGTGCAAAAGTCCTGGAAACTCAACACTCACTCCAATTCTTTTGTGTAGGTGATGATGGATCAGTCAAATAAAGTGTATTAAAGAAGTATTATCATGAAAATGAACTGAAAGCTCACTATCAAAGGTGACAAAGTATTACTAAATGAAGTGCACAAAGCATTTGAATGACAATGGCTGTCAAAAGACAATGCTGCGGGCGATGATTCAAAGAGCCACTTTGCTGCAGAAGGCCATTGCAGTTCTATTCATAACTGGTGTGGAAGGAAAGCTTTGTAAGCAGTTTGGAGATTTCCAAAGATGTCAATGGCGCTATGCAATACTCTGGGCCTGGGTGAATCATGATAAATAGTTGTCTACATGAGTTTAAGCAAATTGAATTTCTAACAACAACTGCCTTGTGACGAATATGCAATAATGATATAGTATTACTATCATTCAAGTGGGTTTGGTAGCTGGAATCTATGTGGACGATTCAGCACTTGATTTCTCTCTCTCACATGGTTTAAATATTACATGCAGTCCTATTTCTCATTGTCTCTTTAAAGAGAATACCTCTCATTCCTAATGAAAAGAATAAAGAGCAAACAGACAATTCCATGTGGGAATGTTAGGAGTGACGATGCATGTCAGAATAATGCGAGGAAAGAATCTCTTTGAACATGGGATCTGTTCATGTGAGGTCAGCTGTGACAGTAAATATTTCAATAGACTTCTTTCTCTAATATGCGCTGGAAACGCTGAAAGATGAGTCTTTTATAAGCAGTATGAGATGGAGGACTAGTCAAAAACAACACGAGACACCGGCATTCCTTGAGAGTTTTACAATCTTGATACTAAGTACCACCTCCCTCATGTCTATACCTCCACCATATTATTTCACACAGCTCTATTACCTAGAAAAAAAATAAATGTTTTCTTTGGTGCTTTAGCCCAGGGGTTTTAAACAGTGTTCATTTTGTCAGCAAATTGCTTTAGTTTTACTCTAAAAATTTTGATGGCAAGGACCTCAAATATGATTATTTCCTTGAAAGGGACCGAAAGATAAAAAAAAGAAATTAATACTTTTATTCAACAAGAATGGATTAAATTGACCCAGTTACAATAGAAACACGTATAATGTTATAGTTTATAATTTTCTTTACTATTCATCAAAGGACTCTTAAAAATGTATAAGTTTGTTTCCAGAAAATATTAGGCAGCACAACCATTTTTTTTTGTAAACATTGATAATATTAAGAAATGTGTATTTAGCACCAAATTAGCATATTAGAATCATTTATGAGGGATTATATATTTATAGGAATAAATAACATTAAGATACACTAAAAACAGAATATAATATTTCATTCAATATAATTTAACAAATGCATGTCTATTACACTACAGTACCCTGAGAACTATATATATATATATATATATAAAGAAGATAAGTGAGATCTAAAGATCAGTAACAAGTAAAAATGAGAAAATAAAGTCCCTGGAGAAAGCGAATAAAGCCTGGGGTAAACTAAAATGGTGCTCTCTGAAGTAATGTGTTCACACGAAACTCTTGGAAGCAACAGCTATGATATATGTTGCATGTTCCTAAGGATAAATGTATCTAGTTAAGTGCTTCTCAGGCCTGCACAGTCCAATACTCAAAACAAAGTCGGGTTTCCTGCAGATTCAAATGATTGCTTACTCAGACGGGATTGACTGGGTGTGCAGGGCAATCTAAATGTTACAGAAGGCTTAGCTGGATACTAATGATCTAAGCTGCTCTTTAAGGGTCAGAAACCCACACAGGGGATCTTGGGGAAAGGTCACTGGGGTTTGACATTTCAATTCCAACTGCCAGTGAAGGACAGACAAGTGTGTGATAGAAATCACTAAGGCGTCAAAACAAATATGGCGTCCATTAATACAGAGGCATAATCTTATGAAATGAGTATGATTGCACTTTGGGATTCAGATCAGTTGCAATTAAGCTTGAAACCGAGTGTTTTTCACAACCAAAGCTTCCCCATTGCTACAGATGTCAAAGATCAGCAATTTTCATAAGGCCTCAGGGATGTTCGATAAATCCACCTCGATTCTAAATTTCTAATTAGAATCTAAAGGTCCGATCAATCAGAGGTCTCAAAATAGCTTACACTCTCAAGAGTCAATATGCTTTATAGCTATGAATTTCAGTGTGCCTTTTCATGTTAACAACCTTTATACATTCTAAAAGAAATAATCCATTTTAAATAGTAAAAATAGTCTCTAGTTGTCATGACTTTAAACATACATTTCACTTCAAATGCTGTTTATCCATGTGAATAATAAATCAGCTACATTTTAATGATATTAAATGATAAAGGATTCCTCTCCCACTGGAACCAATCATGGGTCTGGATCTGGACTGCTACAGTAGTTTGCTAATTGGTGACCTCTGTCCTCTGTGTTTAATTGTGGAAAACAGGCTTTTCTGCATCTATCGACACAATTGTATGTGTCAGGTATCAGGTGGCGGTGACTGAGAGTGATTTATTAATGTTATTCAGCTCAGGCTTCTCTCTTTGAGAAAAAAATAAAAATGCTTACTCTGCCCTTTGGGTATCCAAAGCTTACAGCTGTCAGTATGTGCATTAGCAGAGAGGGAATGACTGGCATCTCAGTAATGAAATGTGAGACAGCCAACATCTGATGAATCGCCTTACTCTTCCCATTTGGTTGCTTCTTGCTTTGCATTTCATTATTATTCCCAAATAGACTGTCCTCTCATCTTCTTTTTTTCACTGATGCTCAAAGATTTATCTCACTATACACTCAAGATGTATCTTTGTAAGTCTCTATGGCTGTAAAGACGGCCTTTTACGTTCAAGTTGAAGTCAATTGCACACAAGGCCAAACTGAATCCACTTTCACAAAATGTAAAGTGCAGTAAATCTGGGCAATTATCAGCGTTATGTTCCACTACCCAATGATTAGGTTTCATAAGTCGTACATAACCCCCCCCCCCCCAAAAAAAAAAAAACAGCAAGAACAGCAGATATGTAAAAGGCATTGTGCATTAATCTGCTTTGATTGACAACTTACCCATGAGTCACTCGCATTCTTAACATTTCAGTCACCCGGCAGAAAGTTTGAGGTTGAATGAAATATTGAGGTTGCAAAACAATGTGCATGTTCTCATTACCACAAAAAAATGGAACCAATAGAGCCCTTCCTATTCATTATTGAGAGTGCCATGGACATTTTAAACTATTGAATGAGGGTAAAAATCTAACTTACTATTTCTCACAGTACTGCAGCATGTGCAAGCAATGCCAATGTCATGGGTTTGCTTTCTAGGGAATGCACTGGATGCATTATGCATTTGGTTGCTTTGGATAAAAGTGTTTTTTTTTTTAAATAACACTTTAATGTAGTCACAAATTCTGATCACAAGTGATCATGGGAGAATGGTGATCCATCTTGTGATCAGATCACCAGAGACAAATCTTAATACCAGGTTTAAGCAGGGCCAGAGATGTTCATCTGATGGGAGAATTCTAATCACAGATGTACCAGGCCCTCATCTCCTTGACTTTGGGAGCTTTTCTGAGCACACAGATGAGATAAGGTCGGATTTACAACCAAGATTAAAGCTACAAAATCTGTCTGAAAGAAATCCAACAAACACAATGGAAAAACAGGAAACTCTTCTCTCTCACACACACACACACGCTGAACTGAGCAGCTGAGACCTCTATAAAAGGTTCAAATATACTTGATGGGAACACAAAAGTGGGAACTGATCCCTTGCTCAACCAGATGCTTTTTAATATTCTCATGACATGCAGTGAAGGGACATTTAAAGAATGGCAGATGCTTGAGTGAACCTATAAGACAAGAGAACAGGCTAGTTTTCTGAATTATGCTTGCTATTGGATTGGAGGTAAAGGTGATCACAACAGGACATATTTATATACTTTATTCAGAACAATGCCTGCCAGAAAATAATTAAATGTAATATTTATGTTATATACTCAAGTTTTACTTCTACTAGTTGTTTTGTCAGATAATATGGCCGGTTCAGATACTAGACATGAATGTACACTCTAAAAATGCTGGGTTGTTTTAACCAAACTTTGGGTCAAATATGGACAAACCCAATTATAAAATGTAACCCAGTGGCTGGGTTTGTCCATATTTGACCCAAAGTTGGGTTAAAACAACCCAGCAACTTTTAGAGTGTACTCACTAAACTGCCAGCGCTAATGTAAGAGCTGTTTTGTATTTCCATTTGAGCACGCAACCTGTTGCGCAACCACCCGAAAAGCCGTTTTGGTCTTTGTCCACATACAGCTTGCACTCTTTTAAGTACACTCACAACCAAACAGAATCTAGTTTGCTAGTGTTAAAAACAGAAAGACGTCACATACTTTTCCTCCGGTGTCTCATTAGAAGCGCACCGATGGCATCGGTGGTATGAGCGCAACTAAGGGTTGGCTTCGGGCCCCGTGTCGATAGCCATCTGTCGGGATGGGGTCTCTCCAACGCCACCCTCCTCTTTTCAAGTTAATGGAGTGCTTTGATGACATTAGGCATTTCCTCTGGCTTCAACACGCGTAGGAGGAAATGAAAGTAACATATTGGCCTCTGATCGATATCTGAATGGGAGACGTGGGGGGAATACAGCAGCGTTGTATTGAGACTGCATCACTGCTGCAGCACGAGGAGGTGAGGAGAGTATGTTCAGGGCGAAGTGATGAGAACACCGATCAATGCAGTCCAGACTCTGGAAAGATTCCTAATGAATGAATCATGTCTCGCAGAGGCCTTTTAGCATTTGGACCTGGCTCTCCAGAGCAATTCCTATGCTAATAGACTCAAGGGTTATTACAATACGTCATGTAAACAAATAACAATTATGTCTGGGATAGATAGATCATAAATTAAGTTATTAATAGCTTTCCAAATTAATTCTGAGAGGCTGTCACAGTTTAAATTATTAGTGTCGTTCCATATTAAGTTAGCGGCTTTTTTGAGTGTCAGCTATGTGATGAATTTTTTGAGCGGTAGTGAGAACTGCAAATTAATTTTTAGATAATTAATTCAATAATTGTATGCTAGCCAGTGTGATTCATCCAGTTCTGCAAACATGTCACATTAGTCTCACAAAAAAAGGAAGATTTTTATTTTTACAAGTCAGCCTTTTTTCTGTGCAACAAATAACTCACAGAGATGCTGCCACAAAACAAGCTAGCAGCAATACATAAATGTAAGGCTAGGAGGAAACTATTTTACGACAAACTTGCTTATGAATCAGAACTACTGGCAGACTCTAAGGGATATTGGCCATTAGAGTATAGCTTTCATTTATTTTTGCAAGACTGTGATGTGTGTGGCATTATTGTATATGACTGGGCAAATTCAAACACATAGCAGAAATTAATTTTCCTAATCAGTATTTCGTACTGTTTTTAGTAAAGGCATCCTTAAAGGAATAAGTCACCCAAAAATTGTAATTGGGTGAGTAATTGATGACAGAATTTTCATTTTGGGGTGAATTATCCTGTTAAATTGAATTAATTTTAATTTAAATTTAAGCAAAACGGATGTGGTGAGCAGGCGAGGCTGAGGGCTGTGAGAGAACGGCATGAGTCGGGTGGCGCGATTAATAATGAGCAATATATATATGATCAGCCTGTTCTCACGTAAATGCGTCTCTATAACACGCATTGTGTTTTATCGTGTAATTTATACGCGAAAATGAGTTTTTACGTGTATATGAGACGCAGTTTTTCGCGTGCAATTGATACGCAGTTCATTTGCGTATAATACACACGCACCCCACACCACTAATTCTAGCCAAACGTACAATATACACGCACCCTACCCCACACCTAAACTTAACCTAACCAACCAATGCGTATCATATGCACGTAAAACTCACTTTAGCGTATATATTACACGACAATACACATGCGTGCTATAAAGACGCATTTAGTGTGATCGGGTTGATATGATATATTTATATCGCTAT
Organism: Cyprinella venusta; assembly: GCA_038021265.1. Lineage (NCBI taxonomy): Eukaryota > Metazoa > Chordata > Actinopteri > Cypriniformes > Leuciscidae > Cyprinella > Cyprinella venusta. The sequence goes on from CM075879.1 coordinate 21,573,978, forward strand.
ATCTATCTATCTATCTATCTATCTATCTATCTATCTATCTATCTATCTATCTATCTATCTATCTATCTATCTATCTATCTATCTATCTATCTATCTATCTATCTATCTATCTATATATATATATATATATATATATATATATATATATACAGTATATATATAATATACATTTCTTTAAAAAAAAAAGCTTACTTAACCTAACATTTGAACGGTAGTGTATGAATAAATCTTTGCAGCTTCTCAGGTAAATGCATCTCGTTTAAAAGAAGTTCACTAAAAACAATACTAAGATACCATACTAAATATAAGGATGGGAAACCAGTGATAAAAACATCCATGAGAAACCAAGTGGCACATATGTCAGGCATACAAAATAGTTCTCAGAGAATCCACTCCCACTGTTGCGATGAAGCCTGTAATTAACTGCCTGCTACGTGGTGACATTAATTAGCATCAAAGTTACAACGCTTATGAAGTTTGCACCTACAGAGCCTTTGGCCTGTACTTATGAATCAAACATGTAGGAGGACCAACTGTCACTAAAAGGAGAAGCTGAATTATTCTTAGGATTCTGTGATTAATATGCGTGTTCAAGCCAATTAAAACAGAGGACGTTCCCTTTCATGTGCAAAAACTGTACAAGGATCACCAAAAATGTGGTTACACTAATGTTGTCTGGCTAATTTTAGATAAAATCACAAGGTCACGTTTGAGAATATAAAAAAGTCCAGAGAAAATTAATGTGATGAGCGCTAAATCCCAGAAACACTCTGCGACCATTCTGACCCCAAATCAGGACACAGAGCAGACAGGCTATTCATCTTTTTTTGCGCACACACACAGTCTGAGCAATTAGGGGTCCGTCTATGACTGGCTTTCTGACCCAAACTGTGGCATGATTATAATAAATTGCTCAATTATCGTCAGCCTTGCAGTATAAACAATTTGCTGATCCAAGTTGATGTTTGATTCAGATTTCCAACTCGTGGTAACGAGTTGCTGGGCTTATCTGACCCCTCAGACAAGTCTAATTTGTGCCCCGCTTCCACGGACAACGCTAGAAAAATATGAGCGCTTACAATGACAAATAGGCATCTCATTAGCCAGAAGACTGAGACTAGGTGCCTTGCTCCTAACGAATGGTTCCAAGCAAGTTCAAAAATGAACCAACAAACAAAGTGTTTTATTAATGCATGCCCACATTTTGACATTCTCAGAGCATATAAGCTCAGAGGTGGTGCTTCACAATTCCTCAACATCCCTGAGACTTGACCTCCATGTGATTAATGTTAAGTACAGACAATAGCCGACTGGCTTAGTGGTCGACAGCGTGATTGATCTGTCCTCATTACCAGCTATAGAAGAGGAAGAGCAGTGTGTCAGCATCATGTCCCAGAAGACTGATACTTTTCTTACTTTTTCTTGTCTACTTCTGTTTTTCTTCCTATGCATTGTTTATTTACATGTCCCTCCTTTTTGCTACATAAAATATTTTTGCACTACCCATAAAAGGGATTCCACAATCAGACGTCACTGTTCCCATGGAAATATAAATGTAAATATAGATTTTTTTAATGTCTTTGAAGAAAATGAATGGATAAAATAGTTCCTCAACCAAATCTGTGAAATTGGTGTTCACTATTCTACCTGACTTCGCACTTCCTACTCTAATTAACAAGCCTTTTGGGTGATGACTAGAATTTCCTTAGGAGGAGGAACTCTGGATGTATTTCAAGTCATGTGGGTGGTACTGTAAAGTAAATAAAAGGCAGAGAGACTGCAGGCAGTGAAATTGGCCAGTGTGGACCAATGACAGGTTCACCAGAGTCATGCATTGAAGTGCTGTGATTCACCATAATGAGACAGAGAACAACGGAACCAAGGCTGCCACTGGGTGAAGTACCAATATGTGAGGCACTATGAGTGAGAAAGAAATAGTGAGGGGAAGAAAGTGTTTGGAGTAGATGACGCAATTTTACTGTGAAAAATTCTCAGTTCTTGGCATGAGGGACAAACGAACCACTAAAGAATTTTATCAAAACAGAAAACACACGACTACAAGAAAACACACTGTATTCAGTCTGGCACGTTCATGAGAGATGTAGAGATGATTAACAAAGGAATTATTCTTTTCAGACCAATTTTTGTCAATGAATCATTTGATCCAGTTCCCAAAACCAGTTTGAATGATTCAGCCAGGATTCTAGTTCAACTCTGATTCAGTTGCACCGGTTAACAACTCCCTACAGGGGGATATTATAAGTGAATAATGACTTAAACTGCAGTTTGTTCATTACACAAAATTGCGTTATGATTCTTCATGAAACTCTTTCTTATTAAGATGAACTAATCTTTTAATCCACAGTCTGATTTCTGACTTGTGATGCAGCCTGAATCATAATCACACTGTGTTCGTTCCTTGGCAAGAGGAGAACAGAGGAGTTTATTTCTCTCCATTCTGTCACCTGATGGAGTTTGGGTTCTTTGCCACTGTCGGCTCTGGCTTGCTTAGTTAGGGACACTTAATATTTAACAATAATAATATTGATATTATTTGAATGCACTGACACTACTACAGTAGGTAGACAACCAGAATGTGGTTTTACCGCCGCAGTTCTGCCGCGGCGGTAAAATCTGGGGTGTATTTGCTGCCTTTTGCCACTAAGAGGCGCTACAATCACAGACTTTGAAAAGTGTCTGTTTTTTGTGTTATCTGCAGCTGCGCCGCGGCTCATTCAGAGCGATTGAAAGCTGGTAGCAGATGAATTCAAGTGAAACGTAGTTAAATTAATTAATTAATCACAATAGTGAAAATAACTTGAATAAATAATGAAAACTTAAAAGTCAATGTGCGTGCGCTCTTCAATCTTCTTATACCTCAATAGCGTCATTGAAAGCATCCAATTTATTTTCACTGACCGCGAGATAGATTTTAACTTTTGATTCATAAAATGTTCTGCGATAAAAGTTTGCTATATTCTATTTAAAATGTAGGCTACTTTTACATAATTACGTTTTGCTTTCGCTAAATGTCTTTGCGCCACCTGGAGGTCATTTCGCGAACGACTTTGAAATACAGCTGGTTTATTTTTGCCGCAGTGGATTTACTGCGGCAAGTGTCATTCTGGTTGTCCACCTACTGTAGATGAGAACTGAACTAAGCTGGACGATGACATCAATGATTTCTGCAGAACTGCTTTATACAGAAGTGATGATCAATGGAACTGACTTCAGCTGAACAACAGTCGAAATCAACTCTGTTTGAATCATTGAACTATTTTCCTGTTATCGTTGTAAAGCTGCTTTGAAACAATCTGCAGTGTATAAAGCGCTATCTAAATAAAGGTGACTTGACTAATAGCAGGACAGATCTACAAATAAATAGTCAGAGACATTCACTAAAACATTGAGCTCTTGTAAATAATTCAAATAAAAATCCCACACACTCATTAGGTGAAATGAGGCAAAGCTCTGTTCCTCGATGCATTTAGGGCAAATGACTATCTAAAATACATCAGGATGTCCCTGGCGGCACCTCCAAGTCCCCGATGGGACGTTTGGGTGTAGAGAGATGTTTCAACACACCCTCCTCTCCTCCGGAGAAACGCTTAATTAACAGAACAGGATTCCTAATTATGGAGACCTCAGCATTGATTTTATTTAAGCGAGATTCAACCAAAAACAGCCTCAAGAGATGTTCAGAGCAGCTGGAGAGGCTCAAATGGAAGACGAATTTCCTTTGCATGTGGCTGAAAATACCTCTCATTAAAGGCTCATTATCAATGTGCCCTCTAAAATGCACCCTCAAAAACACGCTCGCTCTATGTCCACCATGCATTATGTAAATAATTTCTCAAAAAGGTCAAATGCAAATCTAGTAGCACTGAGGACGGCCAACTTTTCTAATTTCGTAATTGAAAACTTCAACAAATATTTGAGTCACACTTTAGATCAGGGTACAATTCTCACTCTTAACTAGCTATTAACTACGACTTTTGCCCTTAACCCTCTGGGGACGGATTGGGTGGCAGTACCGCCTAAAATTGTATACTTTTACAAATGTGTACTTATCTTAAAAACTATTCATGATAGTTTTCCATGAATAGTTTATAGTTATCTTAAAAACTATTCATGCCGTCTTCCTCAGATTCCGCTGAAAACAGTGATAACTTACCCGGCTTGTATACACACCATCAAAGGCCAATGAAATCAATGTTGTTTGGCAGATTCACGAGCGACAACTAATGGAAAATTTTCAGATGGAGAAATATTATTTTTACTCAATCAGGGGAAGGTTACCTAGACATATTCTAGCAAATTGGAGGTCTCTTTAGGCTTACAAGGGGTGGTACTATAGTAAGGGAGCGGTGGGGATGACAGAAAGCGAAGCATAAACAAGGCTTTACTGAGCGAGAGCGCGCTGAGATTTATTTAGCATTATTGATGCTTTTATAGCATTATTTATTATTTTAGCACTTTTATGATGGCAAGCAGTAAATGATTTATGTTGGAACAGGCTCTGGAACAATTACTGAAGAGTGACGAAGAGAAAGCATTGCATAGAAAATTCTAAGCATTCCTAAAGAAAAACGCCTGGGGCTATTTGTAAATAAAGTTAGATTTTTCATTGTTCTTCACACATTTTATTTAACAATTACACATGTCTGTCAAGAAAAGGCTTTGACAAATATATTTTTTGTTCACTAATGTTGTATGATGTGTGATTTTCAAAAATAAATGACAAAAATCGAATTTCCGTTTTTGAAATTCTCTAGTATTTTGTAAATGTTTCACTCATACTTCCTTTATAAACACATTACATGCATGCTTATGTTAGCTTAGGGTCTTCTGAATCCATAGATACCAAACACATAGTGTTCCATCTCCATTACATATAGTTTGTAAGCCCAAATGTAAAAATAGAAAAAAAAATGGACCAAAAAGGGCTTAGTCCCCAGAGGGTTAATAAACTCCTAATTACTGTGCATTAATCGTTAGTAAGGTAGTTAGGGATTGGGGTGGATTAAGGATGTAGAATAATGTATTGTAATGTAATAATAGAATAAGGCATTAATATGTGCTTTATATAAGCACTAATAAACAGACAATATCCTAGTACTAAATGTATGCTAATAGGCAACTAGTTAATAGTGAGAATTGGACCGTAAACTAAAATGTTACAATATTATATCAATATAATACACAATATCAAGTGTATTACATGTCATTTTAACTCAAATTAATCAATAAAAATCTGTAAAATGAGACTAGTTATGCCTGGAGGCGTTCTGACATTTGTGCTTATTTCTGTTTTGTGACATTTTCATGGCTAAAGTCTAATTACACTGTATTCAGCACAAACTCTGCTACAATAATATGTCAGCAGCATGTATTTAAAAGTTTGTAGTTTTGAGATAATGACGTTTATGCTTGGTTTGTGAAAAAAAGAAAAAAAAGAAATAGCTTTGGCCTTGTTTTTCATTTTTTAGCATAGCTTTTATATATACTTCACATGGTCCTTCTATCATTTAGTTAAAGGATGTGCATTAAGCTACCGCACATTCCTCAAATTGAGCTAACAAACAAAACAAAAATGATTAGCCTAATTTAGGAAAAACTGAGCACAGCAGCGTTTATGTATCAACACGGCTGTGAGATGGACGAGATAAACTAACGGGATCCAGGCATGCAGAAAGAATGAGTCTGGTGTCATAACACGCCTTGAAGATAAATATTTTCTTATAATATAACATTCACATGAGGGACTGCGTTGTGTCTAATGGCACTTTTCTCGCTCAGAGAATATTGTTTTAGTTGCTAAGCAACGGTTACATAAAAAACATAAGCTTAAATCTGAATCCCCTTTGCACATGAAAGTGTCTGGGGATAAAGTGGGGGAGTATTCCACAGTTTTTTAAAGAAGATGGAATGAAGATGAATACAAAGGACAATTAATTGTAGGTGGGAAAAACTTATATAATTACAGTGCTTGCGAAGCATCACAGTATTGATAGTCCTCAAACGTCCTTTTTTTCCCTTTGTATTCTACAAATTAATTCAGCCTGATCTGCTTAAAATTCTGAAAGATTCAGTCTCAGGTGTGTCATTTTGGGTTTCTCTAAAGTATCAAATTATCATTCACATGATCAAATATTCCAGTTAAAACATTAAGCGCATAATATGAACAAATAAGGAGCATTTATTTAGAAAACCCTCTGTGTTTTCAGAGGCAAAGTTAATGTCATCACATCAGACACACTTTTACAGGGTTTTCAGGAAAATATCTTATTTAAAGGTTGGATGTCACTACATACGTAGGATATTACTACTGTAATTAACTTCAGCAATACAGAAGAGAATTGTGACATTTTAATCATTTTACTCATTTATTACACATGTTGAATCTAACTCGACAACTCGCCTTACACAAACCCCCTAAAAATAAATAAATGTATATATATATATATATATATATAACAAAAATATGTATGTTGTGATTACTGCAGTTTTCTAGCATGTACATGGCGTAAGAATCATGTAAATTAATTACAACCTCATTGCTTACTATTTTCAGTTTCTTTGCATTGAAGTTGTCATGTTTGACAACATGTTTGCCCGAGTTATATGTCGAGGTGATAAAAAGAGTGCGTCGCTTGCCTTTATTATGAAATTTTAGGTGCTGCTGGTTTTTTTTTTTTAATCAGTGTAATGTAAAGAATTATGTATGCCGGTTTAAAAGCTTTATGCAATATTAAATGTGTTTACATACATAATTGTCTTCCTATACAGCATAAATCCATTATAGTCAGAGTAAAACCTCCTCTTATATACAAAGTGTTATCCTGAGTAAATGCGAGTAAAGAGTAAATCTTATAAAATGAATTTAAAATGAAATAAAATGTATCTAAAAAAAAACTATTATCTATGGTCTCGTTCATTTTGACACACAAAAACAAGGTTTCCAATCCCTGCACAACGGTAATGTAACAATGAAGGTGACATCCAAAGCGATTCAGACTTTTCCCCAACCCTAGCATACGAAAACCACTGGTGTCAGATGCCCTGATTCTGCTGAGCGCAGTTTCAAATGATGTCCTGAAACCTGAAATCTGTGAGGGTACAACCGAAAAGGTACAAAAATACAAATTCTTCTTTTACCACAGGACATGAACAGATCCCACACCAGCTAAACCTTTAATCGCAGACAAATTCCACACTACTAAGTGGGACAACGCACATCTGGTGGGCGAAAGCCTGTGGATTATAGTCTATACTTGATGCTAATGCTAACATTCTTAGCTGTTCTTAAGAGACTGTCTAAACTACGGGAGCATGATAACACAGTTTACCTTGTGCTAGATCCTCCTCATCCATGTCCCAGGGCACACAGCCAGGCCAGCGCAAGCTGTCTTCCATCCAGAACCAGGGAGACGGCAAATTCGCCCTTTCCATCCCTGTGTAACTTTACCTAAGTAAGGCTGCCGGTCGCTGTGGTACACTCAGAAATCCCCTCAGTCCTATTGACCCATCCAGTGCTGCTCCAGCAGCTGGTGCAGCCCTCCCCATCCCCCTTTACTCACTGTAACACTTTCTCGCCCTTTCAGGAAGTGGGCTGCACAGCAGATGGGTTGTCGTTCTCTTACTGTCTTTGTCTTTCTGGACCCTCCCATTATACTTTAACCACAACCCCTTACTGTGCAGCAATGTCACAAATATGTGATATGCATGCAAGTATAGCTTTGAAATAGAATAGCTAACGTGTGACAGATCTAATACTAGCCTTGACAGGATGCCTAGATATCGCGCCTAGAGAAAACGGCATACACAAGAACACCACATCCAAACATGTCAGCAATTAGTGGGCTCGGTGACGGAGCTTAAATATTTGTGTGGGGTCACAAGAGAGTTTGAATACTGCTGATAGAATGCAGCTCAACGTATTAAAGGTAGGGTAGACACTTTTTGCTATACTGGTTGATACTTTCTTCACATACTGATAGCAATCAATATAGTGGTCTAAATTTTAAAGCATGTACAAGTTTCTTCTATGGATGTCTCGGGACCAAAAAATGTTGGATTCAGGTCCAAATGATATGTAAATGCCTGTCGACACATGTATTTCCATACCTCCGCACACCCTGCTCACACAGACGTCACACGTCATTTCGTAAGGCTATGCAGAGTTGTAGACAGTCACCGAGTGCCACAAACAAACCGCAGATTCACAAACTAGCGGATTCTTTTGACCATGCGTCAACATTCGACGCACATGGCACCCTTTAGCGTCAATATGAGACGCGCCTCCTAGTGGTCTAACCCTAACCCTACCGCAGACCTAAACCTACCCGCGTCATCTAACTGACACTAAACGTTGCCATGTGCGTCGGATTTAGACGCATGGTCAAAAGTGTCAGTTAGATGACGCCCTAAAATCTAAAAAAAAAAAGGTACAAAAGCCGTCACTGGGGCTGTATCTTTTCAAAAGGTAAAACTTTTGTTCATTTTAGGTACTAATATGTACTTTTTAGGTGCTAAAATGTAAATTTTAGGTGCTAATATTGACTTTTAGGTGCTAATATGTACATTTTAGGTGCTATTATGTACATTTTAGGTGCTAATATGTACCATTAATGTACCAATATGCACCCTTTAGGTACTTTTGAAAAGGTTCAACCCCAGTGACAGCTTTTGTACCTTATTTTCTGAGAGTGTAGGATGAGCGTCATGTAACTGAAGCTAAAGGTTGCCATGTGCGTCGGATTTAGACGCATGGTCAAAAGTGTCAGTTGGATGACGCCCTAGGATGAGAATGCATTGCGTCATAACAGTAATTACAAGATGACAACCCATGACATTCGACCTGGAGCTGTTAATGTCCTCATGACTTATGTGTTTCTGTGTCAACAATATCAACGCTGAAATTATTCTGCAGCGGTCAGGTGGTACCAGTAGCGGTTCTAGGCACGGGCGAACCGGGCAGTCGCCCGGGGCGGCATTTCTTCATGTCACATGGGGGGCGGCACGAGCAGTTAAAAAAATATCCTCGGTGCCGCGAAGGTTTTCTATTTTTCATAATTTCGAATCAATTATTGGCAATGGCGCCCCTGCTTGCTGAGAAGATGCCGCGCACAGAAGCGATGTCAAGGGGGTCTCTTGATAAGTTCACGTATCGCGTCTTTTGCGCGCTCGAGGTCATTACCTCAAATAGGCGATTAGGCGCACGGGAAGCGCGCTCATTGCGCGCTCGCGGGAGGCGCGCTCATAAACTTTTCAGTATGGAAGTGCACGTGCACCCAAACACTTGGGTGTTTTTTCTCTTCTCCGTAAATAAATCTTTTAGCAGAGCTTCAGCAAGCGTTTTTCTGTGGTGGAAATACATTACTAAAACTTCTTTGTCATTGTGGAGAGCAGAGTGCATGGTTGTATAGCAACGACATGGGGAAATCGGACCGAATTTTACTATTAATAATAAAAGATAAGCTACTGTGCATTATAAATGTCAGGAATGTATATTTATTGATGTATTCTTTTTATAGAGATGATTTAAATGCTGAAATATGAGGTATTTTTATAAAATCTTTTTTGTGTAAGCTTAACCTTCAAGTTTAGTATAGGTAAAAGACACTCATTTAAAACAAATCTTTAATGTTATTAACTTGGTGAATTGATTTCATTGTGTATTGGGCTTTTTGAACAAGATTCTGTGTATGTGATCATGTTGGTCAATATTCATGAAATGAAAATAATTTACATAATGATCAACTTTATGAGTTTTTACTGTAGCCTATAATATTCAAAGTACAGTTTTCTATTTTCTAAATACTCTCTGATTCTGTCCTTTTCTGTGACATTTTAAGAGTGGCATAGGGCTACAAAAGCTATTTTAGGTCTAGTTTGGATAGTTGTTAATATGAGAGCTGTTCAAAATTATTTAAGAGATAAGTATAGTGTTACTAAATAAGTAACTCTCTGACCCTTTTACGTTTAAAAACTCCATCATGACAAAGTATAGTTTAACTAGTCAAAACTCAAAGTGTGGCATGCATATAATTCAAGGCCAATGTGCTAATGGTTACTTCCTCCCTTTAAAGTTAGAAAAATCTAGCAAAATAACTGGATTATATTAACTTTTTTTTTCTTCAAAGGAACGGAATGTAAATTTATTGTTGTTGTTTTTTTTTTTTTTTTTTTGGGGGGGGGGGGGGGGGGGGGGGGCGCCTTAAAGGGGGTCTCGCCCTGGGCGTAATTCAAGGTAGAACCGCCACTGGGTGGTACAACTAGAGATTTGTAAGTTGTGTAGGTTCATTATTATTGCAATGCTATGTTTGAAGACACGAGGTAATTTAATGGCGTCTCTCATCTCGTGACGCTTGCGCACTCTGCTGTGTGCGTTCATTTGTTTTGAAGTAGGCATGGCTTTGGAGAGAAGGATCTCATGCTTTCAAAGCTAGCTTCCTATTGCTAGTCTCTCTGAAATGCCCTACTCTATATAGACCTTATGTAGCCCCGCCCCTTTTCAAAGCTGCGCTCGTTGTATTTTGTCTTCCGGTCGGTATAATCACAGCAATCTTACCTATTTCCCGGTCGACTGATATTTGTTAAGACATCTGCTTTAAACGTTACAATCCTCATGATAACTTTTATTAACTTTACATTAAGTAAACCCACTTCAAATGCTAATTACTCATGGACAGCAATGCCATATACAGAGCAAAGTTCAAAGACAATATTCTAAAGATGGCGGCACCCTTGTTTCTCTGGTGCATAAGGTCTATAAGGACAAGGATTTTTTTCCCTAAACAATAAAATAATTTTGTTGCTTGGCATAACTAAAAAAGAAAATAAAAATGTTCACAAAATGTGCTGTAAGTTTCAGTGACAGAATAAGAGAGCGAAGAGAGGCGTAAAAGAAGGCAGAGACGAAGTAATTCAAGGGCACACATAAAATTCTCAGTCTGGCACAGTGCGTCCATGTCATTCCACTGCAGCAGGGCTTAATGGAGTCCAGATGGGCTTCTCCTCACTTGGGTTGCTGAGATGATGTCAAATCAAGCAGTTTTTACTGTAATCCTCCCCAAACTAAACTATCATCAAAACGAAAGAGATAATTTGTCATCATTTACTCATAATAAGGTATTCGCAAACATGTATGACTTCTCCTTCTGCATATTAACACAAAAGAGGATATGTATGGGGTTGTCCATAGAATGAAAGTCTATGTTGTCTAATGTAGTTTTAGGTCCCACTGACTTTCATGGTATTCAGGGGGTGTTTAGGAGGCACATGTCCTGGTCTTGTATGGACAAACAGTTGAAACATTCTTTAAAATATCGTGTTCCACAGAAAAAAGAAAGTGATACAGTTCTGAAATGACATATGACAGAAGCTTAATTTTTGGGTGAACTATAGAATATATCTGATGAAAGTGGTCCCGATTTTGTCCTACTTGCAGGGCATGTGTGTGTTGTATCCATTACTGGTTTCATATTAAAAAAGTCCGGGTGTGCGTTTTGAATACAAAAGAGATAATTAGAGTGCTGAAAAGATCAAGTGTTTTAGTGATGCTATAATCATAATAAAAAATCTCAAAAGTTACCAAACTTAATCTCAAATTCATAGAGAATACAACTCAAGTGAAAGAAAAATAAGAAAGCAATTAACTGTCCCTGCGAACACCTGCCACCTGGCTCTTTATTCTAATACATCATGATGGAGAGTCCCCCGTCAGTCTGCCGCTTCAAAGCAATTAAAGTCTAACAGCATATTACCATGGGCTCATTCCCTGCCTCTGACAATTAAAGACTTCTCTCCGCGCAATTCATCATGTGTGAAGCAAGTGTACTGGATTTATGTGGGATGATCCTGACATACTCCTTCCATTCATAACCTTTCCTTTCTAGGAAAATTTCTAGGAACAAACATTTGGAGATCATTCATAAGCTTAAATGACTCAGCATTTCATTCAAAAATACAGTGCTTCTTATTATACTTTAGAAAATGCAACAAACAAAAACACTTTAGTCAGCAATATATATATATATATATATATATATATATATATATATATATATATATATATATATATATATATACTACCGTTTTCCGTTTTGCTGAGTTTAACTTTAAGCTTTTAAATTGGAAGATATCATCAGACATTTTGTAAACCATAAACTCCCTTAACTTCAACACATGAGACTGTCCAGTGCACCGATAATTACATTCCTTTGCAAAATGATCAGGATATTCTTGGCCTTCCACATCCGCACTTTCCTGTTCTAACAATACCATATACCTGCTTCCCTCCGTGTTGCCAAAAAGGAAGATGGCCCACAGCCAAGAATATTTTCCCATCAAACAGAACAAATACCATCTGTGGCTTGAAATAACTTTGAACAACTCGGCTGGCCTCTTAAAGGCGAAAATGGAAATAAAGAAACGTTCAGGCCAACAACAACAAAAAGAGCAGAAAGAAACCCCAGAAGGAATTAACAGATTTAAACTAGACCTGTAATTACAAACTTGCATTGATAAATTTCGAATTTACTTTCCAAAACCCCCATGTTGTTCAATCCTGGATTCCTTTCAATGTGTACTAACAGCACAGCCACCATCAGCAGCCTGCCAATTTGCTTTCATCAGCTAGTAACTCAGAGATTCCACGAACAGTAATTCTGTTCCTCATGGGGCTTGTAACTAAGGCCCATAGTGACAGAATACAAAGAATAGAAGTTTTGACCAGCGTTGCTTAGTGGTTTTGAAAATAGTATGAGAAAGACCATATATGTTCTCTACAAAGGTCTGTGTACATTTCAGCAGGGTTAAAGGAGACACGAAAGACTGAGACAAGCCCCTCTATAAATTATCCCCATTCTGAAGAACAGTGCAGACTTTCTAAAAATATGCAGTGAAATCCCACTGCAGTGGTGGAGAGAGCCTGCCCTGTCTCACCTTTCTTTTTACAGACAAACATACAGACCAAAATAGTGCAGTAACAAACAAGCTAGTAATTCCATAATTCAAGAAGTGAAATAAAAGTGTGTAAATGTAGGTGTGTGAGAGTGGGCATGAGAATGTGTGTGTAAACATAAGGAAAGTAACCATTTACCATCATCATTACCATCACCAGCACCACTCCTCACTACCATCATAGTGCCAACATTGTATTAGTCCATTTTTATCTTAATTCTTTACTCCTATGTAACAATTACCATTGTCAGCACTCTCCAAAAATAAAAGATACTATTATAAGACAATATAATATAGCACTACCCCACATCTCTTCAGTCCCAATTTCATGCTGTCCCATGGAAACCACTTCTCACGTGTCTTGCCTGTCTAAGTGTTCATAAACACTTAATCTCACCTCTTCCTAACATAAACGCAACCATATTGGGAGTGAGAAGTTTTGCAATCTGTTATACATATCTGTAAAAGACACTTTGAATGTATATCTGTACTTGAGAATCAACATGATGCAATGAATATGAATAGCATTTTATTCTACTGTATCACTGGCAACTGATCATATAATTAAATAAATCTACACTATAATATTTCTTTAAAGGGACAGTTCACCCAAAACTAAACATTTTGTCCTCGTTCAAAACCCCTATGCTGTTCTTTACTTCATGGAATAAAAAAGTAGGATAAAATTCATCAAGCTACAAAAAAGCCAAAAAAAGCCATAAAGTTAGTTTATACAAAAATACTTCTTCTACAAAATTATACTAAAATGAATTTTAATGACTCCTAGACTAACTAAAATGAAAATGAAAAAGTCTTCAAATTTTGGATTTAGTTTTTTTTTAAATACATGGGATACTATTAAAAATTTACATCCTGTTTGCATTAAACATATAAATCCCATTACAGCATTATCAATAGATTGTGCTGTTAAATGTAATGGCATTGAACATTTTTAGTTAAATTTGTTAGATAAAACTACAGACAAAAGTTAAATGTTTAAAACTACAGAAACAATCAAATAAAAAAAATGAAAAAGATAAATAAATGATAAATTAAAACGGTCTAAACTATAACCCTGCATATGAGCTTGGACATGAGAATTAATTTATGTATTAATTTTTGAGAGAACTGTGCCTTGAAGCTATCATGTTATGTTAAATTAACTCAATTCAAGGACTGCAATAATCACTAAACCCAGCAACAAATTCCGCAATAAAGAGAAGCATCACAGATTGAAAGAGGCATTAATGAAATGAAACAGGACACACACAGTAACTGGCATTACAATAATAATCTGTTTAGTGTCCAGATGGTGATTGTTTTCTTTTATCTATACTGCCAAAATGGAAACGGCACAAACCCGTGTTTTCACATCTGGTCCGAGGCAGTGAATTAAGACGAACTTGCAGGATGTGGTGACTGCACTGATCAACTAGAAAAGGTCAAGCAGAAGGTTTGTAAAGCAGCCATGTTTGCAAGCTGGAAAGGGCCGCCCAGCTCAGAGATGTGAGTTGGCAGCGTCTCAAATCTGTACAGTGACTTAGTATTCATGAAGGTTTGAGTCAGGGTTTGCAGATTGACAAGAGGGCTGAGTTTGTTTCCATTGTGGTCTGAAACAAAGGCACGCGTCTGCCCCGCCAGCTACCTGGTGGGGACTGTTGAAAAAGACAACTGTGAGAGGTGTCACACTCCATTTCACACTCGTTTCAACGGTGTGAAGTCCCCTGCTTTTCACGTGCAATGCTTTTACCTGTCAGCGGGCTGTGCATTGTGTATTCACAGTTGATACAGAGTCAAGACCAACATCAATCCATTCAATGAAAGAACTGCAAACAGGCAATGCATGCTAGCAACAAGTTTAGGGCCAAATTTTAATCACCACACTATTTGTTTACAACTACAAACACTATTAGCTCAAGGTGCTTCAGTGACCATACTAAATTCCTCAGCTAGCTATCTTTGACTTATTTGGTTTCTAATGAAGTGCAATGCTAAATCAGTGACCTAAATGATAATTTCATACTGCATTGTCCCCATGATTAGCTGTTTACATGGACCCTAATGAGATTAAGGGAGTAATACAATTGAGTTAGACCTCATGTAAACAGAATATTGAGATTATGCTAATATGATTATGCTTATAATTGGAGTAACCATAACAGCAGTAGAATTTGTGGAGTACTGCGGTTTTAATTGAACTATACAGATATGTACACTAATGTTTAAAAGTTTGGAGCCGGTGTGATTTTTCTAATGTTTTTGAAAGAAGCCTATATTATGTTCACCAATCCTGCATTTATTTGAAAAATACAGTAAAAACTAATATTGTAAAATATTCTTACAATTTAAAATGACTGTTTTCTCAAAGCTAAATTTTCAGCAGCCTTATATATGCTGTGTTCACACAATGTCGAAATTACCATTTAATTAGCCCAGATATTTGACAATACAGTATGTGACGTTCTATTCTGAGCTGTTCCTGCTAAATTAATCTCCAGTGGTCAGGTTGTACAGCAGTTATGTGGTGCAAGTAGGAGCTTGCCGAAATTTCACATCTCACAAGCTGAAATTACAAACTTGACGAAGAAGTGACCGCTTTTTAAGAGTTGAAATCTTGTAATTACGGTAATTGCAATTTGCTGAGAACACACCTTTACTCCAGTTTCAGAAATCCTTCTGATATGGTGTTCAAGAAACATTTGTGATGACTATTAATGTTGAAAACAGTTGAGCTGCTTAATATTTTTTGCAAGCCATCATAAAGATTTTTCAGGATTCTTTGATTAATACACTCTAAAAATGCTGGGTTGTTTTAACCCAACTTTGGGTCAAATATGGACAAACCCAGCCATTGGGTTAAATTTTTTAATTGCATTTTTAACCCAACGTTTGGGTTTGTCCATATTTGACCCAAACTTGGGTTAAAACAAGCCAGTATTTTTAGAGTGTATAAAGAATAGACATCTTAAGTATGCAAAATCTTAACTCTCAATTTTGATAGTAGCTGAACAGTGTTGGGGAAAGTTATTTTTTTGAAAGTAAGGCATAACAATATCGCGTTACGTCCTTAAAAAGTAAATAATTGCATTACTTACTTTTTAAGAAAAGTAATGTGTTACGTTGCATCTGTGTTACTTTTTCTCATTTAGGTTTGGGCTTGTTATTTTTTGGGCAAATGTAAAGGCCCTTTCACGTCAAAATTGAAATAATAAGGCTGAAGGAAATGCAAATTCACGTGTGTACAGTAAGGGCGAAGCTCAAACAAACCTTTCAGCCATTCTGCCATTCTGGATTGCAGAAGAATACGATGCAGGAGAAGAGAGTTTAACAAAAAATCTAAAGTCATTTTGGCTCATGGTTTAACTGATTCATCGAAGGTCAGCAGCAAATGCAAATGCAAAAAAAAGGAAAGTCTGATTTTGAATTTCACTGACTATATTAATTTGAATGAATAGCCTACTGATTTTTTTGTGTGCAAGTGAGATTAGTAAATGCATGCTCACATTTAGTCAAGAACTACAATAAGCATCATATTCTCATTCTGTCCTTTCTCCCGATTTCACTCAACATGAGGACAACACTCTAAAACTGGGTTGTTTTAACCCAATTTTGGGTAAAATATGGACAAACTCAAACATTTTTTTAACCCAATGGCTGCGTTTGTCCATATTTTACCCAAAATTGGGTTAAAACAACCCAGCATTTTTTAGAGTGAAGAGAGCTGTCAGTCCATAAATAGGAAAACAATGTAACCTGCGTAACTTATTTGAAAAATTAACTGTAATGCATTACTCGAGTGTAACTTGAGTTACAGTAATGTGTAACCCACAAAACTGTAGCTGAATAAAAGTAATAATTTCATTAAAAAACTGGCTGACCCCTTTTATATCGCATTGCTATCACTCTGACCAAAGTGAACATAGTGCAGCAGACAAATGTACGATATTTTTAGGCACATATAACAAAAACATCAGCAACAAACATGCCTAAAAGCAGTCAAATTGATCATTTTCTGTTAAACCTTGGTGTACAAGTGAACAAGATGGCACAAACAGGATGGAATGGAATGGAACAAAAAGCAAGTAAGCAGGAGTAAAGATGTTTGCCATTAGCAGACTATTCATGTGCCTTTGACTTCAACCACCACATTCAACGTCAGCTAGTAATGTTTCCAGTTCTGTGTGCCATCACTACAACATCTCACATGCGTTTCTGCTAAACTCTTTCTCTGCTCTGGAATAATGGTAGGGAAAATGCTTTCTTCCTCTAGTAGAGTAGTTGGTCTTTTAAAAGTATAATATAACCATTTCTTTCCCACTAAATTCACTCCTCATATTTCAGTGTTCACATGATTGACAAGTATATTTTGGAATTGTTTGTTTGCTCATTCAGAAAACGCACTGAAGGAAACCGCACATTTGAAATACTACCTTGCCTGGTTCTTTAGCTCTGAGCTAAAGGTAACCGATCATTCTTTACTTTCACCACAAAAGGTAATTCTTCATCCTCACATTCTGCTGAAGCACAAGCTTTCCAGATCCTTCAACCACCAGTGACGCCCACAACCCTGCTACTTGCCGAGGAATTGAGCAGGGCTCTTGAGGTGGAGCAAAAAAGAGTTGGGTTACGAACAACATCCCACAGTAGAATCCAGCTGACAGACTAGCCATGGTTAATTATGAAGCTCATGGAAAAATGTTTCAAATGAAAGCCAGTCAAAATGGTGAATGAATGAATTTCATTGTTTTCTTTCCAGGAATAGAGGAGGATCTCACCACACCACCATTTCTAAAGAGCCACAATATATGGTGAGGAAAGTCAATTCGTAGAGACTAAAGAGAAGGAACTGCTATCTGGAGGGCAGGCTTAACTCTGCCTGGAGAGTAAGGCAGGGTAATTTATTAAGGCCAGGAATGGCAACATTTGAACAAGACCTTCATTATGGGGCTAAAATTGCATAAGTGCGTACAAGACCACTAAACATAAAAGTTCAGAAATGTCTTTTCACAACTGTCAATGCCAGACAGTAGGTGCTCATCATGGTAAGCATGTGGTAGCCTGGAGTACGAGATAATACTAGTAATTATCTAATCAAGATGTCCGCTGAAACAAGGTGAAAATGAACACTGGTGTATGATAATGTGATAAAACCAAAACCACGTCTGGTTTTAATATCTTTCTCAAGCTATTTATTTTTTGCTGGTTATCATGCAGCCGTGCCTAGAAGCAATGGAAATTATGTGACAGCTGATCAAACTGAGGACCTTAATTTCATAACATAATCTTCCTCTGAGAGACAGACAGTATTCGCTGGGATCATGACAAATGTGCTTGGAGCATATTCTGGAAACAAATTAGGTCTGTAAAATTTCACATCGTCACATTTCATGTTGAGTGTGTTTTTACCCCACTAATCAGGGCAAAGAGTGTGTCTTCTTCAAGACCTGAACAATTACGCAAAGAGATATAGGATTTTAATTAGCAATTAGCCAAAGTTTGGATGGTTAGCATGATTCACCAAGCCCTTTCAGGTAAATGTTGTGGTCACATGAGCAAAGATGACTTCAAATTGCTTTCTTCAGTGAGATCCTGCACTAGCTGCACAACTGCCATTGAGATAAATGGGAATGCTAATGGATAGCTCTCTCCAGGTATTGCAGTCCTGCTTGGTTGAATCTTACACTTTGTGTCTCACAAATGAACTAGCTCCGCACACCCGTTTTTCATTTCAATCTGTCAGAGCCCGTCTCAGAATGCATACATACTGCCAGAAGAAGGTCTCGGCTCGCTCTTTTACAGCTAAAGCAATGGGGCGTTTTAATGGGATGAGCTGGGACTTTTCAAATGAGTGCTCAAGCATTCTTCAACTTCCTCGCTCGCAGTCGTTTGAAGTCTGGACTCGAGTAAGATTTGCTTGATTTAAGGTGAAAACTCAGGACTGGGTTTGTGCAGATAGAAGGAATATTAAATGGGAGATTGACTCCACCTCCTATAGAAGAAAAGAGAAATGGAAAGGTGATGGGAAAAGTATTAGTATTTATGTGTGGGTACACATCCAAATGGTGCTCTGGTGAAACAAGAAACCCTTTGCTACTTCCTGTCTATTTCACGAAGAGGCAATAACATTCCTTCCCAAGTGTAGTTCTTGGTCAACCCCGGCCAGATGTTTCAACATCGCTGATTGTGGCTTAGAGGTTATGTCAGACCCCATTCACCCAATGAAATTCTCTGACCTCTCATCAGAGAAATTACTGAAAAAAGCGTTCATTAATAGTTTTTTTATACATGATTGTGTTGACTAAAATTATAAAAATTAATCTTAATTAAGTTTGATTCAAACTTGCTGTTAATTTTAACAATCCACTAACAAAACAAATAAAGATTACAATTACTAGGGCTGTCAACGATTAATCACGATTAATCGCACCCAAAATAAAAGTTTGTTTACGTAATATATGTGGGTGCACTGTGTATAATTATTTTATATATATAAATACACACACATGCTTGTATATATTTAAAAATATTTCAATGTATATACTGTATATAGATTTATATATAATTTATATGATTTATATATAATTTATATATATATAATTTATAAATTATATATAATATATATTATATATATATAATATATATAAATATTTTATATATAAATAATATTTTTTTATTAAATATACATGCATATATATATATATATATATATATATATATATATATATATATACAGTATATATATATATAAAATAATTATACACAGTGCACCCACATATATTATGTAAACACAAACTTTTATTTTGGATGCAATTAATCGTGATTAATTGTTTGACAGCCCTAACGATTACATCAAGTAATCTAACTGGAGTCAATTAAGAGTATAGTCAATAATATAAGATTAATCAAAAGTTTGTAATTGTAAAAAAAAAAAGTCATGTTTTTGAAAGAAGTCACTTATGTTCACTAAGGCTGATTTCTTTAAAGATACACTAGAAACTTGAATATTGTGAAATATTATTACTACTTAAAAAAGCAGCTTTCTATTTTAATTGATTCGAAAATTCATTTTCAGTGTCAAATGGTCCTTCAGAAAACATTTTAATATGCTAATTTACTTAATATGCTGTCGACAACAATTTTAACCCTCTCTTTTCTCTTTCACCTGCTCACATCTTTACTTGAGCATCATTCCCTCTTTCCAGTCTGCAGTCCACAGTGGGATAATTCACCCATAGCTTTCTTTCTGATTCCCTCCAGATGTGCATCAGGATGGATGATACATCTAATGTATCCTTCCGAAGCGGGCACAGGAAGTACTATTTCACTTACCAGTGCATAGAAAAAAAGTTACAGTGGCTAACATATGGTCTTCATAAACCTCAGTTTCCCACAAAGCGATATAAACGACTTGAAGGATGCATAATGTCTCATTTCCTGAGCCCCAACCCTGTAACTACGGTCTGCTGAGAAAATATGTGGCGTGTCACAGCTTATTGTGTTATGATGAGAGGGCCTAGTGAGGGAGGCTGAGAGACAGACAGCGCGCAGTGGGCTGTGAAGAAAAGAAACTGGGGAGAGAGGAAGGAGAAGAGATGGGGAGAGGAGAAGGGAAGAGCCTGCAGCCATTGCAGCACTGGAGCATGAAACAGGGCCCTGTGCTCTGCCTCGCCAATCATTCACTCTTTAGATAAGGAATTATGCCTCTCACAAGACACGCGTGGCTGAGAGATGACCAAACTGAAGAATAAACTAAGAGACAGGTCACATCAAGGCAGAGAGAGATTTCATGAAATGGCATTCGCTGCTACTACTCCTCGCTCTCCATTTAAGTGCTATCTCGTCTCTGCCTTATATACAGAAAATATGACACCATTCAGGCCAACTAAAAATCAGAATTTCACACTTTCGATTTCACTTTGGCCACAGTCGTGAAACGTCCACCACAAGCGAGTATTTTTGTGGCCAAAGCTGCATCTGACTTGGGTGGAGGACAGGGCCATCTGCAGTCACCCAAAGGGACGGTGGAGATGAGGTGATTGACAGGGATGTCTACATTAACACCCGCTGCTATGGGCTTAGGAGAGTCAGGAAAATCTATACGGACTATCAAAACAAACACGAATGAGTTTACACAGGGTTACCAACAGAGGGCGCGTTAAATAGACTTAGTCTGTCAGCTCACAAGTCGGACCTCATCAGTGGCTTTTTGGCCATCTGAGCATTATGAATATGTGAAATAGATCATTCTGATTGGCTGAACTAGTTCATGAGGAGAGCAGCGAAAGTGATGCTAATTGATATTTGGCTGCAGTCTTTGTGGTGTGTTTAAGCGCAACTTTTTGACCAAGAGTCCCACAATTATTTGTCATATATGACAAAAAACCCTAACCCATATACATGTATATATACGTAGTTAAAACGATGGAGAAAAGCATGACCTTGAAATAAAATTAGGCAAGCTTTGAGGTTCAATCACTTTTAATAAAAGTAATACTAATGCAAAGCCTGCATTCTCAAATTAGGCCTAAATGTTTTTGTTGATTGATCTATATATAGCCATAAACTAGCCTATATTTTGCCAAGCCAGCCATAAAGGCCATTTTTGTTAAAGGGGTACTCCACTTTTTTTTTTTTTTGGAAATAGGCTCAATTTACAACTCCCCCAGAGTTAAACAGTTGGGTTTTTGAATCCATTCAGCCGATTTTCTGATATTTAGAAGAATATCAGTATACAGACAGTTTCTGGTCTCATTGACTTCCATAGTATATATTTTTTTTCCTACTATGGAAGTCAATGAGACCAGAAACTGTCTGGTTACTGATATTCTTCTAAATATCAGAAAATCGGCTGAATGGATTCGAAAACGGTACAACTCAACTGTTTAACTCTGGGGGGAGTTGTAAAATGAGCCTATTTCCAAAAAAGTGGAGTATCCCTTTAAGTTACTTCTTAAGCTCAATCTAATCTATATAAACAAATGGGTAACACTTTAGTTAAGGGTCCAATTCTCACTATTAACTAACTAATAAATACATCATTTGCCTTAAGAAACTCCTAATTACTGCTTATTAATATTTATAAAAGTAGTTATGATTGGGTATTGGGTAATATGCTCATCCAGAATAAGGTATTAATATGTGCTTTAGAAGAACTGACAATATCCAAGTAATATGTATGCTAATAAGCAACTAAATAATAGTTAAAATAGGACCCTAAACTAAAGTGTCACCAACAAAATGGTATGGCATACGTCTATACAACTATGAGAGTAAATTAGAACAAATATGACAAGTAAAATGAGACCATGTCGAAAGTTTTACAGCCACGTCCATCACAGTGACAAACAATGATTAATTGCAGCACAACCCCTGGTTTCCAGCAATCACTCATAAAAGGTTTATGGATTCATAAAAACTGCTCTTAAAATGTTTTTGCGATATTTAACCCTTTCCCAATCTGAATGATGAGCGATGGCTGTCCAAAACAATGAATTAAATATGAGTGAACTGTGAACAACATCCAATGACTGGGGGAAAAAAAGCTGTAAATTTAAATTGCCTTGAGCTGCTAAGGTTAATCAAGGTCACATTCCCATAAGGAATGGTTTATTTTAGCCCGATTTTACCACTGAAATGGACAATTAGTAATTCCTGGAATGGTTTCCCTTCTGGGAGAAGTATGTGTGGATTAGGGAGATATCTGGAGGAGTGATCTATAACTACTCCTCTGAAAGGGCAAACTGAATTTTTCCTTCTCAAAATGTGCCTAAGCTCATGGCTGGTAATAAAGCTTCCAGAGAAAAATGTGTGTGCATGTTTTCTAGATTATTTGCCCGTCCTGTGTGGCGAGGTCCTGCCTTAAGCCTATTGTTTGGACACAGTTCACCTCACATTGCATTGGTCACAGACAGGGCGTGGTTCAGGGAGTCCATGCTGTGGGTTGGAGACGGGAGGAGAAGGAAAAGACGGAAGGGGAGAGAGAAATACATCTCCCCACTCTCTGGGAGTTGACAGGAAAAGTGGGAGATCCCATGGGGCGAATAAGGCGAAAGAGATACTCCCTCTTCTTTGAAAACAAAGATGTACTGTAATCCGTCTCAAGTGCAGGTGTAGCTAACTAGAGCAAACACCACGCTAGTATTAACGCTTTTTCCACTCAACTAGTTCTAGTTCCCATGCCAGGAGATCTGTAGAGTTTGTTGAGAACCAGGCCGTATTTGTGTGAGAAATAAAACAGTATCGTTTTTACCTCATGTAACCACAGCCACGTCCAAGTGATCTGAGGGTGTGGGCACTTCGGTCTGCGCGAATACCGGAAAGCGCCGGAAGTGATCTCTCACGCATACGTCACTCATTGTTTACACAGAGATTTAAGAAGCGTTACCTTTCACTGTGAAGATCTAAACATATTTAGAAATACAGAAAATCGCAATGGAAGACGATTTCGATATATCAACAAACAATGTTGAATTTTTGTCGCAACTGCGCAAGCGATCACTTCCGCCACTTTCCGGCGCTTGCACAGACAGAAGCGTCCACGCCCTCAGAGTACTTGGACGTGGCTGTGGTTACAAGAGGTAAAAACGATATAAATACTGTTTGTTTTCTCACACAAACCACTCGTTTCGTGTCTTAGGCCATCAATGTGTACTTACATTTACGAGTCAATAAATTATGTTTAATTCGGACTTCTTTGTGCATGCTCTTTGGGGTGGTGACCACAGACCTGCATTATATGACTGACAGACAAGAACGGTTTGACCTAAAAATATCAATATTGAAACTACTGGGGAAACAAAGACTGGGGAAGCTAAAACATACCAAAAATTAATTTCAAAATGAACTATCCCTTTAATCAAAATGTATGGGAACTAACTTTGGTGTGGAGTTGGCCCAGAGCCATTTTTTTGGAGGTGGAATTAGGAAACATGCAGAACAGTCTCAAATTCTTGGACCAGCACCAGCACATTGTCTACGAAAAAAAGGACATATGTAACAACGAACAAGAGAAACCTGAGAAGAAAACTGTAGGGAAGAAAAGACACATCCCTGGGTTCCAACACCCAACAAGCATTGCTTAACCTTTCCAACAAATCCTCAAATTCATCCACATTTCAGATAAAATAAAATCCCACAAAATCAGCGAGGCGCAACACCTCCCAAAGGCTGATTTAAAAGCAATTTAAAACATCACCTCCGTCTGCGGGCGTTTTATTGAGTTCACTCTGTCACATTTCTCTCCGCTTATCACTTTCTCAGGGTTGCGGGGGGTTTAGCATGCTGGCTTGTGTGAGTCCCACTAGTGTTGGCATAAATCACAAGGGCACTGCAAAGCCATAAGCTCCACCGCAGGCTCCTTAACACTCTGCCTACTGCCTCCGGCTACTGCCACTGATGCTGGCAACGCTGTCATCTGATTACACTCATAATGGCTTGTCACAATCTTTTTCATCGGTTTAAATTTAGTATTAGCTTGTTGGATTGCTTTGTGTCAACCTGGCAGAGGAAAATTACAATCATGAGTGTTACTCTATTAAACACAGCTCAGATGAGAAACAGGCACTGTAAAAATGTTTTACACCAGTTTGAACTTAAAAACTTGATTCAGGTTCAGCCTTGAATTTTTAAGTATAATCAACTTGGAGACACTTTTATTTAATTAAATTAAAAACAAATTGCCATGACCTACTTATTATTTGCAGTTTAAATGTTTACATGTTACTTACAGCTTGTTTGGGCTAGCTTAAGTGAAGTTAACATAGCCAGACCTTTAAAGAGAAAAATTAGATTTGGTTCAAGGTTCACAGTCAATGATTCGGGCCAAAAAACTGCCATGCTAAAAAAAGAGATTGTTTAATGAACCAATTACAGTTTAGTTGCCTCTGCTTTATATCTGAAAAAACATTAGTATATATACATATTTCCAAAAAAAGTGAAGTATCCCTTTAAGGCTGCATTTATTTGATCAAAAAATACATTATACAATAATACTGTGAAATATTATTACAATTTAAAATAACTTTTTTTTAGTTTAATACGTTTTAAAATGTAATTTATTTCTGTAATGGCGAATCTGAATTTTCAGCATCATAACCACAGTCTTCACTGTCTCAAGTTTCTTCAGAAATCATTCTAATATGCTGATTTGGTGCTTATTTAATATTGTTGAAACTGATCTCTTATTAACATTATAAATGTCTTTAAAAATCTTACTGACCCCACACTTTTGAACATTAATCTGAAATATTAGATAATAAATAATAAAATATAATAATTACAAATCTTGGATAATAAAACAGAGACTCAAAATGAAATTTAGCACGATATAAATAAATAATTACCAGTAAATATGTCCGATTAAGACCACATTGTGGATTTGTTTGGCTCGACTTCTCTGATGATCATGTTTACAGCTTCTTCTGGTCTATGGACCATCAGACTTCACAGCCAACGAGGCATACCGCTCTCTCATGCCATAAGTATTGCCAGGGGTACATTCACATCGTCTGTCAGTCACTGAGAAATGGTACATCGATTTGCTAAAGAGTTTTTTTTCTGCAAATAAAATCACACTTACTCTCTTTTATAAGTATCTCTTTCAATCTTGACTCCATTTTAAAGGTTTAGTTGAGTTTGCCAATATGGCAGTCGTGTTACACTTACAAGTAGCTGTTTAAAATATAGGGCAGGACAGAGTATGGACCACTTTTATAATACTTTCACATCCTTTCACTGCCTCACATTAACTTCTCTCACATCTGTGGCATGATATGACATTGAGATCGCACCTCTCAAGCATTACTTAATCTGAATAGTGACTTGGCCAATTTGCAACCTTAGACTTTCCATCAGGCATTCAAGCGTGTGCAGATGTCATTGCATTAGACTTTTCCTCATTTGTCGTACAAGTGTTCGTCTCTAGGGACACAGAGGTTCGCTGACGTCTCTTTCGGCGTGAGCAAAGAGCTCTGCTAGGCCTACTTTTCAGTTTTACACTTTTCATATCCAATAGCTTAAGTTTAGAAGCCCATTTTAATCAGTTTGAGCTCACCAAGCGAGAAAGTGAACTAAGTGTGATACCTCACTTTTTCATGTAGATTTGACACCTGAGCACCAACCAGCCGGAATTGTGAATAATGTATTATGCTTTAGCGGTATTGATTTTTAGGGAACCGTTTCCATTTTAAAAGATCAGCAAATATATATTGTGTGTAGATTTTTTTTTCCCCTCCTGAGACTGGATGTGTATCTGATTATGGTAATACAGTCCATTCATTTATGAACCAAAGTTTAACATACTACAGCCAATAAACTGTTGGAACAAGCAAATTGATGACAATGCAGAGACAGCATCCATATGGCTCTGAATTATGCAAAACCTGAATGACGTGTCTGCCCTTGACTAGGGAGAAAATATTCATAATATGCAAAAGGTAATGCAGATAAAATGAAACCTCTCCACTTTCGCACAACAGTGGTTGGTTTTAAGGGCCATTCACACCCAGGTAGATAACTATAAACTTTACGAATAAATATATATTTGAATAATCATTCAAAAGTCCATACCTCAGCTATAACTATCATGGCACAGAGAAACAATATTGTTGAAATCACTTTCAGAATTAACTTGTTCAGATGATGAACATTGACAGCCAATCAGAGTCCACTCGACTTTAAAGAGCTTGAGCATTTAAAGTGGCAGAATGACAATGTTCTGTTGATTGAGATCATGAGATCCATGTGTTGAAATGGATGCTACAGTTTTCATTATACTTTTATACCGTGTGGTCCAATAATCTGGTAGTCCAGATTAAAATTTTTAAATCTCATTAAAAAAAGCTTATTAATGTTATATATGTCATTAAAAATTAAATAAACAATGTCTTAAATTAAAACAAATGAAATATAATTCTGCACTACTTCTAGGTGTCAGGGTTCTGTCACTTCTGTCTAGTTTATTTCTTGGTTTTGTGACAGAGCTCTGACACTCCTGTTTTGTCATGTCATTGTGTGGGCGTGCGGCTTCGAGCGTTCTCGAGCCTTATGAGTGGCTTGTGAGTGTTCTCGTTAGCAGCGTGTTTGTGGCGAGCAGGACGAGGATCATTTCAAATCATGATGGAAAACATGACCATCAGGTTTTACACAAACTCATGGAGGTTTACTGTCATTAAAGAGTGACAAACACAAATACTAGGAAATGATAAAATACAATATCATTTGTGGAGATTCTTTTTAAATATATTGGTGATTATACATTTTGGAGATACATGTTAAACCTACATATTCACCATAGTGAAAAATAAATGTACCAAAATGTATTTGAATAAATTGCAATTGTACTTTTGGTAAACTAAACTGATATACTTCAAATCTGTTAAATTGGAACAATTAATTTTGTACTTAATGCACTTCAGTTATCCAAAAATAGTGCTGAAGTCCAACTAAATAGATTCTTAAGTATATATGATTGTGCTGAGGTGGAACTATTGCAAGTATACTTTAGATAAAAATCTTGCATATTATATATAGAGATCATTCTATCCTTACTAAGATTTATATTAAAACACATGTTAGGCTAATGTTAAGAAATGTGCATTCTGCAACAAAAAAAAATACTCCAAATAATTTTTAATTATAAAATTTATATCAGTAATCCTCAAGCATTATGTCAGTAAATATGTTCATGTAAAATAGTAATTATAGTATAGTATGAAATAAGTGCATTTTAAATACATTTTGGTAGTTTTTTAATACATGTAATTCCTTCAAGATATCATCTCAATCATCAGAGTCAGATGTATCCGTTTAAGTCCATCAGATGATTGCACACAAGCCTGAACTATAATCACAATCTGATAAGCCTAATCACATTCCCATAAAGTAAAAAGGCAGTGTATTGATTTAATTTTTGCCTTGTTAGAGGTGGTAAGAAAAGTAAAGGAAAAATAAACATTGTTATAAGGGATTTCAACAAACCTAGTAAAGACTAAAAACTTTTCCTAGAACTAGAACAGTAGTTCTCAACCAGGAAGCCTCTGCAAACTTCCAAGGGGGCTGCATATTATTAATATTGTGGGACAAAATGTTGGAGAAAGGAGCCCAGGAGCAAAAAAAATAAGTCTCAGCTGGGAGGTAATGGAGGCAACGGTCTAACACTATTCTTTCCATCAATGTGGGACCACCCCCAGAACCGAACCAGGCCTTAGTCTGTCGGTTTAATATGGCTGCCTGAAGTCTTACTAGCTGGGCTGGATCAAAACTCCATGCATGGAAATATTAGGCACGGCACGAGCAAGGAGGCTAAGCCCATAATGGGACAAAATGGCCTTCTTTAACTTCCCATAATCAGCTGCATCTCTAGCGGACAGATCTTGACAAGCCCTCTGGGCCTCCCCTGTCAAAAAAAGTGCCAACAGTGCACCCCAATCTTTTTAAGGCCATTCCTCTGATTGCTCTTCTTTCAAATACCTCCAAGTAGGCTTTCCCATCATCCTCTGGAGTCTGCTTAGTGAGGACCCAACCTGGGTTTGGACATGATGGTAGTAACTGCCTCCCTAAGGGCACTCAGCTCCTCTCTCTGTTTGGCATGACTGGTCAACAAGACCTTAATCGCATCTTCCATTTCGTCCAACTCCAGGTAGTTTTGTGGCAACTCAAGCACTGGAACTGTGACACACCCCAAAGCAACGAGAGGTTCCAACTGCCACAAAACACAACCACAAGAGAGAAGGAGGCAGGGTTAACAGAAACTGTCTTTTATTTAACAAAAAATATATAGGATGGCCAAAAGGGATCCAAATTGTTCTTTCCGGTCAGGGGTACTCATGACAGCTGTGTTCCTACCATCTGCTTGAACGCTAGGCCTCCTTGTGTAACGGAGGCCAGCTAGTAGTTGCTGTGCAAGTAAACTCAAGTAACCTCACTTTAGCCTCCTTGTTAGAGCGCCCGACTCTCATGCCGGAGACCCAGGTTCGAGGCCTGCTCGGAGAGAGTCGAGTAGAGTGAAGGGGTTACATTGGTGCCGTGACCCGGATGAGAGTGAGGTTTAGGGGGGTGAGCGTAATGGAAGCCAGCTAGTAGTTGCTGTGCAAGTAAACCTCACTCCTCTGATCTCAATAGGTGCTCTAGCAATAGACGCTGGCTGCAGTCTTTAGCCTTCTTGTTAGAGCGCCCGACTCTCGCTCGGAGCGGGTCGAGTAGGACCCTGGCGGAGGGGTTACATTTGAAGGGGGAAGATAGGAAAAATGAAAGGCAAACTTGGTAAAGCAGTGGTTACAAGGGTAACTGTGTCTTTTCTTTCTCCTCAGCCCGTCTCACTCTAGGCTTCCCTGTGCGTCTTCACCTCAGGACCATCTCTCCTTTGAGTGAAGCACAGATTTCAGATTTACAGTGGCCTCCATGGGCCATTATTGACTACAGCTGTGAGTGGTTCCATGTTTGAAGGGTGAACAGCTGGGAAGTATTCATAATTGAAGATTTTTCCCAGCTCCGGGGCTCCTTTCTCCAACATTGCTGTCCCACGATATATAATATTATATAATAAAGTTATATGTAGTAATGTTATGTTATTAATCTAATTGTATGTTATTCATGTTAATATTCATTGAAATGTTTCAAAAAGCATTTAATCATAATGTTAACCGTTTCTTCTTTAGATTCCTTCATCACATAAACTTCACTTGTCATGTAAAGATAGAGGAGAGCCGAAGCACAACTGGATGCCACATCTCTCCATTAGGCTGTCATAGACCATTAAACACCGGCTTGCTTTCAACTTTATATTCAGAGTGTGTCCGCAACATGAGGTAAACATTTCGAGTGTTTGTAACAAAGTGAAAAATGTTATTAGCCACAATAAATGCTTGTGTGGCTCGTAAAAGGTCAGGGTAGTGGAAAAATACTTCTTCACCAAAAAACAAGAAAGTGAAATGAAATTGAACCCAATCCAAATCCGACCCTACAACAAACATGACTTTTCGTGGCCCTCAGCCTTTGGCTCGATAACGACGGAAGGATGTGAGGAGAACACAAATGAACCCGAAGCCCTGATTAGAGGAATGCTGTTTTTTTGAAACGGGAGGGGGGCTGCTTTGTGTTTAAACTATGAGAGAAACTCCCACATACGGCAGGACAGAGGAATGTGTATCTGATTACATTCTGCCTGCTCAGCCTCCGGCTCTCCCATGTAAACAGTCACCTGACTGACAGAGAGAGAGACTGAGAGAGGCAGAGAGAGAGGGAGAAGCATTACATCAGTGCACTGGTAAAGAGGAATGTGGGTTCACTGCAGTTAGATGCCTTAAACCCATGTGAAAAGAGAGAGAGAAGGGGGAAGCTGTGCTGTTCATACAATCTCATTCATTTAGAAGGGTCCCGCCAATGACACCTGTTCAAACACACAGTTTCTATTACTTTCGCTCCATCTAAAAAGAGTCTCAGCCTGTAGAAGACCACCGGGGGGAATGTCGCCCACCGCTGGGCTACCCTACATGCTTTAACTCCTATAACATCATCAACCTGACACAATATCAATACACTGATCCTCGCCACGCACACACACAGACACTGTTCGAGCCGCTTAACATGACCTCTAGCCTGAAGTAAAAACTGCCTTGGGCTATGAAATCTGTACAACAGAACCGGACGGATCTCGCCACACCTAATTTCCTTTCAGAGAACATGAAGTGAAAGTTGAGATACAGAGTCACAACACACAACGATAAATGAACTAACATTCAAGGTAGTTTTGGTAACAATTGCAATAGGTTGCATTTGGTGACATTAACATTAAGAACAATACTTTTACAACATGAACTATTATAAATCTAGGGTATCTTACTACTGTAAAAATACCATTGTTCATTATTAATTCATGCTCTGCTAAAAGACATGAAACTACCATTTAAAAGTTTAGGGTCAGTAGTATTTTTTTATTAATTAATTAATAAAAAAAAAATTAATAAAAAATAATTTCAGCATTTTTTTTTTTTTTCAAATTTAAATTGAAAGTAAAAACAATTATAATGTTACAAAAGATTTCTATTTTAAATAAATGCTGCTCTATTCATGAAAAAAATAGTATAAATGGTTTCCACAAAAAAATATCAAGAAATAAAAATATCTTGAGCAGCAAATCACCATATTATATCATGTGTATAAGTATCATGTGACACTAAAAACTGGAGTAATGATGCTGAAATTCAGCTTTCCCAAAGGAATAAATGACATTTTAAAATATATTGAAGTAGAAAACAGTTATTTTAAATTGAGATAATTCTTTGACATATAACAAAAACTTTTTAATGTATTTTAGATTAAATAAATGCAGGCTTGGTTAACATAAGAGACTTCTTTCAAAAACATGTTAAAAACATCTTACCGACCCCAAACATTTGAATGGTAGTGTACGCATATTGATTTATACAACTTGACATTTTAAAACCATTTTTGAAATTAGGATTAATAAATACAGTAAAAATACTGTTCATTATGAACTAACAATGTTAAAAGAAACCTTGCAGTCAAGTTTTTGACAAGCACGGGTCATGTGTAATATTCATCAAGCACTTTTGACGATAATACCGAGATTTTCATCTCAACTTAACGTGATAGTTCCTTTATGTTTTGTGAAACATGAAAAAAGATATTTTTTGCCCATACAATGGAAGTCAATGGTTACCAAAACTGTTTGTTAATCAACATTGTTCAAATAACTTCTTTTTCATTCTTTTGTAGATGACAAAGTCATACAGGTTTGGAATGACAAAGTTAAGGAAGAGATGACAGAACTTTCCTTTTTGGTGAAATATCACTTTAACATGGAAATGTGTGAGAGAATGGCAGTTTAAAACACTATCTGACACTGGTTGACAAATACTTTCAGCTAAATCTCACGGCATCAGTTAAGCCAACATTGCTGTGTTGGCCCTGTCAGGATGCTCAACTCATGCTACCAATGTTTGTCTTACAGTTGTCTAAAAGCTAGAATGTATTATTTTAACATTATAAAAAACTAACTAAGTTTTAGTATCAGACCTGAACCACGTGTTTCAAGAGTTATGACGACAGTTGAACCCAATGCTAGCTTTCATTTTACTTCTCTCTCTCTCTCTCTGGCCTCTCTCTGCCTGATATGTCACAGCTGCGTTGAAAAGCCATCCCACCGGCTACCCGGGAAACGGGACGAGGCAGTGAAGAACGGGATCAGCTGCCCCCGTCCTCCCCTCTTTACTTTCTTCTCTCAACAAAAGCTTATTCCCAACCACAAACCCTTAAAAAATGAACTATTCTCAACAGTAACAAGTGCAGCTCACAAAAAGTCCAAGCAAAACTTGACAAGTCTTACCGTGGAGGTGGTGATGGTGGTGATGGTGGTTCTGTTGGTTGTTCTCCAGGCCGACGGGGTTGCATGCCCCCAACTCGGCCAGTCTGCGGCTGGTCGCCGAGAGCTCGGAGCGCAGGTTGGTCACCTCCTGGCTGGCCGACTGAATGGCCCCATCGATCCGCTGAGCCAGCTGCTTGTTGTCCTCCATCATTTTCAGGATTTTGCCCTGAGAAGCAAATCCACACAGAGGTGCATGGTGTCAAGGGTCTCCTCAACAAGCCGCGGGTCCCCTGTCCCCCTTTATCTCTCCACGGCTGCCACAGTTTAGACCACACAAACAAAACACGCGCTGGAGAAGAGGACAAAAAATCCCAAGTCAGACTCCCCTCCTCCTTATCCCAGCAGAAAACCCTAATCACTACCTGTCCTCTGCTAGTGTGAAAGAGGGCTGAGCGTGTGATAGAGAGAGAGGGAGAGAGACAGAGCACGTGAGAGAACGTAACGGACAGACGAAACAGCAGGTAGAGGAGTGAAAGAGTTCCCGCTGAAAAACCGCGCTCCCAGCAGCTGCTTCCAGAGAGAACACAGTGCATTGAGAGATGACATGCTCTCTTTTAAACGGAACGTACCATGTGTGCTAGATTTCTGGGGGAGAGAGGGAGGGAGCTAAAGTGTGATGTTTCCGAAACTCTGTAAACCGCAGGAGAGAGCTTCCCTGTTTGTACTGGTTTGTAACTGTTCTTGTGTTGCCGATGCGGAAAACGAGACAAGACTTTCTCACACTTCCTTGATCCCTTGACAAACACTTGTCAAACTGGATACATCTATTCTGTGGGACAAACACACTCCCACCCCTTTCCCTTTCTCTTCATTACATATTCATTCTTTTGTCCCTGGGAAACGCTCCCCCACTCTTGAGGTTGCGGATGGGGGTGGGTGGACTCAACTCGGGGGGAGAGGAACCAGGCAGACCTCTGTGCTGGACACGAGGGACAGCTATTAGTCCGGCCCCCTGCGCGCAGGAAGTGAAGAGAATTACACTGAAAGCAATCAATCTCCTTGCAGGGTCAAAAGTTTGAGGCTGATTTTGAAAAGCTCTCTGGTCTTCAGATGCAGACCCAAAACGATTTATCCTTTCCCAGAAGTCTTACACAACAGATTGAAAAGTCTGTATGTACTTTAAGTATAGGACTCAAAGAAGCTCCAATGCTGTTCAGTGAGACGCTAGCCTATGTTACATTTGGATGGACCTCGAGATCATCCGTAACCTTAATTGACCCATCATCTATCCTAAATTTATAACCTTTTGAACAGGTGTTGGGGGAGCCATACAATCTGCTAATACGTTTATGAACGAGCGAACAAACAAATTAATCAATTAATTCATGAATTTGGCACATCAGACATCCATACCATTTATATTATACGAATTAATGCATTAACTGAACAAATAATAATAATAATAATAATTAATGCATTTGGGCAGATGTGTATTATTCAAAATGACTTACATTGCTTTCAAGGTCTACATCACATCAATTCATGCATTAACTAGGGTAAAATAAAGATAAATAAATAATGATTGATATATATATATATATATACATATATATATATATTATTTTATTTTATTTTTTTTGCATTGACAGATGATTTTATCCAAAGTGACTAGCATTGCATTCAAAGGTCATATTACAGCATTAACTGCGGTAATGTAATGGGGTAAATAATGATTAAATATATATATATATATATATATATATATATATATATATGCATATGGCAGATGATATTATCCAAAGTGACTTGCACTGCAGTATAACAATTACTGTATTAACCAGGGAAAATAATAATAAAATAAAATATAAATGAATAAAATAAAAACATTTAAAAATAATTCATGCATTTGCAGATGATTTTATCCAAAAGCACTTAAATTCAGGTACACATTTTATCAATTCATACCTGAATTATCTGGCGGGGGGCGGATAAATAAAAATAGGAAATAGGAAAACGGTTGATATGTGCTCAATCAAGCTATTTCATGCACGAGTATTTAATTTTAAAATAAACAGAGCCAATCTAGGTGATTGCCTACCGATTAGAGGCAAATCCAGCCAAATTTAACCCCAGCTTATGACTATAATCAACACCCGCTTTTAACAGTGTGGCTTTTATATTCCCCAGGCAAAACATTGGCTGAAAATGAGCAAAATCACTAAATTCCAAGAGCAAATTGATGGGGTGTGTGAGTGAGAGAAGCAAATCTGGTGAACCATCCCAGCAAAGACCTATCATTTCAACACTCTGACTGAGACGCGTCCTCGTTGGTATTCACATGAAGTAATGCCAGAAATGAATGGGAAACAACAAAGGAATCCACACTAAAAACAACTATTAAAATATGAAAACAAAGATTTTTTTTCAGCAAACACAATTTTTCCGTCTGTGGATTTTCATTTACAAAATTTAAAGATGGCTCAAATGTAATACTATGAAGTCAATTAGTTTTCAGTAGGCAGACTGATTGATTTCCATCAGAAATGAACTGGAAAGAGCACCACATCTGCTTAGCTAACACCATTCATGCTGAGATTCAGGCTGTAGCTGAAAAAAAAGCAGTGAGGCAGGGCTTTGTTTTCAAATCCCAGCCCTGAAACCACTATAGACACACATGATAAAAGACCAAGAGAGTTAGAAAGAACGAGAAGGAGTGGTGGAGAGAGAAAGAAAGAGGAACATGTTTGGGAAAATCTAGTCCAGTGTGTTTCATATTCTGTGGCTTTTCCATTCTGCAGAAGACAGAGAAAAGATCTCAGTCGTATTAAAAGTCACCTCCATTGACTGGAACACACTAGGCCTCACAAAGGGCCTGGAGTGAACAATGCTGAATGTCAGTGGGAAAGGAAAAGGGCAGGAACTGGACAGGTAACAGTTGTTCCATGGCTTTTACAACAAGGCCTTTCCCTAGGCTCTGATGTTGTCACCTGCCTTTTGCCAAGAATATGCTTAAGCCGCCAACCACACAGAGTGAGCTCTGCAGCCAAGGGTGCTTTCAAATAAGAAAACCCTCAGAACTGGCTGGTTTGGATCACAAATAGTCTACACACTTTGATGATGTCACATCATAAGTGGAAAAAGTACATTGGCTGACAGCAAGTGATATGACATAATGAAAGTTCTGATTGGCAAGAACAGTCACAAGCACTTCAATATCAGCTATACTAAGAGGTGACAGGGAAAAAAAAGTAATGGTTGTGGCCAATGAAATACAATAAAATACAGTGGTGGCCAAAGTTATTAGAATGGTAAGATTTTTTTAATGTTTTAAAATAAGTCTTCTGCTCACCAAGGCTTCATTTATTTTATCCCAGTTACAGCAAAAACAATAATATTGTGAAATATTTTTACAATTAAAAATAACTTTTCTATTTGGAAAAGTCCAACAAATCGGCAGAATGATTTCTGAAGGATCATGTGACACTGAAGACTGGAGTAATGATACTGAAAATTCAGGTTTGAACACACAAATAAATTACATTTTAAAATATATTCATATACTCAAACAGAAATGTTATTTTAAATTGTAAAAAAAACAATATTTCACAATATTATAGTTTTTGCTGTATTTTGTATCAAATAAACGAAGCCTTGGTGAGCTGAATAGACTTCTTAAAAAATCTTACCGTTTTAATAATTTTGGCCACCACTTTATATATATTGTTACGGCTGACTCGTGGCCGCAACAATATAGGAAAATCAAAGCAAAAGATTGATTTAATGAATCGGGTATATTACATAATTCTAGAGGTTATACACACACACACACACTGATCAAAAGTCTTTCAAATAAATTAATACTTTTGGCAAGGATGCATTTTATCAAAACTGACAGTAAAGAAATTGACAATACTACAAGAGACTTCTGTTTCAATTGTTCACAGAACTAGGGATATATGTGCTTTTTGAAGATGTAGAAGTAGGTCATTAACTTTTCACATTCTAAATGCTTTTCCCTATACTCCTTTTATCCCTTACTACTAAATTTTAAAAACGTAATTAGGAAAATGTGCACTAAATCAGTGCTAATTTAATTCAAAGACAACAAACGACTTTCCTTTTATATAAGATCCCATCTGGATTTAAGAAAAGTAAACAATAATAAATTATTAAGAATTTCTGTCTCCATCATTTATTGCTTAATGTGAGTTTGGCTAAAGGATTGCTGTGTGTGTTCGGCGTTCATGCTGTCTGAAAAGACCAGAATGAAACCATTTTAAAGGTTCATTAACATTAGTTAATGTCTTAACTAAAATGAAATAACCATGGGCATTACATTTGTCGCTGTATTTGTTAATCGTTGTTAACGTTAGTTAATAAAAATACAACTGTTCATTGTTTGTTCATTTTAGTTCACAGTGCATTAACTAATGTTAACAAGATTTTACTAAAGTATTAGTAAATGTTGAAATTAACATTAACAAAGATTAATAAATGCTGTATACGTGCAGTTAATTATTAGTTCATGCTAACTAATGTAGTTAACTAACGAACCTTATTGTAAAGTGTTAAAAAAGGTTTTTTTCTCTTTTTTAAAAAATCTAATCTGAAACACATACAAAAAAAAACCTAAACTATTAAGCTACAGTAGATTGAAATGACAAATTAACCCTTACTAATTAAAAACCTGGCATCAGGTGATTATTCAGTGCCGGCACATCCACTGATATGACCCAGCCGCATTTCCTCTTGTGGAGGATCTGCTTCTTTACTGAAAAACTTGCCAAACAGTTGTTATTCGTTTGTTCATTTGGTTGCACCCGTAAATAGCATGTGATTAAGCTAGTGCACTTAAAACAAGGTATTGATAAACGGCCACAGTGAGGGGCTGGACTGGTTAATTGAATATCGACTCATGCCAGGTAAACTGGAATGTTTGCTCTTTTGCTCTCACAGAAAGTGAAAGAGTTTGGTGAGCACAGCCAACTTTTTAAAAGGCTCTTATCTGGGTGCTGTGTGAAAATCCTTCGGCTGCCAACTCTGTTTCCTCACATGTGTCAATGTGTATGTGTGAGGGGGCGTGAGAGGGCTGAGTACAGAGAGGATCATGGGCATGTGTGAGGTCAAGGGCTCTTCCCACAGACTCTTACAACACTGAATCCATGCACTAGCAGGGTGTCCAAAACCACAGGAAAGAGCAATATCATTTCCTGAGTGTAGGACTTGAGCTTGTTGATGCAGAACAGGCAGAGCTCATGTACTTTTTTTCACTCTTTCCTTTTGTTGGTTTTAGGAGATAGGAAATTATATGAGTGATCTATAGCAATGACCATTAAAACAACTGATATGATATACTGAAGGGTAATGGACAAGAAAGCTTTTTTCACCAGCCTCATGATTTTTGTTTTTATTTTCACCATTTTTAAGTCTTCTCCAGTTTTTCTTCTAATTATGGTTCTGCAATGTGACATTTTTTTCACTCTAAAAAATGTTGGGTTGTTTTAACCCAATTTTGGGTCAAATATGGACAAACACAAACCTTCGGTTAAAATGTAGGCTAATTTAAAAATGTAACCCAATGGCTGGGTTTGTCCATATTTGACCCGAAATTGGGTTAAAACAACCCAGCATTTTTTTTAGAGTGTTCAAAACGACAATTAATTATAAAATAATTCGTAAAATGCTTTAAAAATAGTTTGAAGTACAGCACATCACACCACAGGACGTCAATTTCCAACGATTCACAGTTAGCAAACAGTTAGGATTGGCGGTATGCTTCTGTTCTGAGCGATATCTCTCTGCTTAAATCAACTTTCTTTCCCATTCTGACATTCAGTTTGGAGTTCAAGAGATTGTCTTGACCAGGACTACACCGCTAAATGCAATGAAGCAACTGCCATGTGATTGGTTGATTAGATAATTACATTAATGAAAAATTGAACAGGTGTTCCTAATAATCCTTTAGGTGATCGTATGAAGCCTTATTCTTAAGAATTATGTATCTACTACACAAGTCTCATTAAACAGATATAGTCAGGAGAAGACTACAACAGCAAATATGTACTAAAATGTTTGTGCTTTCAAAATAGCTTCTGGCAATTAATTCACTAAAGTCTCTAAAAAGTTTCTGAAAATGCAAGTTGAGCAGTCAATCACTCATAAGAATTCACTTAAACTGTAATTATAGAGAGACACATGCCCTGCTCATGCAGAAGAAACAATGTGTTCTCTGCTCAGCTCATTTGGTAAAGTGAACAGAAACCTCTAAATGAAGAAAAGACTAGCGCATTGTGAGAGAGTGTAAATCTCATAACTGGGCATATGCGAGTGCATATTTCTGTGTGTGCACGCAGGAGCATTTGTGATTGTGTGTGTGACTGGCAGAGCGCTGCGGTTGGCCTTTGGTTTGGTGGCTGTGAGGGACAGAGGGGAATCGACACAGAGCAGCGCTGGGGGCGGCAGACGGAAGCTGGTCCCTCATTCTTCATCTCTTATTGGGCTGAATGAACGCGCTGACTCCTAAAATAACAAATATAGAACAATGGAGGAGCCCGAGAGCCTGGCACAGCCCTGTTGCAGCCCCCTCTCCTGACACTTATCAGTCAAACTAGTTACTACATCCATCACTATTAATAGGCAGCAACAGGGCAAGATTAGGTCTCCAAAGAGCTCCTGTGAAAGCTACAAATATGTGTAAATTCTACAAGAACAATGTTAGAGAGTTAAGGTGCAAATAATTAGGCACAGAACCCAGTCAAGCGTACACCTCTCAGCACACCACGTGCACAGCCTCACTGGGAAAGAAACATGCTGTTTCTCATTAAAACGCTGCTGCTCTGCTGCTGGTATAAGCGTCAACACTTCACATCACCATGGAAATAAACAAGTTCATCTCCCAGGCAACAAAAAGGGAAAACATTAACTTGAATAATAAACGGAATTTGAGAACATTTAAAAATGATCTCGTCCTACAATCGAATGTATATTTTGGTCTAGCTAGTTTAACCTATAGTGAAGCTGTCCATAACCAGTTGATGAAACTGGCATTGCCTAGCAATGTCTTGCTAGTTAAGTTAGTGAAGAGACCTGGCAAGAATAGTCTTAAACTTCAGGGAGTTGACAAATTTTGCCAGGTTATTGGCCTCAAATGTACAAGTACAAAATGTAAAGACAAGTCCTTCATTAGTGTGTGTGTGTGTGTGTGTGTTACAGTAAAGTAATAGTAAAGACATGTATGAATTTTTATTTCAAATTAAAGGAGTAGTTCACTTTTAAAAAAAGCTTTTGCTGATAATTTACTCACCCCCATGTCATCCAAGATATCCATGTCATTCTTTCTTCAGTCGAAAAAAAATTAAGGTTTTGATGAAAACATTCCAGGATTTTTCTCCATATAATGGACTTTAATGGGAACCAAACGGTTCAAGGTCCAAAAGACAGTTTCAGTAGAAACTTTTTTTTTAAATGAGTGATCGTTTCGCTTGATTAGACCCTTATTCATCGTCTGAAATCGTTTAAAGCCCTTTGAACAGTTTGCAGTTTGCACTGAAACTGTCTTTTGGACCTTAAACCGTTTGGTTCCCATTGAAGTCCATTATATGGAGAAAAATCCTGGAATGTTTTCACCAAAACCTTAATTTCTTTTCGACTGAAGAAAGAAAGACATGGATATCTTGGATGACATGGGGGTGAGTAATTACCAGCATAAGTTTTTTTTAAGAGTGAACTACTCCTTTAATGCTCTTTTTTTTAACTTTTCATTCATCAGGGAGACCTGGAAAACAATGTAACAATGTACCATTGTTTTCACAAAAATATTAAGCAACAGTTTAACATGATAAGAAAAGTTTTTAGCACCAAATCAGCCTATTAGAATGCTTTCTGAAGGATCATGTGACACTGAAGACTGGAGTAATGATGCTGAAAATTCAGTTTAGGTACACAGGAGGAAATTAACTTTTACAATATATAAAAATAAAAAACAGTTCTTTTAAATTGTAATACTTCACAATTGTTTTTACAGTTTTGCTCAAATAAATGCACCTTGGTGCGCATAAAAAACTTTCTGTCAAAAAAATTTGATAAAGAAGTCAAATTTCCGCTATTTTTATTGGTATATTCTCTCTAGCCAGTCTCTTGTGCCGTGTTTTTTTCCCATGACAATGCATTCTTGTCATCACAATTATCTCAGATAACTGGTAACTAAACAGGACTCAACTCTCTCTGATCATTTTGCATGTCTGATTGTCAATATGAATGATTCTTGGCCAGAATGAGCTGCGAGGTAGACCAGACATAAAAAAAACCTGGCTATGCTAAAATATAAGGACAAAACACCCCAGCAACCAAAACACAACATATGCTGGTGATCAGTTCTGCTGATCTTTTCAGCAGGGAGCTGATCCATATCACAAGCAAACAACATCACAAACCTATTGCATTGATGCATCAAATGTAACCCCTAGGTCCTAGCAAGGCAACTTTAGCTCAAACCCAGATAAACCCAGCGTAAATGAAGCCAGGCTATGTTGACTTAGATAAGGGCTGGGAGTCTGACAGCACGATAACAATCCATACCTGCCCAGAGCTCAACCAATAGAACCATCTGCCGCAACGTTCAACTCCAGTGCTACTTCCTGCTTCCACCCGCGTTCTAGATAGCAGACTAATACCCTCACACAGTGGCGCGGCTCCTCCATCCCCTGATAACACATGCTCAGAGTCGCGGTGCTGAGATGCTGAGGGCTCTGATGGGGATTACGATAAGACTTGGCTGGGAGATTTGAAAAAGGAGAGACAAGAAAGAAACGTTTTCTCTCCCTTGAACCTGTTGGTGAGCTTGACTTCGAATCTGGAACGAAGGCAGGAATTTTCTGTCAGAGGACACAAGCTTAGATTCGCGGCACGCCACTTAAATATAATCAGACGACGGCT
The DNA here is from genome assembly GCA_038021265.1 of Cyprinella venusta. NCBI lineage: Eukaryota > Metazoa > Chordata > Actinopteri > Cypriniformes > Leuciscidae > Cyprinella > Cyprinella venusta. Next base: position 21,615,202 of record CM075879.1, read on the forward strand.
GGGCTCGAGCCGGAGATAAGATGCAGGTGACTGGTACAGTATAATGATGCTATGATGGCTAGGGAGATTTAAAGACGTCTGACTCGCTGGCATTATTCTCTCAATGTCAGGTCTAAGCCCGAGTAGATGGCTATTACTGCCACTGCTGCGAGTAATTGCCCTTTTCTGACAGAGACAGTTAGACAGGCAGGTCTTGACGCTCTCATTCAGTTTGTTCTTAACACACCAAAAGTTTTTTAAACAAAGAGGGAATGGATTGGAAAGGATGGGCTTTCAAAACTTTTAATACCGCTGCTGCGGGCAGTGCGAGCATGAATAAAACTCATTTATGGTTCAAAATCTGTTTGATTTCTTGTTTGGCCTGTGGCCACCGCAACATTCAGAAATTTGAATAATGTGATTTTGATTATGAAGCGATGAGATTGTTTCGCAACGGCGAACAGGGCATGAATGGAATCTGCACGTTCAAGGGGGTTTGTGGGTAATGATTTAGAGAAATGAGAACGCTCATGTCGCCCAATGCAATGATGATCTAATCATTACCTCTGTAAAGTATTGCTTTTCCGATTTAGGCATGGGAATAAATAGCCCCATTACTGCTCACTTGTGCTCACAGCAAACGACGCATACAAAAAGATCAATGAATTAAAGGGCTGGAGTGCATGACATGTGACTATTGCGAGCACTGCATTAGGAGCGAGTTCATAGGGAAGGAAAATTGAGTTTGTTACAGTTAAACTAGATTTGCATTTCCTGGAGGAAACGCCAGTGCTTGTATATGGTTGCAAAAAAATTCTCTGCTCTTCTCTGTTATAAGCTTTGGTTTTAGGCTTTGGTTCTGTGTAAATGAAATGCCGCATTAGATCTCATTGTCATTGCACTCAGTGGTTGTCTTGTTTTAATAGGGTGAGAATTTATTACATAAATATGTGAAAAACAAAAATAGTCAAATATGTCAGGAAAATACATAAGGTTGAGTGCTATTCAGAACTGAAATGAGAATGTATTTCATATTCCATTTCAATTCCTGAATTTGAATTGAGGGACTGGATAGAGGCAAACAGGGTTGAGATTTTCCATTTGAAATGGAAAACAGGAGGTATAATTAAATTGGCTTTTAAAAAATACAAATGCAAAACTAAAAGCCATAACTGTAATCTAAATTTTGGATGGATGGATGTATGGATGGATGGATGTATGGATGTATGGATGGATGGATGGATGGATGGAGACAGACTGATGTAGAATATAATCTGCAATTTGAATGAGTAATATCAATAACGTGCCTTGCAACCACTGTAAAACACTGTTCACTAATCCCATATTATTGTTCTTTATATTGACTATAACAACGGCTTTTACATGCTTTGTAGCACTTAAAAACTCCCAGCAGTTTCTGCACTAGCAGCACAATGAGGTAATTCATGTGTACCTGAAAAAGGCTGCAATGCAGCTAAAGCTAATGTGGATCTGCAGCGGAGAGTGAAACTGGGGGAGTAGCCCAGTGCTGCAGCCTTAATTCTTTTTGCCGTATTTTCTCCTCTTCGCCATCACATTCCCTCTCTCTCTCCCCTGCCCCCTACTGGCCTTCTGCTCTCATTATACCCTCGTCAGGCTCTCAAGGGAGGACACGTTGTCATTACTCCAAATTCTCTCTGTGTGAATCAGGATTGTGTTTTGGTCTCTTTGTTGTGGCTCCCCTCCCACCAATCACTGGCTCGGAGCCCGACGGACGCTGCCGTTTAACACTGACAGTAACTGATGTGTGGCACATGGCGGCGCGAGCCATGCAGGGGGAATGCGACGGTGTTGACACAGACGGTGCATGTCAACGCTGCCCCCTTAGCACCGCCTGTGATGTCTAATTGATTTCCTCACTCTTTGAACGGATGCAATTACAGCCCTCGCTCAAAGAGACCGGCTCAGTGTGCTCTTACATAGAGGAGAGAGCGGCTGAACACTTTATTACTTACATAATACTGCAAGGCTAAAGAAACGCCGCCTGGTGAAGTCAGTGGTCAATGGAAAGTTTATTGACTCATGAAAACATGCCGGGTGAAACTCAAGAAGTAACTGAGCCTAAAAAGAGGAATACGTGCCTGTGAACAAACTTTTCCTTTCAGGCAATTTGAATGGCACTTGATCAAGGTGTCACTTCAAGTGAAGTCATTAAGTCAAGAGCATCAAGTTGTCTGACAGGGCATACATTTTTCATTTTAATTATCACATTTTTCCCTCAGGACAAGTTCTAATGTTAGCTAGGTTTTTAGTGCAAAACTGTTGTTTTTGTGCTAAGGATCGTCACACATGATTATCCCATTTTAAGGCACGCACGCATTAACGCACACACAAGGTCAAAACATTTCTTATTATAATCATCAATGTCGAATAGCAATTTGCATGTTGACATATACAGTACTGAGCAAAAGTCTAGTATTTTCGCCCAAAAGAAATGGTTTTAAACTTTTAAGTCAGTTATTCATATCTTTTGCTGTAGTGTTTCAGTAAATATCAGTTTACATTTCCAAACAAGAATTTTGCCATTAATTGTAATAATCCAGTGAAATTTTTATATCCACATTACAAGGAGTCTGACAACAGCCGATATGCTCCACACAGAGGTCTGATCTCACCATCATCGAGTCCATCTGGGGTCCATTTAGTCTCAGTTTTTTTCGGTTTCTTCATGTAATCCCAGACGGACTTGATGACGGTGAGATCTCTGAGTCTATGCTCATACAAAAAAAAAATCTCACTCCATTACAATTAACAGTAAAATTAATGTTTGGAAATGTAAACTGATATTTCCTACTGAAACACTACAGCAAAAGATATGAATAACTGGCTTAAAACCATTTTTGGGGGCGAAAATACTAGCGTGCCTAAGACTTTTACACAGTACTGTATCGACCATTTTGCAAGATGTAAACAACACTGGTCCAGAAACACTTCCTGTTTCAGTTTTTTAACACTACATAAAAGCTGGGGTAAAATACCAACCAACAGAACATATAAAACTAAATCAAAAAGTTAAACAAAAATCTTTAAGATGTTTTCTTTACATGTGAAATAAAGAAAACGGTTACAAACTGAAACAGGAAGTGTTTCTGGACCAGTGTTGTTTACATCTTGCAAAATGGTCTATATGTAAACATGGAAATTGCAATTCAATATTGATAATAATACGAAATGTTTTGACCGTGTGTATGTGTGTGTGGGCGTCCCTACAGACACCCTACAGGAATAGATACAAATATCTAGCTTAAAACCATTTTTTTTGTTTTTAAAATACTAACGTTCCATAAGACTGCACAAAACTGTGTGTATATATGTCAACATGGAAATACCATCTTTAAAAAACGCAAATAAAACTATACAAAGCAAAATAAAACGTTTCATACAACCAAGACTACATTAAATACAGGTTGCAACAAAGTCAAAAAGTTTGTGCTGGTCAAAAAAAGTAAAAGAAACAACAACAAAAAATAGACCTGAAAAAAAGTTTGAGACCCAAACAGTTGCAGCCATTAGATTTGACAATGTTTGTTGTCGTGGTTTTGGAGAAAGGGCCTGTGGTTGTGAGGATACTAGGGGTGGTCTAAATTAGTCAGGAGTTAGCCAAACGACCAAAATCGCTTTAAAAAATTTAACACCTTCAAAACCCTTCCTATTTCCTCTAGAAACATTGGGAGTGTGGGAAGTGACACTGCCAACGGTCTTAGTCACCTTGCCCAGCTCTGTCTGCAGACTTTGTATGGCTCAGCAGTCTAATAAGACCCTGAGGGCAAAAAAAAAAAAAAGTTAAAAAAAATGCTGAGCAGCTCTGCAGGTCTAGGACTTGTTTTCCTCACCCTAACTCAGAAATTGGCCAACTCTGTACTTCAGCTAACCTGGACGTAAATGAGTACATAAGCTTAAAAAATATAGCCATCACCGTATAAAAATGCACCAAGAAGTTATACACTACCATATTTTTTTGTCAAAATCATTTGTCAAATCAGTCTATGTGGAATATATCAGTGTGAAGACCATTTATTGCTCTTGTCAGGGCCGGTCGCTAATGATAAATGTCAATTGCTTTGTGTGTATCTCGCAGGATATTTGCGATGATCACCCTCCCTTCAGTTCTGGTTCATGTAAGACTGATTCAGTGCAGCCTTCCCATTCCCAGAAGTGATCAATCTTGGGGCCGCCAAAAATGTTAGCGTGTAACATGATTTACAAAATTTTAAGCCTTATTTATTGCATGATCAATTCAAATTCCAGAGAGCAGTGGGAAGCAAAAAATGACTGATGTGTCATTTGTGACAGAAATATTCCTGTAACATTTCATATCTCAGCATTAAGAACATGTCACTCAGCCCCAGATGATTATGGGCTCTAATTCACAGAGGCAGCAAGAACCAACATGAGATTAAATGCCAAGATTATGGAGCACAGCGATCCTATAACTTAAATCAAATTGATCACCCTACAAGACAAATATAGATTAAAGGTTTCATTTTCAATGCTCAAGATTGGCCTTTCTTTAAAAGTCAAGAACACCAAAAGGTAACTTGTCTTCCTGAAAATGTCATAGACTCTGAGGAACCGTCAAGAAATTTCGAGATTGGGGTGTCATGCCGGTCACGGCGATAATGCAAATATCAAAACGTCTGATATTTATACCAGACTGGTTCTTGCATATCCAAGCAAGTTTTGTAAATTTGAATTCTGGTGGAATGAAATTCTCCAAACAAAGCAGCCTGGATGCTTTCCACGTTTACATTCATGGTGAGAATCAGCCTTCAATTAAAATAGGCCATTAAACACATTCCATCACTTTCACCAGCGAACGGGAACCCTGCACCAACACATCCTCATTCTTTGGGAGCCGTTCAATGATTTCCCTCTCAGTTTGACAGCTGACAGACTCTGTGCAGAATGGAGAGGTGGAAAGTGAGGGCTGATCAGTTGAATCAATAGGAGAACCTGTGTGTGAATTACAGTATCAAGCTTGTTGCTGTCAGTCCAATATAATGACAGAGCGGTCAGAGCAGCACACCTGTGTGGGTGGAGGTTGAGCTGACACTGATCTCATTGCGTTATCTTTCTAGTAAAGAAATCAACTGGAGGCTGTACATGTAGGTCTGATTTACAATCTGGTGTTGTGTCAAAACATTTTTAAAAAATATTTTTCTATTTCTAGTTTGTCAAAGCATATGGTCTAATTTTTGATTTAAATTGAGTGCAAATGTATCTTTTGTCCTTCCACTTGTTGTCACTGTCACTCCTGCTCAACTCCATGAGAAATAAATCTGCTCTGAATGCAAAATCTTTACAACAATGAGAGAAAATTATGAAAATTCATTACTGAAATCATGAACATAAAAATTTAAATCTACATATAAATAAAAAAAACATGTCAGAGAAATTATATAACTATATACTATATATATATACTATAATTATTTTCTAGAATTGGTTAATTTAGTTGTAAACTGATTTTTTTATATATAATCATTGATATAAGAATTAAACATATATTTAAAATACACTATGAGATTTAATATGGAAAACGCTCTCACATCACTTAAATGGCAGGCTGGGGCTGCGTCTTTGGGCCCTTGTGTTTTATTCCTGGCGCTTTAATGTTTATCTTCAGACAGCATCAAGGTAAGCCTGGAATTGATTTCATTTCCTCTGAGACATTAGATTATTGGACAAAAGGTCAAGTGCAGTGGGATTACATAACCTAGTTGGAAATTCATATAGGTTCAGAAACATTTAAAAATTAATTCGTTTAAAGTAATATCATGCTTGTATAATCGGTGACCTTGGCATTTTACTTCCCCCCACCCCTATTAATTATGCCCAGACCCAGTGAGGTTAATTGACTTTGGGTTAACATGACTATCATAATGTTTTCATTTAATAAGATGCTATCTGGAAACAAGTCTCTGGCAGATATTAGCTTAATATAATGTGCTATATAGTTAAAGGAACCTTGTTAAGCTTTGTTGTGACTAGATAACACAGGCCACATTGCACAATACAGCATGGGCGGTGAGCTAATGCCATCTTTCATATTAACAATCACAGAAACATTTTTCGATCTTATTTTAACTCCAGTGCAATTTGAAACTCTACATCTCCCTTCCAGCATAGACCACCTGCATCGCATCTGCAATTGCAGCTCAATTTATTTTGACCAAATGTTACCATAAACCAGGGAAGGTCTAATTTAATAACACTAAGGTGAAAAGATATTGGACACAAGGGGTATTTTGGCAAAATGGTTATGTTTTGCCAGTTGATTTCTGCTAAATGATTTTAAGAGGTCCCAAAAAAACCAGTGTAATTACTTGGAGAGTGGAACTACTGCTGTATAAACAAACAGAACTAAAAATGCCAAACAAATAATAAAATAAAATCTCCATATGGTGCGGTGCATGCTAACATGCATCAGCATAATAACATTAAATCATTTATATATTCATTTACATTCCTTGTCCTTTAATATTCCATTTAATATAGTGTTTTTGTTTGTTTTGTGTAGCTACTTTGCACAGAAGTTTCTTAAGCACTCATTTCCACAGATGGGTCCTCCTGGACAAATGTCACAGTGCCTGAAATGTGTGGCTGAAAGAGAAATTGTGTGCGAGACATTCGGTACCCCACGGGCTGAAAGAATAACAGTGAGGCTAACCGAAACAGTCATAACACATCCTGAAGTATGCAGCGGCTGAAAATAAAATTACCAAAGCATGCAAGCATGCACATCCTGCTCATCCTATCAGCTCTAAAAACGCTTTCCAGAGAATCAAGCCTGAAGGGATTTCATACCTGCTGCGATTGCCCATTACATTCCACCCAGCTCCCCCTTCCACCCACCATCATAGCAGGTGCAGGATTCTCCACTTGTATGGAAACCAATGAGGGACTGTGATTCAGGGGACAGGTTTTAGTTTAAACTCTCACAATGGATTTGCCCACAAGCAACACGAAGGTTAAAATGCCCCCTAACAAGCCTGAAAATGTGATATCACTTATGAAATATTAATGAAATAGTCTTGATTATATGCATTAACAGGATAAGCTGACTGCCGACCTCTTTTTAATGAGCTAGGACTGATGAGACAATTAAAAGTTGTGGGTTTTTTACTATATCATTATGAGAAGCATCGCCATTGAGCATTGCACCAATTAAATCATATGCTCTGGCAGTTTTGTGTGCATAGCTGCATTTTTGTTTACTAAACGTAATGGATGATGCTCTGTTAGTTCTTAGCACCAAAAGGTACCAGAGAAGTGCAACTACATGGAAATTGTGATTAATCAATCATGCAGCCCTGTTCTGGGTGTCAGGCATGTTTGTAGGAGATGACTGGAGTATTTTAAAGCAACACCCAGTAACTTTCCCTCTGCGGTCACCCTACAGGTTGGAAGCAGAATTGTCCATTACCGCTGTCGTAAATAATTTAGCCTAGCGCAGCCTACTGTCGCACGTACGCTCGTTGTTTATCCAGCACCGGCTTTGGAATGAACGATGTCTACAGACAAGGTAGAGTATGTTGCATGATTTCATGAAAATATGATGTATTGCGACATCAGAAACAAAAGAATGACTATTGTAACGCTTACGTAAAGCAAGTCAAATTTGTAGTTTTCTTATGTCTCATTAGAACTACAAAAACTCAGATCTTGCAATTTATACATAGCGTAGTTATAGCAGATATAGGATGGCAAAGCAGAGGCATAAGTGGCTTTCACCCTATTACTGTACGACTTGATGAACCACTGAAACGATTTCGGAAACATTATTTTAAGGTAAAAAAAATCATACTTAGTGTTGCTTTAACACCAAATGCATGCGTGGCACTTTAAGCACAGCAGAGGAAACATTAAGGTATTGGGGAAGCATGTCTGCAGCAGGTGTTGGGAGGATCTACAAAGTTGCTAGCACTTGTAGCCAAGTATGGAGGATCTTGTTCGAAATCAAATGTGTATTAAAGGGATACTCCACTTTTTTTGGAAATAGGCTCATTTTACAACTCCCACAGAGTTAAACAGTTGAGTTTTACCATTTTCGAATCCATTCAGACGATTTTCTGATATTTAGAAGAATATCAGTAATCAGACAGTTTCTGGGCTCATTGACTTCCATAGTAGGAACAAAATATATTATGGAGGTCAATGAGACCAGAAACTGTCTGGTTACTGATATTCTTTTAAAAATCAGAAAATCGACTGAATGGATTCGAAAATGGTAAAACTCAATTGTTTAACTCTGTGGGAGTAGTAAAATGAGGCTATTTCCAAAAAAGTGGAGTATCCCTTAAAATGTGTATTATATACATATATACACAGACATACAAACACTTTGTAAGAGAGGGGTTAAATGGCCAATCTTGCAGCTAAAAGTCAATAGTCATCAAGTTGAGATTGTCAACATCAGTGATGTTAATGCTGACCTTCACAGCTAGTGGCTTAGCTAAATCAGATAAAAACAAGACATGTTTCTCCTACGTGTTGGCGTATCGTGCACATTTAGCAGCAGGGGTAGAGCTCTGATATTTTAACAGAATCAACACCCTACTAATCTTAACTGACAAATTGGCCTCAACAAATTCTCTCAACTGCCAAAATAAGCGTAAAGGCCCTTGCACACTGGGTCTGAAAGTTTCGCACGTTAAAAAAATAACTATGACCTCCTGTTCTGTCAATCGCGCTTGCACACTACCTCCGAAACTTTTGTCCATCAAAAAAAAATCTAATTGGGTTAGATTTTCTGCGTTTTTCACATCCCTAGTTTGAGTTTGAATTGTGTTTTGACAATTCAGAGCTATCGAATCACGAATATGAAAAAATGCATACGAAAATTTCGGACTCAGTATGCAAGGGCCTTATTTTAATATGTATAAAAAAATACTTTCATCCCTCAAAGTCAGAATATAAAATGAAGTCCACATACTTCTGGACCTGATGGAATTATAATGCTAAACGGAGCCAAGGTTTTCTCAGACGACACGCTCTCATATATAAAAAATATTCAGTGCAATCAGACAAAGTGCCAAGTGCCGTTTGACAAACTCAGCAAGCGACTGATAGCTATTGAGGAAGCAGTTTTCACAAGAAAGTTTTATCAATGTGAAGTCCCTCCATGGAATCGCTCTGCCACCTAAATGGGTGCCTTGAACAGATTGTGACTGGCAGAAATCAGTCAGCAGGGATGTAATTCCAGCTGAGCTTCTCCTTAGGCACAAAAAAAAGAGAGACAACATGCCGATTTTGAATTCCACAGAGGTTCACGCAAGAAAACAGTTGCTTTGGCGAGGGATTTAAATTCAGATGTAGTCCTTCTTGCCACCACTCTGAATTTAAAACACAGCTGGTGGAGAAATTCAAGATGAGGAGCATAGGAAAAGCATGTGAAAAAAAGAAGAGAGAAGGATAAGACAGAACATAACAAGAGCCAGAACGAATAAACAAAAGACTTGTATTGTTTGTTACCATTTCTGGGCAGAGATCACCAGCTGAGTGAAGAAGATGCCTCTCATAAATTATTTACAGTTCAAAATTTTCATGGATGCAATACCACAGGGCCAAACAGATGAAAAGCATTTGACAAATGGCTGGAAATTGCTGAAGCCCGTTATCTACATCACTCTAAAAGCAGTTATAACAGAAAGAGACTCACTTTTAAGTAGAAAGTATCACCGAACTTAATAAGTCCATTCAATGCAACACATACGCATGTTTCTTAATATATATGGAAAGGATATCAGGTTGTTCTTGGGTTAACAGTCTTTGAGCTGACCAAATGAAGTAATGTAAAAAGCATTAGTTGGGAATAATGGTTCTGATCTCAAATGTTCTTTAGCATTTCCAGCTCAGTAGGCATGGTTAAAGCATACTAATAAAATAGAGCCATTTTTGCAAGTCAACTCAATGGAAATATCTATTTAACTGATGGAGCTGTCACAACTGCCACATGAGGTGTATCAAAATGTCACAAATTCTACAGCGCATACTTAATTATAGAGTGCCCAAGCTTCACTGCATTCAATCTGATATAAGTGTTCAACAGATGAATTGTTTCGTAGCGAAAAAAAAGAAACTGTTTGCAAAATGTAGATAAGCCAAGCAAAAAGCAAAAACATTAACTGATAAGCAATGCTCACTTAATAACAGAAAGAATAACAGGAACTTGTTCCTATACTATAACAATGTGGAAAAGTAACAGAAAGAATAACAGGAACTTGTTAACAATGTGCAAACAATGTATGAATTTTCTCAAAACTGCAGTGGAAAAAAAGGTCTCAAAAAATACTTGCGCGGTTTTAAATACTCATTCATTTTAATTTCAAATTCTATTTAGGACAGATAGTATGTGAATTGGGATACAACAAAGATGATTGACAGGGCAATTTAAACAGTGACAGGATTTTCGTAACTAAGCGAAAGAGCCCGCATCCAAAATCGCGAAAAACAGCACGTGACAAAAGTAGTAGGTCCGAATTCATAGTACTCATAAAAGAGTAGGCAAAAAGTACCCAGACGACCTACTAACTACTTCCAAGGAGTGTGCATGTTATGGCCACTTTATCTTACGAGGCCATGGAAGAGGATTTGTGAATGTCATTGAAGCTACTCAACTGATGCCGGTATGTCACATATTTTAACGGTCGTGAAGTATTACTTCTAAGTACCCACTCAAGAGTATGCGATTTTGGACAATTAAGACGTAGTAGTATGTCCGGAAGCTTGCCAACTCTTTTGCGACATACTCAAAAGGACATACTTTTTCTTCAAAAAAAACAGCACATACCTTTAGGGCATAGTATAAGTATGCGAATTGAGACACAGCCTGCTACATTCCTTAATGTATCTGAGTTTTTAAACAAATCAGTAGAGTGAAAGATATAAACACGCATTCATTTGTTTTATTGATGCACGAATTCAGCTGTTGTCAAATAATCGGTTAAAGGGATACTCCACTTTTTTTGGAAATAGGCTCATTTTACAACTCCCCCAGAGTTAAACAATTGGGTTTTACCATTTTCGAATCTATTCAGCCGATTTTCTGATATTTAAATATACTAAGGAAGTCAATGAGACCAGAAACTGTATGGTTGGTTCTTCTAAATATCAGAAAATCGTCTGAATGGATTCGAAAACGGTAAAACCCAACTGTTTAACTCTGAGGGAGTAAAATGAGCCTATTTCCAAAAAAAAGTGGAGTATCCCTTTAATGACAATTGCTACTGTCTACTTGTGAAAATAATCAACACAAAAGGAGGATACTTTGAAAAACTAAAATATAAAATAGTTATAATTCGTTTAACATTTCTGGTCATTACATAATCCCCAAACTTTTATTTGTGTTATCTAACTGTTTGATAATATTATTATTATTAGGCCTATAAAATGTGAAATATATCTATATTTGCTTAATTTACTATCAAATTTACAAAATGTAACAAATTTCATATAGTTTCTGAAACTTTGAGAATGGTAAAAAATCTGTAGAAAGGTATTCTGACTCCCTGAAAATCAGTTAATGATAGCCTCAGCTCTCTGTAGAGTACCACAACTGACAGAATTAGCAATAAAGGCAAGTTAGTCTATTTCTGGATCAGATAGACATTGGATGAAAGCCTTCCAATCATTTTTGTAAGGGCTGATCTCCAGATATCAGCTCTATTCCCACATCACGATGTAATTTGCTTTTTTACACTTCAAACAACGGTAGAATCCATACAGGCCTCTGGCAGCCCGTCTGTTTCACGGTAATGGCTGTGAACACCTGACATTTAATAAGGTGAAATCTGACCGCAAACAACACAGGTCTGCTGAATATCAAAGCACAGAGATGATTTCAACTACCTTATTTCTTATTTGGAAATGTGCCTCCAAAAGATTTCACACTTTTGTTATTTGTCCTCGTTTTAATTGACAAGTCATTGGACTCAAAATAACATTTATCTTTTGTAATAATAGTGATTAAAACACTTTTTTACTAAGAAGTACTTGGCATATTGCCCATTGTCTGTTGTTAATTGTTAGAGTTTTTTTCAGAATAAACATGGTCTATAATTCACCACTTGAGGCATTTTATTTCATGACTTACGGTATTATATTTATATTATCATTCGCAGCTGGGTCCATATATGGCTCAATAGATTTGTTGTCGTCGTTTCATTTCTTAGCTCCCCTGCAGCCTTAAATAAATCTCAAACGCATTCATTAAAATTAAATACAATCAGTCTAAATTGTTTTCCCCTCCAAACAATCTCAACTAGCAATTGTTTTTATCTATGATTCTCTGTTTCAATCTATTTGTTGTCCTACTGAATCTTTTATTCAGAAAATTCTTGAGAATTCACATAAGAGCTCTCAAAATATATTGAGGTCTAGAGGAGTTAACATGTAAAGAAAGCTTGAGAGAGTGTTTATCTCACTGTTTCATGCCAGTGCTGAGTGATATTTATTTGCTTCTGAGCTTGAATGTTGAGTCATTTTCAGATTCAATGTATACAGGGTGAATTCAGGTCATCTCAATAGCATAAAGTGCCCCAATCAACCTGAATTCTCTGACTGATTATTTAGTAGTGTATTAAAATGCATCATGGTTTCCACAAAATATCAAGTAGCACAACTGCTTTCAACATTGATAATAAGAAATAAGCTTTCTTGAACACCAAATCAGCATATTAGAATGATTTCTGAACACATTGAAAACTAGGGGTGACCCTGAATAGATGAAGATTCAATGCATCGATAGGAGCAGCCTGATTCGACGACCAATCTCACAGTTGAATCTTCGCAGAGGTTATATGAGGGTGCTCAATGTCTGATGTCAGTTTTCTATCAAAACGTCTATAGGGACTAAAAAAATTGGCTATAGGGAAGACTTGAAGATTCTGATTTGACTATGAAAATCCTTAGTCGGGAACACCCATACTGAAAACTGAAGTAATAATGCTGAAAATTCAGCTTTGCCTTCACAGGAATATATTAAAATAGTAAAGTATTTTAAATTGTAATAATATTTTACTATAAATGTATAGTACTTATATTGAATATTTTTATATATATATATATATATATATATATATATATATATATATATATATATATATAAATGCAGTCTGAGCATAAGAGACTTCTTTCAAAAACATTTAAAAATAATTCTAACTTAACCTTTAAAGTGTAGTGTATACGTTTTAAAATGTAATACTTGTGTATTATGTCTGGTAATTCTCGTCTGAGTCAATTTCTCACTTCTCACAAGGGTTTTCATCAATGATTCTATTAAACAGTAAAGAGTACTGTATATATTACATGCTGACGCCAAGCGGGTGCAACTCAAACCACACTGATCAATACCACAGCATTTGAAAACATTCAATCGTGACACCACAGCATGCATTCACCAATCATCAATCAACTTTGATTGGTCAATAAGTAATTAAAGATGCGATTTTGCCTAAAGTCTGTCCTATAATAGAATAAATGAGCTGCTCCATAAATAACAGCATATGGAATCACATTACCAGGCAGTTAAAAGCATCTAGCGCCGAACGCATCATTTCTTATTTTGTGCAACACAAAAGTGAGATCATGCCTTTCATCATGTTATCAGATTGGTTTTTCTATGCTGTTTACATCCAGAGGGATTCTGCTGGTCGGGATCAATTTATATAGCCAGCTCCTCTGTCTATCCCCTCAATCTTGATTGTTATACCACTCCAACCTCACCCAGACCCCTGACCTAGACAAAACTTGTCTGCAGATGAAGTTTAACAGTGATGGGGGATGATAAAAATGATATTATAATGAGTCCTCAGTTCCAGTCAGGAAACATCATTGACTGTAAAAGAGTTGGGCAGTATGTGCTGTCATAGCCAATCAACACTTCTGCATGCAAACAAGCCACGTTCTGTCGCATCACACACACACACATACACACTTTCACAACCTATCAAAATGCATTTGATTAATCCCTCCCCTCCAGCAAGCAACACATACATAATTCATCTGTGCAAATGACAAATGAAGCAATCAATTCCTGGAGCACGTTCAAAGAGAAACATTGGAAATTCTATCCAAATTAATTTACAACCTATCACAATCTGCCCAATGATATTCCATATGCGAAAACTTCTTCTAGATTATCCTTCACAATGGAACAGAGGCCTCAACAGCATGTTACAAATAAAGACAATGGGTCTCATTCATGAAACATTCGTAAATATACGAGTAAACATGAGAGTGATTTGCGCGTAAAGAGAACTTCCCGAAAACTCTTCTCCTGATTCACAAATACTTCGTAAATGTCAGATGTGATAGTAAAATGTGTGTATGTGCTAATGAATTCCAACCAATCGTAAATGGGATGCGCGTGCACGTTCATTCTCAATTATACCATTAATCAGGCCCATTATATCCGACTGACATCTATATGCATATAATATAACATGAAGGCGAATGAAAAAGAAAGATTTCTCGGATGCAAAAATTGAAGTTTTATTATCACAAGTTCATACAAAACGCCACATTTTATTTTCAAGCGTAGCCGTGGCGCTTTAGGTCCTAAAAAAGGAAGCAATTGGCAGATGCAGTTAATAGAGTTTCATCTGTTAATCGAACAGTCCCAGAAGTGAGAAACAAATGGTTTGACATTAAGCTTGACAGCAAAAAACGAATTAGTTGACTTCGGAAAAATCGTATTCAAACTGGAGAAGGACCGCCATCGATCACCAGATGCTATTACTGGCTGGCTCTCATAATAAAAGTAAAAAGAAAAAAACGTATGTAATTACTATATAAAATATTTTTTTTTTCAAAATGCTGTTTAAATATGTACCCATTGGTGAATTAAAATACAGCCTTATTAATGAGCAAAACGTTTGGATGTTAAGCGCACCATTTACGCGTGGCTGGGAGCAGGTGTAGATTTCTTGCGTACCAACTAACATTTGGAAAATACGAACATTTTAATGAATCCGAAAATTTACTCCAGAACCATTTTACACACGATTTACACACAAATTCGTTCTGCTCGTGTTTCATGAATGAGACCCAATGAGACGAAAAATTAGAGAAAAGTGGGAACTGGATTACTCACAAATCTGATTAAAATATAGTTCACAGACAATCAAGCCATTCTACACAGGGGTTCCATGTAAAATAAAACTGTAAAACGAAAAATCGCTTAATCATAATGAAGTTATTAACCCTGTAAAGTCTGTCATTTGAAAGTACACATCAAAACTTAAAAAAAAAGTTTGCAAATGTTTTTATTCAGTATGATATTAGAGAATATGGAGCTTATTCTCAAGGACAGAGAAAAATCGTTAAACTGAGATGATGTAATTTGGTACAGTTACTGATATTTATATGGATAAAAAAAATAAGGTGAAAGTCTGATACTATAGCAGACTAGTTTTATAAAATGCATATAAATATCAGTTATCATCCTATATGTAATATGTCTCAGTGAGATGATATTTCAATTGTTGTATGATCAAAACTCTGATCATAAACTGTAGTTTTAATTGTAGGGGGCAAAACATATAATTCCAATGATGACTTGAGATGTACAAATAAAAGCTCCTGAAAAACCTGATGTGATAATCAAGTAAATCTAAGTTGCTTCAGTCCAGTAAGTTTTCATCCTGAAATATTACTTATAACATAAAATGTATTCTTACATTTACATAAACTATAAATCAGATGACAGAAGGCATGCTTGTGTACAACAGGTTTTTAAATAAGTTTTGATCATGTTGATCATTCAGAGGCCTTTTAGGCATTACATGGTTGGTTTTTAGTGTGTACAAAAGGATCTAATGGTCTTGTGCACAGGTGGAGGGAAGTGTCAAAAATCCAGTGTAATGTAATTGCAAGTGTTTGTGTAAAAAAACAACACTCCTCATTTCCTAAGAGGCTGTTGACATTGTTGATAAGTGCAATAAATGATGAAGAACAAGGCACAAAATCACTTCACCTGCACTGTGCCTTAATTTACTGAAAAATTTCCAGAGGCAAAAGAGTGGATCCTGACAGGCATTTTTGGGGTCAAATCACAGCACGACATTCAAGAGAACAATTAGGATTAAAGTGGTAGTTCACCCAAAAATGTCAATTCTGTCATTAACAACTCAATCTCATGTCGTTTCAAACCCGTAAGACTTCACTGTTCATTGACAGCTACGCAAATAGCACTTTGTCGCTTCAAAAAGTTAATAAATAGGTTGTATAAAAACAAATCCATATGAATTGAGCGGTTTCGTCCAAATTTTATGAAGAGATTAATTCGTTTTAAATGATAAACAGATTGCATTTATAGACTTTTATTCACATACAAATATTCATCAACTCACATCAGTTGTGGTAAAGGGAAGCTTAATCATGTTTGCTTGACATGTGAGAATCAATGAGGTTCATTCTCATGTTACGCAGCACGTTTGAGCTTCCAAAACAACCAATGAGGTTCATTCTTGTGTTTCACAGCACGTTTGAGCTTCCACGAGAACCAATGAGGTTCATTCTCATGTTACGCAGCATGTTTGAGCTTCCACAAGAGCCAATGAGGTTCATTCTTGTGTTTCACAGCACGTTTAAGCTTCCACAAGAACCAATGAGGTTCATTCTTGTGTTACGCAACACATTTGAGCTTTATCGCAAGAACACTTTGTCACAAGAACCAATGAGATTTATTCTCGCACGTCAAGCAGTTTAGGTTGAACTTGTTTATGTTCGCTGATCGATGTGCAAATAAAAGCCTAAAATGAAATCTGTTCATCATATAAAGTGATTGTATCTTGTCAGAAAATGTGGATTAATCCACTCAATTCATAGATTAGTTTTACAATCTGTGAATGAACTTTTTGAAGCATCAAAGTGGTAGTTGTGTAGCTGTATATAAATTTGAAATGCGCTTGAACGGGAGGCTCAGGGACCATGATGCCCAGATTATGACAGCGGAGAAAAAGGTCGGACAATAACCTATTTATTTTGGAACTTAAGCGTTGATGTTGACTGAAGACCTTGGAACATTTTCCATCACACATCTCCTCCAGGTATACTGGAAATCTGCCTTACTTCCAGCCACGATTATGAGCCTATCAATATAGTCTTGCACAGGAGTGCTTGTCCATTATCGCCATGAATTGGACTGTAATGTTGTTCAAGGGCAGCCCTGGCAGTTAATGCTCTCTAGGCTCTGCAAAATATGTGGAGAGCTTCCCAGCCTACTCATAAGTAGAAAAAACTCTCAGTCAGGACTCATGATGTCACTGTTTTAGACTCATGTGTATGTTAATGCAGCCAGCGAATCCCCTCAGGCTTTGGCTGGCACTGCTCGTGTAGTAAAATCAGCCAGATGGAAGTTTCTGTGACACATTATTCATCTGGGGTTCCTCTTTAGCCCCAGACTCATGAAGGAACAACATTTGCAACCTCAAGCTTCTAAAGTCATGTTGTCAGAGCAATGCAATTATCTAAATACTATAGTGCATTACACAAATAAAACCAGGGAACTGGTGCTTTGATTGCCTTGAGTGATTTTTATCCTCTCAATAATCTCTGAAATTGCAGTTTCATTTCCCTGTTTGATAGTGAAGGATTACAAACATAAAAATGCACAGATAATAATATTGTTTTTCTATAATGCAAATTTCTTCCACAAAATATAAAAATCACATTCAACTTGGCACAAAAATCTTCAACTCTCTAATCTTTCTTGGGGAAAGGCATTTTCACTGCTAAATAAACTTGCATTTTCAGTTTTATTTTCACATTCTATATGAAACATGCCAAAGTGTGCAGACATAAATGTTGGCCAGGCTGTCAATCAAATCATGAACACATGCAAAAACAAGAGAGAACTAAAAAAAATATTAATAACCGATTATGATGTAGTCAATGTTATTTCCTGTGAGCTTTTTGTTTTTCTATGCACTTTTTTTTAATTGTAAAATAAAACCTGGGCCTGGGTTCTTTCCTCCTATTTGTGATCCAGGACCACAAAACCAGTCACATGGGTCATTTTTTTTTTAATTGAGATTTATTCATCACATGAGAGCTGAATAAATAAGCTTTCCATTGATGTATGGTTTGTTAGGATAAGACCTTTAAAGTTGCCTTTAAACTTTAAAATTGCCCTTAAGGTTGTCCGCATTTCGGTACCCAACCCAATCCATAATGCATTTGTCTGCGTATTCAGTAACTTCGTCCATTTTTTCAAAATGCACTGGCACTGATCTGTGATAGGTCTGTTAGCGCATTAGGTCCAACCCCCTATGGGCGTGTTTGAAAGGGTGGGATCTAGTGCTTGTAGTCTTTATAGAAATCCCCCCCTCTTACACTTACACATTATAGTAGGAGGAAGTGAGAAAGGTAAATAGCAGATTTCTCTCATCTCAGGGGGAAATGAGAGAGTGTTGCACGACCATTCAATAGTATGACTGGATTTCTAACAATGGAAATCTTAATGCAAATGGGTGGAGTGTCCCTTTAATTGACCTTGTTGGGTAATTCAAAGCAAGTCCTACTTCCGTAAATCACTTTTGGCAAAATTGCGCAGCCTTACATAAGCACAGAAAACCTGAAGGGTTTTTTTTATTTTTATCAGAATAATTATAACGTCTCGGTTACAGATGTAACCCTCGTTCCCTGAGTAGGGAACGGAGACGTTACGTCAGGAGTGACGGAGAATGGGGGTTTCGCACAGAAAGCCAATCCTCTTCGAGTATTTAACAACGAGCCAATGGCGTGAAAATGCCATGGGTCTGCGGAATTTGCATAGCGTACTCCGCCCACCCATGTGGGTATAAAAGGAGGAAGCAAACGCACCGCAGTATGTCTTCGCTGAGGAGCCAAGACTGATCTCAGGCGTCACCCAGCGGTACAGCAGAAGTGGCAAGGAGACGTAACGTCTCCGTTCCCTACTCAGGGAACGAGGGTTACATCTGTAACCGAGACGTTCCCTTTCGTAGTCACTCCGAGTTACGTCAGGAGTGACGGAGAATGGGGGTCTATGCCATCACGCCATCTTCCAGCTGTCTTCCAGTGCTCTGCGAAAGTCTAGACCTCTAACACAAAATTACACAAAGGTCCCACTTTGACACAGAATTACCAAGGTACACTGGGAAACATATCCCGGGAGGGACATGCTACCAGATGCCTACCGAAGGGAGGACTTACAAAACACATATGGCCACTGGGGCTGCATATGGAGAATACTGGAGCGCCAACCGCAGGTGGCAATTAGCTCCAGGGGTGGCAGATGGCTTGCCAAGGGAAGACACATGCTCAGAGAGACTTACAGTGGATAATACACATGAGACAGTTACCAAAGGGGAACCGTGCACATGGAGGCACTTAGCCGGCACCAGAGCAAGCGCAGTGGTGCCCGCATCCTAAGTGCTGGAGGACTCAGGGCTTCAACGAAGGACAACTGAGGAATATCGCACTTATCCAATCTGAGGAGTGGAGTGGCGAGCAAGCGAAGACACTCAAGCGGTTCCAGCACTAGCGGAGGCGAGTACGTGAGAGGAAACTGGCTCGATTCGCAAATTATAAAATCTTGCGAAGGTGTTAGGTGTCGCCCAGCCTGCAGCTCTGCAGATGTCTGTTAGCGAGGCGCCATGCGCTAAAGCCCAAGAGGAAGCCACACTCCGAGTGGAGTGGGCTGTCACACCAAGGGGGCACGGTCGACCTTGCTGCTGGTAAGACAAAACAATGGCGTCCACTAACCAGTGAGACAGCCGCTGTTTTGAGAGAGCCCTTCCCTTCTGGCTCCCCCCATAACAAACAAAGAGCTGATCTGAGGTCCTGAAACACCGCGTTCTGTCAACGTAGGTGCGGAGTGCACGCACCGGACAGAGCAGTGCCAAGGCTGGGTCTGCCTCCTCCAGGGGCAGCGCTTGCAAGGTCACCACCTGATCCCGGAAGGGAGTTGTGGGAACCTTGGGCACGTAACCGGGCCGGGGTCTCAGAACAACGTGAGAGTAAGCCGGCCCGAACTCTAGGCACGCTTCGTCAACGGAGAATGCGTGCAGGTCCCCTACCCTCTTGATGGAGGCCAATGCAACCAGGAGAGCTGTCTTCATAGACAGGAACTTAAACTCAACCGATTGCAAAGGCTCAAAGGGAGGCCTCTGCAGAGCATTTAACACTACCGAGAGGTCCCAAGAGGGCACGAGGGGAGGACGAGACGGATTTAGCCTCCTCGCTCCCCTCAGGAACCTGATGACCAGGTCGTGCTTCCCAACGGACTTACCTTCAACTGCATCATGAGAGGCGGAAATAGCCGCAACGTAAACTTTGAGGGTGGAGGGCGACAGCCTACGCTCCAACCCGTCCTGCAGGAAGGAAAGCACAACACCGATCGAGCATCTCCTGGGGTCTTCTCGACGAGAAGAGCACCAGTTGACGAAGAGGTTCCACTTCAACGCATACAGGTGTCTAGTAGACGACGCTCTGGCGGAAGTGACGGTTGCTGCCACCGCAGGTGGTAGCGAACTCAAACCTGCCTCGTGCCGTCCAGGAGCCACACATGTAGCCTCCATAGATCGGGACGAGGGTGCCACAGGGTGCCCCGTCTCTGAGTGAGCAGATCTTGTCTCAGAGGAATAGTCCAAGGAGGTGCTGTCGCGAGGAGCATGAGTTCGGAGAACCACGTCTTGGTGGGCCAATAAGGGGCTACCAGCAGGACCTGCTCCTCGTCCTCCTTGATCTTGCACAACACCCGTGCAAGGAGGCTCACTGGGGGAAACGCATACTTGCGTGGGCCCCGCGGCCAGCTGTGCGCCAGCGCATCTGTCCCGAGCGTGCCCTCGGACAGGGAATAAAACTGGACGCAGTGGGAAGAGTCCCGGGAGGCAAACAGATCTATCTGAGCTTCCCCGAACTGGTCCCAGATCAGCTGGACCGTCTGGGGATGGAGTCGCCATTCGCCGGAGACAGGGCGGATCCGTGACAGCTCGTCGGCTGCCAGGTTCCGGGCTCCAGGAATGTACACAGCACGAAGGGACCTCAGGTGCTTCTGACTCCATAATAGGAGGTGGCGAGCGAGCTGCGACATCCGACATGAGCGTAGACCCCCCTGGTGGTTGATGTACGCTACTGTAGCGGTATTGTCTGAGCGGACAAGTACGTGTTGACCCCTGAGCAGTGCTCGAAAGCGGTGCAGGGCCAGGCGTACTGCCAGCAGCTCGAGGCAATTGATGTGCATGAGGCGCTGGGGTCCTGTCCAGGAACCCGCGGCTGCATGCCCATTGCACATGGCACCCCAACCCGTGGTAGATGCATCCGTGGAGACAACGAGATGCCTGGAAACTCGCTGGAGAGGGACACCTGCCCGAAGAAAGCTGAGATTCAACCACGGAAAGAAGGTTCGGCGGCACGCTGGAGTTACTGGAACCCGGAGCGAGCCACGATGCCATGCCCACCTCGGGACTCGATCGCGAAGCCAGAGCTGAAGCGGTCTCATATGAAGCAATCCGAGTGGCGTAGCCGCGGCTGCGGATGCCATATGCCCCAGGAGCCTCTGAAAGAGTTTCAGTGGAACCGCACTCTTGCCGTCGAACTGTCGAAGACAAGTCAGCAGTGAGTGTGCGCGCTCGCTCGTAAGCTGCGCGGACATGGCGACCGAGTCTATCTCCATGCCAAGAAAAGAGATCCTCTGCACGGGGCAAAGTTTGCTCTTCTCCCGGTTGACCCGAAGGCCCAGACGGGCTAAGTGCTGAAGCACTAGATCTCTGTGTTCGCAAACCTGTTCTCGAGAGTGAGCCAAAATTAGCCAATCGTCGAGATAGTTCAGGATGCGAACCCCGTGTTCGCGAAGGGGAACAAGGGCTGCCTCGGCGATCTTCGTGAAGACGCGAGGGGACAGAGCTAACCCGAACGGGAGAACCGTGTACTGATATGCCTGGCCTTCGAAAGCGAACCGAAGAAACGGTCTGTGTCGAGGCAATATGGAGACATGAAAGTACGCATCCTTCAGGTCGATCGCTGCAAACCAATCCTGATGTCGAACACATTCGAAAATGCGTTTGGCCGTGAGCATTTTGAACGGCATTCGATGCAGAGTGCGGTTCAAAATGCGCAGGTCGAGGATCGGTCGTAACCCACCGGTCTTCTTGGGGACAATGAAGTAGGGGCTGTAAAAACCGGACTTCACCTCGGCTGGAGGGACCGTCTCGATTGCACCCTTCGCCACCAGGGTCGCAATCTCCGCTCTCAAAACCGGGGCATAGCCATCGATTATAGTGGAGCGAACTCCCCTGAAACGGGGAGGAGATCGTGCGAACTGAATCGCGTAGCCGAATCTGATCGTTCTGATGACCCAGCGGGACAGACCGGGGAGCTCGAGCCAAGCTCCGAGGAACCGAACCAGCGGGGTCATACGAGCCACAGACGTCCCCCCGGAGGGGCAGCGGGGCGGAGTGACTGGCATGCGCACGGGAGATACCACATGCGGGTGCGTAGTCGAGCTCCGCTCCCCGACAGAAGAGACCAGGGAAGGACCAGCGTTCCACGGGGGTCTGTTCTGCCGGGGGTCTGGCGACAGAGGGGGAGAGGAGCGGTGCGGTCCGGGGACGACGCACGCTCCCCTCCGCGCCCTCAGAGACAGAGGGGAATGAGCGGGGCGACACTGTGGAGCGTCGTGCGCGCTCATTCCGGTCCGTGTGCTCAGTGATAGTATAAAGTCCTTCTTTAACGCACTCAACCCGTCTTATTATTATATTTTTTTTTTTTTTTTTTTTGAGCAGCGGGGAGCGGAGAACAAAAGATTCTCCCCCGGCCCTCTACGGGGGGAAGGAGGGGCCCTGCTACCTCCTCCTGGGAAAGACTCGATGCCATCACTGAGCAGCCCATAGGGGGCTGTGACGCTCCTCTGCAACCGCCTCTACGGCGCGACCTGGGTGAAGGCTGCTGCTGGGGTCGCTCCGGAGGGAAGGGCGCAGAGGCTCGTCCTCGGCGGCGAACAGACTGAGGCGGCTACACCGGCGGCCGGGTGAAGGCAGCAGCTGGCCGTCGGGGCAGCCTCAGCCTGTTTCTGGGCGGTAGAGAACTGCTGGGCAAAGTCCTCAACCGCACCGCCGAAAAGCTTTTTTTTTTTTTTTTTTAGCAATGTTTTTACTTTTAGATGACGCTCCTGGACCACACTAGTGGCCATCACCTGATCCAAGGGAATCAGTCCCGCCCTCGTGCATACCTCTGAGCAGTCTGGCTTGGCAGACCTAAAAAACGCCCATCATATGCATAGCGGCGGCCGCCCGCCGCGCTATAGGATCGCGCCGTCATAGACGACGAAAACCTACAGGCTCTGGGGGGATGCTCGGGGGGCCCCCGAGAGGAGGCGCTCCGCGGACACAGTTGCATCGCGACAGAGCGCTCCACCAGAGGCACCCCAGCATACCCACGGGCAGCTGCGCCGTCGAGGGGAGGAAAGGCGGGGGAAGCTGACGAGCGCGTCTTCGTCAGTTCCGCATGCAGCTCGGGGACGAATGGCATTGGGGACGGCTGCGGCCTCGCGGCGGCGGCTTTGACCAAAAACAATTCATCCATCCGTGAGTGATCGGGGTGGGCCGGAAGATTCCAGTGCAACCCGATACTCACGGCGACCCGAGAGAGCATAGCCGTCATCTCGGGATCCGACACGGGCAACAGGCGCTCCCGAAGGAGGTCGTGCATCCGCATCTTCACTTCCCGAGGAATCAAGCCCGCCTTTATGTGATGCCGCGATCGATAACGCGTCTTCCTCTGGAGCGCCAAACGATCCAGACGGTACCCGCGAACAGGCAGACGTCTGAACCGTTTCGGCGCTCGCTGGCTACAACACTGTTGCGGTGGGTGGGACCCGAGGAGCTAGCGTCGGGGGTTTGTTCCACACCGTCACCGACAGATCACCCTGGCCGCGAGCCGAAGAGCTTCCCCGGGTAGAGGAAGCTGAACGGGTAGCGGAGGCGGGGACTCTCACAGTAAGATCATTGAGTCTCGATCTAAGTGTTGAGATGGTCATATTACCACAAAAGGCACATGACTCAACCACGAAAGCTGCTTTAGCATGACGAAGCCCAGACATACAAAGCAGCGATCGTGCCCATCAGAGAAAGACGGATATCGACCGCACCCAGAAGAACACGGGCGAACCGTCTTTAAAAAGACGTGCCGCGTGTAGCTCTTTCAGAGGAGAGGAGGAAATTCACTCTTTCAGCGCCGAGGCGACCAGGGAGAAGCGCAAAGTCTGGCAGACCACTGCACAGATCGCAGGCAATGCAGAATCTCGCTGGGTACCGCCGTCACACCAACACTGAAGAGGACGCTCGTCTCGAAGAGGCTTTTAGTGATATGGCTTGTGGAGAGAAGAATACTCTTGGCTCCGAAGCGAAAACATACTGCGGTGCGTTTGCTTCCTCCTTTTATACCCACATGGGTGGGCGGAGTACGCTATGCAAATTCCGCAGACCCATGGCATTTTCACGCCATTGGCTCGTTGTTAAATACTCGAAGAGGATTGGCTTTCTGTGCGAAACCCCCATTCTCCGTCACTCCTGACGTAACTCGCAGTGACTACGAAAGGGAACTAGACTTTTTCCACCCAAATTGTGCAACCTATTTAACATTTCCAGCACCTGTGCCCCAGTATCTATTCATAAATTCATGCTCATCCATCATAAAGTCTTGGTACTTCAGCTCTGAAAGCAAAAGCGACTTGGGGCTAACAATCTCTCTGCACAGTTGGCACGTAGCCTCCCACAATTGAAGGCGATGGCCTTTCGCTGAATTACTTTGTCCTTAATCAATGACACTGCGAGTAAGAAATATATTCTGAAAAATGAGGACGAGCCGTGTTATCAATCAAACATATCTGCGTTGTGTCTAATTGATTAGCCAAATACATCACTACGTCTTGTCAGCGTGAACATTCATCATTTAACAAGGATGAGCGAGAGTTATGAGAACATGCACAGGGAAAATCAACTGTAAAATCCACCAATCAAACTGAATGTAGCTGCCTGAACAATCACACAGCAGGTTACTTCTTCAACACTTAGCAGACTCTGAATGTTTCGGGGTTTTTTTACTTTCGCATTCACAGTTTCTAGCCAGAGTATAGTGTTTCTATTGTGTATGTAAACAGCTCTGTTAGATGAGAAGGAAAGATTGTGATGTTCAGGAAATAATTTTTTTTTTAAAGCTTTAGACAGGCATTGTGATGCGGACAAACATTCCCTTGACATACATCCTGGAGATGGAAATAGGAAACAATTAAGTGAATCAGCACAGAGAGACTAGTTTCCCACAACAACAGTGAAACCGGGTAGTGGATCTTTTTATCCAACATCCAAAGGCATATAAAAATCTTTTGTCCCAGACACACAAGCAAATGCTTCCTTTGATAATTCTTTTCACTGTTTTCCAGTTCGGAAAGAACGATGCCAATTAAATGCAGTATCTGTTTTCAAAGAAGGATAGAGACCTAATGGTTTTTGAATGTTGCAGAGAAGAGGGGTGCACTAAATTATTTATGCACCTCTTTCAATAAAGTGACATTCAGTTATTCAAATTACGACATTTAAAAATGGTTTGGTCCTTCTCGACATCGACTCTCCTCGACCCTGTATGCATGAACCTCAATGTGACCCCGAAAGCAGAGCCAAAACATCTCCAGCATTACGCATATGAATACAGATAAGGGAAGCACTTAAATGACTTCTAGCCAGGTGAAATGTGTGATGTTTTGCACCCCTAGTGGCGCCAAACTAAACTGCAGTCTGTTTGTTACACATATTACTTTTTAACATAGGCTACTGCATCAGCCAATTTTGTCTTAATTATATTATGACTTTTATAGGTGTTCGATTGATAAATACATTGTTAACATTTTAAGGGCGGGGATGGGGGGACTACCCTTGTACTATCTAAATAAATCGTTTTGAAGAAAGTCTTATGCTCAACAAGGCTGCATTTATTTGATCAAAAATACAGTAAAACAGTATTATTGTGAAATATTGATACTTGATCATTTAAAATGGCTCTTTTCTACTTCAATACATTTTAAAATGTTCTTTATTCCTGTAAATAAATGGCAAAGCTAAATTTTCAGCAGCCATTAATCCTCTTATGAGTCACATGATCCGTCAGAAATCATCATAATTATGTTCATTTCGTATTGTTATTAATGTTGAAAATTGTTGTTCTGCTTAATGAAAAAGACTTCTTTGATGAATAGAAAGTTCAAAAGAACAGCTATATTGTAGTAGTCAAGACGTTTATAATAATTATAAAGATTTCAGTCAAAAAAACTCTTACTGAGCATAAAACAGTAGTGCACATGCTTCCATTGAGGACAACACAGCTTCATGCTTTTGTCTAATTTTTGACTGAAATGATGGAGAAAACTCACTAGAAAAACTGCAGTCAAGTCACGTGTTTTCTTCTGTGCATTAACCAGTGGTTTGAGTTGACGTCTTTCTATGATTATAAATGATGTTTTTTAGGGTGCCTGTGGACAGTGTCTGTCCATAGAGAGCCATTTTTGAATCCAGTGGCGTAGATGGTGTTGTTGTCCTTACTTATTAAAGCCTGTGTGACATAGATCCAATCAGGAGTTAAGTGTCAGGCCACAGAGGTCTGCCTAAGGCTAAAGCTCCTTGATTAATGTGTTGAAATTTCTTCATGTTGTTCCCATTGAAAATAATGAGGAATGAGTCATCACAAGCTTCCCTCTGAGTCTCGTCTTCTCATGAATAACAATCATTTTTCAGCTCCTTTAGGAACATGAAATCTGCAGATGCACCAGAAATGTATATAATTAAAAGCTTAGTGTTAATTGATTTAGAGTTTTGTTCGAATTTCTGTTGTAAACTGCTTATTGTGATCCTGTGGTAATATATGTTAATAAATTTTTATGAAATGATAGATAAATCTAACATTTAAAGTCTCTGTAAAGTCAAAATTAATGTGTTCTGAGATTGTCACACCACCGAAAAATGTGTTATTAGCCACCCAGACATCACGACCAAACGTCAGCGATTGGTTATGGCAGATCCAAAGTGACTCAGGGCTTTTATTTTCTAATCTGTAAAAAGCAATAAACGGATAAATGGTTCTTAGTTTGTTTTGTGCTTTTCCCCACAAAAAAAACACTACACAATATCAAGAGCAATAAGAAGCAATAATTATTTTTGTCATAATATTGCAGCTTTACCCTCTAATGAGTTCCTGTTTTTTAATTTATAGGCTATTTTACATTATGCATTTTTTGTGGTAATACATGTACATAAGCAGCATTAAGCATGTCAGGTGCAGATTCTGTTCCACCTTGCAGTATAAAGATGACTTTCATTGTAACAGTGTAATAGCACTGTGATTGATTGCAACTGGTTACATTGAAGAATTTGACATTAAAAAACAACAGATACATTTAATAAGGTAATATTTTTAAAAAATTGTCCCTACAAAGGTAAAAATTGATCGTCCGACATTTCCAGGGGGCAAATACTCTCACCCTAACATGGATATAATGAGATGCTTTTTACCTGTGCATCCATGAGCAGGTGTCTCATTAGAGCCATGGATTGGCTCAAAGTATCTCTCTCGGTGGGCAGAAAGGTGTCCTCTTCGTGGCTCATGGCGTTGGGTCTCTTCACCATGAAGTGAGCGATCTGGTCGTTCAGGCTGTTCAGAGATTGCACAGCTGGAGAGAGCAAATGAAAGATGGATCAGAATCATTCCTGAGTGCACACACTTGTACCATATTCCCTATATGGGTTTCATATTATATTATGGTCAAGCTTACATTTAGCAGGAACAACCGCCCATACATAAAGCACTGTTATAACTTCACTGATGGAATAATTGCCTTGTCATTTATATCAGATAACATGAGGCCATGAGACTCTCTGAGATGTTATTGCTTTTCTTAAATTGCTCTGGGCAAAAAGAACATAAAAATAAGCCAGCACTGGCACTCAAGTGTCAACTGTCAACCATAGCAATCAAAAGCCCTTTTCACACGTGTGTAGGGCTTTCAGTGTTTCTGCAACTCTTACAGAAAAACACACTGAGCATTTATCCAGTAATAACCGTAATAGCCAAACACTGTAAAGTAACTGTCATTGTGTTTCATTAAGAATGCTTGCCATGATATATATATATATATATATATATATATATATATATATATATATATATCATGGCAAGCATTTTCTATATATATATATATATATATATATATATATATATATATATATATATATATATATATATCATGGCAAGCATTTTATATATATATATATGAAGAGTTCAGATGCAAAAGCCTCTAAGTGCCATTTGAAATTTTCTTCTAAAATTATCATTTTTATCAAGCTTGTATATTCAAGTTCAGTAATTTCATTTAATTGGCAATGAAGATTACCTATTAATTGTCATTTAAGTGAAATTACTGAACTTAAATATACAAGCTTGATAAAAATGGTCATTTTAGAAGAAAATTTCAAATGGCATTTAGAGGGTTTTGCATCTGAACTCTTCATATATATATATATATATATATATAAAATTTCAACATTTGAAAAAAAAAGAAATGTTTCTTGAGCACCAAATCAACATATTAGTAGTGATGGAAATTTAAAAAAACTGCTTCATGAAGCTTCAAAGCGTTTATGAATCTTTTGTTCTGAATCAATGTTTTGGAGCGTGTATTGAACTGCCAAATTTAGCTGAGCCATTCATAAGACAAACAAAACAAACCCTAACAATTGATAAAAGAACACGTTTGCACAGGATAATCTTATTAGATGATTAAATAATTGCATTTGAAAGATTTTACTTTCAGTAAAAACAATTGCAATAGATTTTAAAAGGCATTTTAATGCATGTTTGACCCAGGTTTTTGTTGCATTTACACTGTTCTGACCACTAGGGCTCACTTTGTGTTTCACAAAACCTCGATATCACTACATATAATTAGAATGATTTCTGAAGAATCATGTGACACCGAAGACTGTGGTGATGGTGCTGAAAATTCAGCTTTGCCATCACAGGAACATAGAGATAGCCTACATACACAGTTTTTAAATTTTAAACATTCTCAACATTTCACAATATTACTGTTAATACTGTAGGCCTATTTTAGATCAAATAAATGCAGCTTTGGTCAGCATGAGTGACTTTCAAAAACATAAATAATCTTACCAACCCTAAACCTTTGAACGGTAATTTATATACTAGCCAATATGAATGGTATTTAATCTACAAAGAACATAACCCAAAAAGTTATAGACTGCTTAAATCCAGATTTAGTCAGATTTAGTTTTTATGCGCATGTCTGGCTTTCCCTTTCTTTCGATGGTCCACAAGGTGATGATACAAGCCAAGGGGCAACTTTTAAAGCAATTTTGCTGGGCAATTGTTGCCCGGGCACTTTCCCATTGAAAATGGACAGCAAATTTCCAATGTCAAGACCAAAGTGATCTGTGTGTTTTGTCGTTAAGAACTCAGCTATCATCATGGCTGCACATCCAGTCTATAATACCACTTGATGGCCAAGCACACACACAGCTGATGCGAATTCTCCACCCCCACGTCAATATCAGGACCTCGTCAGTATTTCTTTTACCCTTTCATTGACGGAGAATGTTACATTGTGTGAGAGATTACTTGCTCCAAGTGAGAATGTAAGTGTGAAATTGAACAGTATCTATATGCCAATGTTGTTTTTAATAAAAAAAAAAAAAAACATTTGCACAAAGCAAACCGATCCACTTTTCCATGTTGATAAGAGCATTAAAATGAGAAAAAAATAATGGGATAAAAGGAAATCAAGAGACAATTAAAATAGATAAAAATGTGAGATTATTAGCGGGTTAACTATGACATTAATGCGATTAATCATGATTCAATATTTTAATCGATTGACAGCACTAAAAAGTTTATAAAATAAAGGAACAAAATAAAGGTTCCAAATACATTTATAGTGTTTACACTCAATGTTTTTTTGCTTGTGCACGTTGCAAATGTTGCGTTTTACCATGTTGCAATTCCAATATTTCATCACAGTCAACAGCCTGGGTTTGCCATCATTGGCAAAGGAGTGCCCATGTGCATGACCTCAGCTGGTATGTGTTTGGATTGCAACCCTTCAGATGATTCGGCTCATTGGCATGCCGTCTGCCTTTCTCTAATCCTTCTCCCATGGGATCGGCTGCTCCCCGTGCAAGCTTCCATTTACCATTAATCCCTCTCACTTAGCGAAGGCTGCCAGAATTATTGTAAGTCCATTACCACTGTAGAAATCTCACATCCATGCCCATTTTAATGCATTTATTCATAGTTCCCGGCAATCACGCATAACCCTTGTTTTCCTCTATCAATCAGAGCATCAGCGTATCCAACAAATTACATGAAGCACATCAGAATTCTTCCACACAACATCACATGGAAGAGTATTCAGTATGGCATTGACCTCAGCTGGCCAGGAAGCTAATGCTGACACATACAGCATGCAATTAGTTTTAGTTTGGCTCATCAGCTTTGATGGCAAACAAGTCAGTGCTGCAGGGTCAGAAGAAGTGAGAATTAGACAGACAGAAAAAGAGGTCATCATCCACTCACCCTCATATCATTCCAAACCAATATGACTTTATTTCTAATGAGAAACACAGAAGAAAAAATACTGATAGAATCTACCTTGGGTTCAACATTAAGGTATGAGAGAGTTTCAGGGCAGGTGTCAGAACGGTAACTTGCACTACTAGGCCGGTGGTAATATAAAAATCTTATATTTTATCATGTACATACATTTCTATACCTTGCTGCAAATGTAAACATATCGTTTTCTGTGATATTGGGCTGTGAAATCATCTTCTCTGAAATCTACTTTTCAAACTTGTCAGGTAGGAAAAATGATCTACAAAACTGTGATATTGTGACTTGTGGTCGTTATTAGAAGCATCAGCAAAAATGGATTGAAAATTAAGATAAGTAATGTTTTGCCGAGCTTCATTTTCCAACAAAAAAGTTTTCTGTGTAATTATAATCAATATTGGATTTCCAGGTAATATCGCTAATTGTATGGAGGCCGAGAGCTCAACGCTTTACAATTGATTTGAATTGATACTTAAAGAACACCTGTGTTGTCAAATTGATAAAGATGTGAAGAGATGTGTTTTTAGTCTAGATTTGAACTTTCAGAGTGCGTCTGCTTCCCGGAAAATGTTAGGAAGATTGTTCCAGAGTTTTGATTCTAAATAGGAAAAGGATCTACTGCCTGCAGTCGATTTTGATATTCTTTTTGATATTCTAGGTATTATCAACTGGCCGGAATTTCGAGATCGCAATAGGCGTGAAGGACTAATGCATCAAGAGCTCACTCAAGTACTGGGGAGCTAAAGCATTAGTGCTTTGTAAGTAATCAGCAAAACTTTTAAATTTATATGGTTTAACAGGCAGCCAATGCAGGGTTGACAGAACCAGGCTAATATGGTGATATTTCCTGGATCTGGTAAGAACTTGAATCCGCTGTAGTTTGTTTATTAAGCGTGCAGGGCAACCACCCATTGAACTCTCTCAGACACCGTATAATTGTCTTGAAAACTAGCAACGCTAAGGGTGCTTTCACATTGGGATCATTGGCTGAGGTCCGAGGCCGAGTGTGATTGTTCTCGGTTGTACCGCAGTGTTGGTCTGGTTCAACTTGATTCTATCGAACCCTAGTGTGTTTACGTACATAGCAAATGTGCGCAGCGTATTATAAAAAACAGAACTCGGGTCCAAAAAAAAAAAAGATCCCACCTGTAATGCACTGACTAACATTAACTAACAATGAGTGCAATTGTTTTAATATTGATCAATATTTGGTAATAATAGTAAAAAAAATTGTATAGTAAAATATGGAAAAAAAGTTCATTTTAAAATAAAAAAAAACATTTGGGGAAAAAATGTTAATATGCAAATGTGAAGTTAAACAATTTATTAATTCCTACAATTTTAAATGTGTAATGCACATCCTTGGGACTTGACAGCCCCAGATCCCATTCACTTACACTGAGAAAAGAACATTCTGTTCTCCTTTTGTCTTCCACAGAGGAAAGAAAGCAATACATGGTTTGAAATGACATGACAAGAATGAGTAAGAAATGATAGATTGTAACATTTTTGGGTGAACATTTTTGAGTCTGGCTAGTGCGCTTCGCCTGCAGTTGTTATTCAACTAGGGAGTCTGTTAGTGCCGAATGTATTATGTAGAAAAGCAGCCCTGGCTGATATGCTTCACTATGTTTAAAACCTCAAGAAAATAGTAAATCCTACTCAATACTCCTTCTGTTCTATCAACAATCTCTCACACACGTCGATTCAGACAGAACGACAGACAATCCAGGTTTACCAGGTCAGTTATATTTAGCCACTATGGTGCTGCCACCCTATTAACAAGTGATAGAATTTGGAGTCATTCATTGGATGAATAAAGCAAGGACCAGTTTGATCTCATAATGCACAGTTAATGAAAACGTAATTAAATTTGGGAGGATGTGACTCAGCAGATCCAAAGGGCCTTAACAGCAAAGACAAGCACAAGGGCATGAAAGAGTCTTTACTATCTTCCTTTCACACTGAGGCATGGATTTAAAATCTGGTGCAGTCAGCTACAGCATTGCAGGGGTCATTTAAGATTTGAGAAAGATACCTTCACATAGAGACAGCAAATACTACCGTCTCCTCTTAGAGTAGCAGTTTATCTTCCATTTCCATGGGTGTATTGTTTTTCGTGTGATCGGAGATGCTTAAATCGCATTTCAGGAAATACCACAATATCTCTGCTATTGCTGACTGTGGCATAACACAATGCTGGAACGGAATCACATTGTTTCCTTATTATCCTCAACCACTCTAGAGATAAAAGTCAGGAATCTTGTTTTTAAAAACACTGAATCCGTTCACCAAAAATGGGAGAAGTTGCTTAAAATTGGCACTGCTGATTTGAAAGTTTGTGCATTGCGTAATAATGTCAAAAATACAGATCATGATCAACGTTTTCCCCTTTGTGTGGATCAGAAAAACTTTTTTCGGTGTTCTGACGATTCCTGCTACCCATCGAGATTTGCTACTTACTGGTTATGCGCATGTGCAGACTCACAGTTGTTGCACTGAAAAAAAAATACTAACTACCATATGAATATTTGTACGGTCAGCCAGCTGAACAAGAATAACTGAAAGTTTCAAAAGCACAAAAATGAATATTTGATGATAATTTTTACTTTTCACACTTTTTTAAAAATAAAAACAGTAGTCTAAAGTATACAGTAGCTACTCATAACTTAGACTTGTATTATAATTGTATTTCATATAATATTAATCGACATTATCTGTGATCGATTCGCGCTACGGTAGCATTTTCGTCAGAAAATCGTTAGAACACCACGACTGAATTATCAAACATTAGTACAGACATATACCACAGAAATATTTCTATATAACATATTCGTAACCTTCCTCTTTCTCAATGCTCAATCTCAAAGTTAGAATTTCTCCAGCACTTTTTCCATGTTAAAATATCTGAAAATGCTAAATTTACAAAAAATTTAGAAGCAGATAAACCTGGGGCCCATTCTTCGTACGTTGCTTAAAACATCCGAGATCAAATGAGACATCCAAGGGAATGTCCTATGTGGGGAGACATGTGCTGGTTACGTTTGTGAGATAATCAGCTAATTATTATTATTATATTAATTATTAAGACCCTTGATCCTCACCTGACTATGGCTTTGTAAACTTCATCCATGATGTGGTTTATAATGGACTGTGGTACAGAAACAGTGACAATGTTACACAATCTTGGCTTACTCTGGCTATTCTCTGCTGCCTCAGACGACGATATGTTTGTCCCGTTTTAGCCACCGTAGCTTCTTCGAAAGGGAGGGGTGAGCAGTGCCCCAACCAAACCGCTAGATGTCTCTAAAAATCACTCACTGCACCTTTAAGGCCTTTACAAGAGAGATCGTATGGAAGAAAGTCAAAGCGTGTGTGGGTTTCTCCATTTACCAATAAGGTCAGTGTCAGAAAACATTATGATTGTGAGACCAGCCTGCCTACCATAAAATGCAGTTGCAGAGCACAGTGGAACAGATTTATGATCAGACCTCTTCTCTGCGAGCACAGCAGCATATCTTGGAATTAAAGCCAAAGCTAAATAAAATGTTTATGGTGCCAACTGACGAATGAGGTCTAATTTCACATTCAGCAGTTTACGAGGTGCGCTTCTGAAGAGGATACCTTAAGATGTGACAGAGGATAATGAAACCACGACATTGAAAGTGACACGGCATCGCATACTGAAACGCAGTGCAATACACTGTTTCAATTTTCCAGCAGTGCGGTCTGTCATGGAGTTTGTGGTTCAATAGAGACAACCAAGAGACTTTTCCCAAGAGCAAATCAATATAGACTGAGTCTCAATACCACTGTAATGACAGAGAGCTATCTGCCTTCACAGCAACGGCTAAAGAATAGAGAGTTTGTTTCGCATTGATCATTTATAGATGCCTTGCAATCAGACCTGTGACAGATTATGACAGGTCCACTGAAGAATGGAGATCTCATTTGGATGTCAACTGTCCCACACAGCTATTGGATTAATTGGCAGGTCAATGAAGAATTCTTAAAGGGATACTCCACTTTTTTTGGAAATAGGCTCATTTTACCACTCCCCCAGAGTTAAACTGTTGAGTTTTACCATTTTCAAATCCATTCAGCCGATTTTTTGATATTTAGAAGAATATCAGTAACCAGACAGTTTCTGGTCTCATTGACTTCCATAGTAGGAAAAAAAATATACTATGGAAGTCAATGAGACCAGAAACTGTGTGGTTACTGATATTCTTCTAAATATCCAAAAAAAATCGGCTGAATACATCTGAAAACTCAACAGTTTAACTCTGGGGGAGTGGTAAAATGAGCCTATTTCCAAAAAAAAGTGGAGTATCCCAAGGTGTCCTGCCTATCAAGAACACGCATACTCTATTTTAATCATATCTTTCTATGGAATAGTAATAGTTAGTACGAGGTTCTGAATTCAGCAAATCACTTGATGCGTTCCTAAATAAATCAGCATTTGGAACGCATCATTTGAGTGAATTATTCAAAGACACTTTCATAAAGAGAATCACTTGTTATGACCAGTGAATGATTCAATGACTCGTTCATTAAGAGAGCCAGTTGTTTATTTTTCTTAAATGAATCAGTGTAATGGATGAATTGATTCAGTAAATAATTCAAGACAGCCACTTGTCGACACATACGGGCATTATGCTCTAAATTATAGAAAGGGTGGAAAGGGTTACTTATGGGATAACATCACAACAATTATTATTGTATAGCCTGTATAAAGTCCAAGACACCTATTAAATATATGTGTGTGTCTGTTACCCTGGACCACAAAATGTTTGAAATTGAGATTCATACATCATCTGAAAGCTGAATAAATAAGCTTTCCATTGATGTATTTGTCAGGACAATAACTGTAACACACTGGTAACAGTAACACACTGCCTCATTTCAAAAGTGGCTGAAATCTTGAAAGAATCAGATTTGTTCATTGCTTTTAAACATTTCTTTTGGGTGACTCTGTATGTGACAGTTCTGATGAAGCTTTACAATCTGATCTGGGAGATGAATGGAAAAGTTCAGACTGTTCAAAGTGACAGTTTCATAATTACATCAGAAAACCGTTTGTCGTCACACACAACAGATTGCAGATTCCCCGGTGGACACATGAAAGAGAAAGACAGAGAGAGAAAAACATCGCTGAACCAACCCTGTGGCCATCTGATCTCTAATCTTGCTCTCAGATGATGACAACTGATGGTTGGGGTCCTCTCTCTCTCTCTCTCTTTGCCTGACAGGAAATGAGAAAAGCCCTGCTGAAGCCAACACAGGGCCGCCCACTCATTCACCCTGCCAGCGTGGCCCCTGGAACACATTACCATGCAAATGACTACACGCAGTCCTCTCTCAGAGAGCGAAATGACACATTAAATGTTCTGACAGAAGATAAAATGCAAAAACTTTCTGAGAACGAGTGGAAAATGATTTCAAGAGTCATAAGCCAAGCCAGGGGTTTATGGATGGAGAGAGATCAGTTCTTTATGAGCCAAAGATGAGATGATAGGATGAATCACACAGATCTCTAATCTGTTATGCATTTCAACCAGGCTTTAACACAAATGTACGATACTCGCCAGTTTCCCACAAAGAGTTTATTTTGGATGGAGGTGAATTTGATAAACTGCATTAATGAGATTAAGCATTATGTTGTAATTGTAATACATGTTGGCTGTTTCTCATATATGATTATGTTGAAAGATTTCAAAATTTCAATGTCACAACAATGTTACAAAAAGGGATGTTGTAGGCCTACGACCATCACTGAAGCTCGATTGCAAGTGTTCTTTAGTTTAATAAACAAGGAGCGGATATCAGCAGCCTCGTTCGGCAGGTAAATGCATGTGAAAAGCACAACTGCAAGTTTTATTTTGCATAAATAAACAGTTTAATAATCAAGGTAATACTGAGTAACATTTCAAACAATATTCCTGGTTAATTTGAGTATTTTTGCTCCACCAAAAATATAAAAATAGTACCAACAAACCAACCCATATTTGGATTCACCTGTCGCGAGTCTCCGGACAACACACAGCAGAGGTGTTTGCATTCCTATAAATCAGTGTTTGAAGGAATCAGTTCATCCGATTCACTCATAAAGAGTCACTTGTGGCCACTTATTGGTGTGTAACAAACAGGACAAATCACCAAACAGTCTGTGGGATGAAAATAATTATTAGTGAAGGCCTGTCTGTAACGAGAATACATAGTGGAGAGAAACAAAAAAAAAAATGAAAATTAAAAAAAATTAAAAATGTTACTTTTTAAAACTTGAGTGCCACAATTTTAGAAAGCCTTATCATACGCAAAACGCTGCAAAGACGTCTAAAGCATGAAAAAGCAGTGTAGTGGAATGAAAAAGCAGTGTAGTGGAATGCAAAAACGCCGCCTTAACTAGAGGGCAAGAAGTGGTACCAAATCGTGTTTCACATAAGTCACGTAAGTCACGTTTTTTATAAATAGAATGGATCAAATGGATTAAGGTGTATTGCAAAATGAAATCATTAAAAAAGCCGGGTTCACACTGTACAATTTTGACTACAATTTGGCTGTTTGAGACAAATGTTAAGAATCCTAAAAGATTCTTCTGAAATTCTCTCCTCCATCAAATCTCTCCTCAAATCCCTGCAGAGTTTAGTTCCAACCCTAAATCAAACACACTTCAACAAGTTATTCAAGGTCTACAGAGTTTATTACGAATAAGTGAGTTGAATCATGGTTTGAGCTCAAATCTGTAGGACAGTGGCCCCCCAGGGCTGGATTTGAGGAACTCATGTCCAAGGCCAAAATCTGAAGTCTTTGATCGCTAGTTTTCATGAGCTGATTAATGAACATTGCAATCAAATTTTACCCCTGACGAAATTCTGGCAATGTCAGAAGCAATGTCGACATTTTGAAATCGAAAGCGAGGCTCCGGTGGGAAGAACCCCAGAAGTACAGATAGACAACAATCCCTTTGACTACCTGAAGCTGCTGCCACGATTTACACTATTGGATGTTAAAGGGCTACTCCACTTTTTTTGGAAATAGGCTCATTTTACCACTCCCCCAGAGTTAAACTGTTGAGTTTTACCATTTTCAAATCCATTTAGCCAATTTTTTGATATTTAGAAGAATATCAGTAACCAGACAGTTTCTGGTCTCATTGACTTCCATAGTATATATATATGGAAGTCAATGAGA
This sequence comes from Cyprinella venusta, assembly GCA_038021265.1. NCBI lineage: Eukaryota > Metazoa > Chordata > Actinopteri > Cypriniformes > Leuciscidae > Cyprinella > Cyprinella venusta. Next base: position 21,653,047 of record CM075879.1, read on the forward strand.
CCAGAAACTGTCTGGTTACTGATATTCTTCTAAATATCAAAAAAAATCGGCAGAAAACATTAGAAAATGGTAAAACCCAACTGTTTAACTCTGGGTGAGTGGTAAAATGAGCCTATTTCCAAAAAAGTGGAGTATCCCTTTAATATCCAATATAGTATATGCATAAAGTTTAATTTATAATTTCATTTATAAATGAATTTCACTGTATATAGTCTGAAAGAAATGTATATGTACATTTTTAGAATAACTCACTTCTACGCAACAATACGCAATCGTATTCGTGTCTCTATGATTATAGGCGACATTTCCGGTTTTCTTCCCACTGGAGCCATTTCAAAATGGCGACTGCGTGAAATCAGCGTATTAGTAGGACAACACTATACCACCAACCAACTCCACACAAATCGTCTTAGTTGTTGTTCCATTTTTCTTTTCAAGAGAAGCTACGATCAAAATTAATCCTGTTTTTGTTTGCTAGCCACAATTTCTATCCACAGTCACCAAACATGTCACTGATTGATGAAGTAAAACTCCGGACACGTATGCATCCGTTTTTAATGCGTCTTGACTGCCGTATAGTCTGACAAGAATGACAACTAATATCCTACAGTGTGACATGGCATACAGGGTCATGTTCAAACAGTCTGACAAGCAACAGTGGTAAAGGACTATTATAAATCGTACAGTGTGCAGTATTCATAACAGCCTCAACATGATCCTGCCATACCGAGACTTGACTCCAGTTTATCCTCCATTCAAATTCAGTTTAGCTCTACAACAGCATTTCTGATGCCTCCAGAAGCAAAGAAACAAAAGATGAGAGCAAGAAAGAAACAAATTCGGAGTACTATTATGTTCAAGGGGGAATCTGATGAGGTCTTTGATTCCTCTGTAGCTGTTGGGAGCAAAAGGAGTCACTATGGGGTACCGTCTGCCAGGGCAATTTGAGAGCTTTCCAATGGCTTCACACTTCAAAAGTGAGGAGCAGAGTTAGATGAATGGATGTTTGGTCCCTTGCAGGTTTTTCGAGTGCACCAGGGAATGCATTCAGCATCACCCCATTACCAAGGAAAAACACAACCAAATCAAAATGGAGACAAAAACAGAAAAGAAACAAGAAATGGCTGCAACTGCCTTCAAGGGGGAGCACGGTCCCGTCCTTTTAGCCTCACAAACAAACAATGAAATCAGATTCCAGAATGGCATTTGGGAGAATAGTAATGCTAATTGCCAGCCAGTGGAAGCCTAGACAATTTTGACAATTTTATTATAGTTTTCTAAGACTTTGTTTTGCATATTATAACAGAATTCCACACCATTTGCATCACTCACTCAGGAACCTGTAATTTTGTTGTTTACATCACCGTAATAAACGGCTATCTTTGACAGTGCGCAATCCATTCCCTGAGTGCTTTTGATTGTATGGTCTCCTGAGAGGCTGACTGTATGAGCCTGCACCTGCATTCCTGATACAAAGAGACTTAATGCATTTGCCGTTTTGGACATGATGATTTGTCTCCACAGGACAAGGTATACAAAAAAAATCAACGGCTTTTCATTCAACGGCTGTGTTCATGAGTTTTCAGGGATTTTTAGCATGTGTTAGCCATCTGTGACCATTTAGACCTTTGCACCTCTGCAATTTGCTCCAAGCGAGAGCGAGAGACAGACAAGAAGGCTAGTTACAGTGTTGTACAAGGTCAGTCCTCAGCAGGAAAAAAATTTAAATGCGGTGATTTCCGAAAACATGACTCAAATTGGTCTAAACCGTTAAAGGGATAGTTCTTCCAAATTAAACTGTTTAAGGGATTTATATATATATATATACAGTATATATATATATATATATATATATATATATATATATATATATACACTGTAATAAAATATTTTCATGATTTGTAATCACACCATTTTTTCTTTTGTCAAATCAACTTAAATAATTTATGTGGTTCAGATAACATAATATTTTGAGTTTCTGATGATTAAATCAATCTCCTTCATTGTATTAACTCAATTTTTCCATTTCAATGAACTTTTAAGGCAACCAGGTTACTTCATTTTTTAAGTTAAACCAACAATATTTTTTAAGTGATATATATATATATATATATATATATATATATATATATATATATATATATATATATATATATATATATATATATTAGATAATGCATAATTAAAGACTGTTACTGATCAATTTAAGTCTATTAATCAATTGTAAATAATAGCAGTTAATTTTGGCAACACTAAAAACTAAATCTACCAAAAAAGTAAACTGAAGCTAGAAAATTAAATCTAAAATAAAAAGTAAATAAAATCAAATACAATTAAAATTAAATTAAATCAAATAAATAAACAATAGTCAAAACTACAATAAAATGAAAAATAGAAATTAAACAAAATTGATATTCGCAGTCAAGTCATATGGACCATTTTTACGGTACATTTTGGTCCCTTTAAACATATTTGGAGCTTGACCATGCACCATTTACTTTAATTGTAAAAGAGTAGCATTAACATTCTAATAAACGTATGCTTTTGTGTACAACTGAAGATAGAAAATCACATCTGCTGCATCTGAAATTGTATACTGTTTATTGTGTATGTATATTGTGTATACATTTGGTTTTGAACTTACTTTGCGACCGTTAAAAACTTTGTTCTACAGTATGAATGAAATCCGGACATACTTCATTCGCCATATTGTCATTGTCGTGTAATCTACGGTGTCATGCAGTAACGTCACTTCACCTCCATTCGCAATCCTCTCACTTGGACGCATTGAATAGTAAAGTGTCTATCAAATGCACACTTCAGAATCTGTCTGGAAGCAATAGGCTATTATAGGTCATCCAGGTATTTTTCACCTTCTGTAAATTCGAACACACTACTCGGCTCACATAGCATTTTTCATCCAATATATAGTATTGAAGAAGGCATATTATGATGCAGCGACGGTTTGGAACGACATAAGGATGAGTAAATGATGGCAAATTTCATGTTGGGGTGAACTATTCCTTTAAGGACTAGTAGAGAGGCTCATCACAAGCCATGACATGGCTTCTCTAAAACTAACACTGAAGCAGGTCAGTCGTACCTCACCGCTGTTTCTTCAGCTTAGATACATCCACTGCCATTTTCCCAGCCTGTCAGTCGCCTCCCCCGAGGCCTCCTCAACCACCCTGACTTTCATTGTGAAACAGGCTTCTTTGGCTTTGAGGGGAACATAGGGCTGGTAAGCACCTCCACAAAGCCTCTAATCAGTGCCATACACAAACTGCAGTCCCCGAGCCCTCGAGCTCTTCCAAACTACAGCCCTGACTGGCTGAATGCAACCGCACTGTCAGACGTTTACTGGGCAGAGGAGGAATTAAAGAAGAGTGCGAGGGAATAAGCATTTAAAAGTGTATGCGTCAGCAGTCACACACACGATAAAACGAAACCAGAAGCAAGGCAGAACTAAATAATAATAGTCTTGTTTAGTAGTAAACAAATAAAGGGAGACCTACATCTGATTATAATAATCTTGCATAAGTCCATCATGCAAAACTGTGACCCAGGCATAGAAAATGATAAACGTAACCATTTTCAGTGACTGAACCCTGGCTCTTATCAGTTAGGATACATTAAGAGTTCTGCTGACTCTTCAGGAAAAGTTGCACAGCCCTTAAGATTTATACAACCAACTTTAAATTGAATTCTCTTTATGTTCCTCGATTCACTTTTATACCTTCCAGAAATATTCATGTGATGTCTCCCATTTAACTTCCGTAGGTGAATTGTTTCCATAAGCTCAAGGATTCTGTCAACTGAATTACACAGCAATGAATGACCACAAATGTGATCAGAATTCAAATTACCACAGAAAACTCACATATTCCCCACATACTTGCTCTTAATCCCTTTAAAACGTTCAGTATGAAGCGGTCACAATGTTTAAAGCAACTGAAGTTCTCTTCGGTGACAAATTATGCCAAGACCACTGGCTCAAAACTTTATAAAACATCCCTGGCTTATGAGGAAATTACAGCTTTGAACTCTTTCACTGCACACAACTGTATTGCTGTGCTTGTGACTGCCAGTAATTGCATTAATATTTATTGAAGTATTAAAACCTCTTCCCAGATAAGACTGCCGAGAGGACCTACTCGTTCCCTCTTCTAACAATAACAAGGCAGATAGAGTGAACTTCATTTTTTTTTCTTCTCAACAAAATTCAAAGTATTTCAACAGCCGCTATAATCAAAATTCAAATGAGGGTGGGGAAAACTCCCTACATCAATAAATGAAAGTTTAACTTAAGACCGTCTCAGCGCCGGTTTCCATGGTGACAAAGCAGCCCTCCTTTGCTCTCAGATCAATGTTAATGTCACACATGCCGCGAGGCTTTGCTCTTATCATTGGAGAGCTTTTTCCCATGGCTGTCCTCCAAAGATTGCTAGACTGCTTTACACTGAGAATTATACTGAACATCATGTTGTTGGAAGGGACAGTGGATTGTTTCATAAACAAATAAACTATTGTGTATGATTAAAAGACGCGTACGCAAACGGATCTATATGAACGGTGTGCAATTCTATGCCTTTCCAGATTTCCACATTCACCCCCCACATATATACATATAGATACAAACTGACACACACATATATTTATACACATATACAGTATAGGCCTACTCATATTATATATTTACAGTTTTTTTAATGAATTTTTTAGATGCAAATAATTGCGATGAATCAGTTTTGCAGCACTTATATAGCCTAGCACAAATATATATAAAATGAAAATAATAAAACATTTATGCTATATATTAGGGCTGTCAAGCGATTAATCGTGATTAATCGCATCCAAAATAAAAGTTTGTTTTTAAATATTATATGTGGGTGCACTGTGTATAATTATTTTGTATAAATACACACACATGCATGTATATTGTATATTATGTAAACACAAACTTTTATTTTGGATGTGATTAATCGCGATTAATCGTTTGACACCCCTACTATATATATATATAGTAGGGTATATATATATATATATATATATATATATATACACACATATATATATACATATATATAATATATAGTAGGGCTGTAATATATATATATATATATATATTACAATAATTTAAATTATTTAGAGTTAGAAATATATAAATTAGTTATCTTATAAATACGAGAATGTGACCCTGGACCACAAAACCAGTCACATGGGTCAATTTTATGAAATTGAGATATAGAGGCGATATAGGACAATGAAAATCTGGAATCTGAGGGTGCAAAAAAAATTGAAGCTTTGAGAAAATTGTCTTTAAAATTGTCTTTTTTTGTTCACGATTTGCAGCATTTACTCACAAAAATACATGTTTTATATATTTACAGAAGGAAATTTACAAAATATCTTATCCTAGATATCCTAATGATATCTACTTAATATCCTAATGATCTTTGGCATATTGTTGGCTATTGCCACAAATATACCTGTGCTACTTGTGATTCAGGGTCACAAATTAGTAATATCTTTTGTAATATCTATCTTTTTAAAAAGTTACATTATAAATATTAAGTCATATACATGTATTTTTCATATCAATATTTATAAATGTGTTACATAAACATTTTTTGTTGTAGTGCTGAGAATTGAACCCATAATCAGTGACTAAATGCATAATGCATACTGACAAACTGAAGCGTATAATAACACACTAATGGAGGTTACTAATGTACTCAACTGTTAAAACAACAAATGTAATAATGTTAGCGGTGAATAAATATGCATTACATGTTAGAGGTAATAGACTTACTAATAAGTCAGAGAGTTGAGTGCATTTCTGTAATGAAGCAACATTTAGCAAATGTCAACCAGTCACCTCTGAAGACCCGCAGCCCGGATACTTCAACCACAGACTAAAACATTTGTATCAAGCCCTTAGAGAACTAGTCTTTACCTGTCACACTTAATCATGGGTGCACCTAAACTACATGGCAAAGTTTTTTTCTCACTGACCTGCTCTTAAAAGTAGATTAACCCCATAGTGCAATTTGAATTTGTCCTCAGCCAATTGCAACAGTTCAGGGCTTCAGGGCTGTTGGTCTCAATTTTCTCAATTATAGCATTCAGGCGGGTTCTGAACGGTTCCCTTCTTGTGTGTTTTTCTTCTTGAATGATTTGCGTTTTACTGTCTATTCAACTGCTTAGAGCTCAGGGATTTTCAAGCACACACTTGACATATTGACTGCAGTCAGAGTTCATTCTTTGGATTATTTCAACAGCATCATCAAGAATATCCTCACACCCATCAGTGAACATCAAGGGAAGAATGGCTATGCTTCAGCTCAATTAGCTTTTTAAGCATTTCAAAATGCTTCCCATCACATGATTTAACAATTATCTTGATATATGCAGATTTAAGCGTGCCAATCAAACGGATCTTTACGCATTCTGCATCGTTATTGTAACAGAGCGAGTCAAATTCATTACACCTCAGCAGCTGCAATTAGCACTAAAAGTGTTACCAGATTGAGAAAAGTCAACAAAATGTCTCCCTCACATTGCTTGACTGATTCACTGTTTAAAGAAAATCATTTTATTGGAGGCGTCTTGGCACCTTTTTTATTATTTAACACTCAACTAAATACGCTTATAGTGTCAACCGTTAAATCATATTAGGATGAGCGAGACCGGTATGAAATTTCCTACATCTGACTTTCCAAAGAGACAATATTGCCCCCATATGGCTCTGAAAGTAATAGCAAATCAAGCAACACAAGGAATGAACATGAACCTGATTACAGAAGAACAGTGATTAAACCACAGACACATAAATATGTCTATGCTGACAACACATTTTATTGTAATTATAATAAAGAATAATGAGAAAGACTAGGTAAGGAATGGAAAACTGGCATATTGATACTGGCATAACTTTTTTTGAAAAACATGTGAAACTTTGTATTATGCAAATGTTCTGATGCTTCATTATCTCAGAGATCATGCCATTATTTGAATTTTTAATTCAAGTTTATTGAAAAATGTGATAAGTCTGAGAAATAGATGTTTAATATTTTGGTTGAAATATCTTTTTTTAGTATTACACTTTTTTTATTTTGCAGTGTGCATTATGGGATACAGTATACTGTAAAAAATATTGTTGGTTTAACTTAAAAAAGAAAGTAACCTGGTTGCCTTAATATGTTAAGTTGATTGAACAGGAAAAAGTGAGTTAATACAATGAAGGAGATTGATTTAATCATCAGAAACTCAAAATAATAAAGTTATCTCAACTAAATAAATTATTTAAGTTGATTTGACAAAAGAAAAAATGTTGTGATTACAAATCTTGAAAATATTTTTTTACAGTGAAAATATTACAGTAAAAAGGGGGTATTCCACTATGAACAGCATACTTAAATACTTGAATTAGCACACTGTGCACAGTAATCATATACTGCAGAAATAGCCAGAGAGGTATGCGATTTTTAACATATGATAATGAACATTTTTATACTATGCACATTATATAACAGGAAAGAATGTGCAGTATAGTGATTCAGCCATTCAGCATACATAAAAAGTTCATACTGTGATCAGCATACATACTAGTACACTAGTATGCCCTTGCAAATATAGCATACAATAATATGCATAAAATACACAGTATACTATATAAATATGAAGTGAAGTGTGAAAATTAGCATACTCCGCACAGTACACACTACCAAAGGGGTCACACTATTTGGGGTAGGATTTTTAAATGAAATTGATACTTTTATTCAGCACGGACACATTAATTTGGTCAAAAGTTACAGTCAACAATTCTGAAAAAAAGGGTCAAAAATAAGCAGCACAACAGCAAAAATAATAAGTATACTAATAACGTTTTCGTTAGCACCAAATCAGCATGTAAAATGATTTCTGAAGGATCATGCAGAATGGCTGCTGAAAATTCAGCTTTGCCATCACAGGAATATATTACATTTTAAAATTAGGGCGGGAAACGATTAATCGCGATTAATCGCATCCAAAATAAAAGTTTGTGTTTCCATAATATATGTGTGTGTAGTGTGTATAATTATTTTGTATATATAAATACACACATATGCATGTATATATTTAAGGGGAATGTGTTATTAATATATCAAATATTTATATTTATGTATAATAATAATTTTGTATAAATATAGATAAAGTATATACATGCAAATATTTCTTAAATGTTTCCATGCATATGTGTGTATTTATATATACAAAATAATTATACACACTACACACACATGTATTATGTAAACACAAACTTTTATTTTGGATGCGATTAATCGCGATTAATCTTTTCCCAGCCCTATTTAAAATATATTCATTTAGAAAAGAGTTACCTTTAATTGTAATTATATATTTCACAATATATCAAAATCTTACCGACCACAAATGTCTGAATGGTTGTACATTCTACTTGAATGCCATTCTGAACACAGAATACTCAATGTGCATTCTACAGGAATAGTAGTATGAAAGCATGCCAGTCCGAATGAATGATCTGTGAGCAAAGCTGATTTTCAATATCATATGGTCATTAATGGTCCTTATCTAATAATTTGACACCAGTGCAGCACAGTTACTCACAGAGGGGGGAAATTGAGGTCAAGTCTGCACGTGGAGTTGAGCAAATTGTTAGCATGCCACCGGGATGCAGCCGTGTCACACTAGAAGTGGAGCGACTGCCCTCCTCAGGTGAAATCTTTGATCAGTCCGCCACCTAGTGAGACATCCCGCAGTACAGCTCTTCATACTTTGGATGCCTTCTCACTGAATTCAAGCCTCTGGAAAAACAGATTGCTATACAAGCTCTGACTAAGCTTTTGAAGATAAAAGCCTCTTCTGACCCTTTGATAACCAGCCCAGGGCTTACAGTGGACTAGCTGGATGCCTTTGAATTGCATTACACATTTTCCCCCTTTTTCCTCTTAATGCTAGCCAGGCCTTTTAGAGACAAAAGGAGAAAGAATTAAATTGACATTAGGGCTACAAGGAGCACAAAGCATCAATTACACTTGTAATGAAGCATGTAACGATAGGGTAGATGAGCAGTTTTGTGGGACAGGGTCGTCCATATTGATCCTACTAAACAAGAGGTCAGATCGCATTTGCATACTCAAGCGCCATTTCTTTTCCACAATGCAAAAGGACACAAATTAAGTTCAAATAGGTCTTGCTACAGGCATTTCTGAATATAAAACGGGCACACCACAATAACGAAGATCTTAAATGCCAGCTGACATTCGGTTCATGTTGACGAGTGACGGTGAAATCAAATTACCTTTGATACAGTGGAATATTCCACATGCAAAATCTATTCATGAGATGCAAGCCGCTGCTGGCTTTTTTTTACAAGCAGACTATAGAGAAATTTAACTGCATACAAGAGAAGTATTGTGTGTGTCTGTTAAATGGAATATAATTGTAAATGTAAGTAGGCCTATATATGCATATTCTCCCAGCTGAGACTCGGTATGAGCGAACAGTCAAAGGGAACTTTTAACATGCGAGGAACAGATAAATATGGCTAGGTTGAGGCGTCCCTGAGGCAGATTAGCACTGACACAGCACACGTCGATTTTTAATGCCTCGATGATGCGCTTTTGAAAAGCAAGGACTACAGGGAGAACCTGTGACAAGGCTTGAGCCAATTAAGGGTGTTTGTGTGTGAATGCCAGCGCCTGTCATATTAAGAGGAGGAAAGTGGGTCAGCACTTCTCAACACCTCTAAAAAGAGAACGCGAGCGTCAAAACTTTTCCTAGACGAAAGAAAACGAGACCTAGCGGCGCAACGGGGATTTGTTTAGGGTGCTAAACATGTCATTTTGAAACAGCGCATTGTTATGCAAACATCATTTTTCACAGAAATGTTCGCGTCATAACTAATGCACAGGTGTTGTAAATTGGAGTTTGTTTGTTTTTTGGGGGGGAATAGCAGGCATTACATGTACTAACTGCATAACTGAAACAGGTTCCTGAGAGATCACAACAGTTCTCTGCTCTTTTTCCCATCAAAAACACTGCCTATGAATCATCTTGCAATTAGCTGAAGTTTGCAAAGATGGCTGAAATCTGCTAGTCATTATTGACTAACCAAAAAGGAATAAAGGTATTTCTGTCAAGGACCACTATCGTCAAATGCGATTGACTGTTAGCATACAGTTAGGATTGGTGGTATGGTTCTGTTCTGGGCGATAACTCTCTGTGCATCCATGCTGTCTAGTATGGGTTAAAGCAGGGAGAGTAGTAATAACCCTCCTTAGGGTAAACAGACCAGAACCAACATGAATGTATTGCTGATATCAGTAATTCATTTTAATGAACAACATAATTAGAGAAATTTGGTCTGATGCAGGAGGAATCAGAATGCCAAAACCTGACCTGAAAAAAGTTCCTGGGACAAACAGTTCCTGGTAATTGCTGTGGAATTGCGGTTTAAGTAAGAGAAACTCAGTTGCTTATCAATCCAGTATCAGTATGACCTGCAGAAGCAGAGCATTGTCTTCACAGCAGGCTGCCATCACTTGGTTTAAATAATAAAACATGTAGTAAATAAATAAAGTAGCCTTTATGAGATTATGTGCTATCTTCAAGTTTCCATGTAAGCTAACATGTTTTTTATATTAATCTTTTTAGCTTAATTTGTTTTGCATGTTGTTCATTTAGGCTATTTATTATTTTATCTCTCATGTGACATAACTTCCATGACTATGTTATGCTAATTTCACATTTATTCCATATAGAACAGAATAGGTATTTATTCTATATAAGCTTATTTAACTTTTATTTATTTGTGAATAAAAATAATATACATTTTTATATAAAAATTTATTTTAAAGTACTTTTAAATGTAAGGTAAAAAAAAAGTATTTTTAATTTCTCATTATTAATCTACGGAAGCCCTGAACCGCAACCTAAAAAAAAAAAGTCAGTAAAAAAAAAAAAAAATCTTAAAAAAAATCTAGCATTTCGAGATTAAAGTCGAAATGTTTTGAGATTAAAGTCGAAATGTTTCAAGAATTAAAGTCGAAACATTGTGCATTCATAACAGTGCGCGTCCACTGGCTTAGACCCATTCCTAAACATTCGATGTGCACTAAATTTAACCTTATGAATTATTTACCTGCTGACTTACTACTATTTAAGCTGACAAACATTATCTGGTTTGAATTAAGGAGAAATGGAAGGAAACGATGTATCAGGCCATGCTTTTTGTACCACCTACTCAAACTAAAACCTATAAAATATTTAAAGGGGGTTATTGAAGATGCTGTGCTCACTAAAAGCAGCCTCATTTTCAGTCCATAATCCAGACATCTTTGTTCAAAGTGCAAGGAGAACAGGCTCTCAGTTCAATGATAGATGGATCACTCATCCTGCACAAGACCAAGACCTGCATGAATTAATCTCTTCACCCCCGACTCATTTCCCCTCCGCCTGCCGCTGCAGAATATGACCTCATCCCCCCGTTATTCAGTCTGATGGAGAGACAAAACAAAGGATGGTTATGTGCAGAGGGTGGATTTTCCCTTCCATAAATCTGACATAGGTTGCTTAGACTATGGATTGTGATTGTTTACCTCCATCCATAGCTGAACAATGCTGATGCAGGCATTTCAGGGCACAGGGAGCTTTTAGTCAGCAGAAGATATCGATTGCCCATAGCCAGGTTATGTCAAAAAAAAAAAATGTTACTGCCATGTTGAGTCAATCAAGTGCCTTCACTGGGCTGGACACAATGAACTCTATGTAATGGTGCAGCCTCAGATGTCAAAAACTGACAGACTTGTCGTGCACTGAAAATAAGCTGCCTGTGGGACATTATTTTAATTGTAATAAAAAGTTAAATGTTTTGACTGATTTTAAAATGTTCATGACTTAAAATCCAACATCGCTGTAAGTTCTATCTATCTAGATTAAATAGCTATAAAAAAAAACATATTTACATGGTTTTAAATTATTCAATATTACATGTTCCATCTCATGTTCATCTCATAATAAATGAATAAAAAAATGTAAAAATTAAATAAAAAGTTTAAATTCCACACAGACGTCAACACTTGGTACATGAAACAAACAAGGCCAACAATCAACTAACATATTATTTTTAGAAGAACAAAAACGTCATCTTGACATCACAAGACAAGAAGTCACTAAATGTGACAACAAAATCAAAGAGTGTACATAATACAGTCAAACAATGCAGCCGTTTTACAAATGAAAATTAGCCCATGATTAATGCCCCGTTTACACGAAGGGAGGACGCAGATATTTCTCTGCGGTTGGGCCTCTTATTTACACGAAAACCCCGTTTTTATCACAGAAAACTGGCACAGCGCGAGCAGCGCAAACAGAGCCTTTTCAATTCATTCTTATGGAAGTTGAGCTTGCGCAGTACCAGCTTGCTTTTATGTTAAATTAAAAGTGGTTTGTGTGTTATGCTTTAATAACAAATCACAATCATTTCTTGGACAATTTATCGTCCAGCAAAATTTGCTGTCGTGACAGGCCTATTCTCAAACGTCACATTTTATAACCCCCGGAGCTGTGTGGAGTTCGTTTATGATGGATAGATGCACTTTTTTGAGCTTCACTGCCATTTTAAAGCTTGGAAGCGTCATGGTGTTTATTAATATAACTCTGATTATATTTGTCTGAATGAAGTAAGTCATATACACCTAGAATGTCTTGAGGTTGAGTAAAGCATGGGCCAATTTTAATTTTAAAGTGAACTACTCTAAGCACCAAATCAGCATATTAGAATGAGTTCTGGAGGATATTTCATTACCTTATGTATTTTTTATCAAACAAATAATACATTCTTATTATTCTTAAATTGACTATTTTATTCAACATTAATAATCACAAATGCTTCTTGAAATCAGTCTAGCTATTGCATATATATATATATATATATATATATATATATATATATTACTATAGATTCTATGGAAATTGGAAATTGGATTCTTTAGTCTATTTTCAGGATTATTTACTGATTAAGGTTCACCAAAAGCTGGTTGTATATGTTGGCCCAAAAAAAAAAAAAAGAAAAAAAAAAAAAATAATGACCGTTCTTAAAGTTCAGATCCATCTACCCCAACTATGTTGATCATGAATTAAATCAAGAACAAGGAAGACCAGGGCAAACAATGGCCATTAGAAAAGACTGCTTGGTACTGAGTGTTCATCTTCAAGCCTAAGGCTTCCGAGTGTACCTCTCATCATAGTAATACCTTTAATCATCTCAAATCAGCGAGACAGTTTGCCCCATCTCTGCCTCAGATGTCTAAATCAAGCGTTGCCTGGAGGAAACCCAAAGTGTGACTGATCACTAATAAGCTTTAGTCTATTACATGTCACCAAGCAAAGCCAACATGGCTGCTGACACCAGAACTCATAGAGGTGTCCTCATTTTACTTAATCTTTCTTGCTTAAAATAAACCTCTTTTGTCACACCTCTCAATCCCTGTTTGTCAACACAAGCTGAATTGTTCGGTAATATCTACTAGTTTGCAAGCAAATGACAGCAGCACTCCTCCTCGAGCAATGGATGAGGCAGAACAAGCAAAGATAAAGCTTGAGCCTTAAGTCAAATGAAAGTCAAAGCATATAACATTCAACACCGTTTTCATAATGCATCCATGAAGAGCAGGCAGAATATTCCTCCCATGTTCTTTAATATGTCCCAATCCTACAGGCTTAGCCAATAGCATCTGACGGAGAGAAAAAACACATCTACCCAGGTCTATGTCAGGAGACTCATCACTATTGAGCAGTAAAATGTACCGTTTTAATATTCAAGTCACGTCTTGCACACAGATGGGAGAGCGGTGTGTGTCTAAGACTAAAACAGATAAGAGTGTTAACTGAAAAAAGAACAATAATGTGTTTCTATAGCAAATGCACATGGTTCTCCAACCAACGAACAAGCTAACTGAATGGAAAATTCCAGCAAATGTGACACTCTTAAAGGTTATATCAACCAAAATCACATTTTATGGCTCATGCGTGAGGTGGTGAATGATTTATTAAATGTTTGACATCCATTTTGTCAAGAATGTTCATGGCGACAATGTAAATGTGGGCAGTGCTCAAGCTTTGAGATTTGTTACTGAAACTGCACATTTTAAAGGCTTGTCCATCTGAAAAGCTACGGGGTCCAAAAGCCTCTAATTCCTCTATTTTGAATTGAATACATGCACATTTTCTTTTCTTTTTTTTTAACAGAATAACAATTGAAAAAAAAATGTACTCGATCCATTACAGAATTCACTATACTCAGAATTTTATATTTAAATATAAAACCATGTATTCGAATCCTATAAATATACACACTTTTTAAAAGGTTTTGAAGAAATATATATATATATATATATTAGGGCTGGGAAACGATTAATCGCGATTAATCGCATCCAAAATAAAAGTTTGTGTTTCCATAATATATGTGTGTGTAGTGTGTATAATTATTTTGTATATATTAATACACACATATGCATGTATAATGTATATATTTAAGAAAAATGTGTTATTAATATATCAAATATTTATATTTATGTATAATATTAATTTTGTATAAATATATATAAAGTATATACATGCAAATATTTCTTAAATGTTTACATGCATGTGTGTGTATTTATATATACAAAATAATTATACACACTACACACACATATATTATGTATGTAAACACAAACTTATATTTTGGATGCGATTCATCGCGATTAATCGTTTCCCAGCCCTAATATATATATATATATAATAAGTTATGTTTACCCAGGCTACATTTCTAACAACTGATTATTTTATTATATATTAAAATGTAATTTATTCCACCGATGGCAAAGCTGAATTTTCAGCATCATCACTCCGACATGATCCTTCTAATCCTAATCCTAATCTAATCCTTCTAATATGCTCATTTATTATAATTATTATCATTGTTGGAAACAGTTGTGTTGTGTAATATTTATGTGTAAACTGTGATTCTTTGATAAAAAAAAGAAAAGAAAAAAACATTTGTAATATTTTGTAAGATTGTCTTTACTGTCACTTTTGATCAACTGAATGCATCCTTTCTGAATAAAATAAGTACATATACATATATTTTTATAAGTATTAAATATATTCCAGATATACTGCAAAAAGTAAGGGAGTTACACAGTAAATCCTATGTAAAAGCAGAGGACCCAAATAGGCTCCAAGTGATTAAAATGATTCTCTCCATGGAGAGGAAAGAGCAGCATAATCTGCTGTTGCAGATGTTAAAAAACGGGTGCTTGGCTACTAAAGCATGACAGAAACTTAATCTCAGAACAAGCCTTTTGCTATAAAACTGTAGTGCAAGGTTTCTTGTACGACAAAGACGGGAGAAAATGCATAAATTCAGAAAGGTGTGAAATTGACCCTTGTGCAGCATGAAGTCTACAGAGAGGAAAATAAGAGAGAGAGAGAGAGAGCGACGGGGAAGGTAGGGGAGGATCTGATAATATTAAGCAGTCTTCAAGTTACATAATGAAAACGAAATATGTGGATTTAATCCCACATTCCGGAAGACGTGTCAAATTTTCTAAATAAATAAATTAAAAACACGACGCACTTGCCACAGACATATTATGAGATCCCTTTGAAGTGGTTTCAGAAGAAAACAAATTTGCATGCAGGAAGTTCTTTAGCTGCTCAAGACTTGCCAGCTGCCTCTGTCAAAATATATTCCCTCAGATGTAAACATTATTCAGAGCAGTTCAGAACATCATGTGTAGGGACTGATATCCAAAGCAATTTAAGGCTCCAAAGTAACCCGTCAATTGGATAACACTGGCATGCCAAGTTGCAGACTAGCCTATAATCACACACCTAACCTCACGATAAACAGCATCAGGCAAATCCACACAGGCTGATGCTCTACATTTCTGAACTTATTCCTCATGGAAACTCTTCAGGGGGAAGGGTTGTGTGTACTTTTTGCAATTTAGTGGGAGTTACATCACTTTTCTTATTATAAGTAAAATAGTTCAGAAATCTTCCAACTCCAAAGCTTCAATTCAAACAAAACTGGCCCCTGCTTAAAATTCATGAGAACGCTCTAATCAACGAGCGCTGCCTGTAAGCTAAGCCTTTTCTGCACTAACGGCTGCGTTGCCACTTAAAACCAGTTCCTTTCAAATAGACTTAGAAGAAAAATGGATTTCTTTCCAATTGCTTGATATTTGCGGCATTCAATGGACTTGGTACAAAGGTGCTAGTGCTACCCTACAACTTGGCTGTCATTCTGTGACGGTATTAGAAGTGAAAAATGTCCTTTCCATCTCGGCTGCTTCTCAAGTCAATGGCCGGATAGTTGTGAGATTCATTAACAAAGAGAAGCTATCGGATTGGGCACCTATGGGGTTATTATCGGGCCTCATGAGATACATCTAATGACTCTTGGTCAATAAAGATGTGTCAGTAAACCTAAGATATAAACACAGCAAAGAAAGTGGCTCAAGAAGACAATCAATTTTTGCAATAGTTTCTTCTTCACAATCTATCAACAGTACAGTACAGTGTTGTGAGTAACATTCTGTTGTGAGCAACATATGCACAGTGTTAAAGTGACAGTCTGTAAGCATCTAATGTCCCATGAAAATATGCCTGAAAACATATGGGAGGAATAGTCGGATTAATATGCAAGCTGTGCGTGTGGCAACACTTGTGTTTGTCATTACATTGCAACTAGCAACATGCCAGTAGCAGCAACTACTAACTTTCAAAATATGTAAATTATGAAAACAACAATGTAGTGTTTTATATGCATTGGACCCAAAACTTATTTTCACAATAGATGAGAAACAGGTCGACAAAAACTTTAAAATATCAACAAATGTTATCTGCAAATAAATTATGTACAGCATTTTTCAGATTTGAGTCATTTTTGGAAAATATTATATATTTTTCCTCAGCATTTTTATAGGGAAATGTGCTTGTACCATCTCTTAAATATTGTTAGTGTTGTAATTATATGCTATTTTGTTATCTACGCAATGCCATAATATTCAAACTTTTTTAAGATTGGCCTTGGTGTCCAACAATACTGTAGTATTAGGAGAGCTCTGATTATGCTCAGTCTGCACAAATTTAGGACAAGATCACGACTTCCTTCCAAAAGTACACAGATCGGCCCCCTCTTTATTGTTAGAGGTGACAGAAGAAAAGAACTTCGAGACAATTCTGCTGATGCTATTCTTCTCTTACTGCTGTATTACCTCTTCTACATTGAGCCAATGATGCAGAAAGGTCACTTATTCTTGGACTCGGTGCAAAAGCGAACCGGATTTCTGTGCTTTCTGGTCAACCAAGCCCCATAGAGAGAGTATAACAGATAATCATTACATATATCCCTGCTTGTTTTTTTTTTTTACAAATAACAAATTGTTGCATATTTATGTCTAAAACTGGTTGTACATTATACTATTCATAGCTATTTACCCAGGTTTTCAAATTGCCTGTTTTTTGTTTTTTTTGTCTCGATGGGACTAATGGCTTTGAAGATAACAACAATTGTTTTTAAAGCTCAAAATGATCCCGTTACAAACACCATAAGGCAAAACCTGGCATGTTTGGTATCATTGGACTCAGGAGTGTAAGAGGAAAAAGTCGCTTTTTTGCATTTTTAGCTCATTTATTATGGAAATGGTGCGTTTGTGAGGTTGTATGCAAATCAGGCAGGAAGAGGGCGGCTTCAGCCATTTCATGGGATTTGCCATAGAAATATACCATTTTGACACATTTTTAACAGTTATAGCGCCACCGAGTGGTCAGTCACCGTTTCCTTTTTCACACAACGACAGAATGAACTTATACAAAGGTGCGCTGAGTTTGGTGAAAATATCTCATTCCTTTCACGAGTCATGGCCAATTTAGTAAAGGTTGTTATGTTTTGGTGGCCCTTAGGGACCGTGAACAGAATCTTGCTGCACTGGTTTGGGCCGGGCCTGGCCAAAAACCTAGGACTAGTTCGCAAAAATACCCGAAAACCTAGTTCCCCCAATACCCGAAAATGTATCTAGGGTGACGAGCCAATCAGTGCCATGCATCTTATCCAACTTCAGCCGAGGATTCCAACGATGTAAGACACTTGAGCCTACGCCTAACGGTTGAGGAGTTATGAGCCATTTCTTACTTTTGACCACTACAGCGCCCCCGTCAGGCTGATCGGGGCGGGGCTTGGTGACATTGTAGGCGTTGTGAGTACTACCAGCCCCCAGAGTTTCAAGTTTTTACAGTAGCACCTCAATGCAGAACATCAGATCCACGGGAAGGAGTCGGATCACGAACTAAGGGGTGGAGATGGTTAGGATTAGGGTTGGGTTTAGGGAGGGTTTAGGGATCAGGGGGCGGAGTTGGTTAGGTTTAGGTGTATGTAAGGTGGGAGGAGATGGATCTGGATCCGACTCCTCCCCGTGGATTTCATGTTCCGCAGTGAGGACCATCTCAGTTTTTACGACTTACAGTTCGTTCTGCCCGATCAGTTTATACGGAGAATGCTGCATCATGGGAAAATTAACAATAACAATAGGGTTTTCGTATTTTGTGCTTGAACCCCTAATAATTCATTACATTTATATGGTGCTTTTCTCTGCACTAAAAACGCTTCACATAGAAGGGGGAATCTCCTCAACCACCATAAAGAGAGT
The DNA here is from genome assembly GCA_038021265.1 of Cyprinella venusta. Taxonomy (NCBI): domain Eukaryota; kingdom Metazoa; phylum Chordata; class Actinopteri; order Cypriniformes; family Leuciscidae; genus Cyprinella; species Cyprinella venusta. The sequence goes on from CM075879.1 coordinate 21,671,766, forward strand.
GAATAGTAACTAAAATTTTGAAGCCCAAAAAAAGCACATCCATCCATCAAAAAGGTAATCCATACAACTCCGGGGGTTAATAAAGGCCTTTTTGAAGCGAAGCGATGCATTTTTGTAAGAAAATATTTATATGAAACTGGCATCATGGCCATATATATAACTTTGTAAACTATAATCACTGGCTTCCGGTAACGGCCGTACATGAGCCGAGTCCCGGCCGAAGAGTCACCTCTAACCCGACAAATGACATTGAGGAACACCTTGGATGGCTCGAGGGTGAGTAATTACTTTATTTTTGGGTGAACTGAACTGAGTTAGTAATTGATCTGAGCTGAAACTATTTTATTGTGTGAGGAAAAAAGAGAGTGGTGTGCTGCAACATGAAACTGGCATATTGTAGAAATCAGTTGGCACTACTCCAAATCAATGGCTATTATACAAAAAAATTGACCAATCAGAATTAAGTGTTCCAGAAAGACATGTGATAAACATAAGCATGTATGCATGTGTATTCATACTTCGTATACCGTGTCAAGGCACATTTCAGCAGTAAGCACTTTTCTATCAAACATGCAGTGAGGAAAAGAGGTAACTCCTATTAGAGTCACTGGTGCTGCATATTGTGCTATCACTAACATCTGCAGTCACACACACACAAATGAGCCCACACTCACAGCCCAGTCCATCTACGCCTATTACGTCAGCCAAAACAGTCCGTGTGTCTATGGGTGAGTGCATAGACTTGGATCTCAGCCATGCTCATGCATACCCATATAAACACCAACACAGAACATAAAAGCAGAGGCACGCCATGCCAATAAAATCGGCACTGTGGATACTTTTGCATCGCTTGAAGATGATCTTTAAAAACACTTATGGAGCAAACATAGGGCACTTTGATCGATGTTAAAAGAGAAAATTCTTTGAGGTGAAAGTGCACCGAAAAGAACCACATCCTCCTCTGGGAAGACTTTAATGCAAATTGTTAAATATTTTAGTGAAAGAATAAAAAAAAACCTCTCAAATCAGTTCATTGTTTATAAAGGCAGAAACATCAGAAAAATCCACGTCCAGTGCGTCCACGGGGAACGAGACATCAGAATGTCTCGAAACTACAAAATCTCATCATTATGGATGATCCAGAATGTGAGACATTCAAAGCGACGAGCCACAGAGAAGTGGCTGATGGTAATGCATACAGTATTTCGGCACCTCTGAGGCTCAGATATTGCAGAGGAGTCTCATCTTCAGGCACTTCAGAAACACAAATTCAGTAAAGAGGCTTTCAGCGCTCCAAAGCCACACACAGAATATTAATCATGGCAATGTCACACACTCTGCAGACACTAATACGTCCCTGCATACCAAACAGCTAATGAGTTCACAGAAATAAAGCAAACAAAGGGCATTATTTATAAAAGTTTTCTTCTATTTCTGGAGAGCGAACAGAGAGAGAGAGACTTTCATTCAAACAAACCCAACCCGTCCCGCTTCACTGCTGACATTCCTCCCACCAAAACACCCTGCTAACACACACTCTAGCACTCTGATAATGCACATTTTTTAGCACACAAAAATTGACAATCTTTTCCAGCAAGCATGCATTTACTGTGGGTAAAGATGAACTTTAAATTAGATTCTAGTGGTTTAAAGTGTAAGAAAACTCTCACCCGGAAGAAGTAATTTAAGGACAAATCATGCAGTCTAGGGAGGTAGCAACTGAAATCAGGGCGTAAAACCCAATGACATTGGCTACATCTGCATGATATTTTTCTATGCATGATAACCATATCATCACAAATATAAAATTTGCATGTTTGCAAAACCTATATTTTACACATGGAAGCAATCCTGTGAGTTGCTTTGGAAAGAAAAACGAAGGAAAATGTAAACGTAATATAAACTCCAGAATGGACCGTCATCACTGTCTGATATTCTCCAGGATTGCTGTTATTTGTATGCACGTTCTTTAAATCTCTCCCAGAGGAATGTATCATGTTTTTTTTTTCCAACAGATATTCAGCAGCATGGCATTGCTCTGCTAATTGTCATGTTAATGTGTAGAGACATCGAATTAGGCATCAAATTAAAATCCGCTTGGATTGTCATTACCGCAAGTATCACGGTCATTTACAAACTGCTGTTTGAGTCATTTGCGTCCTGCTGCAAGTCTCCTTAAAGGGACAGTTCACCCAAAAATGAAAAACGTGTTATCATTTACTCACCCTCAAGTTGTTCCAAACCTGTATGAGTTTTTTCTTCTGTTGAACACAAAGATAATATTTTGAAGAATGTTGGGAACCAGATAGTTGACGGTAGCCATTGACTTCCATAGTATTTTTTTCCCTACAGTGGAAGTCAACTGTCTGGTTCCCAACATCAAAAATATCTTTTGTGTTTAACAGAAGAAAAAAATAAGTTGAGGGTGAGTAAATGATGACAGAATTAAATTTTTTGGGTGGAGTATGCCTTTAATTTAATTGCTCTGCACGGACATCTAAGCTGTAACTTTGACATGAGAGTACAAATCTGCTATAAGCTAATATAAGATGTTGATATTAGCCAGAGATATCTACGAAAACATTATGGAAGTATACTAAGATAATATTAAAGCTAGTTTGCTAACAAAAACTATCATCAGTACATCCTTGACAGCTTCATAAATATTGCAGTCTCAAGCACTGATCAATTATAAAATAATAATAATAATAAAAATACTATAAATGTAAAAAGTTTTTAAGTCATACTCCTATGTATAATAAATAAATTAAAAAATAAAATATTAAAACATATAAATTAAAATATGTGAATTTTATGTATTATTTTTTTAAATCTATACATTTCAATTGGGTTAAAGTTTGTAAAAGATCAGTTTGTGTTTTGGCATGTAAATGTATGTTCAATGTTTTACACATTAAATTAAAGATTTGATATATTATTTATATAAAATTGTATTATATATAATAAACTTGAATATGTTCCATGTGTTTAATTCCAAATCTATGAGTTGTCTTGAGCTATTGTGACTAGTTTCCATTTCCGTTCTAAATTATGACAAGTATCAGAGGTATTTTGGTAATCTTGTACAAGCCACTTCCATACAAAGCTATTAAATGCAGAAGTACAATCTGTGAGACATAAGTTATGAAGCGGCATCTATTTATAGCACTGGGAGTTTTTTGACAAAATTCATAATTCATCAATGCTTAGGAGTACAATATTTATGAAGCTGTCAAGGAATTATTACTTTTCCGAATTACACTGGTGAAGTTCTCCATAAAGAAATCTTGAGTTAACTTTCATGTTGCTCTTTTCAGCCCCAGCCCTCATGACTGACTTATTAAGATCACTATATCCATACAAGCAAGATGAGAGATGCACACCCGCAGACACATTTCTTGACTGTGTGCAGCTCATTAGCGGGCTGAAAGCAGCGGGGAAGAAAAGCTGGGTTTCTCTCTGCATGCTGGGTGCCTAAACCAAGAGATCAGGATATGCAGTGGACCATGGTCTCACCAGCAGAGCTTTCAGAGAGCATAAGTAAGCATTTGTCCACTTCATATTTACTCCCCCCAGGCCTTAAAATTGGCATGACCAGGCAAAGTATGTTTTTTTTTGGCCCCAATATGACAGATCTCGGGTACTTACTGGCTTGCATCAGCTGTCCTTGCCGGCCGAAGACCTGGGAAAAGGTGGTGGGAGTACAGGTGAGAGTGTTCTCCATGGTTGGGATGTCCCACTAGGCTTGATGGGTCAGTCTCTGAACGACACGCCACGCAGAAAAGCCCCGGTTTGCCTTCACTTCCCTATAAAACGGCAGCTGGAGCAACGTTGCAGCTGTGTAAGAATAGCACAGAGGTTTCTGCTCAGGACGGAGAGAAATAGCCTCACTCACATGCAAGATAATGAGGGAGTGTGTCTGTGTGCGTCAAGGAGAATGAGTAAGAGTGTGTGCGGAGAGCGAGCTTGAAAGAGAGAGAGAATCAGAGCAATGATGTCTTGCCTTTTCCTGCTGCTCTGTGATCATGTGTTGAGGTTGTGCCTCGCTGGCAGGTTTCTCCAGAGTCTTGAAGAGCTCCTGGTCCAGTGTGCTCTGTCCTGCCAACTGAGTGAGAAGCCTTCGGTTCCCAGAGGCTCAGGGTGGACTGCCGTTTGTTGTGCTCTGATCGGGTGCGTGTGCCCTCTTCTCTCCTCCCTCTGCCTCTGCTCTACCCCTCCCTTTCATTGCTTGCTCGCTCCTCTCATCTCGATGATCCGTTTCATAAGAAGCGCGGCTGCAGGGAAAAGATTTTTTTGCAACTCTTGCAGCTCTACTTTTTAATTCCTCCCCCTGTGGAGGAGAGAGGAGAAGTTGAAAAGGAAAGTTCATTTTGGGTGACTTACCTAAGGGTGGGAAAAATTACAATTGACACACAATGACAAATCTTTAGGCGGGATCTTATTATGGGATGTGTTCACCTACAGTGACACCCAACATGTAGCCTGCACTAAAAAAGTAGGAATGTCTCCGTAACAAAATATAGGTAACACAAAACACAAAGGTAACAAAACATCAAGGGAAAGGGAAGCATATCATACAGATGCCACTCGTGACATCGTCACACATTCAAAACATTAATTTCTATATTTAAACAATCCATCTAAATGTAACATTTTTATAGGCCTCACATTTTCAACTTGGTATTGCTTTATTTTAACGTGACGTAGTCACAGGTTTGGTATAGTTATATTAAGCAGCTAACCCTGCTTAACCCATATTACTGTTTACAAACATAAAGCGTTACCTTCCATTTTCCTTGAGACAAATTATTCATCCAATATAGCTGTGAAAGTCCTAGATTTTTTAGATTAAAAAAGAGAAACTACTTCTATATACTTTGTTCTTTTAGAACCTTTGGGAAGAGGAAACACTTCAGCATTATTTTTAAGCTCTTTTTCCATTCGCCTTGAGAGGAAGTGCAAGTGTAACCATATCCTCGTTTTTAAAAAGGAAACACGGTCAATCTGGTGTTACGCAACATCCAGCTACATCAGCTTGTCGTGTAGTTGAAAGGTGACTGGTTTCCACAAGGACATCCTGCGGTGCCAGAATGGTGAAAGAAATGTGATTTTACATTCTTTTCTTCCTTTTTTATCAGCAAAACTCTGAAATTTAGTTGTGACAAGAGGCACAGTTAGTTTCACAGCTTCTAACTGACAGACCAGGCAGATGCCAAGTGGCTGGAGCTCGCTGGAATTAAATCCCTCTGGCTAACTGAAGGTTCGCTCAAATCAAATTCTTTTTGAACGTGAACTGAAGAGACATGCAGATAGTAAGCTGTCAGCTGGGAAGGGTAGAGCTGTTCCTCCTATACACTCCCCTGCCAGAACAGATCACTCTCTCTCCCTGCCGAGGAGTGATTCTGTTCTCTCATTTTCAATGTTCTTCAGCTCCCATCAGAGAGGCAGAAAGGTATTTGATAGCATGTACATCAGCACAAACATATCCTCGACCTACCTAGTTATGTAAGGCAATGTTATTTCTAATGGTCTCTGGACGTAAGGAAGTAATATTTTGCAGCAATACAGATCAATAAAACTAGTAGCAAGCTCGAAATCCACAAGAGATCAAAAACTCATTTACATAATGAATGCAAGTTACTGGTCTTAATAAGAACAATTCATTGGTGCATAAGGTATAGAGTTCAAATCAAAATCGTGCTCTTCTGAAATTACTTACTTTTTTTCCACAGATGTCATCTGGGCCACACAGTGCTAACCAAATGCCAAAATTGAGGCGGTTTTAATAACCTCGCAATATTCTTTCTTGTCCTATGATAAATATCCTATGATAAATCCAATAAATGTAATGTAATTCCCACCCCCATTTTTTTATACACAAGTTTGAAGGATAGCAAATGCTGCTTAACATTTTAGCATTAACAGAAAAAAAATTTAAAATATTTATTACAACATAGGTCTGGAGAAATTATAAAGGAGATGATTTCTAACCTTAGCGTCACTTCCTCATCTTAATGGATGAATCGACCAACTCGGAAGCTGCACCGGGCTGCATTTTTATGACTAGGGCTATGCCACCTTGCACAGCAGTCAGGATTAAGTGAGGCAATATTTCATCCTGTCAAGCTGAGCATATCATCATGCCCCTCTTCTCCCCAATACACAGCATGAAGGAACCATAAAGAACGCTACCATGGCATGGGGGAAACTTAAACAAGATTTGCTCTCCCTGCTACATAAAAGATCTATCCTGTGACAGAACAAATTTGCACTCAATATTCTATTCTTCATTTAAATTGTTGCAAGACAGATGGTCAGAAGTGTCCTTACAGCTATATGAGTATTTAGTCAGGGCTAGCTAGCCTAGAAGAGAACTCTATTTCACTCTAATGGCTTTCATGATGGTCAAATACAAGATTCTTAAAGCCACAATAAACTTAAATCCTGCCCGAGAGATCAAGCTCTCGATAAGACAGGTTCAATTTCACAAGGCCAGGCGATTTAAAGAAAACGTACTGATATTAGACATGGACTAAAAAATCTGAATGTGATTACGTACCAACAGAAATAAATAGGTAATGCGATAGCTTTGATAAGTCAGTAAGCAATGCAGTCAATGCATAGTGGTATGCATATAATCAAAACTAAAAATTGAAAAACATTTGTGAAAAAGTAATTTGACAGGTACCTTATCTATTCTGAAGTATCACTTAGCAAACTAATAAACTATTAGTTTAGCAACACTTACACTTAGCAAACTAATAAAGTATACATTATATATATATATATATATATATATATATATATATATATATATATATATATATATATATATCAATTAAGACAATGCATTTTACGTTTGTGAAGGTTATTATTTATAATCACAAAACACTGCCAACATTTCATTCCCAAAAATATATCAATGCAGGACAGCAGACATACTGCAAGATGGAAATAATTGTTTCAAGTTCCTTGCTTGAAAAAACAACCACATTTCAAGCATTCAGATGTTGTTTAGGTACCTGTCCTCATTGTCCAGGTTGTAGAGTGAAAATGACATGCCAGAGACAGGCTTAGGAGTGAGAGGGATTGCTCTGTCCAAAAGCAGAAAACGCATCAGTTCAAAGCTTGCCAGGAGGTAGACCACTAAGAATTAAGTGCAGTTGATGTTCTAGTAAAGCAGAGGACTTATCCATTTTAGAAAATGAGAAACGATAAAAAACAAAACATTTGTATAATGCTTGGTTACCAAAGAGTCTGAGTGCTTGTGATGGCGTCATGGCAATAACGGCTAATCATACTAATAATGCGACATTAACTAGGTCTTAATAGACTGGAAGCAAATTTCTGAGGTTGCCTAAGGGTGTGACGTACATGCGCATAAACATACCAGTGAAAATTAAAGGTGTTTTTAGTTTTCAAGCAGGTGTCATCACATATTATAAATTTACCTCAAACTTTGAGATATCCATTAAAGGCAAATTAGCCTAAATAAAGTGCTTTTCATAGAAACAAGCAACCTGATTTACCAGATCACTAATATGCAATATGTATGTAATAGGCAATTACATAATTTGGGTTGTAATAATGGCACTTACAACTTTTAATTAATCTAATGCAAGTGCAGAAGACAGTTCGTTATTCCCAGTTGAAGTTTTAGTGTAATTTTAATGGCCAGCAGCCCTGCTGTAGAATCTGTAGATCACAACAAAACAGAGAAAGAAAAGAATAAAACGGCTTATGGTTTTGGCTGGTTCAGGTGAAGGTCGAACAACTTTAACATACAGCAAACCGTTCTCTCCAGCTCACTCTGACTGTATCAAACAGCTCAATTCATTAACGGCGTCAAAATAAACAAAAACATCAACAACAAAGTAAAAACAAAAAAAGCCTCACAGATTAGGAGAGCCTCAGTATGATAAACATTCCCTGTGGAAGATTACATTTACTTAAATATACATATATATACTCTTCTTCAAATAATTTCTCTCAGTAAAAGAGGAGCGGGTCAAAATGGAGTACAGACATGGAGAAAGGATCAGTCCCATCATACTGTATACAAAAGTACATGCATTAGAAGACTGCTGGATCCGAAAAGCTTACAGATTAAACATGGTCAATCGGCCAAAGAGAAACTGTTGAATGATTGCCTCTTGCAATATCTTAAAACCAGAAGGTCAATATTTATAAATATTACATAAGTAATATTATGGTTGATTGAGATTTATTTATTTAGCATATTCTTCAGTCCATCTGGGGTGGGGGTAAGACATCCAAAGAATTATTTATAAAAGTGCACAGAGAAGATACTTCCGATGGGCTAACACAAAAGATGAGCAGATAGACAACTCCTGGTTCCCCTGAACATTCAAGGCTATGTATGATCAAGGTAATCCAATTCAGTTGAAAGAAATTCCCCTTCCAGTCATTGACTCAAGGAATCGTTTAGAGAATGTGGAGTTCTACCTGGCTAACTTCAATTGAGACTCCTGAAATAAACATAAGAGGAAAAAAAAAACATGATGAAATTAAAAACTCACAACTATAAAATGTAACTATACATCACATTATATAAATTATGATTATGTAATATCTGCATTACCTCAGACTGTCCTGGTTCATGGTTTGAGAGGTCTTCAGTCTTCACTTCCAAAGGAGCTGAAGCACTAGCAATCTGTACGCTGCGTGTCACCGGCCCACCTTTTCTCTCCCGCGTCCTTGCTGAAAAACGCTCCTCCTTTTTAGACTGATGCGTTTTCACAACAACCTCCTTCTTGACAACAACCTCCTTCTTGATAACAACTTGCTTCTTGACAACAACCTCCTTCTTGGCAACAACCTCTTTAGATCCACGTTGCATCTTAGAAGGTGGACGTGTTGAAGAGTCATCGGTAACTGCAGGAGCTATGGAAGTCAGTGGCTCATTGTTCTTTTTGCCTTTCTTAGTTTGTGGGGCAGTGTTGTCCATATTCAAGGCTGGCCTCTTTGAACGTACCTGAGGTTCTTTTCCTTTAATTACTAGTAGAGCTTCATTCTCAATTGGCTCAGAGCTCCGGGCTCTGGTTTTCCCCAAAGGCTTTGCGCTTGAACCAGAACCTGCCTCTTGTTTGACTTCAGGCTCATTGGCTCGACTTCGGAGACTCCTGTTTTTGTCTTGAGGCATCAGTGCACCTTTTTTCAATTTCTTGGCAACAGGTCTTTGTGGACAACTGCAAGCAACGTGTTTAGCGAGGCTGGCTGGGTATGTGAACTCTCGATTACAGTATGGGCATGCATGGACCTCATGAGTCTCCTCTTCTTTTACCCGGGTTGGCGGTTTCTTTGCAGAGGCAGCAGACTTGTTCTTCTGAGATATGGCTTTCTGGACAAGCTGGTTTTTCTTTTTATTGAGAGCTGATAACTTTGCTTTAGAGGTTATATCTTGGTTAAAGTTGAGCCTTTTTGGTTGACCCATTCTGCGAAAGGCATTCTGCCCAGTAGAAGCTCCAGTGGTGGAAAGACCATTAGGAGATTGTTTCACAACTTGTTTGAGAGGAATGGGATTCTTCTTAGGGGTGTAGCGTCTCTTATCACTAGCATTAGCACAAACTAATATGTGTTTATGTAGCTCTGGCATGTTGTCAAAGCTGTTTCCGCATTTGGTACACCGGATCGCAGTGCTAAATGTTTGAGGGATGTTGTGTGTGGTGAAATTAGTGGCGGAGGCAACAGAGCCATCAGGTGTTCTGTTGTGGTACGGGAAAGGTGGAGGCTTAAAGCTGGGGTAGTGTTGATTAATGCCAAGCCGTACATCTGGACCTTTCGGTTTACCAGCCTCAGATGCCATAATCTTTATTGTAGTGTATAGTTCTTCGGTAGGGTCCTCATGGCCATTTTCCTCTCCTTCCACCTTATTAGTGTCATTCTTATGCTCCTCCAAAGAATCCTCAGCATCAAAAGAATCTTTCTCCACATTTGTGTAAGCAGGATCCGTGTAGTTCTGAGGTCTGAGCTTCCCGTTTTCAACGGCAGTGTGACTGCAATTCTGACTTGGATGTAGGTCACTTTGATGTTGCTGGAGATTGCAGAGGAAGGCAAACTCCTTTGAGCAAATGGAGCAAACATAAATTCTTCCCACCCCATGGAGAGAGGAGCGGTGCTCGAGGAGCGCGGTGGCATTGCCAAATAACTGAACGCAAAACTCGCACTTAAAAGGCCACTCTGACGCATGCTCTATTATATGGCCACTAAGGTCTTTGATGGAGCGAAATGGCTCTTTGCAGACGTTACACACAAAACTCTTGACAAAATTCTCGCGCTCTGGTGTTTCAACATCACAATTTTTGACTGGAGTCCCAGGTGAAGTGTCACCTCCATTTGTTATATCAACCGGCTCCTCTTTTTTCCCTTTATCCTCTTCAGCCAAGTTGTTATCGACCTCTGAACTCTTTTGTGGAGAATGCAATTCACTGAGGAAGTTTGGTGAAGATTCATTAGTAGTTGATTGTACTGTAGAAAGAGAAGGCTCTGATTTGTGCCGATCTTCTGCTGTAATATTGAGGTCTTGGGGGAAAGTTCCTTCAAAGGAATGGCTTTGGCTGGTTTCAGAAGCAGTATCCCACTCTAGGTGAGAAGAATCTGCTTGGTCTGCATTTCTTAAAAACTGAGGCTTAGAATCATGGGTTGAGCCCTCAAGTAGTGTTTCTGACTTTGAAGATGAATCTGCTGTACAATGTCTTTTTGCATCCTGAGGCAGTGGAGAAATCGCACAGTCTAATTGCTCAGCAGTTTGGTCTGATTCATTATTGGAATTTAATGTTTCATGGCATGATTTTGTTAATGCAGATGAATCAGACACTTCCTCGAATCTATCAACTGTTTTTGGGGACATTTTAGGGGACAACACTGGAAAAGAGGAAGGTGATAAGGTGTCTGACATGTGAAAATGCTGCGATGATAGAGGCGGAGGAGATGGGATAGTGGGTAAGACTGGAGGAGGGGGAGTAGATGAGGCTATACTAGAGGAGGATGGAGAGGATGGATTAATAGTCATAGGGGTCAGGGAGGGAGGAGAGGTTGATTCACAAGGAAGGTGCTCTGATCCTGATCCAGGACTAGAAGGGGCTACACATGTGGCACTCTCAGAAGACGAAAGGGCGTCAGGACTTCCAAGAGTGTTGGACCCTTCTTCTCCAGGTGAGTTTAGGCCAGCATACTCATTCATTAACACTTTTTCTAAAATGCTGGTATTAGGTTTTTTCCTCTTCACATGAGGTGGTAGTGTGGCTGAGCATGTCTTTACTTCATGGTCAACAGGACTTTTACGGTTCATACTTAAGTCAAGCACAGCCTCTCCAGATCCTCTGCTTACACTATTGTCTCTTTTACTGTAAGAACTTGAAAGGTCAAGCGGCTGCTGATTGCAAGAATTACCTCCACTTCTTGAAGGAGACCAGTCTTTTCCTGTCAGGGAACTTTCAGTGTCCCCATGATCACTGCTGGACAAACTCCAAGAATGAGTCATGCAGTGGCTCTCAATCTTTGGCACCTTTAGAGAACATGAAACCACAGCTGCAGAGCTTATGTTGTCATTTCTTTGTGGTGGGGTACTCTGTGAAGCTGTGGGAGGGGAGGCGGTTCTCCTTTTAAACCTACCTTGGACAGCAGGCAGTGAAGTTACGGAAAGTGGGGTGGTCAATCTATTATCGGTAATTAGACCTATGGCTGTTTTCTGACCATCCGGGGCCTGTAGTAGTTGTTTAAGTTTCGGAGAGAGATAAACCGTTTTCTCCTTTTGAAAAGCTAACGTTTCGGTTGACTGGGAGAAAATGTTTCCAACCAACAAAGAGGACTGAGAGGAAGGGGAGGACAATGAGGAAGAGGAGGACACTGTCTCAGCCTCCACTTTCACAGCAGGCAGCAGCGGTGGTGTAGCAGTTCGCCTTTTAGAAGTTGTCTGAGACATGCATGAAACTTCCTTCACTGGACAAGTCTGTGTTTCAACTTTAAGAGCATGACTTATTTGTTTGGGACTCAAAATAAGAGCATCAAGGCCAAACAACGCTGCAGTGCTTGAATCAACCTCGATTACCTCACAATTGCTCACTGTGCTTGTAGATGGTATTTTTCCATCAATGTAATGGCTAAGATTTTCAGAAATGTTGTTAGAGATATCAACCATACACTCTTCCCGCTCTCCCTCATCCTCTGTCTCCACACTGGGCACATAAATGGGTGGTGGACTGGCACTTGGTGACTCTTCCTGGAGCAAAACGGGCTGCCCCTGTTCATGGTGCTGGTGTTGGGAGGAGCCGTCCTGCAGGAGTATACCTTTCCGGCGAACACCTTTAGGCATTAGATGACGCTCATGGATTCTACGCTGGTGCCTGCGCATGTTGGTGTGTGTGCCAAAAGCCTTATTACAATACTTGCAAGGATGAAGCTCTTTTGACTCCCCATTCTCATCTAAAATAAAAGGCCGGTCAGGTTCAACACCAGGCTCTTTTTTCAAATAGTCCGAGGTTAGCTGAGGAGGACCGTTCTGTGTGTTCATAACGACTGCATGGCTTGGAGTGGACACACTGCCAGAAGTAGCAGAATCATTGGGCATTGTAGGACTGTGGAGGAACGCTGTTCCGCTGAGTGACCCAGGCCTATTTAAAGTTTTACTCCCATTCTCATGTCTACGTTCATGCCTGCGCCTGCCTACTTGAGAGCCAAAAGGCTTGGCACAGTACCGGCACTTAAACGTATGAGTTTGAAGGTTTGAAGTAGTGTGAATATGAGTGTGGCGCTCCAGGCCCTGTTTGGTGGAGAAATGACGCTCGCAGTGCTGACAGGGGTACGTTTCTCCCTGGGGGTCTTCCTCAAAATCCCCATCTGCCTCCAACTCAGCATTCGCTAAAGAAGATATACACTCTGTATCACACAGTGGACTCTCAGAGCTTTCTTCTGCAGGTTTACCCGAATGTAATTGCTGGAGAGACTTTTCATTCCCATCAACCGATTCAACCTCAGAGGGGTGCTGTGGGCACTGATTTAACAGTTGCCCATCAACCTTTACATGTTCCTCATCCAATCCTTCCCTCTGGTTCATCTCTGTTGTGAGAGACAGGACAGGGTTTTCACTTTCTATAGAAGTTGACTGGGAAACTGCAATCTGTTCCAACTCTGGAGGTGAAGATGGTCTTTCCTCATCATTAAGCCCTGAATCACAAAAAAATATATATTTAAATAATAAACACCTTCGTAACGCCTTAGTAAGGCTGACAGAATGTATGCGCTCGTGCAAAAAACAAACATCCCCTCCCCCTCACATCTACACACGTCAAATACACAGGAATGATTATCGGCTTGTTCACATTGGCCCAATTTTGACATCGTAATGATACTGATGCATACAAATTTGACCATATTGGCCAATATTATATCGGCGGCCGATATATTATGCACCACTAGTTAGAAATGTATACAAATCACAAAAGTCTCTGTTAAATTAAACTGTAAGTGTGGACATAAAAGAGCAATAATTCTGACTGAAACATTCCTTTTGGTGAAATAGTTGTTGGACATTAACTTTAAGTTTAAAATTTTACATGTAATGGTATTTTGGTCTTTTAATGAGAGAATTAAATGTAAAAGGTATAAGATGGAATTGAATATAAATGTAAAAAATAATATATATATATTATAATTTGTAATGTAGCATTTATATTTTAAACTTCTTTGCACAATATATATATATTACAGCCTACATTCCAATTGTTTCCATAGCATTCAATTTTCACATTGTTTGGAAGACAATTTTGGGCAGGATGTAGAACATGCTTTTCAAACAAACACAGAATAACAAATAAAATTTAGAGTTTTGAATTCATTTACCCACTGAAAAATGACACATTTATTGATTACCAAAATAACTGTTAGGAGCCCTACTTTTAACCATAACAAAAAATATTATGATTGAGCTGACAGACTTGGTAAGTGAACAGCACAAATCCCTGCCAGAGGCAGATGAAAAGCATAACCTACCTTCCTCTGAGTCCCGCATCACTGTGAATAAGGGTTCAGCGGCACTCGATTTCTTCGGTTCACAGAATCCACCCAAATCAGCCTGTCTGGCTTTTTCCGACAGCTTCCTCCTTGCTTTAGGGAAAAACAAATCTGTTTTTAGTAAAAAAAATAAATAAATAAATAAAAATAAAAAATAAGACAACCTTCAAGACTTACTAAAGCCACCAAATAGCAATTAACAAAGGTTTATGTTTCCATTCATGGCCGTCAAAACCTACAATAATTTAATCAAATGACATTTCATTATCAAAGTAGCAATAAATAAATAGGCTATAAACTGAAAACTATGAACAACCAAGATTTGTAAGAACATCTGGTACATTTACTAGAATAAAGAGCTCCACCTGCAAGATCCAAAACAAGTATGTCACCGGCACCGCCTTCTTTTCTAGCAGCTCACCACAAAACCAGACTGACGTCTCAGTAACTTCTGCACTGTGCGAAAATTTGAGTTTAAGTGATAGGTTCACCCAAAAATGAAAATTCTCTCATCATTTACTCACTCATATGGTGTTCCTAACCTGTATGACTGACTTTCTTGTGTGGAACACAAAAGAAGATATTCTGAAGAACATTGACTTTTATTGCATGGGTGGAAAAACAAACAAACAAAAAGTTTGAGACATCCTTAAAAAAAAACCTCCTTTCGTGTTTCATTGAAAGAAAGAAAATAAGTCGTACAGGCTTGAGTGACATGATGAGAGTAAATGACAGAATTTTTCTTTTTTGGGTGAACTGTCCCTTTGATGAAGTATAAATGCTGCATAATGACATGTAGGCTAAACGTTTTTATATACATTTACAAAATGGATCACAGAAATTGTCACAGCCAAGCAAAGAAACCAGCTATCAGCTGCTGTCCTTGTGACAAGGTCATCTGGGAACATCTTATACAAAAAACAATTCATAAAACAGACATGCTGCTAACTTGGTCATCTGACCATGCTTGTCAAATAGTCATTCCCACATCCAACTCTGTCCTTAAATGCTATTCTATTACAATTTCATGTATACAATCATGAACATTTTCAAACAAAATTCACCACTACATATTTTAAATCCCTAAACAACACGGTAATTATTGTCCTTAATGTACGCATACATTTTTACGATGTCATTTGACCCTGGTTTTTGTCAGATAAAGGGTTGATTTGCACATGATATAGTTACAATGTGATTTGACTTGTTAATAACAGCAAAAGGATCACTGTCAAATTGTTTAGCACTTAACTTAAAGGCTAAAAGACATTCTATTTTACAACATACAATTTAAACAAACAAACAAAACATCATATCCTTCAAAACTCTAAACAATTTTCCCTAACAGCAAACTTTTGGATCTCATTAACGGGTCAAATATTTCAAGAACTCCTTTACTCATGTCAAACCTTTTAAAAATATTGCTTGCTAAATTGAACCATCATGCATTTTGCTGCACTTGTCATTGAAAAGGGGAAAGTCAAACGACCATTTACTCAATGAAACGACCAGCAAATGCTATTTTCCTTTTCTTTTAGGTGGGACATCTGCCCTTTTCAGTCTCTAAAGACAGTTCAGACCAAATATATACATTTAAAGTAAAATATATATGTGTGTAATATTTTATAGAAAGATAAATTCCAAAGAAAAAGTTTATTAAAACTTAGAAAAACAAGCTTAGGCGTCGAACTTTATGCAGTGATGTGTGACAAATTATTAAAAAATGAGCTACGGATGGACGAACAAACAAATGAGACACTTATACTAGGAGCTTTTAGAGGTGAAACTTTGTATTTATGTTATGGCTCATTTAATGTTAGGTCTCATTCAAAATGCTTTGCGAGGAGGGTCTCGAAGGTCATCTCTGACAGACATGGGCTGTGTCTCCAAACCTTGTGAGCTGTCTATCTAGGCTAGATGACATGTTTGTGCATCAAAGGCGGTATTAAAATCTTTCAAACGTCCAGAATCGAAAGCTGGGCCGTGCCCGTGATGCTCAAAATGCTCTCTAGGCGAGAAGTTCATAGAGTTTGAGGCACTGAAAAGAGGTCCGAGTCTGCAAGGCGGCTAACTGACCCGTTCATCAACGTGAGGAAGAGTACATTATATTCATCGAACTTTGGCTCTGTCCCGGTGTGTTTTTCTGTTAAACAAAGCTGCTTAAATCAGAAAGTCATCTATAATTCCGGTTTCTAAATAATCTTCCTATAAAATGGGAGAATAGCCAGGTGGCTAACATGCTAGCTCCAGCTAACGACTGCGAATACTTCCGAATAGAATACACATATGTTCTCGGACACTAATTAGACACTCATTTTTATCGTGGGTGAAACTGCAGGTAGTAGCAGGAAGAGGTGGTGTTTTCATTTTACCTCGCTTTGCTCTAGGTGAACTCTTCTTGCTCAGGTTGCTAGTCCTTTCTTCCTCTAATGCAGCTGCTATCTCAGGATTGTCTTCCCCATTGTACCACACTAGAAGTTCTTCGTCGGGTCCGATTGGCTGACGGAGAGTAGACGGACCAATCAGAGTCGAGGTTTTTGGTATGCCATAGGATGAAATACTAGCTAGGCCTTGACGCTCTGTCAGGCATTTAGAAACAGACCCCAATAACAAACAGGAGTGCCGTATGAGCAAGCTTTATAACAATTTAATTGACGTTAAAGATGCTTTGTTCATCTGTCAAGTACATTAAGTGTAGAAGATGCATTTAAAAGGGGAAAAAAGGAATTTCATTTGGTAGCCTACATCTATGAAATATTTACACAATTTTAATGTGCATAAATGTAAGCTGGAGCACAGCAATAATTATAATCATTCTATATTTGTCCCAGATTACTATTTTTCAAAATATCCATGCCACACTATGCAATTGAAATTGGAGTTTTGTTTTATTTAGTCCATTGAGTGCATCTATAAACTAGTGTAGGGGTTCTCAAACTGTCCTGGGACCCCCAGGAGGGTTGCAATAGGGGGCTGGGAAGATTAAAGAGAAAAATAAAATATTAAAATTACAAAACCAACAATACAATCATGATATTAGTCATGGCTATTCTATTGACAGCCCTATTTTAACAATAACTAAATTAAATTATGTAAAAGCATTCATCTCTCCTTCCTTGCAATGTACATGCTTTCAAGAACAGTTTGTATTTGTGATGTAAGAGAAACAACATGGTTTCTCTTTGTTGCCGTTTATAATAAAATAATATTTAATTACTGTGATAAGAACCACATCTCTTTGCGTTATACATCTAACATTAATAGTAGTATTAAAAAACAATGTAATACTAGAGAATTAAGAATTTTTTTTACATTTTGTTTACATTTACAACATATTAGTTTGTATATACAACATAGTTTTAAAACACCCAACTGTTATCTATAATCTATTACTTTTATAGCAAAGCTGAATTTTCCGCATCATTCCTCCAGTCTTCAGTGTCACATGATTAATCAGAAATCATTATATTATGTTGATTTGCTGCTCAAGAAAGATTTTAAGACTTATGATCATCAAAGTAAAAAACTATGACACTTTTTTCAGGATTATTTGATGAATACAAAAGTTTAAAAGAGCAGCATTGAAACACAAATCTTTTGTAATGTAAGTCTTTACTGTCACCTTTTTTCAAAGCATCCTGAATAAAGGTGTTAATTTCTTGTTACAAAAGTCATATATTGATCCCAAACTTTGGAATGGTTTTATAGTTGCTTGCAAAGAAATCATATTAAAGGGATCTTTAGCATAAAGAAAGTTTGAAAACCCCTTTGCTAGTGCACTACACCTCTGTATGCATCTTCTACAGGCTTAATCTTTTTACATTCATAAAACATTAATTGGTGGAAATCGACATGGTGAAAATCAGTTCATCAGCTCTTACCCTTAACACTTTGTAGTAAATAGCTCTGTTGATTTCCAGTGGAAAGAGGTTTTGCTCTTGAGAAGAGCGTGCCCAGTTCACATACCGCAACCAGTTTCCTTTCATTGGATCTGTGGCATCAACACACATCCACCCCCAGGCTGGAAAATATACCTAATGATTGTGGAACAATATGCATTTCATTAAGAACCATCACTCAAACCTACACTACCACTCACAAGTTTGTCAGTAAATACATTTATAAATGTAACAAAAGTTTTATATTTATGTATTCACCATAAAAAAAGCAGCATAACTGTTTTCAACATCGATCAGAAAAGTTTGAGCACCAGATCAGCATATTAAAGGAGTAGTCTTTTCAAAGTCTTGTTAATTTGTTCAAAATGAACAAATCTTTTTCTGAGTCATTTCGTTCGTTAAATGAACCAAATGACACGAAAAAAGATTTGTTCGTTTTGATAAACGAGTTCGAACAGGGGAGTCACGAACGCTCATCACAGGACAGAGCAAGGCGACCATTTGAGCTAATAAAACTTAAACTTTGTTATTATTTTTTTAAAATGAGCGATCGTTTCGCTTGATAAGACCCTTATTCATCGTCTTGAATCGTTTAAAGCCCTTTGAACAGTTTGCAGTTTGCACTGAAACTGTCTTTTGGACCTTGAACCGTTTGGTTACCAGTAAAGTACATTATATGAAGAAAAATCCTGGAATGTTTTCATCAAAAACCTTAATTTCTTTTCGACTGAATAAAGAATGACATGAACATCTTGGATGACATGGGGGTGAGTAAATTATCAACAAAAGTGTTTTAAAAATGAACTACTCCTTTAAAATGATTTGAGAAGGATCATGCGACACTGAAGATTGACAGTTTTTTGAAGAAAAAAACCCCAGCAATCTACTGTTTTTACTGTATTTGTGATCAAATAAAGGTGAGCATTAGATACCTCTTTCAAAATCATTAAAAATCTTACTGACCCCAAACTTTTGAATGGTACTGTAAATTAGTCCAAATATGCTTTGTGTTGATCAGTGTATTCAGACTTCTGCTGAATGGGATACCTAATACATACCTCCCACATGTAAACATTGCTTGTCACTTGAGATCTCTTCTTTCGTTCTCCAACAAATGGTCCAAACCTTTTGCCTTTAGGTATTAATCTAGATGCCCATACACCTGTAAAGACATTGACAGCATGTCCCAAGAAATTACATGTGAGCAAACACTCGGAATTTTATTTTCTTCGCCATTCAAACATTTAAAAAACAAAATAAAACTGTTTTATTAGATGGATTGGATGGATCAGAATGAGCCACTTTAAGATCTCCTGAGACTCCATTTTTGGAGCATTCGATATTAAACATTTATCTGTATATTTCTAGGGCAGCATCACAGCGTACTGCACATTCTCCAATTCAAACGTAGAACAAAACAAGACTGCAGTAACGTTGTGTGCAACTCAATTGTTTAACATTCTCAAAATGCTGACCAGCTAAACTGCAAGGCAACTGTCAAAAGTGATGGTTGCAGAGCAAAACAGGCAAACTTTGTAAATATTTCAAAGTCAAATATTTGGGACATCTCATAGTCTTTCAGCAAGCAGAGTTAAAATACGATACTGCAATAATGAACATGATTTCTCATCAACAGCATCATTTACAAGCACTCAGCCATGCTGTTACTCACCAATGCGATTTGGGTTAACAGCTGACGGTCCCAGCTTCATGCTGTTTGGAAGCCCTTTCCACACATGGGCTGGGATGTCATCCAAGGTTTCATACGCTCCTTGAGGCAAAGCCATTACAGCCTCAAAAACAAAAAAAGGGGAGGGGGGTGGCATTTTACAATATGTTCCTTAACTGTATCAACATAACTGATACGCATGGTACTTGCTTTTAAAGCAAAAGTATGAATTTTCTGAGAGGAAAAGCATTTATACAACTTAAGAAAAAATTGTTTCGACCATACCTGCGGCAAGGATTTAACACTCGATTGAATTTGAGACTCCTAAGACTTTTCTTATTTCATGGATTCTGTAAAACAGAAAATAGCAGTGGTTATTTTAACCATGTAGAACAAATAATCCTCTATGTTTGTGAAGCATAACTTGTTTTGAAGCAATCCCAAAGCTGAAAGCATGAATAGACATGCTTTAAAATCCGCACTAAACTCAAAGTCTCTGATATTCGCTTTTCTTTTATTTACACTACCATGCA
This sequence comes from Cyprinella venusta, assembly GCA_038021265.1. Classification (NCBI taxonomy): domain Eukaryota; kingdom Metazoa; phylum Chordata; class Actinopteri; order Cypriniformes; family Leuciscidae; genus Cyprinella; species Cyprinella venusta. The sequence goes on from CM075879.1 coordinate 21,691,898, forward strand.
AACGTTTGGAGTCATTATGAATTTTTCAGAATTGGAACATTTTTCAGTTTTCTTTGGAAACACAGACCTGACTGTAAAGAAATTGAAATAAATGCTGGAATTTCGAGCACTCAATTTATCAAAGAATCAGCTTTAGTGTTGACATTACAGGAATAAATTACATTTTAAACTGCAAGAATTTCACAGCATTGCTAGTATTTAAAGGAGTAGTTCATTTTTAAAAAAAAACTTTTGCGGATAATTTACTCACCCCCATGTCATCCAAGATATCCATGTCTTTCTTTCTTCAGTCGAAAAGAAATTAAAGTTTTTGATGAAAACATTCCAGGATTTTTCTCCATATAATGGACTTCAATGGGAACCAAACAGTTCAAGGTCCAAAAGACAGTTTCTATGCAAATTGCAAACTGTTGAAAGGGCTTTGAACGGTTCCAGATGATGAATGAGGGTCTTATCAAGCGAAACGATCGCTCATTTAAAAAAAAATAACAAAGTTTAAGTTTTATAAGCTCAAATGGTCGCCTTGCTCTGTTCTGTGATGTGCGTTCGTACAAATCTTTTTCCAAGTCAATTCGTTCATTTCGTTTGTTGAATCAACAAAATGACACAAAATTATTATTATGTTTTTTAAATGAGCGATCGTTTTGCATGATAAGACCCTTATTCATCGTCTTGAATCGTTTAAAGCCCTTTGAACAGTTTGCAGTTTGCAATGAAACTGTCATTTGTACCTTGAACCGTTTGGTTCCCATTGAAGTCCATTATATGGAGAAAAATCCTGGAATGTTTTCATCAAAATCCTAAATTTCTTTTCGACTGAAGAAAGAATGACATGGACATCTTGGATGACATGGTTGTGAGAAAATTATCAGCAAAAGTTTTTTTTTTTAAAGTGAACTACGCCTTTAAGCAAATAACTGCAGCCTTGTTGTGCATAAGAGACTTCTTTCAAAAACAAAAGAAATGAATGAAAGTGTATATAACTAATATATGTTCAGCATAATTCATTCACAAAATACTTCAACAAGTAATCAAGCTGCTCTTCTAACATCCGAGATCATCTCTCAGGTGAGTCACCCTCAAGGTGTACTTCACACCAAATGGTGATGATCTAACAGGTGTGGTTAGACTTTAAACAGTATCTATTACCAGGGGCCACACCAGCATTACACTCGATGTGTAATTAACCCAGCCTCATCCGAGAGACAAAGAAAAAGCAAACATTATTCAGTCAGGCATTCAGGTGCAAATCTCAGTTCAGACAAATGAGGATCCATTTTTTGTGGGTCTGCAGAGAATTCTTCTCGCAGCATAAGAACAGAGCAATAACGAGAGCTGACAGGACGGTAAGTAGAACATTGTCATCAGGTTTGGATGACAGCTACAGAGAATAAGGGGAAATTGAGAAAACAGCATGACATACAAGGGGCCTCTCTGATGTGACACTGTTACGTAAGTGTGGAGGTCGGAGACAGATTCTCGGCTTCTGCTGCCTTTTACTTTCACATGGGTGGGAGCATGAATGCACAACAGAAAGTGTGATGAAAACAAAACGAGCTGCTGGAATCAAATTAAAACATCCCATTCAAACTCCCCCCTCTAATTTGACAAGATGGATGCTTGCAGAAATAATTCATGACATCCTTACACTCAAATCTCAGTCTAGTGAATAAAAATAGATGTGAATTCCAATTTGCAGAAGCCTACGTGTGGTCACAGTGCCACAGAAAGAGCCTTTCTTGTGGTCAGTAATAGTCTTTGTGCTGAAGTATACTGCAGTCATTAAGGATTTATTCTTTTGTCTGTCAGCAAAAAATGATTAGTCCGCAGCAGTGACCTCCGAAGTCATAGGCACATAAATGTGTGGAATAACTTTTCCTGCCGCTTACACCAAAGCTGTTCCAATTCATTTATGTTTTTAATACTACACATGCCAATATACATGTTGTAGTACACTAGCTGCATCCACAGCATGTCGTAATTACAAGATAACTCGTCGTGAGGTCCGCAAGACTCCGAATTCTGAATTTCTATGGCAGCCCTATCAACGAACAAGCGAATCTGCAGCAGTCACGTGGTAAAAGTCAGAGCTCTGAGACAATTCAGAGTTTACAAGTTGTAATTATGAGGACGTGTAAGCTTTTTTACAAGTAGGAACCTTGTAATTAATTTCTATTTAAGGTATGGTTTCTCTAAGCTTTCTATTTCAGATAAATGCTGTTCTTTTGAACATTCTACTCATCAAAGAATCCCAAAAAGAAGACTGGAAAACAGAAAACAGAGACTGGAGTAATGATGCTGAAAATAGCTTTACCAACACAGAAATAAATTGCATTTTAAAATATATTCAAATAGAAAACAGTTATTTGAAAGTGTTAAAATATTTCACAATATTACTGTTTTTTTGCCATATTTTGGATCAAATAAATGAAACCATTTCACTTCAATGGAAGACAAAACAATTACACAAAAAAATAATCAAATTAAATATAAAGCAAAGTTTTTACAAAACTGATATCAGTCTTTAAATCATATGAATAAAAATCATTTTAATGAGATTTCTCAAAAGTGTTCATTTTCACAACTTTTTTGATTAGCAAAAATTGCTGAGTGCATCTTGAAGTTCACCCCAGTATTACCAATGGATTTCATCTACACTCTTCACTGTCCGACAACTGTTTATTGTATTTTAACAGATTTTCTCGAAACTACAAGCAAGAATACGAAAAAAGATTGCGAGGCATGAGCATGAATAAAACCAGGAGATGAATGAGATGCATTTCATTGTGGTGTCATCTTTGTTAATAACAGACGGTGGCTGTGGGACAAAGAAAGAAGGCGTTTCAGCACCCAAAGCAGAAGATGGTTTAACCAACAGCCAAAAAGTTTCCAAATTCTTAAAAGAAACACCAGCAAAAACTTACACGATATCTGTAAGTGGATTGTGATGCACGGGCATACAATACTTAAATGCGCACAACATGATTATAATAAACTTCAATAAAATAAATCGCAAAACAACTGCGGGTTGTATGCAAACCAGACTGAAAGTGTATCCTCGTGCTTAAAATATTGTCATGCAAACCAGATGATGTTAAATCGTGAATTAACTGTGTAGCTCGTGCAAAGCTGTTCAGGTTGTGTATCCCGACTTTCTCAGGCAAACAAACACACGTCGTGCTAAAGACTCTTCTAATGGTCACATTTTCGTTTGAGGAATCTTTCATGAGAGAAAAAGTTCTCTTAAATGTTTCAACAGAGCACTAGAGTTGCTTTGTGGACTGGTAGGACAAACAGATTTTATTGTTATCATCAATCCGAGAACTCAGAAGTGCACAAACCCGATGCAACTCACTCCGAGCAAGGTGTCCTCCTGCTTTCCCAGCCGTTCAGTGCAGCAAAGGCTTGGTTGAAATAAAAATGTGAGCATGGTGTTCTTGAACACTTACCTGTTGTATTTTTTACCGGCACTGTGTAGTTTGGTCTACCTGCTTTCCAATGTGCTGAAAATGGCGGATGGAGACTAGAGCTATAGAGCTTCCCCAATGTAACTGGTCGGTCGGGTCGCAGAATTGGGAGAGGCACACAACCATCACGATGGGCCATTGGTGAGAGGAAAGCTGGCGAAACCTGGACCATCACAAATCAGCTTCTTCAGTATTCGAAATGTGCCTGGATATGGTTTAACTAATGTGTTTCATTTTACACTTCTTCAGTGAATATTTCTCAAGGTTTGTTTATTTTTGGTCAGTTTCTATGTAAAGTCTTAGCTATTGACCAAGAAAAAAGAGACCGTTTTAAAACAACATCACATGACCCAATTGCTTTGACCTGAAATTAATAAATTGTAAATAATGACAACATATGAAACTGACCAATATTAAAAAGAGCGGAGAACACATTGTTATTTGTTTGTTGTAGTTGGTGGCTTCTTTCTTTTCATGTCTTCTATTCCATTGTGGTTTTGTGTTCACTTTTTTATCCAACAACTATAACAAACATCTGAATTTTAAGGCTCTTAAATGCTCTCATGGGAAAATCACAAAGTTAGACTAAAGATTAACACTAATTTTGACAAAAAGTAAAACACCTTATAACAACCTTCTTTACATTAGGGGGGAAAAAATTTTCTATAGCTTATGTAAAATAGTTGATACTGTACATATTGCAGGGAACCATCAACAAAGGTCTATGAAAATTAACCTGCAGCAATTTAAGAGACAATCAGATGATAAACATTATCGATAAAAAATATTGCTCTTTCATTCGAACTGATAAAATAGACCTTTTAAAATATTCTGTTTATAATACAAAATTGCACTGGATATGAGATTGCATCATCTCTCTTTAAATATATATATATTTGATATAATAATAATTAACAAAATGATTAAAAAAATGCAACATGACAAGTAATATTTGAAATGGATAATGTCATGAAGAGATCAAATAAAGGACTTACATGTGTAACATGATGAGTAAATTATGAAGAACAAAGCACTAAACCATGCACTAAATTCAAAATATAAAATGTTTCAAATCAGAATCCTTCTCTTCCCAAATTATTATTATGAAGGCTTGTAGTAATGTCGGCCACTAGGAGGAACTCTTGATCTCAATTCTTATTCTAAAAAATACATTTAGCATGTGAAAATGATCAGTTTGTTTTAAACATGTATTCAGTAATAAAAACAGAATTGAAATATTTTAGGATAATTCATCACCCTGTCCGATACATATCCAGAGCCCTTCCTCTCTCTACTACAGTGGTATCCTTCTGTCTCTGATCCAGATGCTTACAACATATCCCAAATAAATCCAGTCCCAGTATTTCCCCACATAAATATAATGTGTTATGAGAGAGTAAGACATATGCCTTTTAGAGTAATGCACGTTCCACATATGGACATAGTTTCTCTGCTTGACCCAACAACCTCTGCGCAACATGTGCTAGACGTGTCGTGTGTGTGTGTGTGTGCTTGTACTATATATGTCCCAAGAGAAGATAAAATGAGGTGTCTGCCTTTATTGGCATACTTTAGGAATTTGTAATTTAACCATTTTATTCCACTACATGAAAGAGAGGCATACACAGATTTATATATGACAAATAGTTATTTAACTGGATAATAAAATGGATAAGAAAACCCTTCTCTACAACATCTTATTTAAAAAAAAAAAAAAAAAAAAAAAAAAACCAAGATACATTGCATGGAATGAATTGATATGAACCTGTATTTCGACACTATTCTGACACTATCACTTTGTTCACTATTGTATTATTCTGCTATGATTGAAATCAACATACTGAGCAGATTCAGCAGAATTGTTCTTGATATGGCTCTGCCTGCTGAATCATTATGGAGAGAAGAATGCAGCGTTCAGAACGAGACCTCATCTAACCCCTCCAAAACAATGGCAGTGTTGAGACTGCGCACTAAATATTATACTGCATTCAACAAGGACAGTTTGTGGCATCCAGGGCACCTCTGAATTGCATGAAATCGTTCTTAGGCTCTTCTACAAGGTTCCTTGGAGTCACCTGGAACATCTTTTGTTTTAGAATATGAAGAAATTTGATTTGACATCGTTTCTTCTTGTGGAGAACTTTGTTCTGCTGCAGTTGGAGCAAGTTACTCTTTAACATCCTGTTCATCACAGGACATACCATACTGTTCATAATGTGATCATATGATACAACATACCAGGAAAAGAAGGGAGCACAGGCTGTCACTAAACTAAACAGCCTTCTGTTGGTCAATGCAGCATTTCAAAATCCACACAATTCCTGATCCCTACTGTAAAGTTCCCAAATAATGGTAACTTTTAGATTGTAGTACACATTGTGGTTAAAACATCTACAGTGTTAATAGCACTCTAACCATGGCTGAATTAACAAATTTACAAAGCATTCTCATCCTAGGACGTCTAATGACACTTCACCCTGATTTCTCCAAGTTAATAACCATATTTTATTGGTCCCAGACCCTTTCGCTAAATCTAACCACCCATAACTTACCTCTAAAATCAGAGGGAAATGATAGGTGAATAACACTGATGTAGAAGCACCTAACCCTAAACTTGACATAAAATAAAAACTTTTCCCTCAGATCTGATTTACTGGAATGTTGTTCCAGGATCAACAACGATGGTGATCCAGGAACATGCTGTACTCGGAGACATCACTTTTACTGGGGTCGATGTGTGTGTGTGGGTTTGAGTTTTAAGGTGGTTTTGAACAGAACGAAGCTTCAGATACTAGAAATAGACCACCAACTCAGTGACAGAACCAGATCCTCACATTCAAAATAGGTTGGAAAAATACCAAGGGACTGCGTGTGCTCTTCAGGAGGAAACTGGGATTACAAAGGCTTAAGCGATTTCAAAGCACCGTGGAGAGTGCACCAAATACACAAGTGTGAGGAAATACAAACTTAGGGTGCTTCAAACGCTACAGCATCTTGAGTGTTGCAAAAGCTTCTCAAAGCCAAGAACATCCAGTCAACGGCTGGCTTGCCATCAGAAACTGATGGCTTTTTTTTTTTTACTGAAAAAGCAAGATGGCTAACCTAGATCTGCTGAGCAAAAACAGGCTATAGTTAACAAGCTGATCGTTATAACCTATTGTGACAGCTGCAAGTGCATCATACAAGACTTGAGTTTACAGAATACTTTGATGAAAAATGAATTTGATTTTTAGGTTAATGTAAGTGCAACCATAAAAGTTCACATTAAGTTTAGTTGCTTCCATCTGTCATGATACAGTGGACATCTGGAATAAGGACACTGTAAAAAAAATATTGTTGGTTTAACTTAAAAAAGTAAGTAACCTGGTTGCCTTAAAATTTTAAGTTCATTGAAATGGAAAAAGTGAGTTAATACAATGAAGGAGAATGATTTAATCATCAGCAACTCAAAATTATGTTGTCTGAACTAAATAAATTATTTGACAAAAGAAAAAATGTTGCGATTACTAATTATAAAAAAGTTTTTTTTTTTTACAGTGCTTTTTACTGTAAAAAGCAAATATTAAACAAATATGTGAACATTAAATCTTGATTGGATTTTTTTTTAAACAATTGGACCTATATATTAAATTAAAGAAAAACTACGGAAAAAATATAAAGAAAAATATGGTCCATTAAAGCGTACTAAACATATTTTCACTATAATCGATTACTATGATGCTATGACACCAGTCTGTGGTGTAAGGGGCCATTCACACAGGGCACATTTTTTATTTTCTGCATTTATTTTCCAATTTTTATTTATTTAATCTTTCAATTCTTCTTATATTTATGCATTCATTTATATTTAATAATTCCCACATTAATTTATATATATATATTTCCAGATTAATTTATGCATTTATGAATAAATATTAGAATAAATGAAATAAAGCTAAAAAGAAATGCAAAAAGAAATACACAAAAAAAGGAAAAACAGTAATACAAGAATACAGTCAGGATTATATATATTTGTTTTATCAGGAAATTAATTCATTTATTTTTTTCCTATTAATCTATTTATTCCTGCAGTTTTTGTCCTCCATATTTCCATATTTTATAGGAGAATGGGGGAAATGCAAATATGTATCTGAATATAATATGTATGTTTATACACAATGAAAATATTTATATGTATGTATATATTGTGAATACTTCATAATAATCTTTATTATTATTACTGGTGATGATGGTAGTAGAAACAATAGTAGGCCTATTATCATTCCTGTTATTATTATTACTGACATAATTTTATGTAGGCTACCTGAATGTTTAGTTTCATTATTATTATTACGTATATAGATTTTATGAGTACTGCTATCATACTACTGTAAAATATGACTTAATGTATGTGTCTGTAATGTAGATTTGCTATGGAAGAGAGGACTCATATACAGTGTTGTCATGGATGAGTGAATGTTAATTAATACTGGACCACTGGATAGCGCGATTAACCAATTTTCTGTCATTAGTTAAAACAACACACTGTATATAGATTGAGCTAAAAAACAAATTGACAATAACAGCAAAATCATAAATGCAATGAAATGAAGACATTTTGAAGGCTTCTCTGCAAGTACACATGGTTTTGAATATGCATATATATATACATAAATAGAAAATAAAGAAATAAATATCACAAAGCAGCAAGGATTGCACAGTGAAGTTAACATATTTTATTTCTTTAAGTGCCATTCATGCATATCGGGGAAGGGGTGGTATTGACAATCCTAATGACACTTCAGTTATTTTACAGCACTAAAACCAATACAAAGTGAAGCCGTGTCATCTTATCGGACAGCAAAAGTAATAAACCGTGCAATAACAAAAAAGGACAAAAAGGGGAAAATAAAAGAAACAACAAATACAAGTAATGACCAGGACAAAATCAAACAGAAAACAAAGATTAAAATAGAATATAAACACTGAAACACTGAATGTTGAACCATAGTACAGGTAAAAGGTAGTGTCACACAAAAAGCCAACGCATTTTCATCACATATATACAATATAGATATATACATACTGTGTCACCCTTGGATTGGACAATAACAAAATACTCTGTATTCATCTCCCTCTTTTCTCTCGCAGGTGAACCCGAGCCCTTGCCTTGATCCCTCACCACCCCAGAGGAAAAAAGGACAATCGAAAACACATATATTTACAAGAAGCACAACAACACACCAACAATGAATAAAATAGGCTCCAAATACCAGAACTTGTTGGCAGTTTTCTCCCATAAATGTAACAAGGCTTCTCAAATCTTCCTTGATTACAGTAATCTCTCTGGCAGATGCGCGCGTCTCCACTTGTTTTAACTTCTTTTTTTCTTCTTTTGTTTTACGAAAACTGAGTTGTCTTTAAACAGTTAAAACTTTCACACAACACAAACACGAAATCAAAGGAGCAATGTTTTTACTTTTTCTTTTTTGAGAAAAAGAGGGATAGAGAGAGAGAGAGAAAGAGAGATAGAACTCATCACCTGTCCAGCTCGTATTCTCTTGCGCTCCCTTGAAGCTTTCGGTTCAATCCGAACCTTCAGACTTGCTTTACCCGCCGTCTTAAATGTCGCAACGTTAAACTTCCTCTCTTTGGCAAACAAGAGATCCAAACACATCACTACCACAAATAGATTGGCAATACATACAAAATATTTCCAACTGAAAACAGACACTCCTCCTCCTATCCAGACAGACCATGATGGAGGGTGAACACCACAGTATGGTATTAAAGTTCACACCGAGGGTGGATCGATGCCAGACATTCACTCGAGGGAGATCCTGCTAGAGTTAATGAAGGCTTGTGCTTCGGACTTCTTTTCAAAGTGCACAAATGACCAGATAAAAGCTCTGAAAGCTCTTTGTATGACAAACACTGAGGCTAGGTGAATGAGGCTCGTGAACACTTCGACAGCATCCAAACAAAAACACGAGACGAACAACCGATAAAAAAAAAGAAAACGGGAGAGAGCCAAAGCAGATTTGGGCAATGGAGCTTAGCTTAAGAACAATGTGCACAGCATCGCAGTCAAACAAAAAAAACACAGACGTTAAACAGTCGGTCTGGGGTAAAGTGGATAACAGTTCTGTCACTGTTTTTTTCTTCTCTTGTAAAAGCACACTCGCAAATTCAGTATCATGGCCAGATGAGTTGGATTTCAGGGTTGTGTTTGGCTTCAGCAATACGCTTTCACCAATTTAAACCCCATTAGCATCAAAAGGATCTGACGGTTGGTTATGTAATGATGGAATACATGGATGGATATGTAAAGAACTACACTGCTCATGGTGGACAGGATTGGGTGAAGAATCAGGCTGAAATGTCATGAACATGATGAGAGTTTGACTGGGTTCCTTAACCATTAAAATCCTTTTAGAGGCGAATCCCCCCAAAATATTTTGATCAAATAAACTTTTTTTAAGACCATCAAGTTCTTTATTCTATTGTATATATATATTCTATCCATTTTTATTATATTAAAAACCTGTAAAAACACACCTCATTTAAAGCAATTGAAGGAAAAAAGCTGAATAAAGCAGTATTTTATTTTATATCAGTTTTTGTTATACTGGCTTTACCATAAATTGAATAACTCCATCACTGTAAAAAAAATATTTTCAAGATTTGTTTTTTCACATTTTTTCTTTTGTCAAATCAACTTAATTTATTTAGTTCAGATAACTTAATATTTTGAGTTTCTGATGATTAAATCAATCTCCTTCATTGTTTTAACTCACTTTTTCCAGTTCAATCAACTTAAAATTTTAAGGCAACCAAGTTACTTATTTTTTTTAAGTTAAACCAACAAATTTTTTTACAGTGATTAGATTTTTTTTTCATGAAACAATAAAAATACTGTATTACATTAATGACAAAATGACTAGAGAATAATCAGAGAATTACAAAAAGAAAAAGGTTTTTTTTAAAGTCTCATGATAATAAATGTCAGAACTCCAAATCTTAATGGTCTTAAAAATAGATGCCTCTAAGGCCTTGACCACAAAGACACGGGTATTTTTATAACCGTAACTTTTGACTTTTATAACCATGACGCGGTTCAGCCGTTCGTCCACACGGAAACCGAACATTTTTGAAAACCCCTGGTGAAGATTTTCAGAAACGCCGGTTTCAGTGTTGTCGTGTAGACAGTAAAACTGGGGTTTTTGTCTTGCGACGTCAGAGTGTATGCATGTGCTGCGCCGCTATCTGCCTACCGGAACCTGTAATAACTTTTTGTTATGTTTCTGATTGGCCAACGTGGATTTGCAGTTAGGGTTATATCGCCGCCTGCTGGTGTGGCATTGCTTAATAGAGTGTTTTTGCGTTTTCTTACGGACGGGATTTTTGTTTTTAAAACGCAGGAGGAAAAACTCCGGTTATAAAAATACCCGTGTCCGTGTGGACAAGGCCTAAGCAAAACAATAGATTTTTTCCCTTTCTGATTTTGAGGTTGTAATGCGACACACAGGACATACAGTATATGGCAAACCGTTAAGTAGGGTTCATGGATCCATGACATTAAGGGCCTTAGGGATCAAAAGCCAAAACATGTCAATAACTAGTGTAAATACTTTCTTTGAGAGTTATAATATAATACTGAAATACAAAAAGGAAAAAAAAAAACAACTGTCATTAGATCATTTCACTTTTACAAGTCTATCTGCATGTACACTTTGATAAATAATAAAACAAATCCCATAAGATGACTGAAAACTACCGGAAGCCAATGAGACTCGGGAGTGCGTAAACATTCAAGCTATGAGAAACAGATCCACTCCTTCCCTTTTCAACCGCACTTAAATGGCTTTTCGAAATAAGCACTTCTCTCTAGAATTTGGTCTAACCGAAGTGCTACTTTTCACTGATAAATACCCTGCTAAAGGTCAACAGCCTGCACCTATTTCTAATTTAGGTTCTAGTCCACATCCTGTGCATTCGTTTTGTGCTCTTCAAAAGAGATGATTGTAATCACTGATAGCCCTAAATTAATTATATTGCACAAACACTTTCCATAATATCGCTGATATAATAAAATGATACAGGGGTTTGTTATGCTAGCAGACATTTTCAACTAAACGTTTAAAAAATATAGACTGTAGTAATTACAGTGATAGTTGGGCTACGCTTGATAGAGCAAGACGTAGTTACAGTCTAGTTCCTGGTCGATTTTGAAGGACAGTGTGAATGTGTGTGACTTTGCTAGCAGAATTTCAAACGCAGCAGTTAACATTCCTCCAACATAAGGCTATTAGTGTCTCTAAATATTTCAGTCATCTCCTTTCTCTCGGTATTACGCTACACCCAGCGTCCAAAAGCTACAGCTAAAGTGAGGGTACGCTCTCTGCAAAAAGTCCTTGTCAGTGCAGCAAAGAGCAAGCGATTTCATGTCGGTTGGTCCTAGGGTTAAAATAAAGAGGGCTCTTTTATTGCGGACCATTAAGCAAATGTGCCTTGACGTGATTTCATCTCCTTCTCAACGCTGCTGTGAAGAGCCACACAGCAGGATGATTTCTGAATGTGAACAGGGTTCTCGGTTATCCCACAAATCTCCGGTCTAAACAATGCAAGAAAGTTTCATTGGCAGGTCCTGAGGGCTTTAAACAAACTTAAAAGAAACGCAGTCCAATTGGGAGACTACAGTTTGACGGGTGACAGCTGACAGAATGAGGATTGTACATGCAAACGTAAAGCGTTCAGGGAAAACGTTAATAGTGAGGTCTGGATCGATATCATTTTCTGACGCACACATTTAGACTTGCCTAAAACTATTAGTGACAAAAAAACATGACACACTTCAGGCAGCAAAGATACACAAGTACAAATACTGCAGGTAATGTGGTTTACACGTTTCATTACGAGCCTTAACGATCAGTAAAATCCGCTAGAATCGGAATCGGATGCATGGCGACTTCGACATGTTACAGTGTGTAGGGTCAGAGGAGCAAAAAAAGAAAGAAAAAAGGGGCTACTTGTGCCTGAATGACCAGAGAGAACAACGGTAGGTGCTTTGAGTGTCACGTTACCTGCACCATAGGCTCTCTTCTGAAAAGTGCCCTGCATCTTAGAGGAAGTTTCACAACACAAATGAGGGAGCCAATCTTGTCTGATAGGCAGTCGAGGCCTGAGTTAGTGACCATGAGAGGGGAGAACAAGCCAGACATATTACGCGGAAATCACAGAATAACAGCTGAAGAGCAGGGGCGAGAGCTTGGCAATTGAGTGGGCTTGTAGAAAGGCTGAGGGTTGGGAGACATTTGACATAAACATGAACCACTTGCCCCTTGGACAAGTATAAAAGCGATCACTTAAATGTCCTAGTAAATGTGATTGTCTTCAAAGTAATATCTTTTTTTTTTGTTTGTTTGTTTGTTTTTGTTTCATAAAAACACCAGGAACACAGGAGTCTCTTTCAGGTCATAATGAACAACACCTGCACTATTTTTCAAGTGTCCCGTTCCAATCTGCCTTCTGTCACGGGCATGCAGACACCTCAGGTGCAGCCCTCTCGCTCTGTAACACAAACACTCTGCCTCCATACGCTCCTCTCTCGTTTCGTCTGCACCACTCTTTGCGTTCTGGGACTGGGTTAGACGATGGAGTCCCAGTCGAAGTCGTCCTGGATGTCGTCGGTGGGCATGCGCCGCATCTGGAAGTTTCCAGCAGACATCATATGCTGCTGGTTCATCTGAGCGTGATGGCCTGAGGACAGAGCAGAGGGGAGCGGTCACGACACACGAATGCTTTGACGTGCATGTTAAGAAAATCATATTCCTACACATCTCGTGGAAAGTGTTCAATTCAAACTACTAGAGAATTATACAGAGGTTACCTTGTGATCGTAAACAAACCTAGTGTAAGTATGGTGTATATGCTTGTTACTACTGTATGTGGTTGGTTGTGTTTTACAGTGTTGCTATGGCATAATGTGTTTTGGGTGGTTGGGAATATCTCTATGATATCCTGGTCACATTATATGGCTCAGTTCCTCTGGCTGTACGATTTAAAGGGATACTCCACTTTTTTTGGAAATAGCCTCATTTTACAACTCCCCCAGAGTTAAACAGTTGAGTTTCAACATTTCCAAATGCATTCAGCTGATTTTCTGATATTTAGAAGAATATCAGTAACCAGACGACTTCCCAAGTAGGAAAAAAAATATACTATGGAAGTCAATGAGACCAGAAACTGTCTGGTAACTGATATTCTTCTAAATATCAGAAAATCAGTTGAATGGATTCAAAAACGGTAAAACTCAACTGTTTAACTCTAGGAGAGTTGTAAAATGAGCCCAGTTACAAAAAAATGCATTAAATCCATGCATTTATAGCCTTATAAAAGTTCTCTAATTCATTAAATGCTGTAGATTTGATCTTTCTATTTATCAAAGATTCTTAAAAAAATGCAATCATTTTATTTTAATGCATAACTGTTTTCAACATAGATAACAATAACAAATGAGCACCAAATTAGCATATTAGAATGATTTCTGAAGGATCATGTGACACTGAAGACTGGAGTAACGATGCTGAAAATTTTGCTTTTTAGCATTTTATTATACATTAAAATAAGAAATTGCAATAATATTTCATAATACTGTTTTAAATGTACTTTTGATCAAATAAATGCAGTCTTGGTGAGCATAAGAGACTTATTTAAAACATGTAACGATATTGAATGAGCAATAGTATGTAATACTAATATGTGATGGTATCAAAAAAAACATTTTAATTTTTAAACACCAACTCCAGTTTAACATGCTGGAAAATGAAGGCCGTTTGATTGTTGATATAGGAGCTATAAAAGACAAGGACCTGTCATAGTGGGGCCAGCGCTGCTCATGGGCGGCATGTGAGGATATCCCGGCGGACCCATCATAGAACTCAAGCTCTGTCTCGAATCCATGTACATGTTTCCTGAAAAACAAACTGATGTTACTATGTTACTATAGTGGCAGACTTAATGTATGACAGTGGATTTTAGGGATGCTAAAGTCCACTCACCTGTGTTGATGTGTGGGCTGGGCTTGTTTGGATGCATGGAGCCGTGGCACACTGGAGGCTGCACTGCCCCCTGTGGCTGGATTCCAGTGCGGGCAAAGAACTGATTGATGGAAGAGCAGAGGTCTGCCATCTGAGTGGGCTCGAGAGACCAGTTATTCAGCTCTGCCTGCCTCATGCTCTCTTTTAAACCTTCAGAAAAACAACGACACTTAAAACACTTCACATCTATGACTACTGTTTCAAAATGACATGCAAGGTGACTTGCACAATGAATTAATATACAAAACAAATAAAGCACAGAAATTGCTTAACAGGCCGCCACTGTTCATAAGAAATCCTGTGACAGTCAATTAAAACTATATCTTTTCTTTATTCAAAATGCTATTTTAAAGGCAGTTCTGTCATTTTTCAGTATAACTACTAAAATACAAATTTAGCTCATCACACAGATTTAAAATAAAATAAGCTCAGAGCTGTTATATTTCTAATATTTAAATAAATAAAGTAATTGAATTGCATTTAAATAATTAAATAAAACAATTTAAAAGTTTATATTTAAATAAATATGTTTAAATAGTTGTTATTGTTTGCATAAAGTAATTCTTTTGAAGAACAGATTGTTTTCAATAAATAATAAAATACTTAATAGATCATTAAAAAAATATTAAAAATGTATTTTAAGTGCATCAAATAACTAATTTAAAATGCCATTCATTTATTATCATCCATTCCAACGTACTGTGTATCATTACTATGTATCAAACCAGATAAATTGGAGCTAGTATGAAACAAATAGTTTAAAATACCAAAACCATGAACTATTAATTTTTAGCATTTAGTCTCTTAAGGCATTTTGATTATACCTTGGAAGGGTGACAGATCCACATCAGCCCAGTTGTAGCTGCTGGCGATGCGGCAGCTTTCTTTCAGCGCATCCAAGTTGGGGTACCAGTCACTGGGAAGACCTGTAGATAAAACAAGAAGGTAGTGAAGGCCACAGAAGAACTCATCAGGATGCGTGGTAGCAGCTTCCTGTTTGAGCCAGCAGGGGGAGCCATAACCCTCTGCTACAGGCCTGCTCTCTGAAGTGTGCTGGATTTGCTTTGTTCTCATTAGACTGAGCTATATAAGTCACCCCATGATCCACTGCAGACTGCTCTGAAGTTGTCATAAATTTCTTAATCTAAAAATAAATGACTGTTAGACGAGGCCTGAATAAATCGGCCTGTCAGGGCACTGCCAGCACAGAAGGAAGTATGCTGAAGGTTCGAGACAGAAAGCAAGAGGAAAAGACGGACAGACAATTGAATAGCAAGAACTATCACAGATAAGCAGACTCTTACCGGTGTTGCACTGCATCTGTTGCTGGGCAGGATGAGGCTGGTGGGAGAGATTCGGGTGCTGCTGTTGCTGTGCCGTGTGCTGGCCGTGGGCCTGGTGCTGGGAGGGATGCTGCCCGTGCTGGCTGTGTTGGCTGTGCTGGGGATGTTGGCTGTGCTGGCTATGCGCCGTGTGCGGGTGCTGGCTGTGCTGGGTGTGAGGGCCATGCTGGGAGAGGTGCTGTCCGTGGGGCGAGTTGTGGGCCGAGTGAGGGGGGTGGGAGAGAGGCACCTGGCTACCGCTGTTGGGGATGTTGTTGGGGTGAGAGTTAGTGATGCTGTTCTGGTTGTTGTGAGGGTGGGTGCTGATGGTGCTGCTGGGGGAGTGTTGATAAGAGCAGGAGGTGTGGGTCTGCTGGGACGACTCCGAGGGCATTCCCATCAGACCTGTAAGGATCAAACAGAGCATGGTATCAAAAATGCTGTCTGCATCTGACCAGAATTTATTTTGAACATTTTATTCTGATCAATATAAAATAACAATTAAACATTATTAATAATATACATCAATTACTAGTAATTATCAATAACAAAATGCAAATATAAATGAGGGAAGGTTATAAAACGCTATAATAAATGTATATGCAATGTTAGTTCACGACTTCATACATTCATCTCTAATCTTGACGTCAAACAGTTGCCATGCATACTCTAGTGTTTATGAGCATAGTCATAGTGTTTGTGCCAGCAACAAGTTTGACTCTAGTTTGTGACTTTCTGATCTCATTTCCTATTCTTTACATAATGATACTTTATAATACTTTCAAAACATTTAGAAAACTTCTAAATCTGTCTCTTTTAAAATGCACCAGGGGTGCCGCTGAGATGATGACTCAAGCCCTCTTAAACCGAACCAGAATTTCTATAACTTTTCATTTGTGCGGCGATTGTTTTGAACTAGTTTCTAAAAACGCCTGACAAGCTTCCAACATCTGCACACTCAATAGCAATCACCGAAGCGTGCGGCTCGCGGTCTTAAGAGGCCCTGTCCATCATGGCGCTGGCACTGTAAACCTATTTCGGTGGAGAGCTTTTAGAGCAGACTGAGGGGTCCTGCATCGCTGCAATCGCCAGAGAACACTCATCGGCGGGGTGACAGGGGTGCATCTCTTATCAGCAGAGAAAGCCTATTGTCCAACCATGGGAGAGCACAGAAAGCAATTAGCTAGCAGCTCCCCTGAATAATAATGCGATTCATTACCTATTATCAAAGCCAGTGAATTAGCTCAGTGTCTCCAGCAGTGGGGTGTGAAATCCTCTCGCCAGCTTTATTTGCTCATTTTAATTGCTCAAGCTTGTCTGACTAAGAGATTTCACTTTTATGCACATTAAAAAGGTAACAACTGTCAGCTAATGAAACATAGATGATAGATTAAAGAAGTTCACTTTGGAAACATTAACATGAAAAGCATCTGATTCCAGCAAAGTAGGTTAGACACAGGGGCTCGTCTGGCGTTGCACGCAACCCCGCTTGTCAAGTGCTTTTTGAACATCAGTCAATCAGATTACAAACAATAGGAATTAACTTCTAAAAGGCAGGCAAGCTCGCAGTGCACCAAATCTAACGCTGATATTTGATGGGCTGCCATTTGAGATGGTGAACTGTCTTTTAATGAAAAACATCTTGCAGTTGCAATTCATAAAAATATCTTCTAAACACTAAAGCCTTTAATAATAACAATTAAAAAAGGTATTTTCCAAATAAATCCACACACACAAAAAAAAATCCATAAACAGGAAGTTACCTGTAATTTTAAAATGCACAGTTCTTATTATATTAAATTATTTTGGCATACATAAAATTGCATATATTGCAAAATAAATAGTGATGTAAAGTCTACCGAAAGAAAGCAAGCTCAGCTAAAGCTTTGATCACTTTTAAGTTACTATATTTTGATATAATTAAAATTAGATTAAAATTAGATTAATTATTTATAACACTTTATGTTAAAAACTAGGGATCGGGATCTTCGAATAGTCGAACTGTGTTTGAAATTTTTATTCCAATGTGTATATTTGACATAATTGATGCCGCGCCTACTGTCAAGTTTTGTCAGCAGGGTATTTTCCTGCCGGGAACACAAAGCATCACTAAAATTAATGAATCCCCTACTGCGCGATCTAGGATACCAGAGTTTTGTACAGAAGAAGAGGTACAGGTTTTTTTACCTATTCAAAAACAGCTGTTTTCAGCACGCCGTTTCAGTGCATATGCCTTTAAATGAAAATGAGCTTCGCTAGTTGGTAACGATTCTTTCTTCAGGAGCAGCTTCTATTATTATTATTATTATTATTATTATCAAAATAACTGCTGTGTTCGTTATTACACCCAAGAACAGCCATTCTGCTCCAGCATATCAACAATGGCGGACTATGATGATGACAGCTCGCTCAGGGCAGGTCTGTGTTGAAACACTGCTGTCAATCAACAATCGTGGGAGGGGCGTCCGACAGTGTGATGTCACATGGTCGAACGACTCGATTTGAGACGGGAAAACATAAAAGGAGATTAAAACAAAAACACTGGATGGATTTTTATCATAATATGCTGGTTGTGTACAGGCACTGCCAACACACATTTCAGTACAATCAACTTATAAAAGTGCATATGACCGCTTTAATCATTTTGGCTAATATGATGGTGCTTTCAGCTACCAATAAGACTGAAGTGCTCTCAGCTCTGCACATGGCACAAAAAGTCTGCAGACTCCATCTGGATTTGGCCGACGTGGGATTTCCGTGTGTAAAACTCACCCTGTTGGTTGTAGGACTGCTCAAACACAGTCTTGTAAAGGCTGCGGAAGGAGGCACTGAGATCTTCGAAGTCGGAGAAGAGCAGCTGCTTGTCTCGGTCCGGTATGCTGTACTGGGCCTGAGGGGCCTGCTGCAAGCCCATGGACTGGGACACCGGTTCTGGATGACTCGACACCTGAAGGGGGAGGAGAGGAGGAATGCAAGATTAGAAACAATGACAGAAATCAGCCTTGCCACTCTAAACGGCAGAGCTGCTCAGCCAGGCCCAGTGACCGGCAGATTAGAGCTCAGATAGAACATGACAGCACTGACTACAGCACTCAGGATCACGGCACAGGAAATGAACTGCCAGACACACTGCAACACAATATGCAGGAGCCAAATCTCAGGCGCACAAACCCCCTCCAATCCTTGACCGTTTATTTACGGCTGAATCTGTACATAACCATACAGCCATGATCAAAACAGACGCGTCTCTCGAGAGACTCTCTCTGAAGTTGTTTTTACGGCTGTTTATTCTGTAATTAACAGCTTGGCGAAACTAACTGAGCAACGCAACTGAAATCGACAGCGAGATCATAAAAGCTTGCCTGCAAAAAAAAAAAATAAGGCACTGATCCATAAAACAAATCTTTCTAACGATAAATATCCTTCTAACTAAATACAGTACAGGTTTCCCCATCAAAACGAATTAGCTCGTGTGTCTCAACTCTCACATCTATGAAATCATAAGTGTTGCACACCAAAGGGGATCTGCACACTGTTTTGAGTCTGAAGAGATGCCTATCGTGCCCAGAATGAGTGATTCATTGAACGGCTCCCAAGGCCTCCATAATGCCGAGCATATTTGTGGCGTACACAGGGGCAGAGGCTCTGCCATGTCTAGCTCAAGACAACAGTGTTTAACAGACTGGAGAGACTGGCAAAACAGTCATCAGGACTCCAAAGAAGTCTAATTCTAGCTGTCGGTGCGAACTGGTGATGGGAAATGTATCTGAACACATAGCAAAGCTATTTCGTAAACAGATAATTGTTAGCGCCAGTGATTCAGACAGTGTCCCCTTCTGATAATAAGCTGTACACCATTTTTAACAAATTAAAATACCTTTTCTAAGAACAAAACATTTTCTTGTATCTTTGATAGCTGAAATGCATATGAACGGAACCGTATTTATCATTCTAAAACTGGACTGACCATACATATTTTGCTAGAATGGACATTATTAACTTTCAGGCTGACACAGAAAAGTTGATAATTATATTAATGTTATGGCTGATAAGTAATAAATTGCAGATATTAAAATTCTACACTATTATCCCCAAATAAATTTGAAACAAAACATTAAAAAGCAAAATCAGTCCTTTAACATGCAACAATTGCATTGAAGTGTTATTAAATTAGTGATTGTAGAGACTAAATTTAACAAGTCTTTAATGGCAGCCACGGTAATCTAAGTGTAAAAATTAGGAAAAAAAAAAACATACATTACACATACATTGATATATCGTAATGCACATATACATATGCATATACTGTGCATCCCTCCATTATCCTGATTCCTGTGGTACCCATCATTTTGTATCTCATTACAGTTGCAAATTCAAAACTCAATTGTAAAATCAGAGAGCAAGAAACAATAGTTACTTAGCACAATTAAAAAAACAAAAACTTGCATAAGGAAAGACCTGCTTGCATGCACCATTAGCAGCAGAGACTAATTGTACACAAGAAATATGAGCAGTGGGAGTCAGATGACACACTATGCATCAACTGTAAAGACGAGCATATAATCTGGTTATGTTCAAACAGACTACAGTGTTCGAATAAGCTGGATGGAGCTGAAAAAGAGAGACAGAGAGACTGGGAAAGAGAGAGAGAGCGCGAGAGCATTGTCTGGCCCACTGAAGTGAATCTATCAGTGTCTGTGCCGGATCAATGCTGAGAGCCTGGAGCGAGAAGCATGCGGGGCTTCTAGGGGACCACAACAAAGCAGCGGCTTCTCTGGTGGGAGGACATCAGAGGCAGCGTCTCTCTTTAGCAGCGCTCCAGCAGTATGAGCTCTGCCTTTCATTCCCTTAACCTCAGTGTCAGCACACTCCCATGCACAGGCCTCCAATCTCTGGCAATCTGACTAACGCACTGGAATCTTGCTGCTTTATATAAAGTAGATCCACAATAAAACTCAGCAAATTAAGAGCTCTGCTTCAGGTTCACAAGGTTAAAGAGTGGAACAGTGGCTGCACAGTTTGATGAAAACTGGACTCTTACTGGTGTGTAGCTGTGCACGCTGCCCACGCTGTTGAGATTAACAGAGGCCAGACTCTGATCAGATAGGCTATTGTTAAGGCTGCTTCTAGGGCTGTCACTCCCCTCCTGGTCAGGGTTGTACAATGCCACCTGGAATTCAAGAAAGGGAAAGGGTTAATGACTTAGGAGTGTCTATGATAAAAATCTAGCTTAAAATACATGTGCCAAGTCCTTAGACACGTCCTCTTTGTTTCTGTTGGTTTCATACAGTTTTGCAAAACTTGAATACTATTAACAACTATTAATAATACTAAAAGGGTTAAATGTACTGACACTAAAAATGACAACCTTTTCCTTACACATGTGAATGTACAAATTCTTTTTACTAAAATACAAAAAATATATATATATAATTTATGAATAATTAAAAAATAATTTAATAAATAATAATAAAAAATATTTTATATTAATTTTTATTTCATGATATATTTAATAATTCTTTACTATGCTATGAAGCAGTAATTATTCAAAAAATAATAGTTTTTTATATTTATTTAATATAAATAAATTAAATATATAAATATATTGTATTAATAAAAATATTAAATATATAAAATGGTATTTAATAAAAAAATATATTAATTATATTCTGTTAAATTATGTTTTCCCCTTTATTATGATATAATATATAATAAACTATATAAAACATATTTATGAATATCAAAATGAATCAGAACTCAGAAAAACATGTTTCTTATAGAAGATCTGAATTCAGGTAATTGCATTTTAATTTATTTTTGAAAACATTAATACACAGGAGCAAAAAGCTACTGTGGCATTTCATCTATAGTCAGGTACATTCCAGAAGTTAGTTTGAGATACGACAAGAAGTCTCTGTAGAGCAGATACAGCGGGTGGGGTGGGGAGAAAAAGCCAATCAAACAGAAACCGCCTAGTTTCAGGTCTTAAGGGGAATTCTTATCCCTTTTCAAACTGTAACAGAAACAACAGACGTTTGCGTCACACACGTGACGTGTGGCATGCGTACACCACACTCTGTACACGAGTAAGGTCAGTTAATACACGCGCCCCACACTGTGCCTCATATGGAGGGAGCGTGGCTGGTGGCCAGCAAGATGATCTGCTGTCTCAGACGGCTGAGAGAGGAGAGCTCTCCTTCAGTAAAGGTCACGATGCTGGCAGCGTTGAAACCGTCAACTTGCACAGCGCAAATTGGTTTGGGACAGCTCACAAAGGTCCCGAATGCTACAGAGACCCTGACCTTTCTGTGTGCACTGTTGAATGCGCAGTTTTCCGAAGCGTAAGAACCTCGACTTCAAAATGATATTCCCAATTATCATTTGAAAAGCTGAACTGCAAATATGTGCTGGTTGCAAAATGAGAATAAATAAAGCATTGGAGGGATGGTATGGGAATGAATATAATGAGCTCCTGGGAGAATAGTCCTACATTGAGTTCGCCGTGCTAGGAAAGGATGAATGGAATCACAACAATGCTGGCCGTGCTCGCATGTCTTGGCAGCCACAGAATAGTGCTAAAACCACGCAACAAGTTCCAAGATTCACCTGCACGAGTAAGGACGTACAGAGGCTTTCATGCTACACTAAACCACAAAAAAACCAACAACAACACGGTCATTATTTACTCTCCCTAAAGTCGTTCCAATTTTGTGAGACTTACACAAAAGGTGATATTTTGAAAAATGTCTCAATGGTTTTTTTTGTCAATAACATGCAAGTGGGGTCCAAAACAACATTCGATCGCATTGACTTACATTTTATGGACCCTTTCCAAAAACGCAGGGCAAACGATTTCAAGAGTGAATTGCCCCCGAAATATTCTGTTGGTGCAAGAGATGCAGCAAACGCTTCAGTCCTGTTCCCTCTTGACTCAGCGAGACAGCAGATAGAAAGACACATTACAGATCACAGTCTCTTACAGAGAATTATCATTCAAGCAGAATAAATGTTTCCCAATCCTATTATTCCCTGTTCATCAAAAGAGCGGAGCATAACGGTTGCTGGGGCTGCACTGGATTGAGGGTGGATGGGGGGTTAATGTCATAAAATGATTTGCATATCATAACTCTTCCCTCTTTCAGCTATGTTTAGGCCTGGAAACACTACATTACTAGAACAACTAACCCTGTGCGCAACAAAGCACTGAGAGGCTCAGGCAAGTCGAAAATTCAATCACGCAGAAAACAGTTACAATTATAATCAAAACCTGGTGTGAAGAACAAGTATATATGTTATGTGTAATTAAGTCATAAAAGAGGCTTTTAGCCATGAGCCTTTCACCGCAATCTATTTTTACTCCCTGTATCCATAAAGTATGATTTAAAGACCTCATCACACTGTGGTTTGTTCAAGGCCTAAAATGTAGACGCCTACATACACTGTGTGCACGTCCGCACACACACGCACACATACACAGTGGTAAAGTAACACGCAGAGAGAAGGTAAGGGGTGAACAAATCCATTGCAAATACTCCTGTGTGTTTGCAGCAGTGGAAGAGGAGCGCTATATTTAGCCGTGAATTAAAGTCAAAAGCCAGTGGAGTCTTTCATACAGGCGACTAATCTGCAGCATGAGACAAGGATTATGAAATCAAAGAGAAATCCACCCAGGTGTCTCCAACAATAACTTGTATTCAAAAGAAAACTGCGCAATTTAGATACAATGCTGGAAAGAAATAAAGGAAAGAAAGAAATACGAAAAATAATAATTAAAAAGAAAGTTTAGTTTATGTTTCAACCCATGTTACGCTTTCAATATAATAACAATACATGCATATTTAAATAAGAAATATTACAATTATTAATTACATACAATAAATTATATCAAATAGTTTATTTAGCAATATGAGAAAATTTTACTATGCAATTTAAAGTTAGAAAAAATAAAGTAATTCAGCTTCAAACCATTTTCAGTTTGAATCTTTAAATATAATTCAATTCAATATAATAATAAATATTTAAAATATATTTAAATAATGTACATAAATATAATGCTAAAATAATACAATTACATGCGCACACAAATATAGTTTAATAATTTTAGAAATATGATCAATGAATATAATAAAATAAAACAAAAATTTAATATGCTAACTTCTTAGCAATAAGCCTCTAGTATACGACAGTTAACAAATTTTAAACCTGTAGAACTCATTCTGCAGATTTTAAACCCTAACCGTAACCACTAACCCTTATTAAAATCAGCAAAATCCATAAATCAGATTCAATCTATGGGTCTGCTCAGTAGGCTTAACCAACTGAACTGAAATAGGGAAAAGCACATCATGATGATAATTTAATCTGAGGGAGAGAGAGAATGCTCAGTCACAGCCAGGCTTTCCTTCTCAATGTTATGCAGCACAGGCGCTTTCCCATTGGCCTGCGCCGGCAGGCGGGAAAGTATGAGAAAGAGGGAATTCCTGTGGCTTGGCATGGAACACTCAAGAGGCGTGGCGTGTTCTCTGTTTACAGGGCCCACACTGAGAAACAGCATCTCCAAGGAGCCACCAAACTCTGCAGTCTTGTTTTCGCTCTCCTGCGTGTTCGGTTTCTAATCTATTAGCGTTTCGAGTAGGAGGGCAAAGAAAGGATATGCTCATGGGATAACCTCAAAATCCCATTCTGGGTGGATCTTGAAATTCTTCCCAAATGAATCAGTCATACCTTATGCTCGCATTGTTTTGCCGTGTGAAACACTGTATAAGGGGAACAGTCGTTTGGAGATGTGCTAAGACAATAATAATATTGCAGTTTTGGGTTTCAAAAACTAGTGAACTTCCAACATCAGGAGCATTTTAGGGGATCAGAGACAAACTCCAGAACATTTGCTAAGCAATTTCGGCTAAGACAAATGAAATGTTCCAAACACAACAATTCTATATACTCTGTATAACCGAATGTAACATCTGCACATACTGTATTTTATCCAGATGAACAGATCACCAAACTTACTATAATTCAATCCAAATGAATTCCACATCCCCCTCGCCATCATCTTAAACACCATGCTTAATGTGAAATACTATTAGTTTAATGCCTGAAGTAAATTAATAACTGATGGTTTTGGGCTTTGTAAAAGCACTCCAGAGAGAGCGAGCAGCCCGCAACAGGCCAAGAGTGAAGCGCTTAAGGTTAAAAAGCCTATTTAAATTTCAGAGTGTTTTACTCTATTTCTTTTTACACACTTCTCCATTAAGTCATGCCACGAAGGGCGAGTTACGGAGAGAGTCACTCGGGGTGCACTGCCTAGAAGCATTCAGCAGGTAATCATACTTCCAAACATTAAACTGTTCTCTTGCAGAGAAGTACTGCAAGAATTTAGCACTACAAGGCTTTTAAAGATGGAGTACAAACTTTAAACCAACTTAAAGGTGCTCTAAGCAATGTCACACGTGTTTTAGGCCAAAACATTTTTTTTGTCACATACAGCAAACATCTCCTCACTTTCTGCTAGCTACCTGTCCTGTTTTATGCTTTAGTACAGTCAAAAACTTACATAAAGCACCTTTAATGTTGATAACCACAAAAATATTTTTTACTCAATGATGAAGAATACTGCATACAGCTTAATATCTTGTGTGGGCACAAACCTGACATTTTGGACTGACAACAGACAAATGGAATAGGGTATTAGCAATTCACAATAAAATGCATATGGACTGTTAGCATGATTTGTATACATAATGCCTGCCCAATATAGATGAAACCCAATGTCAATTTTCTGAGTGTCTGTGTAAACAAAAGCACCACATGTCAGTCATGTTATGCAGTCCATGCACATAGTCATAGCAGGATAAATATAAAATGTAAACTGGGTATGTAAGCTGCTAATGTCAGCTGTGATGGGACAAACACAGTCAGGGTTTGTGGAGATGGAAATGAAATGCTACCTTGTTAGTCACAGTGTTGATTGCCAGCGTAGGAGAGGCACTTCCAGAGATGATGCAGTCCATTCCTAAGTTATCCGACTCCAGGCTGTATGGCGTAGATGCCTGCAGGAAAACAAAAAAAGGACACATTCAGCCAATCAGGATGGAGATGATGAGTGATCTGAAGTGAGTGACTTTCCTTTAAAGGCATTTGATATTACTCTGGTGCAAGACATTTTAAAGCATAAGCAGCAAGATTATGCTCTTTTATCAACAACAAAAGAGCAACACCTTTTATTTAGGTCAAAATTGGAGGCAGTCTGGGAAAGAGATGAGCAGGAGAGAGGAACGGCTCCCTGTGCTCTGTCTGTTCTTGCTGGGGTAAAAGATAACTTCAGCACGCCTGTCTCCCAAAACTGCTTATTATAAGAGGATTGCCTGGCAACAATGCAATTTTTAATTTGTGATAAACAAATGAGATTTTGCCAAGTCACAATTTTTAATGTCAAAGAATTTCTTAAACAAGACAGGAGGAGGATGACAGAGAAAGTGAGAGAGAGCGCGAGTGTGCGTCTAATGAAATATACTCTTAATAGCGAGGAGCATCGCACTTTACACAGACAGAATTTCCACTTATTTTTCATGCAGGATCAGGCTGAGAGAGAATGGATCTAATTGGAGGTTTTTGATGTGAGTGAAGTGAGTGTCAGTATGAAAAATGTTTGTGTGTGGCCTGAGGGCAGAGCTGTGTGCCGAGAGAATGATACTCTCACTGGAGTCTGGAGTGTGGCGATTATAAATGACAACAGCCTAAACTGCCTGACCATACAAAAGAAAACACACGCTGCAGACTCAACACACACGAGGTCAATGTGTCACACACGAGGGTCTGACATGTTTTTGGTCCAATATATTTACATTAATATAATACTGATGAGCGAGCGGACGTAATCAAGTATATTACTCACTTTGCAACAATTGAACAAAAACACAGCTTGCAGAAAAATTGAAATGAAATGTAATAAAGTGACAAAAGATGATGCATGTGTCTAATACTAAGGATGCACCATATTTTCGGCACGTCATCAGTCGACAAAGGGTTAAAATATAAACATCGGCCCAATATGAAAAATGATGCAGATATGGCTTGCCGATAACCATGTTGATTATGCATCTGTAGTCACACTCGCATGTGGTCAAGAAGTACTAACGATATGATAACGTCAGCAGTGTGGTCATTCTTGAAGCAAACTTTTGCTTGAATGGTGATTAGATTCACTGCTATAAAATAAAATCACAAATCTGATTTGATTGAAAAGGTCAGAAGCTATAGTGATGTGGTGAATCATGATGAATAAAAATCACAAACATAACACTTGTAAATTAAATAATTTTATTTATACAGTTTTATTAATTAATGTGCAATATTTTTTTAAAAATGTAATTTGTCTATTTATCTTAATTTTTTTTTACAGCTCCTTTGCAACCATAAAATGAAAAAAAAAAAAAAAACAGCAGTAACTAATTTTATTATTGTTCGTTTCAAAGCTTTCAGTTTACTCTCATTATAAAAATAACTTTAATAATGTTTCTGTTTTCGCTCAAAACTAACCAAAATGAAAAAATAATTTGTTTATAATCCCTGCAGAGGAGAAACTTGGTGTTTCCAAACAAAAAGGAAAATATATCTGTATAGTACAAAATTAGTTGAAAAATATCAGATTATTGGATATCTGCAATAATCCAATTTGATTAGAAGAAAATGCCTTTGGACCTTTATAAAGGTAAAAATGCCCCTGGAAATCAAGTTAAGGGAACAGATTTTGCCCCTTAATGGAAAAGTTAATTTGTCACTGCTGCGTTCAAACCACCGCACAGAAAATGAAGGATATGAAAAATCATCAGGGTCATATGGTTCTATATGGTTTCCTGTCATGGTTAAATGTCTACATGCCTTCAATCTCTGCCCCTTTCTCTCACTATAGCTGAACTCTTTCGGTTCGGCAAAATGATGCAAGATACCTCTGAGCCAGGTCAACCTCGGAGGCCGGTGTCGAGTGCAGCCGAGTTGTATATTCGAGTGAGCGTTGCTCATTAATAATGGAAGGAAAGAGCTCGGGCTGAAAATAACTGGCGCAGAAACTCTGCATTAATTGATGTATGCTAAAAAATGAGTGCAGAATGCAACGCATGTAAAGGCTGCCTGGGGCACAGTTTATTAATAAGTCGGACCCCCTCTACAAGATAAACTGATCCGCACTGAGTGAGACAGCTATTTAAAAAGATATAAGCGCCCAATCAGCAAACCTGTGCCCGGCACGACTGTAAAGCACCGACTCAGACATGAAACAAAGCCAGCTTTCTCAACTCAGGAAATATTCAGTCCCATCTAATTCCTTTTCTCTCAACACACCAAGTCCATGTTGTCACACATTTCTAGCTAAAACAAATATAAGCAACACATTGCTAAGATAGGCTACCTGCATGCTTATTTTTGAGGCGGAAAAAGACACACAATGGGCAAAAATATTTTGGCAAAAAGCTTCAATGTCAAATCAAAGTCAGACTATATAAAAATGAAATGTTTTATGTCTTACATGTGGTTGGTAGGTTTTGTTTATAGCTCTTCCCAAAAGATAAAAACGAGCAATCAATTAGGGGTGTAAAGATTCACAAAATTGACATTGACATAACATCCAGTGAGTAAGCAAATCGCATATTATTTCAATGACCATTCTAATAGATGAGCGACAAGTCTGTATTTGAGCAAAGAACTGACTCTGTGAATCATGTAGGCCTGAAAGAAAATGCATCAAAAGACCTGCCTCTATTATCTTTGGATTACTTCAGTTTTTAAAGGACAAGTTCAGCATTTTACCCTTGAAGCCCTGTTTTAAGTTCGTTTCTGATGAAATAGAACAGTTAAGAATGAAATTTGGACAAATGCTGCTGGCCCGAGAATTTTTGGTTTCTGTGGTAGAAACGATCACAAAACAGGGATTTAAGTGTAAAACACCGAACTTGTAAATTGTGTATACATTCAATTGAAACTGAAAACTTAAATCTTAAATCTTAAGTTCTTCTAAAACCTAAAACTTAAATCTAAAACTTAAATTTTATTTTGTTGGGTATCACAAAACTTAATATAATACGAAAAAGTAGGTAGTATCTTAGTAGTAGGTACTACATCATGATCACTGCCACTAGATAAAGAAAATGTTGATTGTTCAATCTGTGCTATACAATGACAGTTTTTACAACGTAAAAAAACGTGTCGTTATTGTGCACTGCTGGTAGCAGACTAGCTCCAGTGCTCATTGCTGCATTACTAAATGATAGCAACTCTCCAGGACATTTGACCATCTCTCCACTTCTCTTCGGACCATGCATTTAATTGGCTTTGACGGCCATCTTCTTGGCAATTCCTCATTTGCCCTCTCACGTCTGGGAGGTTCGAAATTATAAAGCTACGAGGCATCATACACGTTGGCTCTTGCCACCTCTCCCTCATTCCAGTCAGTCGCCATAGTCCTAATACTAGGCTGAGGCCACCTTTCCTCCACTTCTCCCCAATGTGACATCATCAGCGAATTGCGTAAAATTACAAAAAAAAAACGTTAATACCAAAAATCTAAAAAAAAAAAAAGGTCTTTAAGACCATTTTAAAAATGATATGACATCTTAGTGAAAATAAAATTGAAGTTGGCATTGTATCAATCTAGAAATGCACTGCAGCTAAAGCCAAATGTCTGACCATGTTATATTTAAAATTTGAAGATAAGTCTAAAACTGCATTTAGTTAAATGTTTTCCAAGATCATGTCATATGACTATTTTGATTAGACTGTAAAATGTAAACTGGTGTTTATTGTCATAGTCTAGCATCTATTCAGTCTATAGATGCATCTCTCAGTCTAGCACACATTCTCACCTCTCCAGCCTGGTTTTAATGGCTCTAAATATGCTTTTCTTTTGTTTGCATTAATCAGGTTAACCTGCAGCACCCTAGTATCAAGTGAAGTGATGGTGCAAATAAGGTGACATTGAGTTTGAACAGGGAGAGTGAGATACTCACTGTTTTCTGCACTTTGATCATTCCCAGACTCAAAGTAATGAGCTGAGTTTGGCCTGAGAAAGTCTATAAGCCTGTAAAGCGACCACCAGGGGGTCTTGGAGCACACACAAACACGCACACACACGCAGAAACAACGCGGACAAACTTTCACTCACCCGTTCTCCAGACCGTGGCCTCTTCTTGGGTCGTGTGGGCAGCGTGTCCTCCTTTGGATTTGTGTCGATTGCCCAGTAGGAACCCTAGAAACAGGATAAAGTTGGAATATTAGCTCCAAAGCAAATCATAATATTTTAAAATAGCGGCCAACTTGAAGCCAGCCACGCAATAAAACTTTCATAAAAAGCCGAGCACACGATAATCAGCAGGGTTTCTGGGAGAGAAACTTTAGTAATCAGATACTGGGCGCGTTTGCTGTCAAACATGTACAACTTTTAGTTCATCAAAGTTTCAGCGAGGTCATTTGTAAGCCCTTCACGTCTTGAGGACGTTCACGGAGCTATATGTTGAGGTGCGAAGTTGGGTCTTTCGCTACAGTCGGGTCTTGCGCTCGCTTGCTCTCACTTCGGATTTCTCCTGAGCCTTGGCAGAGGCAGGTAAAATGTTAAGCCCCTCCTGAAGCCCCTCTTCCTCAGCCGCAGGTTTATCGATTGCTCCTGTTCAGGGCTGGACACAGAGGTGTTGGATTTCTGGTCAGGTCTGAGCTCTGATAATCAGGCAGAAAATAGCACACCTTGGTTTGGGGCTGCTGGTATCCAAGCACCCAAGACCCTGGCTGAATAATTTATCTTTGCATTCTTCCTGTTTAATTTATTTTTCAATAGTGCTGCTCTTCCCAAAAGCTAAAGGTTGGCGAGTTAGGTGAAAAGAAAAAGAAATTAACCTCCAGGCTTGGGTTTTATTTTAAAATACTTCATATTATTTGGGATAAGATCTCAATTGTCCAGAGAGGGTGCGATCAAGACCTTTAAAATTACTTGTGCACAGCTTGCGCATGCACCTAAGCAAGGAGAATAATTGAAAATCACCAAAGGATTTGTCTAGACGGCATGCTTTAGGTTCCTCAAACGTTCGGCCTCCAAAGACTTATTGATAAAATGATGTAAATTTCTGCACTTAAACAGCAATACAGCACAGGTTAGAAGCCATGGAATGGCAATGAGCAAAGCTCCAGCACCCAAACAGTTTTTTGCAGCATTCCTTCCTTAAGAAAATAACTCATTGTGCCTGTTTTAACACCCGGATGTTACATCAATTTGTTATTTAAGTGCGATGACAGCTCCAGAACAATTAGACCAATCACAAAGCTTGCAGCATTATCACACCTTCCTTTAACATGCCATTTTTTGCCCTTAGAAGCAGTGTACTAAAATGGGCCTGGTGAAAGCAAGTGATATAATTAACATTAATCAAACGATAAACTAGGCATTGAAATTATAACATTAATGAATGCAGATTACTTTGTGGCAGTCACCCAAAGTCAGTTATTACAGCTATTATTTAATCGCCACAATCTTCAATAAGAGCCTCATTTAAATTTAAGACTGAATGTGACATTTTTTTTAAGTCATGCATGTGAGTATGTATTATAGAAATGCATAACTAACATTTTTAAATGCATAATATAAATCTAATTTATTTTTATGTTTATTTAATTAGAGGAGCATTTTGCTAAATATATGCACTTTATACATTCCTATTTTTTACTTAACCTGACAGTCACCATTTGAATGTTTATTACATATATGTATATAATTATTATTATGTTATTATAAAAACTGCCTTATGTGCAATTTACATGTGTGTACAGTCTACAGTCAGCATTATAGCAATGTACCAACAGACAGGTTCCCTGTAGAGTTTACAGCATTTAGCTGAGATATCTTTTCTTTGAGAAATCGATCTGAATCGCGAGCTTGCAAACAGAAATCCAAATCAAATAGTGAAATTTGTGCCAAGACCCAGCCCAAATTTTTACTACTTACTACTGATTATCTGAAATCCGTATTCTGTGAAATTCACAGTCATCAAATCATATTAACATAATTCATGTAACATCGCATTACGCATTATCTATTGTATGCAAATTAACAAAGCATACAACACTTGAGCTGAGTGGTGCGCTATGAGTCATGCGAAAGGGTCTTAAGTTTCTTTATATTATACTGTAGCATAAGTATCCTAACAATGCTAAATATTACAGATAGTGAGTGTTTTCACACAACAAAAAGACTAGATAAGTACAGCTACTTTCCAACAAATCATTTAACAAACACAGTCTTTTTCACCCTACATCGCTATATCCGTATTGTATTCCACCGTTAGACATCAGAGTTCATAACATGCAGGCCGTTCTGTTTAAACACCCTCATGTTCATGATTTTAATTTAAATCATCTTGTTCCTGTAGATGATGCAGTGATGATGAAGGACAGCTGAAGGTGACACAATGCTGGCAGTCTGTTACACTAAGCAGATGTAATTGAAATTAAAACTACTGCAAGACACTTTCACGGTGGAAGAGGAGGCTGAGTATCATCTCTTTAATTAGCAGAAAAATCTTGAAAAACTGAAAGCCCTTGGGAGGGGAGTATCTGTAGGCACCAACATAACCTCTAGAGAGAAAGCAACGTTTAAAGAAATCCATGAAAGGACAGTTTACATGACTCTGATACAGGGCAATACAATAATACTGTGTTAATGTTACTTCTTTAGATAATGAACTCAGCCGAGGCCCCAAATTAACAGACGATAATGATCAACGTCTGTTAAGTCTCCAAATCAAGTATTAAAAGGATAGTTCACCTAAAAATTAAAATTGTCATAATTATACAAAAAAGTAAGAAAGAAAAAAGAAACAAAAGAAATAAACAAAACATTTTACATGTATTCATATAGTTTTATCCAAAGCCACAAACAAATTAAGATATACTATATTCTAGCGTTCAAAAGTTTGGGGTAGTTATGATTTATCAAATAAATGAATGTTTTAATTCAGCAAGGATGCATTAAATTGATCAAAAGTATCAATTCAAATATTAGAAAAAATATTTTAAGTAAATACTGTTGTTTTTCTATTCATTAAAAAATCAGGTTTTCAGCATTATAATAAGTAATGTTTCTTGAACACCAAATCAGCATGATTTTTCTGATAGGGCTGCACGATTAATCGAATTTTAATCATGATCACGATTTTGGCTTCCCACGATCAAATTTGAAATTTAAATTTTAATGTAAAATGTGTCATTCCGTTCGCAGAACGCTCCATATCAAAGGTGTGTGTTTTTTGTTTTGTTTTTGCAAAGCCAATCTAGCGCTCCGTAAACCACTGTCTGATGTCTGCGCACGAGCGACAGTGCAAGAGAGAGGCCGAGACTTCCTAAAATATATTTGCACAATGTATAATAGTGCCCTGTTGAAGTTTTGCCTCATTTTCTTTATTGTTTTATTTTTATTTATTCTTTAAGGAGATGCACTTAATTTTGTTGAATAAGATGACCGGTTTTATTTTGATGCACATAGTTGTACATTAGCAGGAATGTCGCACAATATATATGTTAAAGCACAAATTATTGTAAAAAATAGCTGCTGTGTTTGTGATGGTTTAATGGCAACTGTCTATCTAATTTCTAATCTGGTCTCTAATGGAAATAATCAGTTCGACACAGTCTTAACGCAGACTAGACCTCCCTGACCAGAAGTCTACTCAAGGGCAAACAAGATTGTATCCGCCCCAAAGTTCGGCCTTCCTCATTCTCAGCAGCTGCTGCGGATCACAAAAGTGAAGTGAACAATCGTTTCTGCCATCTCTGAGAAACACGCCTCAGTTACTATCTCGCACAAACAGCAGGGTCCATATTCCTGCCGTATTATAATATTGATGGAACATATCAAGAGAGCCCTTTGCAGCTTTGAAGTTCTCCTTCCAGGGGGGAGGGCTGTGTGGAAGGAGGCAAATTCCAAATTGAACATTAGGGATGCAAGCATGTTGGCCGTGCATTCAGAATAGAATCCATGCAGCGATAGATTATTTTGTATTTAGTGGAGCACATCCCAGGAGTGTCAATATCAGAGGATTACACCAAAACATGAAATTAGCATTCAGTCCCCATCCCCTGCATGCCTCGGCTCTTCTCTTTATGTCGCGCTGTGAGCGTATGTGCGCGAATGTGCTCACACAAGATGGCTGAGGATACAGAGAAATGAGCAAGCGTTTGTGGCAGAGATACTACAGTATGTGGAGGAAAAAAAACACGTCCATCAAAGTTATGTGATGAGCATATATACATATATATATATATGCATGTCTCTGCACTCTGGCCTACACATGAATTAGTTTGGGTTGTTTTAGCTCAGGGGTGCAGGCCGGGGTAACTGCATGCTGACTGAGGGGAAGCAGGTGGTGGTCTCCCCCTCTCGTGCAGGAAGTGCCGGGGCTGAAGTGCTTTCTCCTCTACCCGGGAGAGCTCCGGAGAGCACTTTTAAAACATTACTGTGAGTGCTCGCTCTCATCTATTTTCACAAGGATACGTATGCATTTTTAACGGCTGAATCTGCTCTGGCAGAGGCATTTTGTATTTAGAGAATGTACAAAACATTTCTGAATAAAACAGAACGACATATGGAGGTAAGAAAGGAACCCTTACCTTTCCTGGGTCATCTTTGGAGCGAGGCACTTTAAGAAAACACTTGTTCAACGAGAGATTGTGCCGTATTGAGTTCTGTAGGAGGGAAGAGAAACAGAGAACTGTTTAGGTGGTTTATAGGTTAATGAGACTCCCGCATGATATTACACTGTAATAGTACCTAAAACCCGCATTTACATGCAGCCTATAGCGTGCTGTCAGACAGTGCTGTAACAATCGCGGGTGTGTGGCGTCCCTGCAAATAAGAGAATATGAATAAAACACAGGGGTATTATAACCCAGAGTCTGCGTCATCTTTTCTGTGCTATGCAAAGCAACCAGGCCAGAAAAATATATTAAAGAGATTCATCTTGCAGACGACAGCCTCAAAAAAAAAAAAGGGGAAGGACGGTAAGGATGATTGCAGAATATTGAGACTCCTAAACTCAATAATAAATACCCCTGACTTAACTATTTTTAACGACCCAGAGATTTTTCATAACTCCGGTGATTCCCACACATTGAAATGCACTGAAACTGATGTGACAAAACCTTGATAATTCCCATACATGAAGGATGTCCTGAGGTTAATTTAAAAAAAAAAAAAAAGAGTGAAAGATCCAGTTTAACAGCATAGTAATTAATTAATCATCCTGATCCTCAGAGGGAAATTAATTATGCAAATAATTTTTTTTTCAAACTTGCACTATTCGTTAAGAGGAGGCAGCTTGAACGCACATCATGCCTTAATGCTCGGCACGTTCCAGCTGGAGCTTAGCCAGCCACTTGGCTTAAGACACTAGAAACGCACAGGTTTTGAAATCATTTGACCAAATTGTATTGACAGATGGGTGTGATATAAAAGCTTTGGGATCTATGCATGTGTTGGTCTGGTGTGGAACGCGAGAGAAGCGCTCAGAGAGGCAATTAGATGAAAAATACTAATCAAACACAATCCATGTTAATATATGATGTATTTGTATAAGATAACTACCACATAACATCTAATGAGGGCAATAACGGGCCATTTCCACTGGGCCGATCAGGGTTGATTGCAGGTGTGTGCTGGATATTTAACAGTGGACCGAAGGGAGTCTCCCACTGCATCAGCAGTACCGAAACCATTAGACGCAATAAAGGTGAGCTCTGTAGGACAACTGAATCTGAGTCCAGGAGATGCATGCATGCAAAAAAAAAGGCAGGTCACAACTGTTACTGTGTAACCCGCTACTGGCATATCTGTCCA
Organism: Cyprinella venusta; assembly: GCA_038021265.1. Lineage (NCBI taxonomy): Eukaryota > Metazoa > Chordata > Actinopteri > Cypriniformes > Leuciscidae > Cyprinella > Cyprinella venusta. The sequence goes on from CM075879.1 coordinate 21,727,635, forward strand.
CAGACCCTAATCTTGTAGCGCATTAAAACTTTAGCAGCCACAGCAACACTCCACACTGCAATATCTAAGGTTAGACAGGTAGACAGAGTCATCTCTCTGGAAAAAAAAAAAACAAAACAAACAAACAATGTCAACTACTTAAGCCTGCTCTGCAATAGCGATGTGCAATTTGGGCATTTTCAATGCTTGGGTACTCAATATAACAGAAGAGTACTTGAGATCAGATAAAGGAAGATCTTTTTATCGTAATAAATGTGCATCAGACTGTCATGCTACAACTCGCAGGTTTTGCAATCAAAACAGGTTTACAACATCTTTGATGAAAAGAAACGTATCAGTTACAAAGTAACAATTCTGTGACAACCTTCTATCAGGTTAGGTTGCGACCAGCCAAGTGGACATGCAGGTCAGACAGGCAGGTCTCTTTCCCTGTCTGTCACATTCTCGCTTTTGTCCTCCACTGCTTTAACTTTCCCTCTCCCTCTCTCTTCACAGTCTCTCCCTCTTTCTCTGTTGGGGGCCAGAGGGTTCAAGGCTGGCTCAGCAGGGTTCCTGCAGACAGACACGGCTAATAAGCACTACTGCACCAGTCCAGTCTGTCTCCAACTCTCTATCAGGGGAGCTGACCAGGAGAGCCGCAGGGCCAGCTGCCATTCTGACACACTGAGTTTGTGTGTGCGTATGTGTGTGTGTGTGAGAGAGAGAACAAGAAAGAGAAAAAGAATGACCCAAGAGAAAGTCAGAGTGTGACAGCTTATGTGTAGAAGCCAACTCTGAAAGTGAAAGTTACCAAATCTAATGCATGTAACGCGTTCAAAAATTTACATAAGTTATAAAACAAAATACGGTTACCTTTCAAAATATAATCAATTTCAAATGGATAAAAATTAGGTTCCATCCTAAATGTTTTTTTTTTCCTCCTCACAATACAGAAGACAAATATGTTGTGAATGCTATTTTGTGTTTTAGACAATGATGGCATGAAGTGCTACTGTCATCTTTGCACACTTAAACCTCTGGGGTCGGCAATCATACCGGTGTGATCAGCTCACCTTTTCCTTATCAGAGCAAAAGAGACTCAAATTACTCTATTATTACATGTAAGTGTTGTACATCATTAGATCCTGTTAAGTAATCCTGATCTATTTTTAATTCTCTCTGTCAGTGAACTTCATTCTGAAACGTGTCAGAAAATGAAGTAACTCTGTCACACAGACACAAAAGATTTTTCGTTATGAAGCTGAAATTCTCTTCCATTAAATGTAGTAAATTATATAAAAAACAAATATTCTCAGTTTATGTAATCTGTATAAAAAGAGAAAGATGTCAGTCTTATTACTTATTAATCTCACCACGCCCACATCAGCTGGATAAAACATAAAGTTTAATAAGAATCTAGTATTTTACCTCGTCTTGCTGCACTGTGAGAAATAATACTACCGTAATAATCCTGGAAAAGTTACCTCAGAAGTGCTGGTACTTTTATTTCGAGGAGCAACAGATTCAGCAGATGGAGTAAGTCATTTATTCTTAAGTGCTTTGTTCTAATTGTGTTAATGAATAGTGTCTGTAAACTGCACAAAGACTGTGTGTCTGATTGAGTGAGGATTGAAAATCAGGATGATTTTCAGATTATTTTAAAGCAAAAACTCTAGGTGACAACATCCATTAGTCAAAAGTCTCGTGGACACATATTTAGAATGTTTTGTAGCCTTATTTCAGAAACTTTAATTTTTCGGGGTTAATTTTTTTTCAATAACCATGCATAAACAATATTCTCTCACATATTATGATAGCCCTGTTTGTGTTAAATAGAGTGTAATTTCACCTGTGCCATTAATATGTTTATATGCAACTGAAAAAAGCAGAAATGTCAGGGCATGTCAAAACATCAAGGACCCAAAAACACCTTAGACCCCAGAGGGTTAAGGTAGTACATGTTACTTGTCTAAATTCAAGATACCTGCTTGTCAGTAAGCTATATCAGAGACACATTTATCTTTTTTGACCCTGCTTTCAACCTGGAAATTGAGTTTTACTTTTAATGAGTTACCAAACCGGTATCTGACTTAGATATCACTACATGTTAGCAAACATGCCATCTCTGACAGCTTAACAGCTCTGATCTTAACATGCACATTGCTGGTGTAAAACCAAAGGTCGGCAGGTCACTAACAGACATAAGAAATGACTTAGAGCATAGAAAAATTCCACATCTCATAAAATGATGTGCAGCTAACACTGCTGATTCTGAATATCTTATGCTTGATTGCTTAGATTACAGCTGGAGCTCAGAAGCACCGCAGTGCAGTGAAGTGATGAAGAGGAGGAAGAGAGCTGTAGGAGTCATCGAGGATGAGGAGCTACAATAAGAGGGTCAGACACTGAGCTCTGTGGGAGGGCCTGTCCATTACTGTCTCTGTGGGCTGAGATATACCTGTGTTTCACAGCGGGAACGCTCTCTGGTAACCCCCCGCAAAAACTCGCACACTGACAGTTAGTGCACCCATCCGCCCACTCACCCCTGGCCTCTCGCCCACCTCTTCCAACACGACAGAAGGGCAGGCGGGGGAAAGTGGGTCAGACTGACCTCCTCGTCCCGAGTATCAAGTGCTCAGCGTGAGTCAAAGGGACAGGCCATGTCGCAGCGGAGTTCTTCATCAAGGACATACCGCAGTTCCATGCCTTCTCGGCCCAGGGAGCCCAGGTTACAAAAGAAACATCCCATCAGTGCCCGCAAATCCAGCCTGACATCCTCATTCTACATACAGCGACAGAGAAGAAGATTTTCAATTATGGCAGGGTTGGCCAAGAAACTGAAGATGACTTGATCACAAGATAAAACACAAGATTTAAATGTCTGAAAGTCTCAATGTAATGGGTCTCCATATGGCAAAGCAGAAATACACATCTACAACTACATTACAAGTAGTATGCTTAAATCCACCAATTAATTGAACAAAGTCTACTAAAAATAATACTATTCGCAGAACTTACCACAGAAATAATAATTTTTGTTTCATTCTTATGGGAGGCCATTCATATATAGAGTCTGCATGAGTTCCAAAAGAAACATTTAAAAATACAATTCAATGAGTAATGATTCAATACAAATCATGATACTGAACTCACAATACCATACTATTGCGATATTTTAAGCCAAAATAATATTATTTATTTATTATTATTTAAATATTACTACAAATTATTCACAATTGCACCCATGAATATTTCCCCATTGCATTTTTGTACATTATATTTAACATTATATATAGTAGTTCAATGGTTAGTTTATCCAAAAATTTTAATTCTGCATTTATGTTGTTTTCAAGCGTCACACAAGCATTAGAATGTCCGTGTTTATTTCAGTATATGTTGTAAATCTGTTCAACATATAAAGCCATCGTGTCTCATCAGAAAACTTGGATTAGACCACTCGAATTATCACTTTTATGATACCTTTGACAATTTTTTGGATCTTTTACATTTTAGAGGAATGGACTTCAAATCAAGGGACAGAAATCTCTTTTTTTCATAAAAAAAAAACTTCATTTGTGTCAAAAATCTTATAGATTTGAAACGACATGAGGGTGAGAATATGATGACAATTTACATTTATACCTTATATTTATTATTATACCTTATACATACAGTAAGCTGAATCTTGGATACAACTTTATATCGTGAATCATTTAAAAAAAAAAAATATATATATATATATATTCTTTATAAAATTATTACATAAGAAAATCTTTGCTAACTTACAAAGAAATGAATTCATTTAAAACATGCAGACACGTAAAAAACTTTGTTTCAACAACAGTATTCTTTCGTAGATACTTAATTGTTGGATTAAAGAAAAAAATCTAGCATTCTCAAACAAATTAACCACGTATAATGTGATGTGATATACGTGCATGACATAAACATGAATATATAATTTGGGGGGCATGTGTCTAGCCACCAATCAAAAGAATATTTAGCACAATGCTTCATTATCATGCGAGAGGTGTGGATTGGAAAAAATAAAGAGAGCAAGGTTGATCGAGTGAGACAGAAAGGAGTGTTTCAATACTCCAGGGCATGGAGGACATCCCAAACACAGCCTGAAATTCCAAGCATTCCTCCTTATATGCTGCGGGTCTTTTCTGTCCAGTGTACCTGTTCCCAGTTCCACCCATCCCATAGAGTTTTTTATATATTTTCTCTCCAATGCTTTCAATATCTTTGACATGTGGGCTTTAAGTTCCCTCAACCACAGCAGTTCCTGACAAGCCTTTTGCAAACACAGAGACGTACACAGGCATTTCTTAAGTTTACAATATCTCTACACACGTTAGGGAATGTAGCACGTTGGCAGACTGTGTTTGTAGTGGGTGTGGGAAGATGCTGGAGAAGTTTTTTTTTCATGTGTGTGGTGAGAAGAGGCACAAACGGTGACCATAACCAGACCCAAGGTGGAACGCACCATCCAGCTCACAGACTGGGCCTAAACGTGCAAAAATATCCCCCACCTTTGACAGACAAACCATGCGACTATAGCCTGGAACTGGATGCAGTGAGGTTTTAATCCACTTAGAGCATGGAGAATCCCTCACCCTCGGCCACAGTGATGAGGACAGCATGACTGAGTGTGAGAGAGGCAGGAGCTGATAAGGTGCTAAGATGTGGGTGCCTCTTGTAAAATGAATAAGAGGAAGGCATCACACTGGAGCTGTACCTGAAGTCTGGCACTGTTTAAACCCGGTATTAACACGTCTCAGGTGATCCTAGCACAAAAAAAGCTACAGAATTCAAGAAATATAAAATCACAACACTGACTGGCATACAAAAGTAGTAACGCAAGTCTCGTGTAAACATATGGACATTCCAAAATGTTCCAATAGGACTGTTATTCTCACATGACAAAATACTGTAAAAGGTTCATTGTTACTTCAAGATATACGTATGCACTTAAACCTTACCGTACAGTGTTACCAATATGGATAAACTTATAATGTAAATGAACATTTTAAATTGCAAACCCCCAAAATGCATGTATTGTTAATGCAATTTACAATTGATTATTATTAAAATAGTTAGTTTAACTCCTCTTTATTTAGTGCTGAACGTGCGATTGGATCATCAGATCGAACATAAACGGGCCTCTGAGTACTGATACGTTAGTATATTTCACTATATATCTGTTTTATGAAAATACAAGTTATTTGTTATATAAATGCCTGACAAGCACATGAGGAAACACACCAAAGCAGAGCAAAACGGCATTTCTAACTTCACCTTCAAGACAAACAACCCACATTCGACGGACGACTAGTTTAACGATTTCTCAACTTCATTTTCAAGGACTTCAAAGGTATTTGATCTCTTTTCTCTTGGCATCTAGTACCAGTGTTGGCATGCAACATTTTTAAAAGACCATTCGTTCTCTGATCTTTACTCGCTTCGATCTATAAGTCGTTTTAATAAAACATGAAGATTTTGCTAGCTGCGGCAAAAATGAATGCCAAGGTGAAAACCACAATAAACATGAAGAGCCCCATTACACTGATATCTGAATAGCTCAAAAAAAGAACAAGTTGAGAAGCGGTGCGGTCAATATCGGTGTGATGTAATGCCGTGTGCGGTGTACTCGGTGAAGTATTGCGATAATTAAAATTTGCAGATGCTGTACAAAGTAATATAACACCTTGGGGGACTGACTAATTCAGAGTTTAAATTAAACCCATCTTTCATGTAAAGTATGTTAATTTATAAGACTAATAATACATGAGTAGCGTGGTAAGTGAACCCTGAACAGATACTAGACAATGCATGCAGAAGCTGGCACTGGCTCTTTTTGGGAACATTTTTCACATCTTAACCAAATTAAAAAAAAAAAAAAAAATCCATCTGGGACCTTGAGGACAGAGCCTGTGACTGTGTCAAATATCAAGTGTAAGTATCTTTATTTATTTGAAAGACACGGTTGGTATATAATAAATAAATACCTTAACCTCTTTAAGCATCTTGGCAGCAAGAGAGTCTAGTTGCATGATCCTCTTATTTAAAAAGAGTTGAAAGGGGCAATGAAAGTCTTCCAAATGAACTTCCTCCTCTACATTAGAGTGTAACTGTGCCATAAACACTTTGCAAGGCTTTGCAATTTTTTTTTCAATAGAAACACACACACAACTGTGAGACCAGAGTTCAAAAAGATACACAGGATGACTATTCATTCAGATTTTCTTCCCGAGTTAGACTGGCTTCGTCTGCCAAGGTGGTTTTAAAGCATGAGAGCTTCAAGACCTGAGCTATTTCATACCACCTGACCTCTTTCTGGAGATTTCAAAACCCTCTGTATCGTTTTCTACATATGTTCAAGGCTGCCGTACATACCTTAGTTCAACAGTACAGATTTCAATTTAAAATGGCAATTTTTTACACCACTCGTTTAAAAAGGGTTTAAAATGTTTTGGGGAGAAATTCACTGATGTAATTCTGAAAAGACACTTTGTCTAGAGTTTAATTAATGTTCTGTAAAGCTGCACTTTTAGGAAGGCATGTTCAAAATTCAGAGACAGCTCAACAAAAACAGTTTTCTTAATTTTCTAATAACCTTGACGAAAATGTCATTGCCCTTGTTTTGTCTACCGAACAAAACAGTAATTTATGCAAACATGGCTGGGAGTTTTAAACCAACTGCAGCAAGGTGCAATTAAAGACATTTAAAGATGAATTTAGGAAAAATGGATTAATTATATATACAGTAACTTATAAAATGATTTAATAATTTATGACTTTCGACCAATAGGTGGCGCAGTTATGAAATCGATGTGCTGTGATTAGAGTGAGGTGACAATGACAAATACAAAGTTTGGTGTCAAAATGTGAAGGCATGCCTCAACTTTGATGCTGTGTTATACAAAAACTGTTTCGTCTATCGTCACGAAATCCATAAAGTTTAGTCGGTACGGTCTGGAGATAATACGATTCGATTTTGGTGAAAATCGGACCGAGCGTCTAGGAGAAGTTTTTAAAAGAAAATAAAGATGATGGACAGGAAGTTTGTCCAAATATGGCAATCTTGGTATCGGTGTTCTTGGAGTGACCCGAGGAATCTATTAAGACCTATTAAGATTTCCGGCACTTGCACAGGCCGAAGCGCCCACGCCCTCAAATCACTTAGATGTTGCTGTGGTTACAAGAGGTAAAAAAAAAAATATATAAATACTGTTCATATTCTCACACAAATTGCTCGTTTATCTTAGGCCATCAATGTGTACTTATATTTACGAGTAATTAAATCATGTTTAATGATTTATGGTGGCGCTAGAGGCAATGAGTTAGAGACACCAAAATTTGTGTATTTAATGTTGGGACTGTCCTCTATCAGAATGCCAAACCAAAACAACTTTCCCGCAAACGGTTCAATGGGCTGCCATAGACGCCCAGTCGGAAGAAGTAGTAGTAGTATAAATGGTAGAATAATAAGAAGAAATGGAAGGAATACAATAGGTACCTCCGCACCTTCCGTGCTTGGCCACTAAATAGTGAGTAATCTGGTAACCCCAAATGGTTGGTGGTATAAAACATAAAAACCATTGTGTATTAGTTCAGTAAAAACTGGAATATCTCACCGAGGCAGAGGCAGAACTTGGCACTTATGTGTGGCATAGCTGTGGAGTTTTTTAAAGAGAGAGCTCTTTGCTCTGCTCTTCTCTGAGGAGCCACAGAAGGTTATGAAATATTGCAAAGCAAAGACACGTCTCCCGGTTTATCCTCCCTGAAAGCCTTCGTGTGCTCTCAGTTCCAGATGAGCGATCTGATGAGAGCCATTTGTCAGGCCCTCCTCTTAATTATCAGCCGGCTCAGAGCGGCATCCTGCAACAGCCACTGACAATGGCACTTTGGGCCCTATTCAGCACTGCCTCAAAACTGCAGTCAGACAGAGACAAGAGAGAAAAAACGGCATTTGTCTGAGAGTGAACAGTGACGTGAAAGATACTGAGTTTAAAATACTTGTGCATTCTTCTCGTCTATTATAGAAGCGGAAGGTAGATCCGGCATATTTCCCCACGTCTCATCCCGTGGTTTTGTGCCATGTGGATTGGTGGAAAGGAAAATCATTTAAATGTTATAATTTAGGACCATGTCAACAGATAAAACACAGGGTTAAGGAGTTGCGTGGGAGATGTCCCTTTATAATCAGGGCTACGAGGAAGAAAATGAGAAGACAGTTGGACAGAGTGCAGATATTAATGCTAGGGGGGAAAAAATTGGTTTGTAGTTAGCTTCAAAGAGCATTTAAAAACTGCATGTAGTTAGTGAGCAAATCATTCAAACAGGAGCCAATTTGTGGTATTTTATGGTTTGTTTTCTACACGTTCTAATGTTTTAAATAAATACACTTAATATATAATTTTATAAATAACAAGTAGCCTAAATAACACTTTCCACTCACCATAAGCCATAGAACCACAACTTCAAGAACCACAATTTAATTTCCTGAAGGTCAGCCATACACATTATACAGTTTACATGCATAACAAATATGCGGTAAACTAATCAAAAATCTGCTCTATCTATAAACTTAATTATAAACATATTTACATTATATTTAAAACTATGTCAAAATGTAAACACGCATACATAAATCACGAGTAAAATCTGTACTTGGCGAAAATCTAGACGTGCTAGTTGGTTTTTGCGTCAATATTTTACGAATTTCCCTTATAAAACAAATTAATTATCAGGTGTCAAACTATTTGAAAAATAGACATCAGTAAACAAATTCCAATGCCGAAAGGTTATTCAGTTTAGAAAATGGAGGTTACATTTTTATATTATAATTAAATATAAATTTTGATAACATTTTTTTACATTTACAAATCACTTAAATGTTTGCTCATGAATGGTTTTAACAATCGCTTGAACGTTTAATTTGTTGAGACTTAAAAATATTACATGCAAATGATAAACTTGAGAGATAATGCAACACTGGCCCGTCAACTGCCCCAACATTACATCTTGCAGAAAGTTTTCAAATTACTGATTTGATCTTATAATCTGTGTTGATTAATTTACTGATACAACCTACATTCTAAAGTGAATAAATGTTTGCGGGAACTTCTCACATTACAAGAGCAAGACCTGCGGGAATTGTTAATATGATGTGCAATACCCGCAATCCTGTGCCAAAATGAGAGCCCTGAGACTAATTTTGGTTTGGGTCCATGTTGTGATGTACATTTGGAGATTCACCAGAGGGAAGACTTAAATGTGGCTGCAGGTAGGAGGTTAGTTTAATAAAAATCATATTCAAATTGTTTATGCATGCAGAGTCTGAGGACTTCCAGAAAATCCATATTACAACATTATCATAAGACCGGTGTCAACATGCAATATGTACTGAGCTTCTTTGGATTTGAAACCCGATTCTTCAACAACTTTTGGTCTCTAACCAAAAATATTGTTTTTAAAAGAAGTACGTTACAGAGATGCACCAGTCGACCGGCCATCAATCAGAACAGGAGGGTTGCATTTTGGCTGATCTCTATTCCGGACTTGCACACAAACTGCACTGAATTAATTCCCAAATTTTATTTTGTGTGGAAAAAGTATGAAGTCTGTAAACAGGACATTAACACAGGTCGGACACGCTGACGACAGGCACAGCAAGCTTACTGTTCACAAGCCTCTAAATACTGAAATAAATATATATAAAAATTTTATTGGGGGAAGGGGTGTATATATGAATTTATCTCGGAAGGGAACTGTATTCAGAAAAGTTTTGATGGATTTTTCTTACCCTTTCACCTCGGTATAATACCTAATAAAGTAGTGTTTAGAAACACAGTGCTGTTTTGTTTACAGTGGTAACCAAGGAAATGCTAAATCACTGCTGTTCATCAACCAAAGCGCCATCTACTGTCAGAGAATAAATTTGTAATCTCATTCAGTCCATCTGCTGTTTTTGTTTTATGCAGATATGTGTTTTGAAGCATAATGCTACTTTGAATAAAAACAACTGCTCATGTTACATGAGTTTAGCATTTTTGTTTGTATCATGATTAAAATGCAGTGGTTGCCTCTAATTTCAAATGGTTACAGATATTTTTTAATATCCAATTAAATGGCCAATTTGCCCTGTTATAGCGCAAATAAACAAAAAAATTTGCATAAAGAAAAAAAATCGGAATCAGCCTATTTGCTTGTAAAGAAAAATTTAAATAGGCCATGAAAAATCATGATCGGTGCATTCCTTTTATGTTGATTGCTTTAAATATGTGACCCTGGTCTTAAAGGGGCTATGTGTAGATTTTTCTTCATTTGTAAATTTATGAGCCAACTATAATGTAACAAAAAGAATGACACCTTGACTGTCCACCACGGTTGCCTCTATCAGCCTGTGGACTCAACTCAGACTTATTTTGAAAGACGTGCAAGAAAGCTGATGACACTTCTGTCATATGTATGAGAAAAAAACACAAGACATTATTCTATAGCGCAAAAGATAAAGAAACAAAAGAAACGGCTTGACTGTTCAAGTTTCTGTTTAGATCAGTTTGCTCAATGTGCCTTTTATTATACATTATTAAAAAGGGTAAAAACCAGAAAGAAATTATATTTTGAGATAATCTGCCGGTTACATACTGCGAAAAATGTTTCACAATATCACTTATTACAATATCTTATTTTGAAGTATGCTTCAAATGCACCCAAAAAAATGAATTCATTGGTGCTTTAGATTATTACATTTAAAAGCTAACAAAATGGGAGCAGGCCTGAACATGCAAGGGTCACCAGCAAACCCCGAGTTTGGAATGGCCGTCATGCATAAGTGGCTGATGAAGCAGCGACAGAAGAGAGTCCTCAGCACCACTAGCAAACGCAGCACTCATCCATCGCAGCTGTGAGAGTCGCCATTAATATTACAGGTGCTTAAAGCTCCATCCAGTCAATAACCACTATTACAGCCAATGGAGCTAATGAGGGGAGTAGAGGTGACAATCCAGTTCCCATATGCACAATGCAGCATGATCTCTCCACACTACTGTAAGACAGGGGCTGTTGTGTGAACACTACATTGTGCTAGTGGCCTCTAATCAGCATGATCAGATCGACGGAATACAACTGTTCAAGTCAATGCCGACAATTAGGCTCTTAGAAAATCGATCTGCTAGAGGGTCTGACAGTGGTGCAACAGCACTGCATGCTTTCAAAAAAGGGCAAAAAAAAAAAACCACTTCGAAGAGGCTGTTTTGGCAAACCAGGGGAAACTCAGCATTCATCTATAACTGCGGACTGACACACAATCCCTCACACAACAGAGGCAGTCAATCAATCAACAGAACGCACGGCCGACGCGGAGAAGAGGGTGCCGAAGGTGGACAGGGACCAGTCTTTTACACCTTTATCCATCTGAAGCTCATACACCGACTTCCCTTCAGGCAACATTCTCCTTTAAACTGAAGTCGAGAAAACAAAACAGCAAATTCTTTGTGCTTTGACAAAGAAAGGGGCAAAAAATACTCAAGTTTCCCATTTGAATTCAACTTAACACAGATCCAAAAGTCACAACCCCTCCTATAGAGTCCATTAGCAAAGTTAATGTAAAACTGTCAAGCACAACGACCCATAAATAATACATTGCTGAGGTGAGGAAAGGCCGGGTACCCTTCTGCTCACTGCAGTCCCTCTAGTCAGACACTCCAGCCCTCTACAAGGCCACATTAATTGTCTAATTCAGAGGCAATTAGTTGGCAGCGAGAGGTTGTGGCCTTGCAGCCATAAGGAGGACAGAGGCTAGAGGGGGCGGCAACCAACAGCAGTAGCTCTGCCAGTCTCTCTCTTCTGCTTGCTGACCAGACTCTCTCCACTGCAGCCCACGTCACCTTGAAAAGAAAGACGACTGCGTACGGACTCGGGCTGTATATCTCATCAAGACTTTTCAGGGCCATGAAAAGTATTTGGGACACTTGAAACGGACTGAATTTCACTGCCATTTGATAAAACAAACAAAACCAAATAGCACCTGTAATTCTAAAAGAATTACATATTTTGTAATTCTATTGGCCTAGGGTTAGGGTTGTTTTAATTGTGAACAACACAGATACTCTTTAAAGTTTCAATTTAAAACAGACTTCTTTTCGAAATTCTTTACTTGTAAAGTGTGCGTGAGCTATTTTTGGTGCAATCACATACATTAATTGTGACTTCAGTGTCCAAACATTTCTGGGGCTACTGTATGTGCACCTTAAAGCTTTCTTAAAAAAAAATTAGGATGGAAAAAGTGTATTGAGACCAGTGACACTGATAAATTGGCAATCATGAGTGAGGAATTGATGTGTCATATCCATGGCTGCTATGACCTGCGATTATACAGAGTGATGCAAAGATGCTGGAGCTTTGCCTGTCAATGGCTGTGGGACAGGAAGACAGCGTTAATTCCTGGCAACTCATCCATCACTGGTGGTGCTCCACTGCTAGGAGGCAGTGTCATTTTCTGCTCCTGAGTAAAGGGGAAATTCTGTAAGGACATAGTGCCTGTGGATACACAAATACTGTAGTGACAAACTAATGATGATACCAGGCATGAGAAGTGAATTTTCTAATCTCGAGATGATTATAGAAATTGGGTTTCTGGCAAAAATAAAATAAATAATCCAAAAGACACGTATTGCTTTGAAGCAGAGATCTTGTAATTTCTGCTGTTTCCTAGTGGGAATTTAAGTCAAAGGGGGGGGGAAAAAACAGGCGCAGGATCAAAAAAGCCTGGTCTAACTCATTAGACCTCAAAGTCGCAGCCTTCCCAGCTACCAGCACAGACAAACCAAAGTCACCAAAAACCCAGATAGTAAAAGCATGGAGCTCAATGACATTTTCGATGTGGGAGCTCTATGTGAAGTCCCTGGGCAGTGTGCCATATCCTCAGTGACACCACACACACGGTGCCACTCTGTCTGCAGCTCCTGCCTGCTAAAACCATGTCAGATGGGCATAAAATGAGAGATGAAACATTTCTGCCATGGCACATTTCCTATTGTTAAAACTCAGCTTTGTACTGGCAATGCCTTCTTAATCTGTAAATTTTCGTCTTCCAAAAAAGACTTGACAGAAAGGGATAGGTTTGCTGAAGAGAAAGCAAAGTAACCAAATAACTTGTGGGATAATTACTTCAAAATGTGCTATCTTGTATGACTGCTGCATTTGCCAGTATTCTGGAAGAGGTGCTCCTCACGCAAACTACTACGCCAGTTAACTCAATCTCCCATTACACTGAGTCTTCATTCAATTAACATAGACACATTTTCTCTGCACATTCACAAATACAAGTAGACAAAGACAGAAGATATAGTGACAGATGATAGTAAGATGTTTAAGATTAATGTGGAAATTTTAAAAACTATCAACTATATGTAATCAAGTTCTACCAACTTTATATAAAAACTAAATTTAATACATGCAAGTCGCAGAAGGTGTTTAAGAATTGCATTATCCATTGATTCTTCTATCCATTGAAGCATTCTTTAGAAATGTTGGCCCATATTGATAGGATAGCATCTTGCAGTTGATGTAGAATTGTGGGATGCACATCCAGGACACGAGGCCCCCGTTCCACCACATCCCAAAGATGTTCTATTGGGTTGAGATCTGGTGACTATGGGGGGCTAATTAAGTACAGTGAACTTTCAAAAAAAACAATTTGAAATGATTCAAGTTTTGTGACATGGTGCATTATCCTGCTTAAAGTAGCCATCAGAGGATGGGTACATGTTAGCCATGTACTCATGGTCAGAGACGGAGATGGTCAGAAACAATCCTCAGGTAGGCCACGACATTTAAACAATGCCCATTTTGGCACTAAGGGGCCTAAAACGTGCCAAGAAAACATCCCCCACACCAACACACCACCACCACCAGCCTGCACAGTGGTAACAAGGCATGATGGATCCATGTTCTCATTCAGTTTACGCCAAATTCAGACTCTACCATCTGAACGTCTCAACAGGAATCAAGACTCTGACCAGGCAACATTTTTCCAGTCTTCAATCTGGAAGACAAGTCTTTCTGGCCAATTGTGGTGAGCTCTTGCAAATTGTAGCCTCTTTTTCCTATTTGTAGTGGAGATGAGTGGTACCCGGTGGGGTCTTTTGCTGTTGTAGCCCATCCGCCTCAAGGCTGTACGTGTTGTGGCTTCACAAATGCTTTGCTGCATACCTCGGTTGTAACGAGTGGTTATTTCAGTCAAAGCTGCTCTTCTGCTTTTCCGCCTGCTCTTCTGAAGCAACTGTCATGTAATATTGGTAGATTAGATAATTGCATTTATGAGAAATTGAACAGGTGTTCCTAATAATCCTTTAGCCATCAAATAACAGCTCTATAGGAGCAGCAGATTACTTTAATTATAGACAATTAAAATTAAACATTATTTCAAAACAATGACCAGGAGGCCTAGAAGAGAGAAGCAGAGAATCCATGATACAATTCATTTAAAATCAGAGATGAAGAAAATCTTTTTCAAAGAGAACTGCACAACCATTTATGAAAATTACAATTTCATTTTTTTCTTCTTTGTATAATGCCCGCGGCAGCGACAGACCGTCCAACTCCAGCTTAAGCAGATTTCAGAGAGTAGATTCTGAGTTAAAGGCGGATTCCAAGGACCAGACTCTATTTATAGCATCCGCAAATTCATCATGGCTCAGCGCCTCTCTCTTGGGGCCAAATCACTGCAGCGACGAGAGGCCATGTTCAGGTCATCCCAGCCTCAATTAATAAAGAGCCGGGCATCCTCGCCAGAATGAGGGAAGCTGTTGACTTGTTTAAAGGTTGGCATGATAACAGTGCTGAAGATTTTTTTTATTTATTTATAAAGTGGTTTACAGAGAAAGCAAAAACAAGCATCTTAAGCAGAAGATGGCAATTAACTTCTGTGGGGGAGGAGGGAAAACGTACGTAGACGGAAATATGAAAACAGGAAGTTGAGCAATAAGGTATGAGAGGACAAGCAACACCTTTTTAGCAGTAACTATATTCAAAATAAAGCATTCCCTTGAATTCCCAATACTAAGCAGAGAATACTTAATAAAAATAGAGCACAGAGCTTATTAGGGCATCATTTAACTTATTTTTAGCTATAGACCATTTCAACGGTATTTGTAGATTTAAAGAAGTGACGTGGTTAGCCCTCAGACGTTTCCTGTTAGTTAGCATGCACATTTGAAACAATGGCGGGACTGGCGCTTTATTTACTGTTTATTTACGCCGATTGTGTGATAATTGTTTACTTATTATGTACCAAGCTTTTTGACAAGTGTGTAGTGAAAAAAGGCCAAGTTTTTATTTCCTTTTTTTTCCACTAAAATGTTCTGTTTGCAGAGATAGACTAAAAACGAACTCCCAAAAATGTCAGATTCAGGAAGATCATGTATTCAAGGATCACAGCGCATATTTGAACTATATCTAATTGGTCTAATGGTCTAATTCCATATCGCATTTAAAAATATTTTGATATATTTTTTATATCAATATATCACCCAGCCCTTAGTTGTACACTATAGTGAAAAAAAAAGAAAAATATGTCTGAAAAATCTGCATATTAGCAAGTTAGAATGATTTGTGAAGGACCATATAAGACAAGATTAATGACTGCTGAAAATTTAGCTTCGCCATTACAGGAATAAACTGCATTTTATCTAAATTAAAATAATTATTTTAAGCAGTTACTTTAAATTAACAATATTTCACAATATTACTGTTTTGATCAAATAAATGCAGCCTCAAAAACAGTCAATATAAGGAACTTTTTTTAACATTAAAACAATCTAAAATAACCCCAAATGTTTGAATGGTAGTATACAGAGAATGGCAATTTCTCCCTACAATATTTAACTAGTCGTTTGATCTACCTGCCAAGTACTGAAGTAGTCAAAAGTAGTGCATTCCCTTTTTAAAGAAAAAGAAAAGATCATGACTGGTTACAGCACCACTGGATAAAATGCTTCAAGACGTCAATCTCTTCCACAAGCTTTGCCAAAGTCAACTCTGTGCTTCGTGAGGTGTAGCGAGCGCCCTCTCTGCCAGCTCCACCTGGTGAGCCGCTACGCTTTCTGCCCACCTACTCTGAGTGAGCGGTGGGTTACGAGTGGGATGGGGCAAGGTGAGGCTGGTAGGCGGGCGGCCAGGCGGGAGCTTCCTGACACGAGAGCCAGACAAACAGCAGGATCAAACTGGCTATACGGCATGAATCACCACCACTCCCACCACCGACACAGCCACTTCTGCTGCTACCACAATTAAAAACACAGAGAGAGGAGAGAGGCTGTGTACTAAATGTATGCAACAACACAGGCCCAATAATTGCACATTAGATGATCAAATCTGATGTACTGAAGGTGACTGTATTTTTAGATATGGGGGGGGGGGGTGATGGGGACAGGAAGCCGTTTAAAAATGTAATGCCCGACCGCGTAATGATCCTGGCTGGAGGATTAAACTGAAAATCAGAGTGCGCTGAAGCAATTTTACATCTTAATATTCCAAACCCTGCATACCAAGTCTGAGTCTAGAGATAGGACGAGTGCAATACCTGTGCTTCCACATTTAAATAAAAGCAAGGGGAGCTGGGATTTGGGCTGTTTAGTTACTTAGAGATAGTGTTCCCGGCTTGCAAGTAAATAACGCCCTGGGGTGGTGAAGCGGTGCCCCAAATCACTTATTAGGGTAAAAAAACGGTCAATCGCCCTTGGCTTCCATTATTATGTCGCTGCCCAGCAGCGGGTGCAACCTTTGATCTGTTTAGGTTGGTGAGCATTTGCATTTCATAATGAGATCAAAGAAGAAGGTTCGGACACTCCACAAGTGCCAACAGCGGTTTTAAACAGGGCAAGACTCAAACTCGCCTATTGAATTTATCCATTTTTCGCAGGCCGAAACAGCTTTGGAGTGTCAACGGCTACGCCGTTTGCGAGGAATTATGCATTTGCACACTTTTCCGCCTGCATGCAGGTGTTGAAATGAGAGAATATCATGCCGGTAGCGACAGCAGAGATTCAAGAACAAACATTTCGAGCATATTTAAACTGGTTAAGATGCAAGAACTGCTCTGGATTTTCGGCGGCGTTTCAGACGAGCAGTCTCCTGCACAATGAGATTCAGACTGGGGTTCAAAAGCGGGTAAAGCGATGACCTGAAAAGCCACCCGGCCTTCCCGAAGCACTACTGGTAAGTCATAAGGGAGCAATTAGGCGAGAAAATGCCAGAACCGCATTGTGTATTCTAAGGAGCAGTAGCCGTGGCAAAGCCATCATAAGCAGGCCGCGCTGTCACATCTGCTAGTGCCACACGTTTCGAGTGCCTGATCAGATTACGGCCTGCTCTGTGGCTGGATTACAAACCTGTTGTGTAAACAGAGATTGAAAATTCTTGGCGGATAACAAGAGCTTTCGCATGGCTCAGGTCCTCCATAATCCTCTAACATCCATACATTTAATGCTTTTAAACTGAGGTTTAGCCTGGTTGCACTCCGTTACAGCTTCTATATAAGTGCTCTGAGGTCAAACGGGATGGGTATGCTGGAGCGCTCGGATCAGGTTGGTTGCGATGGCTTTCGCTTTAACCAGACACAGTTTTTGGTGTCAAATACAGAGACTGGTGACTGGGTGCTAAGCATATTTACAGAATTAGACACCTCATCATTGACAAGTGGG